>CM051005.1:17592862-17640362 GCA_027704905.1 Muraenolepis orangiensis | reverse complement strand
AACCCTTAACCCTGACACTATATATATATGTACTTACTTATACAATGTGTGCAATACAATGAAATGTAAATTGTTTTACATTAAATCGAAAGAAAAACACAGGAAATTTCCAAAGAAGATAGCCGTCCCCATGGAAAAACACAAGACAAGAGTGGTTTTATATGAGCGTGTGAGCAATCGCAAGCTTCCCCATGAGTTTCTGTCCGTTTTTGGTGATGTTAAGAGCAGAGTCTGAGTCCTAGCAAGACTCCTGGTAGAGTTAATATCAATGATTACATTCAAGATCCAAGATTCTTTGTGTACCAAGGAAAATGAATTTGCTCCCACAGTATGAATTATTCACAACAGTAATATTAACAATAATAAAGAACCGTAAAGAAGTGTGTAAGTAGGGATGATATGGATTATATAAACATAAGGTGGTGCAAAAATCGTTTTGCTTAAGTGGCCGTAGTGCAGCACAGGGACTGGCAGCAGCATCATACATATAATACATAATACAGTGCAGTACAGTGCAGTGCAGAAAAGTGCAGTAACGGTTATGAGTCCAGTAAAGTAAAGTGTGACACAGGGTAATATTGGTGACAAAGTAAGCAGTTCAGTAGGTCCTTGAACTGGGTAGTCCTTGGACGGATGGCCACCGGGCGGGGGGTGGGGGGGGGGGGGGGGGGAGATGGTACCCAGGGTGGTTGTGGTCGTCTATGAGTCGTTTAATGTAATGTCGTACGATATTCTAGGGCCGTATTCACAAAGCATCTTAAGGCTAAATGTAGCTACCAAAAAATAATGGCCTGACTTCAGGGCTTCAGGATTCACAAAGCGTAGCGGCGGTAAACCCAGCTCATAAGTCTGTAAAAAGAGTAAGTGGTCGTCAAGAGGACTCAATTTCGCCATCCTAAATTGGCTGCTGCCGAAAATCTGCCTCGTAATCACGTCAACATTTAATGTCCAAATAATGTTTCATACACAGATCATTGGTTATAATAGGTTGCTTTTATGCATATTTTCTAATTGTTTACAAGGTGCCAGAAATGTAAGAGGCTGACAATTAGCTGAACATATACTTGACTTGTCAGTAACCTGTATTATTCTTGGTCTCGAAACTGAGCCTACATTTTTATTTGGAAATCCATTTGAATATGGCAACATTATTTGACCATATACGGTATATTTATGATGAAATCACTGACAGAGACCCGTCCCCTTTTAGCCAATCACTGACGGAGACCCATCCCCTATCAGCCAATCACTGACAGAGACCCATCCCCTATCAGCCAATCACTGACAGAGACATAATCCATAGAAACAAGGTCAACCCCGCCCCTTCGCTTAGGATTTCTCTCGGTTCCTTCGTAAAAGTTTTGTTAATAGGTTTTAAGAGCAAACTCTTAGCTATGAACTTTTACCGCTATTCGAGAGAGCTCTTAGTGGTAATATAAAATGTTTTGTGAATGCTTCCCCTGTTTTATAAAGAAATAAGATGTGCAAAATGTAGACATCCAGAGATCGGTCCCGGCAACATCTGTGTGGTCTTGGTTTTGAACCAGGTGAGCTCCATCACCAGTGTGGAGCAGCAGTATGAGGAGGCCCCATGTGACAGCACCTACCCCAGCCAGGCGGCGGAGAGTGAAGGCCTGTCCTCCACGGGCCTCCAGAGATGCAACATGGACGACAACCTATTTCTCCCCTGCGTCAACCTCCAGCTCTTCCGCCCGCCTCCCGCCAGCTCCACCTCCTTCTCCCAGTCGGCCGAGATCTTCCAGGAGCTCCAGCAGGAGTGCATGAGGAGGCTCCACGTGCCCGCCCCAGGAGGAGGAGGAGGAGGAGGAGGTTCCAAGTCGGCCTCTCCCTCCCGGACCCTCCTGGCCTCGTCTCCGGAGCCGCAGGACGTCTGCCGCCAGGTCGTGCTGTCCTTCACCGAGGACAAACCCCAGATCCCTCCCCGTGTCCCCATCCCTCCTCGGCCGGTGAAGAGGGGTGAGTACGGCTCCTTCCGTTGGTCGGGGGATCCCTCCCTGTCGCCATCCCCGGGCGCCGCCACCGAGGACCTCTCGGGCCCGGACTGGAGGGACAGACCGCCTCAGATCCCGCCCAGGGATCCTCTGTCCCAGCCGGGCTCCAGGACCCCCAGCCCCATGGGCCTGGTGCTGGGCTCCCCCCAGCAGAGAGCCTTCTCGATTAGCCCCGGCACCCAGCCGGCTACCGTCCCGTCCCCCTGCTCCTACCTCTCCACCTCCCCGGGGAAAGTCATGCCCACCACGCACAGCTTCGCCTCGGATCCCAATTACGCCGCGCCCAAAGTGATCCAGGCCCAGGCGCACCCTAAGGACCCAGCCAGCAAGGGCCCCTGCATCCTCCCCATCGTCCGCGATGGCCGCAAGGTCAGCAGCACCCACTACTACCTCCTGCCCGACCGGCCCCAGTACCTCGACCGATACGACCGCTTCTTTCGGGAGGCAGAGAGCCTGTCCACACCGAGCACCACCGTTGGCGGGGGGGAGGAGAGGCAGACGCGCCAGGCTAACACGGCCACCGTCAGACCCATGGTGGTCAACAGCCAGGCCCTCGTCCAGGACCAGGGACCGGGCCCGGGTCTGGTCCAGCCGGGCGACCTCAAGGCCAACTTCTCCTCCAACAATAACAGCGGTCTGGGTGGAGCCCGACCAGGCATGAGGACCTCACTGAGTCTGCCTAGGGTGTGTCCGGAAGGTCCCGGTCCAGCTCCAGGCTCCGGGGGCAGGACGGAGGCTGAGATGAGCACTGCTGAGAGGGTCAACATGGTGAGTTCACTTTCACTTTCCCTTTACCTACAGGCTGCGCTGTTTCAGTTTCAAGTTTATATTTTATTTTGTATCGATTGAACCCGAGGGTAATGGTAGCGGCAACGTGTATCATTCATCATCATGAATGAGAAATCAAGGAGGAATGCGCTATGGATCATTTGTTTGGGTTAGCGCGCAGTTGGGCGGTGAGTGTGGCGAGTGTTTTCTACGACCTCTCCGTCTCATCTGCGGTAAATACCACCTCGTCCACGACGCCTCACTCTTTCCTAAGTCGCTTCCCCGTCAACCTTCGGGGGGAAAAAAAGCCCAAAACGAACGGAGCCCTAAAGCTTTATCATCACATCGTGGGCCTGAGTGCCCACACGTGTGTGTGTGTGTGTGTGTGTGTGCGTGTGTAATCATCTCTGGCCGCGGGCATACCGTACCGTACGCGCAAAGCTTGATGCTATCGCTATAGCTTAGAGCTAGGCTGTCACGCCCCCAGACAATCTTCCCTGAGTGGCCATCTAGGATCGATTGGTGCAAGAGAGGAGACGCCGGAGAGGATCAGGACTGATTACGTTACGGTACCTATGTGGCTACTTACAACAGACTGCGACGCCCTTTGGGTACTGCTGCCATCTCGCTGCCTCCGCACGAGATGATGGATTGCCTTGAGTAATGCGCTGGGTATCCATATCTACGGTCTGCTGTTTTGATTTAAGGTTGATTAAACACACGTTGGCTACTGCTCACGTGTATGTAATCAGATGATATTAAGACTAAACACAGCAACAGCAGAGTCTGTCACGTTTGAGAACTTTTTAGTGTGTGTGTGTGTGTGTGTGCCTGCGGGGGTTGTGTGTGTGTGTGTGTGTGTGTGTGTGTATTAGAGAGCGTGTGTTGAAGTGTCTGTGTGAGTGTGTGTGTGTGTGTGAGCATGGGTGTGCGTGTGCGTGCGTGTGTGCTTGTGTGTGTGTGTCATCGTGGACGGCCCCTCCGCAGTTTCTAATGGTGGATAGGCTTGCTCATGATCACTGTTATAGCGGAGGTTAAGGCCATGACTTGACATGACATGACTAGGTGCCGAACATCAGGGCAGACATGAAATACCACCTTAAACCTTAATGTGCAAAACCGCACACGCACACGTGAACCGGGCCTAAAATTGGGGAAACTAAAATTGCGAGATTTATTGTATATCGATTTTATTTTTTTACCCCCCCCCCCCCCCCAATGAGTGGGGGGAAAAACCTATCCATCCACCTGTCACACGTCTGGGCGGACTACACACACCCACTCTCTGTGATGTCACTGGAGGGCTAATCAATATTGCAATATCTGCGTGTCAAAGGGGGTCCTTTCGCCTACGAGGCGCACGCAAGAGGCCCGAGCTCATGGTCTGCTCCCTCCCTGGGGGCCAGACGGGACTTGATGATGTCCTGTGATTACGGTCGGGCGGCTTAATGTCCAATCAAAGCATCTATACGTATGTGTGTGCATGTGTGTCTGCATGTGTGTGTGTATATATATATCTATATATATATATATGTGTGTGTGTGTCTCTCTTGGTCTTCGTCTTCTACGTGATGCATGGAAGACAAAGGCGACACCATCAACGCCATCATCATCACCACCGCCCAACCACCACTCAATCATACATGGGGGGGTTCGGGGTTGCTGTTGTTATTGATTGTCATGGCAACGGCCTGTGCCCTGTCTCCTCCCCCCCCCCCCCTCCCCCCCTCAGGTGCAGGAGGCGGTGCACGGTGTCACCATAGAGGAATGCCAGACGGCCCTCCAGAACCACAGCTGGAGCGTGCACAGAGCCGTGCACTACCTCAAGGTATAGACCCATTTAAACCACACACACACACACACCTGGGTTACACTCTGTGGATAGCTCCCCTGGGACATGAAGTCCTTATATGGCCATGCCTACTCATAGGCATGCCCATATAAGGACTTCATGTACAATATATGTAAACTCGAGGGGGGCCCTCAGTAGAGCGCATATCTCCACCACACCAAAAGGTCGGATTTTGGATCCAGATCAGATCTGCACCAAAATCTCATCTGATCCAAACTGTCCCCTTGGCCCATTAGTAACCTAACTAAGTTTTGTCCAATTCCGTGCATAAATTGGGGGGGTGAAAACATAACCTCCGGTCCACCTTCGATGGCGGAGGTTATTCATTCCAATTATGAGGTGCAACTGGCGAGGACAAGAGGAAGGACGAGATACACGCAAAAAACAACAACAACAATGAACCGACGTGTACAGAATATCAAAGACCCATTGTATGTATGAGCCGACGTTGGTAAGGTACCGACAAGCAGTGTGTGTGTGTGTGTGTGTGTGTGTGTGTGTGTGTGTGTGTGTGTGTGTGTGTGTGTGTGTGTGTGTGTGTGTGTGTGTGTGTGTGTGTGTGTGTGTGTGTGTGCGCACTCGTACACCATAGAATACATAGAATGTGACTTGTATTGTTTGACTCTTTCAAAATAAAAGTCCCAGGGCGAAGCACTACCCTCAGTAATCCAAGGTATATTTCTTATGATATAATTGTTAAAAGCAGAACTGAAAATGTAATTACAAAATTAGTCCTTCCTTTGTCGATTTACAGGGCGGCTCTAAAAATTCTAAAAATCCCAATTGGAATTAGATTTCAACGACTTAATAAACTCTTTACTCTCTAAAGAATAGCTAAGGCTATTAGTACACCATGAAAGGATCATGACCACAGAGAGAGAGAGAGAGAGAGAGAGAGAGAGAGAAGAGAGAGAGAGAGAGAGAGAGAGAGAGAGAGAGGAGAGAGAGAGAGAGAGAGAGAGAGAGAGAGAGAGAGAGAGAGAGAGAGAGAGAGAGAGACCCCTTGTACAAATCAGATTGAGCAAACACTGCACTCAAAGCACTTGTTGAGCTCTCTCTCTCCTCTTATTTCCCACATGGCCTTCGAATGCCTACCCAACACTCATCTGTGATGTTCGGTTCGGTTCTGTTGTTCCCCACGTCACTGTCTCCTTGTCTCTCTGATCTTTGTTTTACTTGCCTTTTAGAGGGGTCTGGTAGTAGGTGCCATGTATGTGGCTGTGACTGTAATGAATGGGCTGTGGAATGTGGCTTTCTCTCTCTGCTCTTGTCCTCTCATCTTTTGTCCACTCTCTTCCCCTCTTCCCTAATCACCTCTCCTCATCTTTCCACACTCTCCTTCCCTCCCCTCCACCCTCTCACCCTCTCCCCCCCTGCAGGTGGAGCAGTTGTTCTGCCTGGGTCTGAGGAGCAAGGCAGAGTGCCTGAAGCTGCTGGAGATCTGTGACTGGAACCTGGAGTTGGCCAGCACTCAGCTGCTGGACAGCTATGGCTCCACCAACATACAGAGGTAGGGGACTGGTGCTGGGCTAACAGACTGAGGTAGGGGACTGGTGCTGGGCTAACAGACTGAGGTAGGGGACTAGGGCTGGGCTAACAGACTGAGGTAGGGGACTGGTGCTGGGCTAACAGACTGAGGTAGGGGACTGGTGCTGGGCTAACAGACTGAGGTAGGGGACTGGTGCTGGGCTAACAGACTGAGGTAGGGGACTAGGGCTGGAATGCTTACTCCCCATTTAAGTTTGTTAGTTTAACTTAATTTGAGCTATGAAAGTTAATTCCGGTTAATTTAAGTAAACTTTTTTTGTTGTTGAAGTTTTAGATAAGTTATTTTGAGTTGACACTTGGCCAAATGAGTCATCCCCCCGAGTGAGTCTTCAGTAATTGAAGAAAAATCTCTGTTCTTCTTTGTCTTGTGTATAATTGTATATAATTGATTTAGAGCCCGATGAGAAACCAAGTCGATAGGAATGGCCTCGTAGACCATAGGACCTCCCTCAGTAAATCCCTTGATTAATTTCCTACAGAAAACAGTTTTTTTAAATAAACTACAAAATGCAATTAGTCAAATGTGTGTGTGTGTGTGTGTGTGTGTGTGTGTGTGTGTTTCTCTTGTCAATGTGCAGGCGGTGACAAATATGTCCTTCAAAGTTCCCGATTCGGGGAAATATATATGGAAGTGGGTTGCTGGCGGTGGACACGTGGTCGGCGTCCATGTTTGACCTCAGGAAAGAACAGACAAGAACCCAACCGTCCATCACCTCAGCACACACCTTCACTGAGGAAACCTCATGGATTCCATTGATTTTTTCTCCTGTACACAAACATGAACAGTAAGGCACACGAATATGATCCATATATACGTGTCATTCTCGCCTTGGTCTTGAAGTTACCTTTGAGTTGCACTAAGAGGTTTGATGTAATAACACAAAGTGTTTCTATTTTATTTTTTTATAAAAAAAATAAGAAGAGGAGAAGAAGAAGAAAACGGGACGCCGTTTGTGACGAGACTTTCTACCGAGATATTTAAACCCCCCCCCCCCCCCCCCCCCCCCCTGCGAAAGAACAATCAGCCACGCCTTGCCCATAGGTAGCAATCCAGGTTGGTTGCTATGGCGATCTCCACAAGGACGTCATCACTGCCAGACTCGGACAAACGACAACAGTGTTGACGGTCTTGTCGTGTTGCCTGTCCTGTTTGGTGTGTGAGACGCACTTGGCAAGTTGTCCTTTCATTTTTCTTTTTTAACCAAGTTGGTATTCAGAAGTTAAAAGAATTCCTAAAATAATAATAGGTCAAAGTTCACCCCCCCCCCCCCCCCTTCCCAAGGCAACAGATGATACCTCGAAATAGAACGTAGAAGTTTATGTTGTTTTAATTCTCACTCATGTGTCATGTAGGTTCACACAAAGTGGAAAAGGGATGGTTGGGATGGTCGTTCTAATCGTTCTACTTTTTAGTTGTAGTAGTTGTTGTTTTTTGGACCATCTCAAGTTCTCTTGGATTCACGCGTGAGATTAAAACAAACAAAAGCTTTGTACAGCATATATTTATACAGGAGTTTACGTGTATACATGATGATGTACTCATGGGCTGATCATAGAGATGCAAAAGTCTAGGATTATTCCTCCTAAGTTATTTTTTAATATATTTTATATATTATATGTTAGAAAAAAAAGATTATTGTTTACCTTTTTCCGACGTTATGTTAGCTGGTCGTTTTTATGTTCCTTCTTCAAACCATTAGCCAAAAAATGGCCTCCTGTTTGTTTCTCTCTCCATTAAAAGCATCTACTGTAAGATGTCTTAGAAAGATTGTACCTTCCTGTGTGTCAAAAGAGTCCTTTTGGATAAAACAAGCCTCCCTGGCAGCCATCTTTGTAGTTTTTTTTTGTTTACCCCGTGATACTCCACGGTAATGCACACAGACTTTTAAAAGCATGACAATGCTGTTTTGGGTCATGAATCATGGAAATAATGGACATTAGGGCCTACTCTCCTCACACACACACAAATATACACACACACACACACACACACACACGCAAAGACACACACACACACACACGCAAAGACACACACACACACAGACAAAGATACAGACGTCTTCTTGCGATGCACTCGATGCAAAATCGAAAGAGAGACAAAAGCCATTCCGCAAATTTTCTTCCTCCTTGTGACAAGAAAGACGCCAGTTGGGGAAAGCGTAGCGGTGATGCTACAGTAAAAACCAACGCCACCTTCGCCATGGCAACCTGTTGCTCTGGACCTATGAGACACTTTTTTCCTCATGGCTGCTACCCAAACCAGTGAACCTCAATTTGTTTAGGACTTGGACAGTGGTCTCCAAAAGTTTGAAACGGATGAAAACAATGACAAAATATCCTCAAATATCATCACGGGTTGTCACAGATGAAGGACCAGGGCTTGACATTAACTTTGTGGCTCACCAGCCACTGTGGCCAGTGGTTTAACCAAGTCTCTGGCCCTTCAGCACCCCCCCCCCCCCCCTGCCACACACACACACACACACACACACACACACACACACACACACACACACACACACACACACACACCCCTTGAAGTGGATAGGCCAATAGAATCAGCACACCCAGTGTGCACCCAGTGCTCATGGGAGTGGTAGTCTTATCACCCCCAAATTTACGTATTTTGTAAACTACAATGGTTTTTCTTCTTCTTCATAGTACACGCTTCCAAAGGGTCATCAGCCAAAGTGTGGCGGTAAGAGTGACGTAAAGAGTAATACAGACCACCGAATGTTGCCCATGTTGATGTCAAGCCCTGGGGAGGACCGTCTTTCTGTTTAAAAGTGGTGGGATTGCGATGCTAAGTCTTGTCACCCCCCCCCCCCCCCCACCCCACCCCAGTGCGGTGGGGCAGCAGCTGAAGGACAGGGCTGCCTCTTTCCTTTTAGTTTTCATGCCCAAGCTGCTTTTTATTTCTTCCTTTTCTGGTGTTTTCTTGTTGTATTATTGTTCCGATCCAACTCCCTGTTGCTTTGTCCCGACGACGGCCTTGTGTCTTTGTGTTTTGTCTCTTCTGGGTTTTCTCGTTCCTGATTTATTTTATTTTCGTTTTTGCCTCTTGTGTTTCTTCTGCGGTCGCCCTTGCCCGTTTGTCTATCCCCAGACTTGACCTCTTGACCTCTCTGTACGCCTGCTTGATTTAAACTACTTTTGTAGTGGAACTTTTGTTGTTGTTGTTGTTGTGGTTGTTGTTGTCGTCGTCGTGTTGCTGGGCAAAATGTTCCCGAATGTATTTTTTTATTAAAATAAAAAAATAAAAAATATATTCTATATTTTTTTGTTACAGTGCTCACAGTGTGAGGTCGTCGTCGTCGTCCTCCATGTTGACCTGATTCGGGATTTTGTGATTAGGGCATAGTGAATTAGCCCTGGTGTGTTGTTAGTCACCGTGCCGGTTACTCCAGGGCCAGGGGCCCCTTATCATCACACTCCAGATGAATAGGGGACTAATTGTTGATTGGCTGAGGAAGTCCTCGAGTGTTGCGGGTGAAGTGTACTTTAATGACTCTTCTGGCGTGGACGTAATGAAAGCCGATACAAATGGCAGCTTAGACGTCGTATGGTATCCATTAAATCCATTGTCGGAGCACACGATTGCCATTAAAAAAAACAACTGTCTCCATTAGCATGTCCTTCAACACGTTCTGCCTCTGCGGACCTTCCTGATTGGCCCTTATGTGTTTAATGTCATACATCCATGTATGAAATGCCGCGTGTGTGTATGCATGTCTGTGAGTGTCCGTGCGTATGTGTGTGTCGGGCCCCCCATCGATCGGTTCCGAACGCCGAGCTACATTAACGCCGCCTCCGCGCGAGGTCGACACACACACACACACACACACACACACACACACACACACACACACACACACACACACACGCGCATTGCTCTCCCCCCGTGTAATGCGTGTGGGGGGGCATTAAACAAGCGTATAACTCCCTCGTTGGCGTTATCGACAAGCGGGAGCTGGAGTGCTAATGACGACCCGGAGTGATGCGTGTTGAAGAGGAAGCCGGATATGAATGGTGGTATCAATCAATCTGGAACCATCGATAGGCAGCGTGGAGGAAAGGCAAACGTTGTCTGCTTGCAAACGTTGTCTGCTTGCATACACTACCTGCATACACTACCTGCATACACTACCTGCATACACTACCTGCATACACTACCTGCATACACTACCTGCATACACTACCTGCATACACTACCCGCATACACTACCCGCATACACTACCCGCATACACTACCCGCATACACTACCCGCATACACTACCCGCATACACTACCGCATACACTACCCGCATACACTACCCGCATACACTACCTGCATACACTACCTGCATACACTACCTGCATACACTACCCGCATACACTACCCGCATACACTACCTGCATACACTACCTGCATACACTACCCGCATACACTATCACTACCCGCATACACTACCCGCATACACTACCCGCATACACTACCCGCATACACTACCCGCATACACTACCTGCATACACTACCCGCATACACTACCCGCATACACTACCCGCATACACTACCCGCATACACTACCCGCATACACTACCTGCATACACTACCTGCATACACTACCCGCATACACTACCCGCATACACTACCTGCATACACTACCTGCATACACTACCCGCATACACTACCTGCATACACTACCTGCATACACTACCCGCATACACTACCTGCATACACTACCTGCATACACTACCTGCATACACTACCCGCATTGAAAGGACGCAGAGCCTGGTTGAAACAAATCGGCAAAGCTTCCATTTAAAGGGATAGTTCACTAATATGCTAAGAAAATGTATGTGTAGATAATTATGTTTTCTACATATTCTGAAAAGTATTTACTTCATCTAGTATTTAAAATTATTTTTATTGAAACATTTATCGTAATTGCACTGGATGCCGCTATTTTTTACTAGTCATGTGATCGCTATGACGTCATCAGTGCTCCGTTGTACACCTGCTAAATGGCGAGTTATCCAGGTGATTCATCCAGTGAGGAAGAAACGATTGAACTGAATGCAGAAAGAGGTTCAACCGTAGAGGTTTGAACCAAGGAGGCCCCACAGGGGCAGCAGTAGAGATCGTTGTGTTAAACTATATTCTATATAAGTTGTCTATATCCCCGCCCATAGGGCTGTGCGCACTACAGGAGCCAGACCACGCTCGACGCAGAAGCTGTAACTATATTAAATAACTATATTATACTTATATTATATTATATATTGTATATAGACAGCATGGGTCAGATGTTGTTGTCGAGAAAAGAACAAACATGAAAGGATGTGTTTGAGCAACGGCTCAAACACACACCTTCTGTGTGTGTTTGAGAGAGGAGGGCTTTTTGTATCAGCAAACTTTGTATCAGGATAATCATTGGCCTAATAAATATAGTTTATATAATATACTATAATATAGTGTATAATATAAATATAATATACCCATACAATATAGCTACCGCCTCTGCGTCGAACGCAATCCGGCTCCTGCAGCGCGTACGGCCCCACGGACGCACGTGGGGACACAGACAACCACATAGAACATAGAACATAGAACATAGCCTCGAACACAACACCTACACTAACTACACAACGCGTGTTTTTGACTCACTTGTTTTCTGCTTCTTGACTCCCTTCTCTTTGCTCTCTTGGCACTTAGGACTTGCTCTGTAGGAGCGTCACCGTCGGGCTGGGCGAACACGCTCGGCACAGCTGATCAGATCTGATCAGATCAGATCAGATCAGGCTTCAACAACAGGCGACGAGCGAAGCCACTCTTGAACTGACAATAGTTCTCAAAGTCTTCTTCCATAACATGTCGGCTGCACACACAAGCTTGCCTGTCCGTCCCGGGAGGACGACAACATTTTGCCAACCACTGTCTTCGAGTATGAAGCCTCGATCGCTGAGTCGGCACTTTGAAGACGTGTGCATGGTCCGGATTACTTTAGTCTGATACCTTGCAGTATTTTGCTAATTAAATAGAAAATAGCAGCGGGTTATTGTTTTATCGCCCTATGTGCTTTTTCAAATGAGTGAACTATCCCTTTAAGGTCTCGCTGTAATTCTCTATCTATAGCTCTGTCTTGCTTCTGACCTCTCTCTCTCTCTCTCTCTCTCTCTCTCTCTCTCTCTCTCTCTCTCTCTCTCTCTCTCTCTCTCTCTCTCTCTCTCTCTCTCTCTCTCTCTCTCTCTCTCTCTCTCTCTCTCTTTGATTTATATCTGTCCTTTTCTCTGATCTCTTTGTCGGTTTCCTGCCCTCTGTTCTGCCGAGGCCACCCCTGCAACGCTCCACTACTTCATAATCACACACACACACACACACACACACACACACACACACACACACACACACACACACACACACACACACACACACACACACACACACACACACACACACACACACACACACACAGAGTTAATGGTGTGTGTGTATGTATAAGGTGTATATATCAAGTGTGTGCGTGTGCCTGCCTTAATTGGGTGGGTGGGTGGGGGTGTATGTGTGTGTGTCTGCCTCGCTATGTGTGTGGGTGTGCGTGAAAATTAAAGTTTAATAACTTGGCTTCCTAGATTTTATACATCAAACAAAGGGGCTCCAATGACAAATAGTGAAGCTAATAGACACACAGAGCTAATTAGCAAAAATGAAATGAAATGCATGCTCAGAGGAAGGGTTGAGGGTAGTGCTTCCTGAAGAGGTGGGATTTTAGCCTGCGGCGGAAAAATGGGCAGAGAGAGTAGCTCCGAGTGGTGCTAACTGACTTTTTCCAATGCAGTACACACACCTGACCCACAGGGGGCGCCTACAGCTCTAAGTGAAGTACCGACTTCAGCACGTCACAACTGAGACTGCGGGGCTCAACTGCGGGAGCTCCAGCTGTCGCAGCGCGGTGACGAGTACAGGGCCAGATTGCAATCTACCCCACAACACGTTCCTGTAGTGTGTGTGTGTGTGTGTGTGTGTGTGTGTGTGTGTGTGTGTGTGTGTGTGTGTGTTGTGTGTGTGTGTGTGTGTGGGCGGGGGGGGGGGGGGGGGGGTAGGGGGGCGGGTGTGCATGTTGTTAATGAAGCATTAGGTATGTCTGCGTGTGTGGGATATACATTCCCTACATACACTTACATCACTCAATTACATCCATAAGTGGAGCTGGACTGGGACACACCACACACACACACACACACCACACACACACACACACACACACACACACACACCACACACACACACAAGTAATAAGACATAAGGGCTATTACTTTAATTGTTGTAGGCTGCTTTGATGCTTTTGCTTTTGATGTCCGTGAAACACAGCTCCGCTGTGGAAGAGAAAGAGGGGGGAGGGAGAGACAGACAGAGGGGGGAGAGAGAGGGAGAGAGAGAGGGGGGAGGGAGAGACAGACAGAGGGGGGAGAGAGAGGGAGAGAGAGAGGGGGGAGGGAGAGACAGACAGAGGGGGGAGAGAGAGGGAGAGAGAGAGGGGGGAGGGAGAGACAGACAGAGGGGGGAGAGAGAGGGAGAGAGAGAGGGGGGAGGGAGAGACAGACAGAGGGGGAGAGAGAGGAGAGAGAGAGGGGGGAGGGAGAGACAGAGGGGGGGAGAGAGAGGGAGAGAGAGAGGGGGGAGGGAGAGACAGACAGAGGGGGGAGAGAGAGGGAGAGAGAGAGGGGGGAGGGAGAGACAGAGGGGGGGAGAGAGAGGGAGAGAGAGAGGGGGGAGGGAGAGACAGACAGAGGGGGGAGAGAGAGGGAGAGAGAGAGGGGGGAGGGAGAGACAGAGGGGGGGAGAGAGAGGGAGAGAGAGAGGGGGGAGGGAGAGACAGACAGAGGGGGGAGAGAGAGGGAGAGAGAGAGGGGGGAGGGAGAGACAGAGGGGGGGAGAGAGAGGGAGAGAGGAAGAGAAAGAGGGGGGAGGGAGAGACAGACAGAGGGGAGAGAGAGAGGGGGGAGGGAGAGACGGAGGGTGGGGGGGGGAGAGAGAAAGAGAGGGAGAGACAGAGACAGAGTGAAACAGCCCTGAGACTTCGTCAGACCTGGATGGCTGACAAATGCCTGATTCGTAACCTTGTTCTGTGTCCTTAAAGGTGCTACTTGTAACGAGAAAGAGAGAGAGAGAGAGAGAGAGAGAGGAGAGACGAGAGAGAGAGAGAGAGAGAGAGAGAGAGAGAGAGAGAGAGAGAGACCTTTCCTAGATGTAAGTCACACAAGTGACTTTGGACTTCCTTTCCACCCCTGTGGATCCCTGTAAGATCGCAGTGGCCCTGGCTGTCCCTAGCAAGCCAGAACCCCGGCTCCTCTGGACCTTCCTCTTCCTCAGAAGGAAGAAGATCCCATCCAAGGAATGACCCACACCTGGCTGTCCCAGTGTCCCCGGATCACCTTACGACCCTTTTCACCTCCCCAGACTCACTTATACCCCTCACTTATAGCTCTTTCTAAACCAAGTGGTGACCAAGTCTCACCTGGTGCCGATGCCGTGACACGTTTGACAACTATACTATTTTTTCTCTTTCCTGTAATTTTCTTTACTCCTTACCTTACCTTCCTTCCTTTCTTTCTCTCTCCCTGCTGCTCTACCTCCACCCTCCCTGTCCCACCCTCCCTGGTCCCCCAGTGGGAGGCAGCAGGCCTGGGCAGCAGTGGCTGAGGTGGCTCCCCTCCTGCCAGCCCTGTCCATGTGTCTCCCCTACAGGTGACAGGGACACTTCCAAAGGACAGCCAAACCAAACCCAGAGAGGGAGGAGAACAGTGTGAACGCATGGTGCCCTGTTCAGGCACAGGGCCAGGAGACGCTGAGCTCTCTCGCTCTCTCGCTCTCGCTCTCACTCTCACGCTCACGCTCTCGCTCTCACTCTCTCTTTCTCGCTCTCGCTCTCGCTCTCGCTCTCACTCTCACGTGCATGTAAGCACGCACACACACACACACACACACACACACACACACACACACACACACACACACACACACACACCACACCACGCATTTTATGTACACCCAAGGGGTTGTAGGTTACTGTGTTGTAACTTTCTATAGGTTATCCATCGTATTTATGGGAGGCTGCTTGGCCTGCGCTAACTCACTCTCGTGGGAGAACAGCATTATGGGAGGAAGAAAGCCAACTTCTAGCAAGGGAATTAAAGGGAACTGTACTCTCTTTTTTTTTTTGCTACCGAGGTCTTTTTTTGTTGTTGTTCCAAGCCGACTTTGTGGATTTTTGTAGTTCTGACCGATCCGTGGTGGCCAATCAGATTCACCTCCTCTCTGACATCAACCCCACAACAACACTACATCGATCACAGCCTGTTTCAGTGATGGGGCTTCCCCGCATGCAAATGGGGATCAACTGTGAATGTACACATAAACACAACTACAGGCGGTCTGTTGCACACACACACACACACACACACACACACACACCACACACACACACACACACACACACACACACACACACACACACACACACACACACTATATTCATACAATCAATGTTGTGCTCAACCATTGAGGTTAGTTTACATATAAGGTGAAAAGTGTAATTGTTTTTATCAAATAGCCAATAACATCTCATGCGGCAAGCCGCCGTCGTAGTCTTTATTATTGTACATACTGTACGTGTTTTGTTTTTGTTCTGTTATTTCAGCATTTGTTTAGTGAGATTCAGCTTGTTTTCACAACACCGCACAGACAGAACGGTGCAAACAGGAAGTTTGACCCTTGAACGTTACGTGACTTTTGGGAACCCTGGTGAATTCAGAATGGACCCCTTCACAGTCCGAGGTCACTCACCCCCATCTGCAACTATTTATTTTTCCTGCTGGAAAGTAGAGCTTTTCAAAAAACGGGGAGCTGTCTATGCAGTAGAAAGTAGAATACTACAATACAAACGGTAGTACTATAGAAAAATAGATGACGAGAGAACAACAGTCGGAACAACAGCCCTAGAGAACTGGTGCTACGTGACCAGAGAACAACAGTCGGAACAACAGCCCTAGAGGACTGGTGCTACATGACCAGAGAACAACAGTCGGAACAACAGCCCTAGAGAACTGGTGCTACGTGACCAGAGAACAACAGTCGGAACAACAGCCCTAGAGAACTGGTGCTACGTGACCAGAGAACAACAGTCGGAACAACAGCCCTAGAGAACTGGTGCTACGTGACCAGAGAACAACAGTCGGAACAACAGCCCTAGAGAACTGGTGCTACGTGACCAGAGAACAACAGTCGGAACAACAGCCCTAGAGAACTGGTGCTACGTGACCAGAGAACAACAGTCGGAACAACAGCCCTAGAGAACTGGTGCTACGTGACCAGAGAACAACAGTCGGAACAACAGCCCTAGAGAACTGGTGCTACGTGACCAGAG
Organism: Muraenolepis orangiensis; assembly: GCA_027704905.1. Classification (NCBI taxonomy): domain Eukaryota; kingdom Metazoa; phylum Chordata; class Actinopteri; order Gadiformes; family Muraenolepididae; genus Muraenolepis; species Muraenolepis orangiensis. Next base: position 17,623,775 of record CM051005.1, on the reverse strand, counting down.
AACAACAGTCGGAACAACAGCCCTAGAGAACTGGTGCTACGTGACCAGAGACAACAGTCGGAACAACAGCCCTAGAGGACTGGTGCTACGTGACCAGAGAACAACAGTCGGAACAACAGCCCTAGAGAACTGGTGCTACGTGACCAGAGAACAACAGTCGGAAACAACAGCCCTAGAGAACTGGTGCTACGTGACCAGAGAACAACAGTCGGAACAACAGCCCTAGAGAACTGGTGCTACGTGACCAGAGAACAACAGTCAAACAACAGCCCTAGAGAACTGGTGCTACGTGACCAGAGAACAACAGTCGGAAAAACAGCCCTAGAGAACTGGTGCTACGTGACCAGAGAACAACAGTCGGAACAACAGCCCTAGAGAACTGGTGCTACGTGACCAGAGAACAACAGTCGGAACAACAGCCCTAGAGAACTGGTGCTACGTGACCAGGAGTACAACAGTCGGAACAACAGCCCTAGAGGACTGGTGCTACGTGACCAGAGAACAAAAACAATCTGCAGTACACAGCAGTGCACAATGCAGTACAAATCGGTATCAATATTGTTATATCTCATTCAAAATTCCAAACTCTAGGAATTCAGCTCAATTAAACTAAGCTACCATATGAACTTCAGTAACTAAATGTATATATGCATTGTATGTACACGATATGTATGCAATAAAATGAACCTTGCTGAACATTAATACATGCATTCTCACACACCAACTTTCACACGGCTCCCATTTTGAGAACACTCACCATTCTCCCATTCTCACGTTCCACGAATACGATGAGCAATAGTTACACATATATGAAATACAACGCATGTCAAATATAACCGCTGACCATGTCATATATATATATATATATATATATATATATATATATATATATATATATATATATATATATACATATATGTATTGCATTCACTTTCAACATATTTATTAACACAATGCAAGGACAATTTTGACTAGTACTACTACTGGAGTCCAGCAGCAGCTTGTTAGCCGCCATGGTATAGGTCCCAGGTTGAAAGTAGATAGATTAATAGACAGTGACATGTTACATTATTATTTATTGTCAACGTTATCCCCAACAAACACAACCACACATTTATCAACACACAGTGTTGACCTGTACAGTTTATGCTGATAATATAAGTAACATTAAATATTAACTCTGATGATGAAAATGGTTAATGGTGAAGAAGAGGTACAACGTGTTTCATGTTTAATATAACATTAAATATGAATACAGGCTCCACTAAAACAAACCTTGGTTCATGGATAACTCCGTAAAGAGCTGGGATGAAAGGAACATACTGGACTTTAACATGGCCATTGGGACGAAAAGCATGAAGTTAGAGAGAGTTCATTGAAAGTTAGTGAGAATTCATAAATTTAAAGTTAGTTGCAGTTAATAACTTTGAAGTTAGTGACAGTTAATAACTTGATTAAAGTTTAAAGGAGCTACTAGTTAGCTAGTGGCTAACTAGCACGCTAACACTGCTGTCTAAATGTTTAAACTACTGCTAAATACAACGTCCTGTGACACAAACATCTCTATGGATTCAAAGCGGAGACGATACGTGTTGCAGATGATATAATGATTTATATCATTATATGTTGTCTATATATATATATATATACACCCCATATATGATATAGGTATAGCTTGTTATAAGGTTGTTGTCACAACTTACCAGGTTTACAAAAGTTAGTTTGGCCACAGACCAGACAATGGACTACTTGCACTAAGCTTTGTGAAGTACTTCCGACTCCAAATGATACAGCTCAGCCAGCTCCGGTGTATTTGTTTACTTAGAACTAGCTAGCTACAGCTCCTGAGGTAAAATTTCACCATGAATTTGCAATGAGTTTTCAAAAACAGGAGAAGAAATACTCGGAACATTGTTTTGTTCCTGTTTACGCTTTTTCCGAAGAAGGCACGTCCCAGCACCTCAAACGACTACAGACCGGTGGCGCTGACGTCCCACGTGGCGAAATCCTTTGAGAGGCTGGTCCTGACGCTTCTTCGGCCCCTGGTCAGATCATCGCTGGACCCTCTTCAGTTTGCCTACCAGCCGAAACTGGGAGTGGAGGACGCCATCATCTTCCTGCTTCATCGTGCCTACGCCCACTTGGACAGACCCGGGAGCACTGTGAGAATCATGTTTTTCGACTTCTCCAGTGAGTTCAACACCATCCGGCCTGCCCTGCTGGGAAGTAAGCTGACGGCGATGAAGGTGGACTCTTCCCTGGTGTCCTGGATTACTGACTATTTGACGGGTCGTCCACAGTTTGTCAGACTGCAGGACTGTGTGTCTGACACTGTGGTCAGCAGCACTGGTGCTCCACAGGGAACTGTTCTTTCCCCATTCCTGTTCACCCTATACACCTCAGACTTCCAGTACAACTCTGTGTCCTGCCATCTGCAGAAGTTCTCGGATGACTCTGCAGTTGTTGGTTGTGTCAGCGAGGGAAATGATGAGGAGTACAGGGGTGTCGTGGACTCCTTCGTTGAGTGGTGTGAGCTGAACCACATGCAGCTCAACACTGACGAAGGAGATGGTGGTGGACTTCCGCAGGAGGAAATCCACACCCACACCCATTTCCATCAAGGGTGTGTCCGCTGAAGTTGTTCAGGAATATAAATACCTGGGAGTTCATCTGGACAACAAACTGGTCTGGGCCAAGAACTCTGAGGCTGTTTACAAGAAGGGCCAGAGCCGTCTCTACTTCCTGCGGAGGCTCAGGTCCTTCAACGTTTGCAACAAGATGCTGAATGTGTTCTACCAGTCGGTGGTAGCCAGTGCCATCTTCTCCGGTGTCGTGTGCTGGGGAAGCAGGTTGAGATCAGCAGACGCCAACAAGATCAGCAGGATTGTCAGGAAGGCTGGCGCTGTCCTGGGGGTCCAGCTGGACTCCTTGTTGGTGGTGTCTGAGAGAAGGATGCTGCGCAAGCTGCGTAGTATCCTTGACAACAACTCTCACCCTCTCCATCAGGTGCTGACCTCATATAGAAGCACCTTTAGCAACAGACTCATTCCACCCAGGTGCACCACAGAACGCCATAGGAAGTCCTTTCTTCCTGTGGCCATCAGACTCTTTAATTCATCTACCTCGGGTCGTGAGAGGGACAGTGGAGACTCAGTGACCTGAGGCTAACGTACTTATTATTATTATTTTTTGGTCAACGCACTGTAAATCATCTCACTCTAACTTTGCACTGTAAATTCTATTTCAAATTCTAATTCACTTTTCACTTTTCACATGTCACTTTTTCAGTATTCATTCATATTTATTAATATATTATTACTGCCAATTTGCACTATACGTATTGTTGTGTATTGTATATACCTACGTATTACTGTAATAATACTGTAAATTTATCTTCATCTATCAATACATTTAGATTTTCATTTAGAATTATTTTAACTATATTTTTGTTTATACTAGTTTTATTTAGTTAGTTGTTGTTTTTGTTTTTTAACCTAGGTATTAGTATTTTTGTGTGTGCATTTATTCCCCCTGTGTCAACTGTTGCACCTTAATTTCCCTCGGGATTAATAAAGTAATCTGAATCTGAATCTGAATTTGTTCGGCCTCATCGAAATGTAACGGTATTTTGAGTTTCCATGGCTTTCCAACCCATCCCGACCTGAGAAGAACCCGACGTGGACATCCAATTCTATACCAGGTAACGTTAGACCGAAGTTGTGCTATTCAGCTAACTGTTTGACATCGACCAAAGTAACAGTTAAACTATAAAGAATCCTATCGTAAGTCTTAATTAAAAAAAATCTAATGTGTGTCTTTGTTAATTAATGACTGACATGTATGTGTCTTTTTGTAAATATATTCCCAAGCTATGACCACCTGATGGCGTTTTGGGGTTGATTGAGCCTTCAATTTACAAAATGGTTCGGGTCTCCAGAGCCAAATCGGCTGCCAAGCGAAACAAAAAAGTGGCCACACCTGCAGGTTCTGGTCTGAGCTGCTTTGTAGTAACAGAGCCAGGGGTGGGATGCCATTGCATTTACAGAAGGTTGCACTAAAGCAGTGATTCCCAACCGGGGGTACGCGGACCCCTAGGGCTACGTGATGGGAGTGCAGGGGGTACGTAGAAAGATTATGGATTGCAATTTATTTAAAATATATACATATTATTATTATTTAAAAAACACATTTTAGCAATGCTTAGCAACCTAAGACCAACGTAATGAAACCGCAAACCTGCGATGCGGTCTGTGAGCGGCTGGTGGTACTCGTGCTCATAACTCTGGAAAATGGATGCATGGTTGGGCAGCGTTAAACGCACTAATACGGACCGTCGCTGCAGAACCGGGTGAGCCCAGTGAAAAGAAAAAAAAGTGAACACCGGCAGTTCAGTGACAAATCCATTGTTTATGGATTCACTACATCTGATGATCCACCGCAGCCACAGTGGTTTTTTTGCGACCAAGTGCTGGCAAATAATTCAATGAAGCCGCCAGCCCACCTGCAGCGGCACCAGAGCACCAAACACGCCGGGAATGTCGGTAAAACAGAGGACTTTTTCAAACGAAAACTGTCCGAATTCAAGTCATGTCAGACTACATTAAAGAAAGCGGTAAGTGTGTCGAGCAAAGCAATGGAGGCATCCTATGCTGTGGCATTACTTGTGGCCAAGTAAAAAAAACACATTCAATTGCAGAAGATCTGATTCTCCCTGCCGCGATCATTTTGGCTGAAACTATGCTGGACCAGAAAGCAGCAGACCGTTCCATTATCGATGGGCATGGGCAGCTACTGCTTCACACAGACGTCCGCTGGTTGTCGCGTGGCAAAACACTATCCAGGCTGTTTGAACTTTGCACTGAGGTGTCTGCTTTCCTGATACAGCACTCTCATCCTCTCGCAGTGGTTTTTCAGGATGCAGGGTGGGTTGCACGGCTGGCATATCTTGCCGATGTCTTCTCCAAGCTTAATGAGCTTAACCTCTCACTTCAAGGCAAGGACTCGCATATCCTTAACATGTATGACAGAGTGAATGGATTCATAAATAAAGTCAACTTATGGGAGACAAAATGCGACAAAGGGGATATAAGCTGTTTCCCACTGCTTGATGGCTATCTTGCCACTACTGATGCTGAAAACAAGCAGATGGTCACAATTGTTAAAACGCATCAGTCCAAACTCAAAACTGAGTTCAACCAGTACTTTCATGACATTGAAGCAAAGTCAGAACAGCTGGACTGGGTGAGGAATCCATTCAGAGTGACTGCAGTGGCAGCAGCAGCCTTCCAGCCAGACTGCAGGAAAACCTGGTGGATTTGTTCTCTGATCGTGGGCAAAAGATGGCATATGCTGAAAAGTCACTGACAGAGTTTTGGTGTGATGTTGCAAAGGAGTATCCAGAGCTGGGGAAATGTGCATTGAATGAACTCTTGCCTTTTGGATCTACCTATATGTGTGAAGTTACCTTCTCGGCCCTGACTCACATCAAAACCAAGCAGAGGAACAGACTGAATGTGGAGAGCAGCCTAGTGACGGCTGTGGCCACACTGCCCCCAGAACTATCAAAGCTTATGAAAGATAAGCAAGCTCAAGTGTCTCATTAAAAGCTCTAGTGACTTAATAAAATATGTTGAATATATATATATATATATATATTATTATATTCTATTTGATTGTATTCTATTTGATCTCGTTTTGTTCTAGTGTGGTTGCTGTTGTTGTTGTTGCTGCTGTTCTTGTACTTGCACTGTTTACACAGTTTATACTACTGTTATTGTTGTTGTTTCTATTGCACTATTCTATTCTATGTTGAGTTGTGGGCGGAGCCTCATATGCATGCATGCACCTGATGCATGTGCATATGACAATAAACCTTTGAATCTTTGAAACTGCTAGAAGTGAGTATTATTTTCATTCACAATAAGTGTCAATGTCAAGTTTAAATTAATTTGTATTAAGGGTGAGTTATAAAAGTGATTTTCATTTATTTAATGAGTAGTTTGGTTAAATACAATTACAAAAGGTTTAATATAAGAGAAAATGTAAGGCGAATCATCCAAATGCAAATCCGGTGAACATCGGCGATGTTCAACTTTGGGAGCTCTTGTAAACACCGGGTGAAGAATGTCGCCATTGAACCGGAAACAGACGAGCAGTATTAAGTCGTATTAAGTAGAACGCGGAAGTGTTTGTGCAAGTAGCCCATTGATGGCATGGATGTATTAAAAGAACGAAGAATGATGAAGAATGGAAGAGACGCAGACTTCCTTCTTCTGTCAACAATAATGAAGTCGAGGCGGATCACTGCCATCCGCGGGACGACTGAGGAATTACGTTCCAATTACAAAACACAAACAAACCTTGTCCATAACACTATCTTTCAGGAACATTATTATTTCATTTAAAAGTTACAATTCCTAAATAAAAAAGCACACACTCAAGTTAGACAATACACACACAAACTTGACACGTTAGTCGAATTGACCCGAAAATCCTTGCTGTCCCTCAGAAACTAAAAGCACAGGAGTGGTAAATGTTTGTTCTTTGATGGTTTCCCTTCTTTGCATCCCAGGGACGGAGGCACGTTTTACAGCACAAATCTACAATCTGCTCCTATCTGGGGTTTTTTTCTCTGACGAGTTTCTAAAGAGCAAACAACACATGCTGCACGGGTCTCTTCGTCGGTTAATGGTTGATCTTGGGTACAGGCAGTATCATTTTATTCCAAGTGTTTAGCTTGGCAAATTGGTTAGTCCAATTCTATTGCTTTAATGTTCTGATAACATCTGTTAAAAGCACAGATGCATATAGCCGCTGGGCTTGTATGTAACATATTCAATCATTCAACAATTTTGTTGTAGGCTAATTGGTGTTATATATCAACTCTTTTGTCACATAACGTGTCATTTTTTCCGGCGGCCGCTGCCTCCCCATCGACCGGCCCCCTGGAGAGTGGGCCGGTCGGGTTCAATTTCCCGGGCCGCTCTTTTGCCCCAGTCCACTCCTGCTCCAAGGAGTTCTCGCGATCTCCACTGGCTTCCGGTAAATGCTCGCATCAAGTTCAAGACTCTGGTGCTGACCTTTAGGGCAGTCAATGGAACTGCCCCAGCCCACCTCCAGGCATTGGTCAAGCCCTACATCCCAGCCAGAGCGCTCCGCTCAACTTCTGCCAGGCGACTTGTTCGACCTTCACTGATGACAACCAAGCATCGCTCGTCCAAGACCCAGCTCTTCACGGCTCTGGCTCCAGTGGTGGAATGAACTCCCGTCTCATGTCAGGACGGCAGAGTCCCTCGCCAGCTTCCGCAAGAGACTCAAGACCCACCTGTTCAGAGTCCACCTGGACTCTCCTTGAACCCTCCTTCTCCTTTGTGAACCCCTAACTTGCTTAAGTCCTGACATTAATAGCTCTTAGCATGTTGTATATTCTAGCAAGTGTATATCCTTAATGTTGATAACACGCTCTTATCACAGCTACTTAAGCAGGTGACCTGGCAGTACCAAATTGTGTTATTCATCTTGTTAATATGAATGCTTGTGAACTGCTCTATTTTTATGTTTGCGTACCTCAGCGTTATGCTATTGTCTACTTCAACAAATGTACTCCTTGTAAGTCGCTTTGGATAAAAGCGTCTGCCAAATGCCCTAAATGTAAATGTAAATGTAAAATTCTCAAGTAGACAACATGATAAATACACTTCCAACTTCGAAAGTGTCAGAAGTGATGAAGATCTTGATAAAAACAGTATTCCTACAGTATAAAAGTATGAAGGTATCAAAATAACCAAGTTAACATTCACGGTATCCAGAAACGGGGAAAAGGGAAATAATTCCCCTCTACGAGAAATACTTCTAAATAAAATACGCTAAAATGACTTCAAAATAAAAGAATAAGAGAATGTTTACTAGACCAAGAGGTAACAAAATATGAACCTAAATTACTTTAAATAAATACATTTCCTCCTGGTTCTTTCTATTAGTTTTATTTTAAAATACTTTGGCCTTATATTATATATTATATTTACCTTTAAGCTGGGTTACACTAAATATGTAAATAAAATATCCCCCCCCATATTCAATCAGGACAGCTAACCAAAAAGTTGACTTATTTATCTATGGACTCCAACCAGTAAACACAACAGAGACACACCGCAGTAATACCACTGAGTTGGAAAGTTTTGAAACAAATATCCGAGACTTGGGAAGGAGATATAATCGATCTTAAAAATAAGTTGGAAAATGACAACAACAAAAAAAATTGTTCAGTGGAACAATGCAGAAGAGTGAAGATCTCAGCTCCACCCAGGTGCTGTGTGTCTACGGGGCTCTCCTCAGCTGTTTGTCACAATCCTCACAATCAGTGCTGGGACTTGTCTGTTTTTTTCTGTTATCCAATCCATCTCCCTCTCTCTATTTATTAAGCTCCATTTATTCCCACCCCCCCACACACACACACACACACACACACACACACACACACACACACACACACACACACACACACACACACACACACACACACACACACACACACACACACACACACACACACACACACACACACACACACACACACACACAGGCAGGCAGGCAGGCAGGCAGGCACGGGTCGATGAGTCCCATTCAGTCCCATTCACATTCCCTACACTTTCTCTCCACTTCCTCTCTCTCTCTCTCTCTCTCTCTCTCTCTCTCTCTCTCTCTCTCTCTCTCTCTCTCTCTCTCTCTCTCTCTCTCTCTCGTCTCCCTCTCATTTCTCAGCCCATTAGTGTGCTATGAACCGCCAGTCAGAGACGCCCTGGGGGTTGATGGGTAAAGAACCGTGAGTGGAGGTGACAGGAGGAGAGGAAGAGGAGAGGAAGAGGAGAGGAAGAGGAGTGGGGGGAGGGGAGGGGGGAGGGATGACAGGACAGGAGGAAGATAAGGAATAATAAGGATGAGGTAACAGTGGTGGGAAAAGCACCCTCATCATGCACTCCTCGCTGAACCGCTCCACTCGCCCAACTTGAGTGTGAACTTTCTTGATGTGTAGTAAAGTGTTGCCTGCTAGTTGGTCAATCAAAAGGGGTAACTTTTGATAACTCTCTAATTATACAGTTTTATACAGTGTGCTTTTTTAACACAAAACTCAAAGACGCTTTACAGTAATAAAACAATGCGATCCATGATTAATACATACCTAATTAATTAATACACGCATACAAAAACAACAGGTTGAAAACGTAAGGAAAACATTTTTGTTTATACATTTTTTTTTATTATTACGACGGTCCTCACTTTTACTTTGAAGCCTGAAGTCACTCCAGCAGGATGACAGGATGCGTCTGCTGTCCTCCATGTCACCTGGAACACCCCTGGAGTAGCAGTAGACTCTCTCTCTCCACTGTGTTGTGAAGTTCGTAGGGAGGGGGGGGGGGAGATGCTGTCACATTATATCATGTTGCTGGGACTCACTTTGAGTTGTTTGACGTCTATGACATACTAAATAAATAGCAAAATAAACTTTCTGTCTCTGTCTTTCTCTCTCACTCTCTCATTCTCTCTCATTCTCTCTCTCTCTCTCTCTCTCCCCTGCATGTATAAATTAGTCCTTAGAAATGGATTTCTCAATATCAAGATGATGGATTCCATTATTATGATTCATTCCTATACCTGTTATGTTGTGTGTGTGTGTGTGTGTGTGTGTGTGTGTGTGTGTGTGTGTGTGTGTGTGTGTGTGTGTGTGTGTGTGTGTGTGTGTGTGTGTGTGTGTGTGTGTGTGTGTGTGTGTGTGTGTGTGTACATGTTCAGCCACGTTTATGTGTGGCTTTGTCATAAAGAAGATTTATTGGGCTGGGGGACGACTAATGGGGCCTGGCATTGCCCCACCCCCCCCCCCCCCACACACACACACACACACACACACACACACACACACACACACACAAACACACATGCACACAGACCTTTGTCTTCTTTGCCCTCTTCCCCTCTTCTCTATCCTTTAATCTTTCCTCCTCTGTTTTCTTTCCTCTCCTCTTCTCCTCTCATCTCCTCTCCTCTCCTCTGCTCTCTTCTTCTCCCATCCTCTCTCCTTTCCTCTCCTCTTCTCCTATCCCCTTTCCTCTCCTCTCCTCCTCTCCTCTCTTTTCTATTCTCTCCTCTTTTCTCTCCTCTCCTCTTCTCTCTTCTGTTCTCCTTTTCGGCTCCTCTCTCCGCTCATCTCCTTGTCTCCTCTTTCTCCCCTGTCTGGTCCTCCTCCCCTCCCCTCCCCTCTCCTCTCCTCCTCTCCCCACTTCTCCTGGCTACTCTCTGCTCTCTTCTCCCTCATATACTACACTGTGTCTTTGTATGTATGTGGCCATGTAGAGGGGGACTAAAGATGACACAAGCAAATCAGAATAATCATCACGACCAGCCAGACCACAGTAACAAAAAAGATTGTAAAACAATGGTAAATTGTAAAAAAAAAAAAACGCCAATAAAAACCAAAAGAATAAACCTTCATAAAACCAAGGTTGACTTTTTACCTCCACAATCTCTGGGACGCAATTACAGGGGAAAGAGAGAGAGTCTTCTGAACAACTCGACAACCCATGCTATAGGCCTATATCTCCATCTCCATCTCCCTATCTCTCTATCTCTCTATCTCTCTATCTATCTGCAGAAGAGCGGCTGTGGTGAGGCTAATCTGTAAGCCCGGATCATGGTAACAAGCCTCGGCATCATTTCTGTGGAAGGCTTCCTTCCCGCTGAGTCTGTCGCCGTGCCGACGTGCACAGGGGGCCTCGGGATAGCAGACCGCACACTGGGGGTAAATGGTTCCGGTCTGCGAAAGCGGTTTCTCTGTTTGTTGTCGGTCCTTGAGGCCCCCCCCCCTCCCCGGGGTTTTTTTGTTTTTTTATTGTCATGATTTGGCTCTAAATTATCATTCATGTTTTGGTACGTTTTCCTGGCTGTGCCTGCCTCCTGTGGTCTGTGAGTTTTCTGTGTGTGTGTGTGTGTGTGTGTGTGCATGTGTGTGTACACGGGTATGCGTCTACGTGTGTGATTGTGTGTTTATTATTGTGTGCGCACGTGTATACTGTATGCGCGTCACGTCCGTATGTGACCCTGAATTTGAAAGCACCTTCCCTGTCGCCGTGTCTAGTGTGGAGTGATTGAAATATTTACTATTTATAATGTGTGTGTGTGTGTGTGTGGTTGTATGTGTATGTGTGTGTATAGTGCATCAAGTGTGTGTTTGTGTGTCAGAGGTCCCCACCCTAACGTGCTGCTCTAAGGCACACGGTATCACAACACAGCGTGTCTTCCTCCTCTCACTCCCTCCTCCCTCCTCTCTCCTGCTCCCTCCTCTTCTCTCTTCCTCCCTCCTCCGTCTCCCCTCTCTCCCCCTCCTCCCTCCCTGTCCCTCCCTCCCCACTCCTCCCGATCCTCTCTCCCTTCCTCCCTTCTCCCCCTCCTCCCTCCGTGTTCCTACCTCCCCCCTCCCCCCTCCTCCCCCCCTCCCCCCTCCCCCTCCTCCCTCCTCCCTCCTCCCCCCTCCTCCCTCCTCCCTCCTCTCTTCTCCTCCCTCCTCTCTCCGCTCTGCTCCCCTGCCCTTGTTGTCTTGGAGGGGGAAGATTAGACAGATAACATATGGCCTGGAAGAAGAAGAAAACAGACTATCTGGCCACTAAGGCTGCTTGTGTGTGTGTGTGTGTGTGTGTCATCATGCCCCCCCCCCCCCCGCCACCTTCCCACCACACACACGCACACACACACACACACACACACACACACACACACACACACACACACACACACACACACACACACACACACACACACACACACACACACCACCATCAGCAGCAGCAGCCCATTGATTAAGTGTTGTTCAGCCTCTCGGTTCAGCAACGGCGTGTAAGTCAGGTAGTTACTTGTTTGGCAAGTAAATATCTCAATGCAGACTTACTTTCTTTACTACCGTGGGACCTTGTTGTACCGGTACAGAAAGAAGTACCCCTTCATTCAGGGGCGGCCCGTGGCATAGGTGGTATTGGTGGTACAAATACCTGGGGGGGGGGCGCCGGCGCAAGGTTTTTTAATTTTTTTATTAAACTTTTTTTTTTACGTAAGTGCGCCCTCTGAGTCGCCAAGTCCGATTATAATACGCGACTTTGGGCTTCTTCTTTTTTTTAAGTCGCTCGAAAAAATCACGGGTCTTTATGAGATGACATGTCAAGTTAGTTTTTTATCCTCCTTGTTATTGAGGTTATGTGTTATGATGAGAATGATAGGCTAGATGTTTTAAATCTATAAATCTATAGATGTTTAAATCTATAGGCAAATTAGGTCATTTATTAGTTCATTTCAACCCCTACAAGAGATCAAATAGTAAATGTGTATTCATTCTTGTTATTGAGGTTATATGTCATGGTAAATAAGACCTACTGTATGTTTCCATGTTTAAATCTATAAGAAAAAATAATAATTTACATTCGTTTTCAGCACCTGCCCCAATCTGTTTGTTTTAAGCAATAATCGAGTGTCCCATTTTGACAGTATGGGTGTCCCACTTTACCAATATTCACTAAAAAGATTTGGGGTTTGGTCAGTTGAGGTCTGAAGAGGTGTCATTTCATCTGTGTTTGGTATTATTTCATTTTAAATTTGACATTGTGTAAAAGACAACCTAAGCTTTTAAAAATATACGTGTTATGTTGTTATAATAGGCTATATGTCATTAAGATTATAGTAAAAAGTGACGAGAACATGCAATTTCCAAAACTGTCCCACTTTACCAATGTTCACCCAAAAATAAATTCAGTTTTTGCTGTTTAAACTCCGATTGATAATACGTTTAATAATTTTTTTAACATGTTAATGCCGTAACAAGCTATAATAATATTGGGCTTGTTTTGGGCTTGTTTTTAAAGCTGCAGTTGCTTATTTAACTCGCAGGATTTGGCAACACTGGCAACATCAGAGTAGAGTAGTATCGCTTTGATTTTCATGTGTTGCGGATGGCGGAATATTCCATCATAGTATATTAAAAATGAGTCAGAAAAGGACTAAATTGTCAGGCGCACAAAGCAGGAAGCGGCGCAAGGAAGAGGAGGAGAAGAAAACACAATACCAAGGTAAGAATCACCACTATTGTGAGCATCATTAATGTTTAGATATTTTAGATTTTGAGCAACTAGCAAGCTAGCTAGCCAGTCGACTAATGTCAGCAGAGGAAAGACGCGTTAGCGGCTATTTGAGAGTACTTAAAATATATAATGTATTGCAGTTCCTTATGTATTACATATCCATATTTAAAGCCAGTCATTAAAATACAGACACCAAATGCATTATTATGTCTAATGGAGGCCTATAATCTATATGCAGTATATATTTAAAATCCTTAATTAACTATTGAGTGTAACCTATTGAGTGAAGTAACATGTTTATTTTTGTGTGTGACTGTGCATGTCTTTATTTGTGTTAAAGGCTCATGTCAAGTATTTTTAATATTCTAACATGATCTCTAATGAAGTACTTGCAAGGTACTCCAGCCTCCAGTGACCAAGGTGACCCAGCCTCTCCATCTACCAGTACCACATACCAGTCAGCTCCCAGTGAACATAGTGAGCCAACCTCTCCAGGTGAGCCTACCTCCACAAAGGAAGGGAAGACCACAGGTTCTTCCTCCTCCCCTGTGAATGTGTCTCTGTTGGTGGCGAGTCTGTCAAACCACCACCTCTGGATCCTGCAGACTGGCCTGCCCTCTCTGACAAAGTGAAGACTTAATTAGTCTCCAGAGGACCTTATCAGGTGGAGAGGGATTATATTTTCCCTAAAAGAGAGGATGGACGGAGTTGCCATCATCATTACTTTCATGCAATATTGGTCAATGGTGAAAAAATCATTAGAAGCTGGCTTACCTACTCTGAAAAACAAAACAGTCTGTTTTGCTTTTGCTGTAAATTGTTTTCACAGAAGGACTATAAACTGATTTGGGAAGGACTAAATGATTGGAAAAATACCACCCAGGTTTTAAGTCACATGAAAATAGCCCAGAACATCACAAACATATGAAGATGTGGAAAGAATTGGAGGTCCGCCTTGAAACTGGACAAACAATAGACAGCCAGGCAATGGCACTCATTGCGACAGAGAGGAAGAGGTGACGAGAAGTCCTCAAAAGAATAGTTGCAATAATCCAGTCCCTTGCAGAAAGAAATATGGCCCTGAGAGGATCTGCACACTCTACCACACCAACAATGGCAACTTCTTGAAAGAAGTAGAGCTTATGGCCAAATTTGATCCTGTTCTAAAGCATCATATAGAGAAGATTGAAAGTGGAGTAGGGAACATGACAACCTTCCTCGGAAAAACTATTCAAAATGAACTGGTGCCATTAGTGGAAAGATCACGGAGGAAATGATAGGTGAGATCAAAGTCTGCAAATACTTTTCAATAATCCTGGATTGCACCCCGGACATAAGCCACACAGAGCAGCTCTCAGTTGTCATCAGCATTGTGTCAGTAGACAACAAGCCACAGGTGAAAGAGCACTGTATGGGCTTCCTTGAAGCTGAAGCTTCTACAGGAGAACAACTATCAGCTCTCATCTTGAAGAGGCTGGAAGACCTGAACATACCCTTCAATGACTGTAGAGGGCAGTCGTATGACAACGGTGCCAACATGAGGGGCAAAAGGAAAGGTGTTCAGGCCAGATTGCTGGCAATCAATCCCAGAGCTTTATTTGTGCCATGTGCTGCTCACACGTTAAACTTGGTGGTGGCTGATGCTGCACGAAGCTCCCAAGACGCCATCGGTTATTTTGGGTACTTGCAAAATATGTTTACACTGTTTTCAGCATCCACCCAGAGATGGTCCATCTTGAAAAGCCATGTCAACATCACACTGAAGTCATGGTCAGACACTAGGTGGGAGAGCCGTGTTAACAGTGTGGAGGCAGTAAGGTACCAGGCACCACAAGTGAGAGAAGCTCTGCTGGAGGTTAAAGATAAAGCAGCAGATCCTGTCATACGAATTGAGGCTCAGTCTTTGGCAATTGGTAAAAGGAAGGTAAGAGGAAATTGGTTCATTTAATTTCTCTATGTTCAGTTGTCTGGTATGACATCCGCAATAGCATTGAGAAAGTCAGCAAGCTGATGCAGTCTGCTTCGATGCAACTGGATGTGGTAATCGACCTGCTTGGAAAAATTTAAACTTTCCTGACTGACTATAGACACACCGGCTTTGCTTCTGCTCAAATTTTACCAAGAGAGATGTGTGAGGACATGAATGTGGATGCTGTCCTAAAAGAGAAGAGGCTACGGTCCACAAGTAGACAATTCTCCTATGAAAGTCCAGACAAGTCAAGTCAAGTCAAGTCAAGTTTATTGTCACTTCACAGTTTACACAAGTATAAAGCAGTGATGTGAAAATCTTATGTGCAATACCCGACGACAGACGGCAGTTATAAAAATAAGATAAAAATTGATAAAAATTGATAAAAATTGAATAAAAATTGAATAAAAATTGAATAAAATATACATTGTTATATGCTATGACGGTAATAGTGAGTACAGTTCGTGGCTGTGGTGGGCAATGTCTTTTATGATGCGTTTGGCCTTGGCCACGCACCGCTGATTGTATATATCCAGGAGGGAGGGGAGCTCACCTCCAACGATATACTGGGCCGTCCGCACCACCCTTTGAAGCGCTCTGCGCTAGAGTGCGGTGCAGTTCCCGTACCAGGCGGTGATACACCCTGTAAGAACACTCTCGATGGTGCCGTTATAGAATGTTCTCAGGATGCGGGGGCCCAATGCTGAATTTCTTCAGACGCCTGAGGAAATACAGGCGTTGTTGGGCCCTTTTCACCACGTGTGTGGTGTGCGTGGACCATGTGAGGTCCTCGGAGATGTGCACGCCGAGGAACTTGAAGCTGCTGACCCTCTCTACTACAACACCGTCGATGGAGATAGGGCTGTGCTCTCCCCTCTGCTTCCTGAAGTCCACGATCAGCTCCTTGGTCTTCTTGACGTTGAGGGCGAGGCTGTTCTCCTGGCACCACTGCTCCAGCGATCCAACCTCCTCCCTTTAGGCTGTCTCGTCATACGGAGGTCGTAACGGGCTCTCGTATATTCCCGGAGCCAAAGGCGGCGTTACGCGCGTGTAGGGCAGCGCGAACATCGCTGTTAATCCACGGTTTCTGGTTGGGATATATCCGAACCGACTTGGTCGGAACAACGTCATCTATGCACTTCTTGATGAACCCGGTGACCGACGACACGTACTCGTTGATGTTATTGTCCGAGGCAACGCGGAACATGTGCCAGTCAGCCTGATCAAAACAATCCCGCAGCATAGAGTCCGATTGGTCCGACCAGTATTGGACCTCCCTCACAGCGATCGGTTGCTGCTTCAGTCTCTGCCTATAGGCGGGGAGTAGCTGGATAGAGCGGTGGTCTGATTTGCCGAACGGTGGGCGGAGGAGGGCCTTGTAGCCATCACGGAAGGGGGTGTAGCAGTGGTCGAGGATCCGCTCGCCCCGTGTGTTGCTCGTTATGTGTTGGTAGAACTTCGGGAGAACCTTCTTCAGGTTCGCCTTGTTGAAGTCCCCCGCCACGATGAGAGCAGCCTCAGGGTGTGCCGACTCCTGTTCGCTGATAGCCCCATACAGTTCCTTCAGTGCTGTGTCTGTGTTGGCTTGTGGGGGAATGTAAACAGCGGTCACGGTTACGGCTGTAAACTCCCGAGGTAGCCAGTGTGGACGGCACATAAGCATCAGGTACTCCAGGTCCGGGGAACAGAAAGACTTGAGGGGATGTACATGACTTTGGTTGCACCAAGATCTATTTATCATGAGACATATCATGAGCCTTTGTTCTGTCTGCCCGGTGGACGGAAAATCCCCTCGGCTTGAAAGCTGCGTCGGTAACCCCCTCCGACATCCATGTCTCCGTAAGGCAGATGATACAATTGTCCTTAGTTTCCCGGTGGAATTAAATACGAGCCTGTAGCTTGCTTAACTTATTGTCCAGAGACTGTACATTAGCCAGTAGAATGGTGGGTAGTGGGGGGCGATCGGATCGACATCTTAGACTGACTAGCACGCCGGCTCGCTTCCCTCGCTTCCTCCGGCGACGCTTGCGTGTAATCGTGCCCAAGATGGTCGAAGATAATCCAGCTGTGACTTCGGGTGGGACGTCCGAGTCGAAAGAATGAAAAAACTCCGGTAGGCGGCGAGCGACTGTCGATCTGATCTCCAGAAGTGTGCAAAAGTTATAAATTAACGTGCTGCTAACTTCCTGAACTAAAATAGTTGCGATAAAAATAAATAACAAATCGTCGTGCGGGAGCTCACGACACGGCAGCCATCTCGTACGACGCCATACTCCATTCGAGCCCTTTCATGATGCATTGGAAGGATGGAGGCTACATTTTTTTATGTAGTGGTGGATATGGCTTTAATGTCACTGGAGGAGAGGTTCAAGACCTTGGGGGAGGTGAAGGAGGTGTTTGATGTGCTTGTGAACTTTTTTTAAATGACAAATGTCGAACTGGAGCAGCGGTGTGAAGCACTGAGCAGCACTTTAAGCTATGGTGGACAGGCAGATATTGATGGAAAACAGCTCGCCCAGGAAATTAAAAGCTTCCCAGACCTACCATCAACCAACATGACCACGATGGAGATCCTTCATTTTTTGCACGAGAAGCAGCTGCAAGAAATCTACCCTAACATGTGGGTGGCACTCAGGGTATCTGTGACTACCCCTGTGACCGTGGCAGCTGCAGAGAGGAGTTTTTCCAAGCTCAAGCTGATAAAGACATACTTGAGGTCTACCATGGCCCAAGAGCGTCTTAGTGGACTGGCAGTGATCAGCATCAACTCTGATGTGTCAAAGAAAATCCAGCTTGATGCTGTCATCGATGACTTTGCCACAAAGAAAGCAAGGCGTGTTCCGCTGTGAAGGGGACTATTGCACTTTTTTGCATGTTGTTGTTGTATTTTTGTAAACTGTGTTCTAAAGTTCCTTAAAGTACTTATTGTTATTTATGATAATTAAGTTATTATATTTTGTACTTTACAATTACTGTAATTTATACCCATTTTTTTGATAATGTTTAACAATGCTTATTTTCTGGCATGGAAGTGGTTTTTTTTAACTGTGTTCTAAAGTTCCTTGAAGTATTTATTGTTATTTATGATAAATAAGTTATAATTTTTTGTACTTTAAACCCTACTTTTTGATAATGTTTTGCAATGCTTATTTTCTGGCATGGTGTTAATTTAATAAAAAAAAATGTTTTTCAAAAAAGTGGTGTGTATAACCTTGGGGCGTCAATGGAAAATCTCGCCTAGGGCTCCAACATTGCCTTCATTAAACCAAATCAGAAATGTTACCCATCTAAGAAACATTATACCATATTATCATCGCGCATCCTTATTAATGTTGTAGTGGCCTGCGTTCAAATGGCAGAATCTGAGGTGCTAGGTTCTATTTAAATGAAGTGATATTTTAAAAGGGTTTTTCCGATCGAGAGTAGGGCTTTTCCTAAAATGGGGGCTGACTGTGCAGTAGGAAAGCACGACAAAAATAGAAACCGGTGCTGCACGACCAGCTATTATCTACTATCTACTCTATCTGTACTCCACTGTCTTTTTCTGAACTCTACTGTACTCTACTGTACTCTACTGTTCTCTGCTATACTTTAGTATACTCTACTGTACTTTACTGAACTCTAGTGTATTCTACTTTAATTTACTCTACTGTACTCTACCTTACTGTACTCTACTGTACTTAAGTATACTCTACTGTATTCTACTTTAATATACTCTACTTTCCTTTACTGTTCTCTGCTATACCTTAGTATACTCGACTGTACTTTATTGTACTCTAGTGTATTCTACTTGAATGTACTCTACTGTACTCCACTGTACTCTACCTTTCTGTACTCTACTTTACTTAAGTATACTGTACTGTATTCTACTTTAATATACTCTACCCTACTCTATTGTACTCTACTGTAGTCTGCTTTTCTGTAATCTACTGTACTTCAGTATACTCTAATGTACTTTACTTTACTGTACTCGACTGTACTTTACTGTACTGTACTGTAGTCTACTTTACTGTACTGTACTGTATATTAGTATACTCTACTGTACTTTACTTTACCATCACTTACTGTACTTTACTCTACAGTGCTCTACTGTACGATACTCAACAGTACTTTAGTGTACTGTACTTTAGTGTACTGTACCGCACTTTACCGTACTGTATTGTACTATACTGTAGTGTACTTTACTCTGTACTGTACTACCTGTCTACTGTAGTACACTCCACTGTACTCTATTGACTCTACTCTATACTTTAGTACATGGGTCGGCAACAGGCGGCCCGCGGGCCATTGGTGGCCTGCCAGCAATAATATTTGGCCCGGAATATTATTTGAGATTAAAGATAAAATATTATTATTATTTTATTTAGATTTTTAGATTTTTACAATATCGGACCGACAGTCGCACATATAGGCTATAATATCCGAATCGAGAATGCAGTGACATTTTCCACCAGGGCTGTACTGGCCATCTGGCATACCGTGGGTCGATGTGCCTTTTGGGCCGACACAACTTGTTTGTCTTGTCTGATCGGTCCGGCCCATAAAACAGATAGATCGGCCCATTGATTTTTCCGATATGCAGGACGACAACGTTCGCCGCTAATCGCGCAGCACCGTGTCACAGAACGTGTCACATGTTTTAACAATCAATTACTTAAATTAGCTTTTGATTATGTTCTAGCCCACCTTCTAGTGGCTCTGCTTTAGTATAATCTACTGTACTCTACATTACTGTAGTGTACCTAATCAAGGTGCATTACTATAAGTTCACTGTACGATCGTGTGAACGGGAATCATTCGACCCCGTTTCAACCTTCCGGCTCCCGAAAACATATCTCCCTTTGAAAAAGTACTTTGATTCACTTATTTTTTTTTCTAACGAGCGAAGGAGTAAAGGCCACTCTTTTCCAATTTCGAGAGGATCCCCGTAGCTGTAGGCGGAGGAAGTGATGAAGCAATAAAAATGTGCGAACGCTTGTACCGAAAACTCTCGGGGGGGAAATGAACGCCCGGTAGAAACACATGTCTTTATTCCCGTCAAGACTTAAGCCATGCAAATTCCCCCTCCCCCGACGCAGGGCTGTGGAGGGTGAATACGAAAGGGCGTCTCTCTCTCTCTCTCTCTCTCTCTCTCTCTCTCTCTCTCTCTCTCTCTTTCTTTAAGCTTCTTCTGTTGTCCCTTAGACTCGCTGTGACCTTGTTGCACAACCCTTGTGTTTTTTGCGGTTTATGACGCAATCTCGAAGGCGCTATATATCTAACCTGATGCCGGAGCTACAAACAAAATAAAATAAAAATATTTAAACTTGAGACGGCTCAGGCAATTTCCAGATCCAGCTTATAGACTCAACGTGAGCCAGGATCAGGATGTGTCCGACGGGGCAGTTTGGGGGTGGGGGGTGGGGGGGGGTTTAAGTTGTAGCCTACATGGTCGACCAACGGTGGCATGCGAGAAGGCGGGACATAAGGATAAATGTCAAAGTCATGTAAAGGAATGCGACTGTCGGAAGCGTCATGAGCCGAATCCGGGACGAAAACCTCGGCGACTTATAAATCCCGGAAAAAACCTCATTATAGTCTCAACACGAGCGTGTGAGCTTTCAATTAAGTTGACAATTGGATCTTGGAGTCACGGCAGCGGCGATTGCTGTAAATAACATCTTCCTGACGTTAAAGTGAAAATAAAACTGCACGTCCCGTCCTGAATACACTGCTGCTCGTTCCAACAAAGTCACTTAATAAATGAGGCAATCTCAACGTCATGCTGGGTTACTATAGCTTGCTGGGAGAATGGAACGGAATTAAATGGAATTGCACCGACACAAACACACACGCACGCTAGTACACACACGCACACACACAAACGCACTCGATGTACCTAATGTCGCAAAACTTCATGAGTTGGTGTGTGTGTGTGTGTGTGTGTGTTTGTGTGTGTGTGTGTGTGTGTGTGTGTGAGGACACACACAAACACACACACATTTACACACGCGCACTCGATGCACCTGAATGTCGCCAAACTTCATGGACAACCGTGAGCGTGAGTTGGGGTGTGTGTGGTTGTGTGTGTGTGTGTGTGTGTGTGTCGTGTGTGTGTGTCGTGTGTGTGTGTGTGTGGGTGTGTGTGTGGGTGGTGGAGAACACAAAAAACTGAATTCTAATTCCACAAATGTTTTCCCCACAAGCCGTTTTCAGGCCTTGACATCATGATGAATGGCTCGGTGGGTTACAACAGACGCGTCGCACCTATAATCGTGTATAGGTGCATAGGTTTCTGTGTGCCTGTGTGTGTGTGTGTGTGTGTGTGTGTGTGTGTGTGTGTGTGTGTGTGTGTGTGTGTGTGTGTGTGTGTGTGTGTGTGTGTGTGTGTGTGTGTGTGTGTGTGTGTGTGCACGTGAGGGCACTCGCCCGTGTCGGTTGCGTGGAGGATTCCGTCTGTCTCTTGCTTACCCCGACCCCCCCCCCCCCGGCGACGCTCATCACGGGCTGATAATGAAGCCCAGAGATCGTCGGTTCATCATTAACTCAGGACGGCTTGCTATTGTCCAAGATGATCCATGGGGGAGGTTGGTTAGGGGCCGGGGAAAAAAAGGCATGCCGTGGCGGTTGTGTTGTTGTTTTTTCTGCCGAGGCCAGCACATTGGGGCCCATGCTCCCTGTTAACGGGAATAGGGAAATAGATAGGCTTTCGTGTCCTTTCTTGTGTGTGTGTGTGTGTGTGTGTGTGTGTGTGTAGGTGTAGGTGTGTGTGTAGGTGTGTGGGCTTATTTATTCATGTCGACTTGGATGCGCTCCCTATGTTGACTCTTCATTTTTCATGCGCTTTGTGTGTCGGTTTTTTGCTTTGTTTCTCAACGCGTTCGTAGCTGTGTGTGTGAGTGTGAGTGTGAGTGTGTATGTGTTTAGAACCTCTTATAGGCAGGCCATTTTGGGCCCAATTCCCACTTTAAATCCACCATGTCTTCGCCATGAAGACACTGACTGGACTCACTGATTCCTCTCTCCCCTCAAACCCCCCAAAATCAGTACAGCGCTACAACACACGGAACAGTCCAATACAACACAGTCCGACACACGGAACAGTCCACCACAACCCAGTCCGACACACGGAACAGTCCACCACAACCCAGTCCGACACACGGAACAGTCCACCACAACCCAGTCCGACACACGGAACAGTCCACCACAAGACAGTCCGACACACGGAACTTTTGAACTTGACACACGGAACAGTCCACCACAAGACAGTCCGACACACGGAACAGTCCACCACAAGACAGTCCGACACACGGAACAGTCCACCACAACACAGTCCGACACACGGAACAGTCCACCACAACCCAGTCCGACACACGGAACAGTCCGACACAACACAGTCCGACACACGGAACAGTCCACCACAAGACAGTCCGACACACGGAACAGTCCACCACAAGACAGTCCGACACACGGAACAGTCCAATACAACCCAGTCCGACACACGGAACAGTCCACCACAACCCAGTCTGACACACGGAACAGTCCACCACAACCCAGTCCGACACATGGAACAGTCCACCATAAGACAGTCCGACACACGGAACAGTCAACCACAACCCAGTCCGACACACGGAACAGTCCACCACACGGAACAGTCCACCACAACCCAGTCCGACACACGGAACAGTCCACCACAAGACAGTCCGACACACGGAACAGTGAGACTGCTCTCTCTCTCTCTCTCTCTCTCTCTCTATATATATATATAAACGGTATATTTGTCTATCTCTCTATCCCTCTCTCTCTCTCTATATATATATATATATATATATATATATATATATAAACTGTATATTTGTATATCTCTCTATCCCTCTCTCATCTATATATATCTGTCTCTGTCTCTTTCTCTCTCTCTCTTTCTGAATCTCTCTCTCTCTCTCTCTCTCTCTCTCTCTCTCTCTCTCTCTCTCTCTCTCTCTCTCTCTCTCTCTCTCTCTCTCTCTCTCTCTCTCTCTCTCTCGCTCTCTCTCTCTCGGCTGTGACCATTATCACAACGAGTGGAGTGATAGCATAACACCACCACCACCACCACCTCTCCCACAGGAGCACTCCAGTGGGATCATTTAATTGAGGAACGAGTAGACGAGTAGGAAACGACTTTACGGTGCAAGTGGTCATCCCTGTGGAAATAGTGGGGCCAGGTCTGTGTGTGTGTGTGTGTGTGTGTGTGTGTGTGTGTGTGTGTGTGTGTGTGTGTGTGTGTGTGTGTGTGTGTGTGTGTGTGTGTGTGTGTGTGTGTGTGTGTGTGTGTGTGTGTGTGTGTGTGTGTGAGCAGGTGTGTATGTGCGTGACATGCATAATTTGGTAATTTTAATTCCCAGAGAATTCCACTGCAGAGTGTGCATGTGTTAAAACACACATGATGATGAGGAGAGCAATGGAAGAGGGAGTAGGAGTGGAAGGAATCGCTCTCTCTCCCTTTCTCTCTCTCTCTCTAGCAATATATCTCTAACTTGCTTGCTATAATTTGTTTTGAGAGAGAGAGAAAGAGCAGTAGGAAACGAGGGGCATGCGAGGAAGGGACATAGCAGGTCACAGCAGTGATGACAGACAGAAAGTTAGAGCATGTTTTAGGCTGATAGTTAATTGAATGGCGAGCATTCAAGGGGAAATAATGTGAATACAGGGGATTCAGCTAAAGTAGAAACACACACACATACACACACCCACACACACATGCATGCACACCAATGCATGTGCGCACACACGCACACACAAACACACAGACACACATACACGCACACATGCATGCACACACACACACACACATGCATGTACACACACACAGATGTAACCAATATCTATACAAAGCAAACACTCCCATACACACCATGGTTGCCACCATGTGACAACAAAGGATCCAATACCCAGGAGTGATGGCTTTCCCCAGTGAGAGTGCTTGCCACCTATAGGTCAAGGCACACACACCACACACACACACACACACACACACACACACACACACACACACACACACACACACACACACACACACACACACACACACACACACACACACACACACACCTCCTGGACTGCATACCTTGTCGTGGTGGAGAGGCTTGCGTACTCCGATGACCCTGAGAGCTAAGCTGGAGGGGGTTTACCCTCCTGGCAGGTTCAACCAAACCAGACTGGTCAAGGTGTAGGAGGCAGACCAATTGCAGTCCCTGGTCCTCCGGGTTAGGGGTTGGGCGTGGGGTTGACTTCCTCATTCCGGAAAAAAAGCAGAAACACTAGTTACAGAAACACTGACGAATGAAAGCATCAAAGACTTGGTTGAGGAAGGTGCCCTAGAAATGGGGATCATGACGCTTCCCAGTCAGACCCGCAAGGAAGCTGGGAAGTTGATACACCTTCTGACACCAAAGAAATCCACCCTTGTGGGGACTTGGAATGTCCGCACCATGTTCCAGGCTAGCAAGGCTGCCACCATTGCCAAAGAAATGGTGCGCTACAATCTCTCCGTCCTGGGCCTGGGAGAAACAAGATGGACACCGTCGGGGGAGGTAAAGCTGCCCAGTGGGCAGTCTGTTATCTACTCTGGCCATGAAGAAGATGGAGCAAATCACACTGAGGGAGTAGCCATCATGATGACTAAGAGAAAGGCCCTGATCGCATGGGAACCCATCAGCTCTTGCCTCATTACTGCATCCTTCAGAACCAACAACAGGAGAGTGAAAACTCACATAATACAGTGCTATGCACCTACCAACGATGCACTTGATGATGTCATGACATGGAGTGGGGAAAATGAATGAGAATGGAGAGATGTTTGTTGAGACCTGTGTTGGAGGAAGTGTATTCCCTCACAAAACCATACATAAAACAACGTGGGTGTCAACAGACCATGTTACAGAAAACCAAATCGATCACATCTGTATCTGTAGGAAGTTCAGAAGGTCCATGGAAGATGTCAGAACCAGAAGACAATGCAGCATCTGACCACCATCTGCTGGTAGGGAAGTTTAAACTAAGGCTGAAGAGAAATCACCTGTCCAAAAGTCATAGAGTTAAATACAACATTGAATACTTTACTATTGCACCAACTGTGAATAAGTTCAAGGACACCTTAGCAAGAAAAAACACAGAGGTACAACTAAAGAGGGTAGAAGGAAGCACAATTGAGGAGGAGGAGTGGGAACATCTCAAAGCTGTTTGGAGTTCAACTTGTGAGGAGGTCATAGGTAGACGGACCCGCAATCAAAAGGAGTGGATAACACCAGAAACCCTGAACAAAATCGAACAGAGGAGAGGGCTCAAGGAAAAAGTAAACAACTCAACAACAAGAGCAGTGAAGGCATTGGCACAAAATGAATACAACAGTTGCCATAAAGAGGTACGAAAGAGCATAAGGAAGGACAAGAGACAAAAGGTAGAGAGGCCAGCCCTGGAGGCAGAAAAGGCAGCTGCACAGACGAACATGAAGGAGTTGTATGCCATCACAAAGAAACTGACGGGAAAATACACACAAAACAACAAACCAATTCTAGACAAGAATGGCATAATGCTCTCAACTGGAAGAACAGCTAGAAAGATGGGTAGAACACTTTCGAGATGTTCTAAATAGGCCACCACCAGCAGAACCCCCAAATATACCCAAAGCTGGGTTTCCACTAAATGTCAGGTGTGAGAGACCAACAAAAATTGAAATAAAGACTGCAATCAAGCAACAGAAGAGTGGCAAGGCTGCTGGCCCTGATAATTATCCACTATCCATTTATCGACTTTGGAAAGGCATTTGACAGGAGCAGCAACTCCATCCTCATACACGGCGCCCCCCTAGAGGAAGTGGAGGCATTCACATACCTAGGAAGTGTGATGGATACCACAGGAGGGACAAACGCGGGCATAAAGAGCAGGATCAACAAAGCCAGGGTTATGTTTAACATCCTCAGGAAGATCTGGAGCTCCAAAACCATCTCAACTAACACCAAACTACCCATCTTCAACTCCAATGTGAAACAGGTGATGCTGCATGGATCAGAAACATGGCGAACAACAAAACAAACAACAACCAGACTGCAAACATTCATCAACAACTGCCTTAGGAGGATCCTCAACATCTGGTGGAGGGACAAAGTCAGGAATGTGAACCTGTGGGAGAGAACTGGACAGGATCCCATTGACCTACAGATCCTAAAAAGAAAGTGGAGCTGGATAGGACACACTCTCAGGAAATCAGCCAACAACATCACCCGACAAGCCCTAAAGTGGAACCCACAAGGGAAGAGAAAAAGAGGTCGCCCCAAGAATAGTTGGAGGGGGGATGTCCAGGCAGAGATGTCTTTGAGTGGGCAATACTGGGGAGACCTTGAAAAACCTGCCCCCAACCGAGTGAGATGGAAGACATTTGTCAATGGCCTATGCTCCCTGGAGGAGCCAAGGGCTTAGCTAACTAACTAACACACACACAAACACGCGCGCACACACAAACACAGCAGACATTTCCTGCTGAGTGGGTGGCCTGTTATCTGTGTTTGAATTGTCCTTGAGGGGATCTCGGCGAGTGTTGATACAGACGGACGGCACCCAGAGGTGGACTTAGAGCCAGGGGGCCGGTATGGGTGTGACCTCTTGCTCTCGGAGATCACATGATGTAGCTTTAATTGTCAAATATGGGACGATTCCGTATATATATATTTTTTAAGCCCCTGTCACTGTCCCGAAATTGACACCAGATGGACACACGAATACGGAATTTTGAGCAAGTACGATGCGTACAGAAGGTCACACGATGGCACCCAAACCACACACAAAGGCAACACGAAGATGTGAATTTTTATAGTAGTTTATACCCGCAGGACACACGAAGGCCACACGATGGCTACACAAACGTCGTATTGAGAGTACGATGCATTCGATAAATTCACATCTTCGTGTTGCCTTTGTGTGTGGTTTGGGTGCCATCGTGTGACCTTCTGTACGCATCGTACTTGCTCAAAATTCCGTATTCGTGTGTCCATCTGGTGTCAATTTCGGGACAGTGACAGGGGCTTAAAAAATATATATATACGGAATCGTCCCATATTTGACAATTAAAGCTTGCATCCTGTTTTGAATCAATACGGGACGGGATTTGTTCCGTATTTTCACCCCACCTCATCCGCATTCCGCAAAGACCCGCCCTACTCTGCCTCTGATTGGCTAGTACTCGTTGCTTTCATTGGTTGGATTGGTTAGGTTAAGGCATGAGGCGTTAGACAGTTAGGGATAGGGTAAGAATATCAGGGTCAGAGCCAATCAGAGGCCCAGAAGGGCTGGTTTTCTTGCAGAGTGTGAAAAAGCTTTGCTGGGCCTCAGTACAATGATTCAGTTAAATTAGGGCTGGGCAATAAAACAATCCCGATCATTTCTGCAATACAATTTTCCCATTTCCCTCTCCCTGCCCAAATGCAACATGAACAGCAAATCACACTGCGGAAATAGGCTTGCACGTTGTTGACTCATAACAACACATTTTCGCCATTACCCCTTACGGAAAGAAGTTTAAGCGATACAAGGACATAACACGTGTAATTACTACTGCATGGCTAAAGATGTGCGTAACTAGTGCAAGTGTAGGCCACTGAACTAGACCCGACTGCAGTGGCTGGCATGGACCAAATATGAGAACTAACTAGAAATATAACAATTAATGAAGACATATGACAACTAACTAGAAATATTACAACTCATGAATAAGTATTAGAACTATTATTACACATTGTCATACTTACCTTACCACATCATCATTTACAATACCAACCTCAGCGGGAATCTAACACAGGTCTCAAGAACTGCTAATCTGCATCTCTCACAACTACGCCAATGAGAGTTTATGACATTACAATTCACATGACATATGTCAAAATCAAACACACAAGGTAGGACTCAAATGCACGACCCCAGGAGACAGAGGTAAAGTACGAGAAAAATACTTTATTCAAAAAAGATTATCCTCAGTAGGTGGATCAAAAACGAACTTTCACAAAACATATCAACAGAAAATCACTCACAAAACGAGGAACAAAACTTACTGGAACAACAAAACTCGGTAGCATGAATCAGGCTTGAAACAAGAGGGAAAACCACCGGTACTGACATCACGACAGGACAAGACGAACTGCCACCAGTCAAGGGGAAACTGGTGAATTTAAACATGAGGTAACAAGGAACAGGTGTAAGCAATCAGGATCGGGGCTAACGCTGACGAGGGCAGGCACACACACACACATACACACACACACACACACACACACACACACATACACACAAGGACAGGGAGTCAAGGGACCGGGGATGAGACACACAAGGGGAGTACCAAAATAAAACAGGAAGTGGGAGACAAGACAAAAATGACTTAACAAAACATGAAACATGACTAGACGAACATTTTTGACGAGACACAACATAACATAGTTTCCAAAAAAAACAGTTTGGTTTCCGAAGGAGAGCGTTATTAGCGGGACTTGTGACAACGTCTGCAAAGCTGTTGACCAATTGATCTGTCAACAGCACCGCAGAGACAGAGAAGTGCTCTCTGATGAGTGCTGGACCTATGGCTCCAGAGCAGTTAACCAACAGCTCTCTGGAAGGCACCATCCAGGTCAACCAGCATCTCAGTCACTTATACCCTGGACAGGACTCGAGATGCGTGTGTGTGTGTGTGTGTGTGTGTGTGTGTGTGTGTGTGTGGGTTCAGAGAGACAGAATCAGAGACAGAACGTGACCCCCCCCCCCCCCACTTCCCTTCACAGGAAGTGCGGCTCAGCAGGAGAAAGCAGGAAGGCAATGTCATCCATCCAGTGGTATGGATGACGTTGAGACCCCTGGCAGGCTTGTACTCACGCACACACGCGCACACACACACACACGCACACACACGCACACACACACACACACACACGCACATACACACACACACGTGTATATCGACTTACAGAAACACACACACAAAAACATGTGCATATAGACGTACAGAAACACACACACACACACACACACACACACACACACACACACACACACACACAAACATTTGCAGTGTCTGTACACAAGTGTACAGACACTGCAAATGTGCAGGCATGTATGTGTACTTGTGTACATGTGTAGGTTTTTCTTCTTTTTATTATAATTGACAGTGCTGACCTCCCACACTCTCTCTCTCTCTCTCTCTCTCTCTCTCTCTCTCTCTCTCTCTCTCTCTCTCTCTCTCTCTCTCTCTCTCTCTCTCTCTCTCTCTCTCACTCCTCTCCCCCCATCTCACACACACCTGCCTCTCGGTCTGTATCTCTCTCTGTCTCTCTCTGTCTTTCTCTCTCTCTCTCGCTCTCTCTCCCTCTCTCTCTCTCTCTCTCTCTCTCTCTCTCTCTCTCTCTCTCTCTCTCTCTCTCTCTCTCTCTCTCTCTCTCTCTCTCTCTCTTTCTGTCTGTCTCTTTAGCTCCCTCTCTCTCTCTCTCTCTCTCTCTCTCTCTCTCTCTCTCTCTCTCTCTCTCTCTCTCTCTCTCTCTCTCTCTCTCTCTCTCTCTCTCTCTCTCAGGCTTGGTGGTTGTCGACATGACAGCAGCCATGGTGATCCTTGGAAACGTCCTTGTCACAGAGGAGAGGAGCGGATAGATTTTGGTCAAATCTTGCATCTGATTTGGTTGTCGGTGTTGGTGTGTTTGTGTGTGTGTGTGTGTGTTTGTGTGTGTTGTGTATGTGTTCTGTTGTGTTTGTGTGTATAATGTTATGTGTGTTTGTATGTGTGTGTGTGTACTGTTTTTTCCGTGCCTGTTTGTTTGTGTGTGTATGTGTGTGTGTGTGTGTGTGTGTGTGTGTGTGTTGTGGTGAATCACACCCCTGGTCTTACCATTGACAATGCTCTGAGGAAAGGACCACACACCGGGTCATGTGATCAATATTCATGAGATGTTTCAAAGATTCAGTGGGATGGGTGTGTGTGTGTGTGTGTGTGTGTGTGTGTGTGTGTGTGTGTGTGTGTGTGTGTGTGTGTGTGTGTGTGTGTGTGTGTGTGTGTGTGTGTGTGTGTGTGTGTTTGCTCTACGTGTGTTATGTTAACCACAAAGTAAATAGGCTTTCTGGTCTTTCAGTCTCTCGACTGTCCTGTCTACAAAGGCACCGAGGCCCATGCAATATATATTCCAAAAAAACATGGTGAAAGGAACTCATGTCTGTTAAGAGCGGAGATAGAGGCGATCCGCTTTCACTGCTCTTTCACCTTGCCGACGCTGTTCAATAATTCAGCGCCCCTCCCGTGATCCAACCACTGGAATAAATGTTTTATCTTCACAGTTTTTTTGGTGCCTTTTATCCGAAGTGACTCATCTTCATACCGTTTGTGAAACGTGTCGTCCGCTGGCAGACAAAAGTTTCAGAGAGAGAGAGAGAGATCTGGGTGTTGGGGGGGGGAAACATGGAGGAAATGTGAATAATTAAAAATAAAGGTTACAAACGTTCCGGTTGGTAAGCGTTCAAAGCTTCCCTTCAAGTCAAAGGGCGGGGGGCGGAGGGAGGGGGGGGTGGGGGGGGGGGGGGGGGGGGGGAGTATGAGGCGTCTTGCGCAAGGAAGCCTACAGGTTGGCTGGGGACATTGGGGAATCGAACCCCCGGCCACATCAAGGCTTGGCAGTTTAACTGATAGTGGATAGTGTAGTGGTGTTCAGATTGCAGCGCAAGTATACTTTGAAGTTATCAATTATTAAACAACAAATTAACGATTCAAGGTAAACCGGCATGGGAGTGTGAACAGAAACGACTTCCTCCCAGAGGAAAACCCCCATGCAAACACCAGGCCATGCAGAAC
>CM051005.1:17537862-17590362 GCA_027704905.1 Muraenolepis orangiensis | reverse complement strand
AAATCAAGGATGGGCCAGGCGATAACTCCTAGCTGATCATTTTGGACTCTATGATAATTGCTATTTGTTGAAGTCCATGAAGTGAGTAAAGCGTAACTCAAACATCGGCCAAGCTTCCGTTGGCAACGGAAGCGCGAATGTTAGCGTCAACTCCAACCGATACGACGCATCAATGATGACCTCATTCCTTGTATATATGGTTTGACATTTCAGACTATTTAACAACATATTTTTCTTCATGTTTTGAATGTGGCCACGACATTTCTATGGTGACCTAGGGTTGAATCGGGCGTGGTTCCGTTAAGTGAAGGGGGAATTCTGGGTAAGGAATTTGCGGGACAAAAGTTTGGGTAAACGGGAAGAAAGCAAATCTGCGGGAGAAGAGTCGGCATCCTAGTCAACACAAAAGTAACAGAAGACTGGAATTTCTCTGGAAATTCTTACTGAAAAGGCTGCACAGGCTCTTCAGTCATCTCCCATTTGGACTACTGCAACATCCTCCTTGCTGGCGCCCCGGTGTCTGCCATAAGACCCCTGGTGCTTGTTCAGAAAGCTGCAACTCGTCTGGTGTTTAACCGACCCAAGTTCTCCCACACATTTACCCCTTGTCTCTACACTGGCTCCCTGTAGCTGCTCGCATCCAGTTCAAGACCCTGGTGCTAGCCTACAGGGCAGTGAAAGGAACAGCTCCTTCCTACCTCCAGGCAATGGTCAAGCCCTGACCTTCCACTTTTTGCTCTGCTACTTCGGTGCGTCTGCTTGCCCCCTCGCTTAGAGGCACTTGTGGCCGATCGACGCGGTCACGGCTGTTCTCTGTCCTGTGGCCCCAAAGTGATGGAATGAACTCCCCACGGATGTCAGGACTGCAGAGTCACTGCCCATCCTTAGCTGCAGGCTGAAAACTCACCTCTTCACAAAACACTACCCGGATCCTTCTTCCTAGTGCGTCCTCTAATCACTTTTTACTAGCGTCTTTCTAAGTAGATTGTTTGCTTGGTTAGTTAGTTAGATATTGTTCTATTGTTTGCCAACTTATTGATCTTTTACCTGAATTGATTGTACTTTTACCCGAGCACTGGCTCAGTTCTTGGAGACTTGTTAGGTATGACTCTTATATGACACAGGTATGACACTTTAGACTTCTGGTGACGAGTTGTTCTCTTACCTACCTTTGTTGAACGCACTACTGTAACTACTGTACTTTGGGCAAAACTGTCTGCTCAATGACTGTAATGGAATGGAATAAAACATATGCTGCTTCAACTCGGTTTTATTTTTTCCATAGCTTCTGTTTCGATTGAAATCAACTAAAGTGGACTGTCCAACTACAACATGGGTCTGAAACTCGCGGCCCGCTGGACGATATTTTGAGGCCCCCTACTTGACATCAAAGTTTAGTGTTAGTGCGGCCCGCGCGTTTTTCTCACACGCACCATTTTGCCGAGTCGAATTGGCTAGCATTTAGTATCTAGCTCTATATTAAGCTGACGGCTTTGTTGTAACGGCATTTTCAATGTACTATGTATCACACAGGCTTATTATAATTGAATGTCGTGTTTGTTGCACATACTTTTACACTAAGTTGTGTTTTTATGTGCCTTTGATGGAAAAATGGTAAACTGTATGTCACGATAGGGATAGTTCGGTGGGACCCAGAACACAGTGGAGCTATAACGTAAAGCTTTATTTAAAGCACACAGACAACAGAGAGTAATCAGGGACAGGCCAGGGGTCTGGGTACCGGGAGGTCGATCCGCGGAGTACCGGCAGGTAGTAGACCGGCGAGTAGTCCGGGACGGGGGAGGAGTCTGGGTACCGGGAGGTCAGAGTAGCGACAGGTACCAGACAGGTCATTATAATGACCGGGGAGCTCGTATAGACCGGAGTAACGTGAGACAGGCGGGTGACGCGGGATAGGTAAAGAATCTGGATTTCAGGGACATCAGCGTGGCGATTCCGTCCAGAATGTACTTACGCACACAGTAGCACGCATGCAGTACAGGGCTGGACTGGGACAAAAATTTGGCCCTGGCATTTTTGGCCCAGACAGGCCCACCCCAATCGGTCGGACCACACCCACCAGCACAAAAAGACTTGCCTTATATACTCGTCTTATATACTGTGCTGTACAGTCATATGACAAACTGTAGTATTCCCCCAAACCACTACAAAGACGACTGCATGCAGTAAGCAATGGTACCAGTGCAAGTAGACCAGTGTACTCATTCACTCTTGACTGGCGGTGGTGGCCATGGGGTACACAATCTCCATACTTCTACTATACTCAAGTATAGTAGAAGTAAAATGTTATCAAAGAAAAAGCACCAGAAGTCAAAGAATAATTTCAAATGTTTTATTATATTAAATAATATATAATAAATTCTAATATTTAAGTACTAGTAATAAATGAATCATAGACTGTAAACTCACTGCTAAATAAAAAAGAAAGACTGTGAAGTCCAGTGAAATTTCTTCTTTTCAAACAAACGGCAACGACAACCTTTGAGAGAGAGAGAGAAACAGAGACAGAGACAAGGGTGAGACTAAGACATGATCATTTAGTAGTAGTAGTAGTAATAATTGCATCATTATTAGTACCTTTTTCCTGACTGTAGAACAATGTAGAGATAGCAGCATATCTGGAAAACAGCCACTTCAACACACAATGACAATAATGCCATCTCCTGATGGACAGAGAGGGAAAGAGAGAGGGAGAGAGAGACAGATAATTAATTAAAAATTGTAAATTGTACATTATCATGTGACAGATTCAGATGATCAGAGCATCTTCCAGAAAATGGGAAAAAAACCTGACAGCTACTGTACTGTATACTCACTTAGTGGAAAAGGCTGCATGGCCCTCTGGATACTAGTCTCAACAACAATGGACAATGAACCATACAGGGCATCCTTAGAGAGGTGGGGAACTGGGGATAACAATGAGTGAGTCACATGATCAAATTATCTTCAGTCTAAAAAGCTGCTAAATTATTAGAATAATTGTATTTGAATATTCTCTAACCTTAGTACAACAGCAGTTTCCTCATGAGCTCACTCTTCTCTGCCACTTTGTCAATGACAGTGTCTGTGTCCAAAGCCACAAGGACATCTTTCTCAGTGGCCATCAACATGAAGGCTTCCAGTTTGCTGGAAGACAGGCTGCTCCTCAGTCTGCTTTTTATGTACTTCAGTGTTGAGAATGATCGCTCGCAGGCCACCTGGGTTATTGACAGTGTCAGCAAGAACTTGTATGCAAGTCCAAGCAGGGGGTATGCATCTGTGAGCATGTTGAATCTTGAATTTGGTAGCAGCACAGCGGGCACTCTTTGCAGAAGGCACAACTTTTGTCCTCATATTGTTCTAGTGGTGATGTTTTCAGCTTGTCCCACTGGCTTGCTAAGCTTTTCAGCTCCGACTGCAGGTTGTCCACCGTTGCCATGCTCTCAAATTTCTCTCAGCATTTGCTGAGGTCTTCAAGAGCAGATTCAGGGAGAGGGCTAGTTCGGATCAGATGGAAGTTTTGGGGATCCAGACAGGACAAGTCTGCATAAAGATTGCCATGGGTCAGGAATCTTCTGTAGATGGCCTCAATAGCTGTGTCAACAATCTGGTTGTGGACGGTGACCTCGTAGACTCTGTCAGCATCCTCCCTTGGCTCATCCTGAGCCATTCAAATCCGAATTCACTTTTCAAATCCGAATTCACTTTTCACTTTTTCACTTTTCACATGTCACTTTTCAGTTCTTTTCAGTTGAGTTATTTATTAATATATTATTACTGCCAATTTGCACTATACGTATTGTTGTGTATTGTATATACCTACGTACTACTGTTATAATACTGTAAATTATCTTCACTTATCAATACATTTAGACTTCATTTAGAATTATTTTAACTATTTTTGTTTATAATAGTTTTATTTTAGTTAGTTGTTGTTTTGTTTTTTAGCTTATGTTTTAGTATTCTTGTGTGTGCATTTATTCCCCCTGTGTCAACTGTTGCACCTTAATTTCCCTCGGGATTAATAAAGTTTTCTGAATCTGAATCTGAATTCTGAATCTGAATCTGAATTTCTCCTGGCATGGCTTTCTTTTTCCTGATTCTTTTCTGTGGCAGTGCAGCCTCCACTTCCAGGTCTGTCTCCTCATCGTGCTCCTCGATTTTTTTCAGTGGCCTACTTCACAAAGCTGTCAGCAGCATCCTTTACAGCGTGGAAATCCCTCGCTATCTTTTTGAGGGCCTCTTGTGTGGACATGACCATTCTGTGGGCAGAGAGGATGTCCATCCCTTCCGTCTGCAGGTACTGTGACAGGGGAGATGTCTGCTCAAATATCCTCAGGAATATTTGAGCCATCAGGATGGTCTCATACCTGAGTAGGCCCTCCTTGTACCCTCTGGCTTTGGTGCGTATGTTGCTTTTCGCAGTCTTCTGCTCCTGTATGGACATGAGGGTGAACAGAACATCAACATACAGACTGTCTTGAGGCTTTCCAAATGACCCATACACTTTCTTGAGGGCATCGTTCTTGGCCCACCAGCGTGTTGCTCCTATTGGAGCAATGCGCCTGTGCCTCTTGTCCTGGCTCTCCTTCTCCCACAGGTTCATTCTCTGGTACGACTCCCTTATGAACACTGCTGTGTCATTGAGGAGACCAAAGAGTGATCCACTCTCAATGACGATTTGAGTAGTGTCTGCCAGCACCAGATTCAGGACGTGTGCATAGCACCATACATGGACATGTGTGGGGGACTGTGTTGCCAACAGTGCAGAGAAGCCCTTGCACTGCCCCTGCATGTTGGATGCTCCATCTGTGGCATTTCCGATGCACATGCTTCCATCAAGTTTAAAGTGCTGAAAGACCTCTGTTAGTAGCTGGACAAAGGCCTGTCCAGTGGATGCGCTGCACTGGACCACAGCAACGAGCCTCTCGTGGACTACATCAGTCACGTACCGTAAAACCACTGAGCACTGGTCTTGCGTGGATATGTCCTGCGTTGTATCCAGCTGGACGGAAAACATTCCAGCTTTCTGGATGTCAGCGGAGATGTTTTGTTGTATCAGGTTCCGGATTGCATCAATCACTGAGTTGATGGTAGTTTTAGATAGCAGAGTGATGAGGGAACCTCTGCCTCTTGATCCTCCTGTTGATGTGTGCATCTGCCTCTGATGTGCCTTTTCTTGACTTGATCCCTGTGTGCTGTCATCTGTTGGCCCCCTAACAGTTGCTCAATGTCAGCTTTTGAGCAATTTAAAAAATAAGCTTCTGCACAATTTCTGTGTGCAGAGCTTTTTTCGTGCTCTTCAATTCTCTGGTGGACATGGCGCCAGTCGGACATTCCACTTGTAAAAATGCTATGGTCAGTTGGCTTGCTGAAGGCCAGGCATACAAAACAAAACAAACTGTGACCTCCCTCACTGTACGTCAGCCACTTCCTGCATCTTCCATTTCTGGTGAACACCTTCCTCACCACAGGGTTTTTAGCCTCTTGTTTGGGATGGTAGTTAAAATAAGCCTGCATCAATGAAGGGTCAGGACGGGCAAAGTAATCTACACCCTGTTCCTCCTCGTTGTTTTTATCCTCCACTGCTCTGCCTCTAGCCTCCACTCCAACTGCAGCTTGACTTGCCTGGACATACGGAGTCAAGGAGAGATAATGCTAGCCTCCAAGTTAACTAACGTAACAACTAGCATCGATGCGAGACTCCTGCCTTCTGCCGCAAGGCAGGAGTGTCTCGCATCGAGGCTAGCTAACCGAGGCTAGCTAACAACAACAGTTAGTTAATTTAGTTAATAAGTGCTGTTATACTGAATATCAGCACGGCTGTGATTCAGTCGTAGCCGTAGCCGAAGCACTCCCCCAGCACTCCCTCCCCCAGCACTCCCTCTCCCAGCACTCCCTCTCGTGTGATATTGCTTAAATCTCACATGCTATTATACAACAGTTCTACAGCGCCATTTATTAGTTAACAGTAATAAGTGACAACAGATTATGATTTGTTTGTTTATTTAATCATTTATTTTGGCTCCGCCAACAAAAAATAGTTCCGCAACTGAACTTCACCTGGACTGTTGCCTAGTAACCTGAACACCTACATGTAGTCCAATTAACGGTCATTTAGTAGAACACCTGTGCGGCGGAGTGATACATGTAAGTCCCAGTGCTGTTATACTGTATGGAATGCCTCTTGTCCAATCAAATTACTTAGTCGGAACTAACTGTTGTATAATAAAATATATAATAAAATGCTCTCCCTTTTACTGTTCAAAACACCCGCTTTCCTGCCAAAATGGTGGTGTTTTGCTCGCTCCCCGCTAGCCCGCAGGGTTGCCAGATGGGGCGGGTTACCACCGAATGGGCTACTGGATTTAGCGGTTATAGACTGGTTAGGCTGTAAATTGTCAATCCCATCTGGCAACCCTGCCGCTAGGCAGGCTATTACCGCTGTCATCGCATAGGCTAGCACTAGCCTACACATTAATAAAATATATAGCCTATATATGTCTTTTTTAATATAGAAGGAATCAGAATACGTGACAATTTAATTTTAGCAAATTGTATTCAAATTGTGCTTAGAGGGAATTATTTTCAACGGACATTATGACCGAAGAGGTTTAAATATGACGGTTACAGGCTGACTCGGCCCCGCTTCCTCTGTATCCTCTCTATCCTCTGTGTCTGTACCCTGCTCCTCACTGCCAGCCTCCTCTTCAACCTGTTGCTGCTGTGGTAAACGTGAGGGTGCAGCAGCGGCCCCTGCAGCAAACATGTCCCTAATGTTTACACATTTGGCAGCATCTGCCTCGAGTTTCTTTTTGTTTTTCTCCCTAAGTTTTTCCCAGCCTTTGTGTGCTTTTTCGCTCCATCTCTCTCAGTATCCAGGCTAACTGAGCAGCACGAAACTGAGACGGAGGTCTGGTGCTGCGTGCGTGCGTACGTGACCCCTGACCCCCCCACCTCTCTCTGTTGATTGGGCCAGCCCAGTGTCTGTATAGAAAATTTACCAGTCCCCGATTTATGGGCCGTTCGATGGTAGCTTTCGATTTATGAGCCGTTCGATGGTAGCTTTCGATTTATGAGCCGTTCGATGGTAGCTTTCGATTTATGGGCCGTTCGATGGTAGCTTTCGATTTATGAGCCGTTCGATGGTAGCTTTCGGCCGGGCCGGCTGGTAAAAAAAAAATTATTTGCCGTTATGCTAGATGGCCGGTCCAGCCCTGATGCAGTACGACGTACGACCTAACCCCGGGGTAACGGGAAGCCAGGGTCTATATACCCCAGGTGAGGGGATTAGCAATCAGCCACGGCAATTGCTGACAGGTGTGTGTGTGCTGCCAGCGCATGTGGCTTGGCCACGCCCCCTGTCAACCACCGTAACCATTGTTGACAGGAGTGTGTGTGCGCCGCCAGCGCACGTGGCCTGGCCACGCCCCCTGCCAACCAACGTAACCGTGACACTGTATTTCGTTTTGATAAAAGGGTTAAATTAGTAGCATAACATACTGTATAGCTGTATACATGTACGAGTGTATGTATGACACGTAGACTAATTGAATTAATGTATGTATATCAGTTATGTGTGTACTAATGCAGGGGTCCCCAACCGCCGGGCTGCGGACCGGTACCGGGCCGTGGAGGTGTTACTGCCGGGCCGCGAAACAGCTGTGTGTTTATCATCATATTTGACTCAAATAATTAGAGTATAGGTGAACGGCGGGCGGTATAATCTATATATAGAGATTAGATATATAGTATAATCTATATATATAAATTATATAGCGGTATATATGGGTGGTATAATCTATATATATAGATTAAATATATATCGGCGGCATAACGAGAGACTTTCAGTTGCACGCGCTACTAAAGAGACTACGCGCTAGTGACGTGTCGGTCGCGAACGAGCCGGGGTTTGTGTTACGGGCGCTGCGCGTACATGCGCGTTTATACTGAAATCGAGCCCTGCCGTTTTGTTAGGGGTGTGTTGACAACACACTTTGACAACCGGTCCGCGAAAATTGACAACCGGTCCGCGAGATTTTTTTCATGTATTTGCCGGTCCGTGGCACAAAAAAGGTTGGGAACCCCTGTACTAATGTATGCCTTTATTTCTGTATTGTATTTATAGTTTAACAATGAGAATCTATCAGTAAATCTATTATGAACTTTTTTTCTATTATTATTAAATGCGGTTTTTTTGTCACCCAGCCGCCATCACGTCTTTCTCAAAAGCTGTTGTTGAGCACAGGGGAACCCCCACGTGTCTCATATGCACAGAGAACGTCGCGGCGCACAAGGAATACAACATCAAAGGTCACTAATACATACATACTATACATAATACACTACTCAACTAGACAGGCTGAGAAGTATGCTAAACACCAGGGAGATGAGAACGAGAGGACCGGGTCGCCAATCTTAAAACATGTCTACTGAGGCAACAAGTTTTTTTTCAAGAAAGCAAGCAAAGAGAGTGATGCGGCAGTCGAAGCTAGCTACGTGGTGAGTGAGATGATTGCTAAGGCGGGAAAGCCATTCAAAGACGGCGAGTTCATCAAAAAGTACATGTTACAGGCTGCAAGTATAGTGCAAGTATAGTCTGTCCGGAAAATAAGGGTCAGTTAAGCAACATCAGCCTTTCAGCCAACACAGTGGCAGAGCGCATGTCTGACCTGTCAGGTAACAATATACGATCAACTGTGTGAGAAAGCCAAACATTTCCGTGCATACTCAGTCGCTCTTGATGAGAGCACAGACATCACTGACACTGCGCAGCTCGCAATGTATGTCCGCGGTGTGGACCACAATTTTGAAGTGATGGAGGAGTCGCTCACAGTGATTCCAATGCATGGCCAGACCACCGCTCAGGAAATATTCCGCCCGCTGTGTGATGCCATTGTGGATGCCCGTTTACCATGGAAGAGGTTTGCTGGAATAACAACCGACGGAGCGCCATCAATGACAGGGAGGAGAAATGGACTGGTGGCACTTGTTCGAAGAAAACTGGGAGAGGAGGGTGTGGAGGAGCACTGCATTATCCATCAGCAGGTCCTTTGCAGCAAATGCCTGAAGTTTGACAATGTGATGTCTGTCGTTGTGAAATGCATCAACCATATCAGATCCAGGGGCTTAAAGCACCGCCAGTTCCGCGCCTTTTTGGAGGAAATAGAGTCAGCATATGAGGATGTGCTCTACTTCACGGAGGTACGTTGGCTCAGCAGGGGAAACGTTTTGAAGAGGTTTTTTGAGTTGAGAGCAGAAGTGAAAGCCTTCATGGAGAAGGATGGGATGGCTGTTCCTGTGCTAAGTGATCCCAAATGGCTCATGGACTTAGCTTTTCTTGTTGACATCACACAGGAGCTGAATGTACTGAACAAGAAATGACAAGGCCAGGGGCAGCTTGTCAGTGCTGCCTATGACAACGTCAGAGCATTCTCCACAAAACTTGTGTTATGGAAAGCCCAGCTCTCTCAGACAAACCTCTGCCATTTCCCAGCATGCAAGGCACTCATGGATGTGGGCACACCATTCAGTGGTGAGATGTATGCTGATGCCATTGTAAAGCTACAGGAGGACACACAGAGCCAATTTTCAAATTTTTGCTGACCCCTTCTCCTTCGATGTGCAAGATGCCCCTCCTGTGCTTCAAATGGAGCTCATTGACCTGCAGTGCAATTCTGAACTCAAAGCCAAGTTCAGGGAGGTGACTGAAAAAGCAGACAAGCTTGGACAATTTTTGAGAGAATTGCCCCCCACCTTCCCTGAGCTTTCTAGGATGTTCAAGCTGACCATCAAGCTGTCAAAGTACAGATCCAAACTTACTGATGAGCATCTTCAAGCCATACTGAGGGTCTCAATTGCTTCCTCCCTCAAGCCAAATGTGGCTCAGCTGTGTAAGAGGAAGCGCTGCCAGGTCTCTGGCAGCAAGGAGTAGGTAAGAGAAGCCTATGTTCTGAAGAACCGTTCATGTTCTGAACTGTTATTAATAAAGATTGAGAAGATTGGATCAGTTGTACTTTTTTACTTGAAACCCCTTTTTTGTGGAATATTTGATGCAGCCCAGCCTCACCCAGACTCTACCTCCAACGGCCCCCAGGTCAATTGAGTTTGAGACCCTGAACTACAAGGTATTCATGTCTCGTAATTGGCAGAAATGGGCATGCGTTGTCAAAAGCAGTTGGTTTCTGCAAAGAGATATGTGCACCGTTGGTTATTCCAGACAAAAAAAAATGACTTAATAATACAATGTGTTAGCTTTTTCTTCCCATAAAGGATTTATAAAGGAAAGCGATACGATATCATGTGAGGAAATTTGATTCATCTTCTTGGTTGTTGCAGGGGACTAATCAATTTGCCTTGACAGCAAAGTGTCTCCCAGATGCCAAAAAAACTACATTTACAGGGAAAGGGGAAAACGCTGTATGTGTGTGTGTGTGTGTGTGTGTGTGTGTGTGTGTGTGTGTGTGTGTGTGTGTGTGTGTGTGTGTGTGTGTGTGTGTGTGTGTGTGTGTGTGTATTATCTGAATGACACAATGGCTCTGGGGGGGGGGCGGCCTTGTTGGCCAACCTGATTGGCAGCGTGCAGTCACATGACGTCTTATGTCCTCCACCGTAATTACAGGGATGGGTCCTCTGGGTGCGTCGAGTTCCTCTCTCTGATCCATTTTGATATGTTACAAATGATCCCGATTTTTCGGCGTAAGACGCTATAACCGAAGGTCCTGAGCCGTGGTGTCCTGGCTTCTTGCATCAAACATGGGCCCCTCTCATAGTCCTCTGGTCTCTAATTGGATATAATTATTCACAACCTAGCGTGTGGTAGGAGTTACACTGGTGTACACTGGCTGCCCAAGTAGGTTTACACAGATGGATGCTACTGGTGGTGGAAGAGATGTGACTAACGGAAACCGATGAGTCTGATGACATTAAATGATGATGATTATTGATTATATTATGATATTATCAATTATGAATTTGATGAAACCGGTGAGTCTGATGGGGAGCTGAGGAGCCCAGAAACGCCACTTCAGTGATCGATAGCAGGATCCACTGCTACACAAAGAATTCATCATTTGTCATATAAAAAAAAAATACTAAGTTTGCCAACACTACACATAGTATGACTTGTACATGACTTGTGTTGGATTTGCATTTTTGATTTAATCTGACTCAGGGGTTTCTCGTTCTGTTTCACGCTGTTAGATTCATTTTACCATATGAAACCTCTGAGTCAGATGAACTTAACAACACAAATCCGATTATTTTGACTCAATTATTTTTTTTTAAATTTCACGTTGTTAAATGAATCATATTCATCCAATCAAATCTACATTCACCTCCCTGCCACTCCCAGCAAACATATTCATAAATCACATTTTAGGACAGGCTTACTTTATAAAAAACCTGAAACATTGCTTCATGCTAAACTGTGTGTAATGCAACTGAATGAAACTGAATGTCGGTGAAGAATCCATTAAAGATTTTTGCATTTGCATTTACCCCATCAAGCAGATGCTTAAATCCGAAAGGGATTTACAGGCGACAGCGAAAACTATAAAAGCGTGCGATCGATAGCGGAACAACTAGAGCATTTCAAACTGCTGCGCAATCAACTGATTAGCGAACAGCTGGGCACAGTGCAGCCATGTAGAAATCACAATACATACATACTGTACATACATATATACAACAGACAAAGTAATATATAAGTGATCCTACAAAGTAATACACACATTCTAAGAAAAAATAGTCCCGACATTCAAATTAAGATGAATTTTGACCAATGTCGATAGTCGAGGGTTTTTCTGTATCTGCTTGTGGGCAGATCAACAAGCTGCCTCGTTGCTGCTTGCTGGTGAGCCGATCCCCAAAGGACGGACTGAACCAAACCAAATCAGTGCTCACCAGTCAGTCAAAGATGGACGGCAGACAAAAATACCAAGAATTGTAGTCTATCTATGCGGCTCGTCCTCATCAGCTCGCTGGGATCTGTCAGCGGATGCCCCCCCCCTCCCCCCTATTGTCTCTTAATCAGGGATGGAGGCTGGGAAGTGAACACCAGTCTCCAACCAAATGAGGTCTGCAGAGCGACAGGGGAGGTTTCCTCTCCCCTTCATCATCAAAAGCACACAAAGAATGGAGGAAGAGAAAAAAGGCAAGGGAGAGAGGGAGAGAGAGAGAGAGAGAGAGAGAGAGAGAGAGAGAGAGAGAGAGAGAGAGAGAGAGAGAGAGAGAGAGAGAGAGAGAGGGAGAGGAGGAAGGGAAGGGAGAGGAAGGGAAGGGAAGGGAAGGAAGGGAAGGGAAGGGAAGGGAAGGGAAGGGAAGGGAAGGGAAGGGAAGGGAAGGGAAGGGAAGGGAAGGGAAGGGAAGGGAAGGGAAGGGAAGGGAAGGGATGGGAGAGAGGGAGGGAAGGAGGGAAGGAGGGAAGAAGTGAAGGAGGAAGGAAGAGAGGGAGAGAGGGAGGGAGGGTTTGCTTGCACACATGCAGGTACATGACTCCACGTACACACACACACACACACACACACACACACACACACACACACACACACACACACCACACACACACACACCACACACACACACATGCAACAGAAATCATTGCTGGGGAGGCTGGATGAGAGTTCATCTTGGTCTTGGACAAACCACCCTCCCTCCGGCAATACGCTGGCTCTACCCAGATGAGTGTGCGCTAAGCGCTCGGGGCGGCAGCTGAGCTGTTGAAGCGACCCCGGGTTCGATTCCCCACCTGCCTTCCTGTCAGCCCCTTCCTCTCTCTTCTTTCTCTTTCAACCCGCTTTCCAACTTGACAGCTCATCTCTACACACAAAAGCCCACAAAGGCCATATATAATAATACGGAATTTACGCTTCTTCCTCAAGTGTCCTCAAGCACAAAGCCCCCCCCACTACGCCATTATGTCATCTCTCTCTCTCTCTCTCTCTCTCTCTCTCTCTCTCCATCTCTCTCTCTCTCTCTCTCTCTCTCTCTCTCTCTCTCTCTCTCTCTCTCTCTCTCTCTCTCTCTCTCTCTCTCTCTCTCTCTCTCTCTCTCTCTCTCTCTCTCTCTCACTCACTCACTCCCTCTCTCTCTCTCAACACACATAGTCTGTATTTATTTTTCGTATTCACCATCTGTCTGTAATTCTTCTCTCTCTCTCTCTCTCTCTCTCTCTCTCTCTCTCTCTCTCTCTCTCTCTCTCTCTCTCTCTCTCTCTCTCTCTCTCTCTCTCTCTCTCTCTCTCTCGGTACCCGGGGTGTCCCAGAGGATGTGATTAGAGGTGTCCCAGAGGGGGACCACTTCTGCCAGCGCCGCCATTGTGTCAACAATGACAGATCTGGTCTGGGACTCACTGGCTGCTAAATTACTCCACACAGGGCTTACTCGCCCAGGTCCGAA
The DNA here is from genome assembly GCA_027704905.1 of Muraenolepis orangiensis. Taxonomy (NCBI): domain Eukaryota; kingdom Metazoa; phylum Chordata; class Actinopteri; order Gadiformes; family Muraenolepididae; genus Muraenolepis; species Muraenolepis orangiensis. The sequence goes on along the minus strand of CM051005.1, from coordinate 17,576,964 downwards.
TAGATGACACAGGACACAAAGGGAGGAGGAGGAGGAGGAGGAGGAGGAGGAGGAGGAGGAGGAGGAGGAGGAGGAGGAGGGGGGAGAGGAGGAGGAGGAGGAGGAGGAGGAGGAGGAGGAGGAGGAGGAGGAGGAGGAGGGTGACAGAGAGAGGGGGTAAGTGGGGAGACTGAGAATTGATGGGTAAAATGGGTTTTTGGCAGTTGAGAAATGAGGTAAAGATAGTGAGTAGGTTGTGATGAAGAGGCTCAGTGAGGCGGAGATAAGAGGACGGATGCTGTAGGATGGAGCAGGTGTTTTGGGGAGAGAAGAAGCAGGAGGAAGAAGAAGAGGAGAAGCAGGAAGAAGAAGGAGGAGGAGGAGAACAATGGAGAAGCTCGCTAAATGGGGTCCAGGGGAGGAGGGAAGAAAGAGAGAATGATGGAAGAGGACGGATGAAAAAGAAGATGATGGAAGGAGGACGGAGGAAAAGATGAAGGAAACAAAAGGAAGGAACAAAAATGTGTCATTCATTAGAAAGAAAAAGTAATACAACCTCCACTAACTTGCCGTTCGCTGTCCCGGCACATCCGGCTCTCTTCAAGCGAGACAGGAGGAGACAGGAGGAGACAGGAGGAGCCCTGTTGTCAACACCCCACCACCCCTCCACGGGCTTCACAGCCTGGACAATGGCAGCATATGTGCGGCCCACTCAAGTTCTTTGAGGAAACGTGGGCCGGTGTGGAGAACTTAACTCACACCACGTGTTTACGGGCTGATTGGCTGAGGAAGGAGTCTGTTTGAATGAGGGAATGTTTTTCTTTCTTGAAGTTCTTATCAAACGTTTGGGAGAAGTAGAAGCTCCTGATATAACTTTTATAAAATAAATAATAGTATCGACCAGATGAGATAAAAGTAGAAGTGCGAGTGCACTGACCACATAAGTCAGATGCTGCGTGAGAGAGACGTTGGGTTTGATCCACGGCCCCCCCCCTTGGACGTACAGCAGGACGGCTGCTTGGCAAACTCTGGCGGATAAACTGCCAGCTAAACTACAGGCTGTTGCAACTTGTTGCTTTATGAGCAGAACCCGTCCAAGTTAACACTTTATCCGTCGCAGCGCACTACTGACGCAAATGTCCGGCAGGCATTTCACAGATCCCTACACATACAGATTTTCCAATTCAAACAAGTACAAACAAGTGTGCCCTTCTCTCTTCACCACCTGAAATAAATATAATTAAAATAAAAAGTGTCTCTCGGTAACTCTTCCTTTCACAGTCCCCTTAAAAGGAAGGGTTACTGAAGTGTCCAGTGTTATCTGGTGTTATCAATTTCTTCTACAGATTCTTCACAACAGAGCTCCCGTCAAAACACATCGAGAGACTTTGTCTCCAGAGTTAAAAGTGGAGCAATGATACACATCCTGGCCACCATTATACAGTACTCACCGATCCACGATCAAGCGTTGTATTAGCGTAAGGCTCGTTAAAACGTGGTTGGGGTTTCAATAAAAAAGCAGACATCGTTGTTCCTGGTCTTCAGGAGGCAACCCATCCTCCGGATTTTCGGTGAAGTCAAAGCACTTATGTGGCTGCACTGGTCCGGAAGACCTCCAGAAAACGATTCATCCATCATCCATCCCAGTTAAAGGAAGTAGGGCAAATTGTAGCAGTCCAGGTTGATATGTTCGAATAATGGAGAATGAGACGGGAGCGAACGTTGGAGTTGAGTCTACTCCATTTAATGAACACACACAATCAAACAAGATCCGGTCACCACATACATCACATTGCGCATTGATACCGTGCACTGAGTGTAGTGCCAGATGTAACATTTCCCCCCCCCTCACGGAACCTACGGGTTATAGTCAGTTACAAAATCACGCAGGTGCTCCGGCCTGCTGCGTGCCCGAACTGGGCGGGGCTCAGGTGCAACCACAACCACTGGCGGTGGCCCCACGACGTCCGGCTGGGCTAGAGGGGCTGGGGCTGGTGCGGCATCGAACCGTGCGGCCGGCAGAGCTGTAGCAGCAGGCACTGGGCCGGCGGGGGCGTGCACCTTACGCAGGCGGCTAGCATGCCAGCGCGTGCCATCAGCGAGCCTGAACGAAGCCGGGCCAAGCTGTTGGCTGACCTGGACAGGGTCTGACCAAAATGACTGGAGCTTGTTGTCACGGTGAGGTCGTCGGATCCTGACCCAGTCCAAGGCAGCCATGGCAGGTGGCCTAGCACGTCGGGCCCTGTCGAAACGGTTCTTCATCAGACGCTGGCGTGTGGCGACTGTGGCTTGAACCGGATGGGCTGGGGCCTGAGCTGGTGTGGGGCGGAGCCTATCCAGAGGCAGCTGAAGCTCCCGCCCCAGCATGAGGGAGGCTGGGGAGACTCCTGTGGTGGCGTGTCGGGTGGCCCGGTAATGCAGCAGCGTCTGGAGGAGGCTGTTGATGAGCGTGTACCCTTGTGCCAGGTGGGCCCTGATGCCATTTTTTAGTGACTGATTCAGCCGTTCCACCCCCCCGTTTGCCGCTGGGTTGTAGAACGCTGTGCGAATGTGGCGGATCCCTTTCCCCTCCAGATAAGAGGACAGTTCGTGGGAGACCATTTGGGGACCATTGTCGGTTGTGATCCTCTTGGGCAGGCCCCAACGCGCGAACAGGGAGTCAAGAATGTCAACCAACACCTTGGCTGTGACCGAGCCCACGGGTATTACCTCTGGCCACTTAGAGTGCAGGTCGTAGATCACGACAAGGAAACGCTGGTGATGCGGTACCCCGTGTAGCTCGCCGCAGATGTCGAGTTGCAGGTGCTCCCAGGGTTGGGACGGCCAGTCCAACGGCTGCATGGGTGGGGGTGGGCCTGGGGCCCTGGTCTTGCCACTAAGAAGGCAAGCAGTGCAGTCCTTAACCAGGGTCTCGATTTCCCTGTCGATGCCTGGCCACCACACCAAATCACGGCACCGCTGCTTGAGCCTGACTATGCCCAAGTGGCCCTCGTGCGCCATAGTCAGGATACGCGCCCGAAGGGCACTCGGGACCACCGTGCAGAGCCCGCGAGCGATGCAGGTGTCATTCCAGCATGACAGTTCGTCCCTGACCCTGAAGTAGGGAAGCAGCTCATCAGCTACCCTCGTCGGCCAGCCCTGTCTGATGTAGGCCGAGAGTGTAGTGAGGGTGGGGTCGTCAGCTGAGACGTCCTGGAGCTCCTTCAGCGACACTGTCTCCTGAAGAGGTGTGTGGAGGAGCTGGACGAGGTCGTGCTCGGCCTGGTCCCGTTCAGGGGTCGAAGGTGGGTCTGAGGGTGGGTTGGGGATTGAGCGTGACAGCAGGTCAGCCACCACGTTGTCCCGGCCTGGCGTGAACTGTAGGCGAAAGTTGTACTGCTGCAGGCGGTCGGCCCAACGGTGGAGACGGAGTGGTCTGTGGCCGGTGCCTGAAGTGGCCAGGAGGGTGGTGAGGGACTGGTGGTCTGTCCTCAATGTGAATGAGCGTCCATAGAGGTACATGTGCCAGCGTTCACATGCCCAGAGGCACGCTAGGGCTTCCCGCTCCCCCACCGAGTACCTCTGTTCTGTGGGGCTGAGAGCCCGTGAGGCGAAGGCGATCGGCCTCTCGACCCCCTTTTGCAGCTGGGACATCACCGCACCAATGGCCGTGGCGGAGGCGTCGCATGTGACGAGGGTGGGGCTGGCCAGGTCGAAGTACGCTAGGACCGGTGGTGAGGTGAGCTGGGCCTTCAGGAGGCGCACGGCGTCCGAGCAGGCAGGCGTCCAGAGCCAGGGCTCGCCCTGTTTCAGCAGGTGGCGCAGTGGGGTGGTCGTAGCCGAGTACTGTGGCAGGAAGCGGAGGTAGAACGCCGTCATGCCGAGGAAGGAGGCTAACTGAGCAGCTGAGGTGGGCTCCGGGACGCGGTGGATGGCCTCCGTGTTTGAGTAGAGTGGGTATATGCCGTCAGCCGAGAGGCGGAACCCCACGAACTCAACGGCTGGGGCGGCGAAGACACACTTCTCACCGTTGAGTGTGAGGTGGTGTTTGGCCAGTGCACCGAACACGCTGTGGAGACGCTCATCGTGGCTCTCGACGGTGGCCCCGTGAACCACGATGTCGTCAAGGTAGATGGCCACACCCGGGATGCCAGCGAAGATGGAGGCCATGATCTTTTGGAAGCAGCTGGGGGCAGAGCTTAGACCAAAAGCCATGCGTTTGTAACGGAAGACCCCTTTGTGGGTGATAAACGCAGTGAGGTTGCGGCTCTCGGGGTGTAGTGGCACCTGGAGGTAGCCCTGGCGGAGGTCCAGCTTGGAGAACACAGTGGACCCGTAGAACTGGGCGGTGAGCTCCTCTGACGTTGGCAAGGGGTATTTGTCGGGAAAGATGGCCTTGTTCACTGCTCTCAAGTCCACGCAGAGTCGCAGCCCCCCAGACTTCTTCTTGGCCACCACGATGTTGGAGATCCAGGGCGACGCATTCACCTGCTCAATGATGTTGCCATCGAGCATGCTCTGTAGCTCAGAGGAGATGTCATCGCGGAGGGCCAGTGGGGAGCGGCGGAGGGGCTGAATGACAGGTCTCACTTGCGGGTCTATCAGGGGCTGGTGGGCGAAAATATCGAGACAGCCCACACCGCTGAACAGTGCAGGCCACTGTTGCTGCCAGGGGCTGGCAACGGTGTGGATCTCAGAGCCAGAGGTGTCTAACAGAGTGAAACCGAGGCTGTTGAAGAGGTCGAGGCCCAGGAGGTTGGTCCCGTGGCGTGCAATATTGAACCTGAAGACTGGCAGTGTCTTCTCTCCGTATTTCACGGGAAGCTGTAGGGAGCCCACAATGTCAATTTTGGAGTTAGCATAGCCACGCAGCGTGGTGGTGGGCGGGCCCAGTGGCTCGTGGGAGAAGAACTGTTGATAAGTCACCCAGTTCAGGAGGGACACCGAAGCACCCGTGTCTAGGAGGAGGGGCAGAGTGACATCACCAACCATCAATGAACATGTTTTAAATGGCACTCGTCCTGAGCTGACATTGTGGATGATCGTGGTAGGTGGTTGGGAGGCTCTAGCTGGGGCAGACCTACAGACTTTGTGGAAGTGATTCAGCCTCCCGCAGTTGGAGCAGGTTTTACCACGGGCAGGACAGGTCTGAGCTCTTGAGTCGTGTGCAGGAGAGCCACAATTCCCACACGGCTGGTGTGGGCGGTCACGTGACTGAGAGGCTAGTTGTACACTCCCCCCGCTGCTGTCTGTACTCACGTGGAGGAGGGGCGTCAGTGAGTCGCGCGCGCGCGCGCCCGTTGCCTCGTCCGCTGCTAGCGAGTTGGAAGAAGCCGACAATGTAGCTGCACATTCGAGAGCAGATTCGACCTGAACGGCTAGGTGTAGAGCTGCTGCTAGTGTCACGTCATCGTTTTCCATCAACAGTCTTTCCCTAATCTTGTCACAGTTCGTGTGCAGTATGAGGTGGTCTCTGATCAGTTCGTCTTGTAACGCGCCAAACTTGCACGAGCTCGCCAAACCTCGTAGATCAGCCACGTACTGTGTCACCGACTCACCCGGCCGCTGGTGCCTCCGTCCGAATATGACGCGGCGGAGGAGAGCACTCTGTGGGGTGGCGAAATGACTCCTCAGTAGGGCCACAGTCTCTGTGTAACCCGCTGCGGGGCCGAGAGTTTCAAACACACGCTGTCCCTCTGCTCCTAGACAGTGCAGCAGCAGTGCACGTTTCCTCTCCGCGGACACTCTCTCCAAGCCGGCAGCTAGGATATATGTCTCGAACGAGGAAATCCAGCGGGGCCACGGTATCAGTGGCTCGCCCGGCGTGGCTAGGAAGGGGGAGGGTGGTGGTATCGAACAATCAGCCATTCTCGTCGCCAATGATATGTTCGAATAATGGAGAATGAGACGGGAGCGAACGTTGGAGTTGAGTCTACTCCATTTAATGAACACACACAATCAAACAAGATCCGGTCACCACATACATCACATTGCGCATTGATACCGTGCACTGAGTGTAGTGCCAGATGTAACACAGGTGCTTCTCCCAGCTCTTCCTGGGGATGTTCCCTGGCCAGAGGGGAGATATAATTCCCCCCCCGCCCAGAGTGTGCCTTGAGGCTGACAGGTAGATAAAACCCCTCCAGTGTGTCCTGGGGGGAAACAAAAATCTCCAACCTAAATTGCCCAGCTGCTGCACATCTCATCAACACATCTCTCCGTCTCCGGCCAAACTCCCAAAAAAAAAATTGTATAGCAATCCTATATTAAGTCTACAAATTATACAAACAATTGTATAATATATATTTTTTTATATAATATATTATATGATATATATTATATAAGATAATATATATAAATATATATATATATATATATATACTGAATATATTGTAGTTGTTGGCGTTTCTGGGGGGCCTGAGATCCCAGCAGGTTTTGTCTGCTCTAATATACCTGGTATGTGTGTGTGTGTGTGTGTGTGTGTGTGTGTGTGTGTGTGTGTGTGTGTGTGTGTGTGTGTGTGTGTGTGTGTGTGTGTGTGTGTGCATTTGTGTGTGTGTGTGTTTTTGCGCACGTGCGTGTGTGCGTGTGTGTGTGTGTGTGTGTGTATGTGTGTATGTGTGTTTTTGCGCACGTGTGTGCGTGTGTGTGTGTGTGTGTGTGTGTGTGTGTGTGTGTATGTGTGTGTGTGCATGGGGGAAACAAGCCTCCTCCATCATACCATTTGGCTGTGATCCATCACAGGAGGAAACAATGACTGACATCCTATAAATAATGTAGCCAAGCGAGAGAGGCTCTCAGATATGAGTACTTTTGGAAAAAGTAATCGCTCCCCATGGAAAGTAGTAAAACAAGTGCGTGACACAAAATATACATCAGAAGGAAGTACTTTTTCGTCATCATGTCTTCATGTTGGCGTGACGACACACTCCATCTTTAATTTTGACTCCTATAGAGACAATAAATAATATTAATTGTATTCTGTGGAGTGTGTGTGTGGTTGGTGGCTGGTTTAAGCAGCCTCAGCTGGCCTGAGTCAGACTGATTCTGACTTTATGGCTGGTGAGGCTGCACACCTGTGGGTCCTTTGTTAATCAAGGCTCACAGGTTAAAGCAGCCACCACCACACACACTAGAGCAGGGGTGTCAAACTCAAATACACAGTGGGCCGAAATTAATTAATTAATTTCGGCCCACTCAATTAATTAAGTCAAGGGCCGGACGGGTTCAACGTTTATTGAAAACTTATTGAAACAACCTTATTGCACATATTGAACCTGGAACTAACAAGGCCTATAGATTATTGCCTATAAAACAACATTAATTATGAAATAAATGAAAGAAAAATTATAAATAAATAAAAAAAGAACATTTTCAACAGCCAGAAGTAATTTACTTCAAAGAAAAATCAAATGTCCTGTAGTAGCAAGAGAACAAATTCAAATATTAAACTGCATTAAAAACTGAAACTGTGTCAAAGCACCGTTTGCTGCTCTGTGTTGCTCACTTGTCTGAGCCAGATACTTGGTGTCTTATCTTGGTTACAAGTTCATCAATGTCTGGGGTCAGGCTCTGAGCTGAGGAAATCCTCAGGATTGAGTGAAGGTGTTCATCAGTAAGACGAGTCCTGTGTGAAGTTTTGTTTATCTTCATCAAAGAGCTGCTCACACAAGTATGTGCTGCCAAACATAGAGAGCGTTTGAGCAGCCTGGGAGCGTAGATGGGGCATTGTGTCGGGGATGAAACGTGGAAGCTCACTACATTGGAGCTCGATCAGCTCCATTTGCAGGTTTGATGGTGCGCTTTCCACGTCAGCTGCAAATGGATTACGGAGCAGTTCAAACCTGCTTTTTTGGGCTTCAAAATCGGCAAATCGCCGTGTGAAGTCAGCACCAAGTATGCCGAGTTTTTCAGTAAACTGTCTAGTTGGGAAAACAGCGGCAGCGACCTGCTCTTTCATTGTTTGGCAGTGCGGGAAATGGCTCAAGTTTTCCTGAAGAATCTGCGTCTCCCACAGGCGCAGCTTGGTTTTAAAAGCCCTCACTGTAGCGTACGTGTCAGTGATGACACGGCCCCGCCCCTGAAGCTGCAGGTTTAGCGCATTCAGGCGGCTCGTGATGTCACACAGAAACGCTACTTCACACAGAAACTTTTTATTTCGGAGCTCTGATGTGTCTTTCCCTTTGCTTTCCATGAACTCACAGATCTCCTCACGCAACTCGAAAAATCTTTCCAGCACCTTTCCCTGGCTTAGCCATCGCACCTCTGTGTGATAGGGCAAGTCACCATAGTCCGAATTTAACTCCGCCAGAAAAGACTTGAACTGGCGGTGATTTAAACCTCTGGCTCTGATAAAGTTAACCGCTCGTGTTATGATGCTCATTACATGTTCCATTTTCAAGGCTTTGCCACACAACGATTCCTGGTGTATGATTCAGTGATAAGCTGTCAGCTCACTTGTGACGTTTTCATCCTGCATCTTTTCTCGGATCCTCCCCACCAATCCACTCTTTGACGCGGGCCTGTGATTGACGTGCCGACGCACGGGCAGTGCATTATGGGATTTGTAGTATTATGGTGGCGCGTATGATATACCAGCGGGCCAGCTCTAATAGTAAATCGATTTTGTCATGCGGGCCAAAGATAATTCATTCACGGGCCGGATGTGCCCGCGGGCCTTGAGTTTGACACATGTGCACTAGAGGAACAGCTCTAGCATGTTCCATCTGCTCTGTTCACCATTATTCAAAACTCTGCAATAAACCGGATTCCTCATCACCCTGTGCCCTTGTCTTCGGGACAAGCAGCCATTTTAACGGCTTGTGGCAGCGTATACTGCTACCTGTTGTAGCAGAATACGCTGCCACACTATACTAAACGATACAACACTATACTACAACGATACTGTACACAAACCCTAACCCCAACCCCAACCCTAATACCCAACCCTTACCCCAACCCCAACCCCAACCCTAAAACCAAACCTTAGAAACCAAAACCAAACCATAACTCCCAACTCTAATAGATAGATAGATAGATTGGAACTCGTCAGGGATATTAGTCCTCAGGAACATCTCTAGTAGAGAGTTAGAGATGTAGAGCGAGTGGGAGATTGCTAACATCTCAATGAGAAAAGCTATCATTGTTAAATTTAATTAATTAAGTGCTCTAGAGCAGGGGTTCCCAAACTTTTTTGTGCCACGGACCGGCAGATACATGAAAAAAATCTTGCGGACCGGTTGTCAATTTTCGCGGACCCGTAACAAAAACCCGGCTCGTTCGCGACCGACACATCACTAGCGCGTCTCTTTAGTAGCGCATGCAATTGAAAGTCTCTCGTTATGCCGCCGATATATATTTAATCTATATATATAGATTATACCGCCCATATATACTGCTATATAATCTCTATATATACATTATACTGCCCGCCGTTCACCTATACTCAAATTATTTGAGTCAAATATGATGATAAACACACAGCTGTTTCGCGGCCCGGCAGTAACACCTCCGCGGCCCGGTGGTTGGGAACCCCTGCTCTAGAGTCTACTTTATTTAGAAAAAAAAGAACATTTTACATACACATTTTTTTAAACCGAAGTATCTTGTACTTTTAAGTAAATCTATTTTCAATTTGACCTGAGAAGTATTCTCAAATGGTAATTTTCGCTTAGTTATTCTTTATCAATTTACTTTTACTTAAGTACAGATTTTCACTACCCACCACTGTCCCTATCCATAATGACGTTTGATGATGACAATCAAGACCAGATTATTTTCGTGCAATTAATATCAAGAAAACTTTAGGGAAAATTTGAAAACCTTTGATCGATATTTTTCATAACAATTTTTTCATCGGCGTAAACATCAATGATAACACCAAGAGGTGTGACCTTGAGACACACAGACACATGCACACACACACACATGCACACACACACACACATAAACACACACACACACGCGCACACACACACACACGCACACACACACACACACACACACACACACACACACACACACACACACACACACACACACACACACACACACCACACACACACACACACACACACACACACACACACACACACACACACACACACACACACACACACACACACACACACACACACACACACACACACACACACACAAGCCTGTACTGTGAGAGAGTTGTTGTTGTTATCTTACTGTCTCTTTGTCTATGGGTTGTTAGTCAGAAATATGGCATCTCATCTCATCTTGTTACTTTCATAAAAACAAATTATGTATGAGCTTCTCAATATGGTCATTTGCTCAGGAATATGCAAATGTCTGCATGCACAAACAGGAAGTGGAATGTTCCAATGTGGAAATGAAGAAACGCCTCATGAAGCTAGGATTGTTTTTCCAACACTTGAGAATACTAGTTCCTCTCTCTCTCTCTCTCTCTCTCTCTCTCTCTCTCTCTCTCTCTCTCTCTCTCTCTCTCTCTCTCTCTCTCTCTCTCTCTCTCTCTCTGTTGTCTACTGTGTAAATCATCCTAACTTGTTTAAGGTAAGTCAATTGTAACTAATATACTAGCATGATCCTCTAGTCAATACTACTGGACTTGACATGGCAAACAGGAAGTTGACTTTGCGGTTGTGTATCAGTTTCTCTCGGAGAATATTGTACAGATGAATTGATACCTTGCATCATTTATATTTTGGATAGTTCAATATTGGGACACTTGCATGCACGGATACCCACTGATATGCACCCAGGCTCTCTCTCTCTCTCTCTCTCTCTCTCTCTCTCTCTCTCTCTCTCTACTCTCTCTCTCTCTCTCTCTCTCTCTCTCTCTCTCTCTCTCTCTCTCTCTCTCTCTCTCTCTCTCGAATTAATCGAATTAATTGTATTAAAAAAATGTAATACAATTTAATCAAATTTAATCAAATTTAAATAAAATTAATAAATGAGAATCGTATCTGTGTTGTTATCTGTTATATTACAGTTACGTTGATTTGTTTGTCTTTCTCGGTCCATGCACAACGCATTTGAGTGGTTTTGTGTTGGAAAAACAATCAGATGTTTCTGGGTTGCTGGGAAGAATATCCTTCAACCAAAGTATTCCCGATGACTTTGGCCCTTAGACTGAATGAGAGCGTACGTTTGGATTGACAATTTGATCAACCAATCATATCTTGATTTGTAGCCAATGGGCGTATTCTTTCAGATTTTCCCACAGCTCAATAGGGAGCTAGAAGGTATACTGGCTGGAGCGAGAGTGGATCTAGCGTAGTGCTACGTTTTTTCTACGTAGGATTTTACGTCAAAATGGCAACAGGCGAAGATGATGTCGTTGCGGATTTATTGTCTGAACCATTTTCAAGACGACCATTCAATGTAAAGATGGACATTATTAAAAAAGGCCGTCCAACGCCTGACAATCTTGAGCTGAATCAAGTTGTTAAAGCAGGCTATGTTCGCCATTTTCAGGCTAGCAACTGGGAAAGATACCCGTGGCTAACGGGCTCTACTAGCCACGAGAGGCTCTACTGCTGGGAGTGTTGCTGTTTGGGACTGACCAGAGGGCAGGGAATTGGAAAGGCAACTTATTTTGGATCTGAAAAGCGATCATCTTTATGACCTGATGGTGGTCGAACAATTGATCCAGAAGGACAGGAGAATGGATTTGGTCTTTCAGTGAACATCATTGGTGAGTGACACTTATTTGTCTTTGCTGGTTTTGTCTCAGTGTTGCGTCTCGTTGAGCTGGTTGTTGCATTTTGCTGTCTTCAGTTTGTTAAGTATTGTTGTGCATTTGAATTGAGAGTTTTGACTTGATCTTTCTTTGCATCGCTTAACGTGAAAAGACTTAACGTAACTAAGAGTTACAAACCCGCGATCAATAATCACCTAATTTGCATATGTCTTGTCATTAGCACTTTCACCTTTTCACTTTCATTTTGACAGGTGAAAGTGCTAATGACAAGACATATGCCAGAGACATTTGGTGATTATTGATCGCTATTTTGGAACTTAAAGTTACGTTAAGCCTTTTCACGTGAAGCGTGTTAGACCGTCCCTTTAATCGATAGCCTGTATGTTAGACCGTCCCTTTAACCGATAGCCTGTGTGTGGTGGTCTGTGTTGGGCTGTTACTTCACTACATTGACACTGCTTTACAACTAGGGTACACTTGTAAATTGGCTGCGACAATCTGATCTGCCTAAATGAGATAAGGCATAAAGTGACTCCTCCGTGACGTCCGTCTGACTAGAACACCCGGGGGGGGGGGGGGTGGTCTACAGCAGGGGTTCCCAAAGTGGGGGTATTATGTAAGTCTGTTTAATATGTAAGGGTGACGAATAAAGGAATTCTGATTCCGACAGATTCACGACTATCATTTGCAGCTGGAAAAAAAGCCACACACAATTTTCCCGATCACGATTACCCCGCCACTGGACTTCACGTTGGACAAATCAACTCTTAACATTTGAAATCAATAAGTATCGATTTGGCGTGTGTGTGTGTGTGTGGGGGGGGGGGGGGGGGGAGGATGGGGGAGTGGGTAGAGCTTTGGTCTAATAAATTACCTTTTATTGATGTGTTGCCTGGGAGATAAACCCAACACAACAGAACAGAACAATAGGGGGCAAAATAAACCCCCTGAATCTTCAAATCTGCGGAAGATTGGACGGCATCGGTTAATTAACTAAAGCGTTCAACAAAAAATAAGTGTGCGTTCGTGAGTGACCTCAACTACAGCCCATGAATCACATTCACACCGCCGTCGAGGGTTGTCGTAAAATTGAACCGCAATCGTTTTTTCCGGCAATCTCGCTCTTTGACACCTAGTGTATTGACACGCACGTGCACGCACACACGCTCTCTCACACACACACACACACACACACACACACACACACACACACACACACACACACACACACACACACACACACACACACACACACACACACACACACACACACACACACACACACTCTGGTGGCCATTGATGGATGTGAGGATGGATGCACTGTAAAGCTGACCTAGGGTCAGCTTTACAGGACCTTGTATATCTGACCCACATAAAAAGTAGGTGTAGGTAAAAAAATAAGAAGACAAAAAACATTTCCTAGCAAAGCTAGCACTACTCACGTATGCTAGCTTTGATCTCTAGGCATGGTTGTGTATGAGTGGCTGAAATGACCTCATTATTGACCTATTTATGCATGTGATAACTCCATGGTGATCATTTGCATATCATTTTTTTCATTTAGAATTAACACACAAGATAGCGAAACATTATTACCCCAAGAATTTGCATTTAGTAAAACAAATTATATATATATACAGGTATATATATATTCCCTTACGAAAAATAATGGAAAACGAAATCGCTGATGTGCATTTTCACGTAGACACAAAATGTATGCAATATTTATCGTGTCGTAAATTGTAGTAAAAGGACTTTGAGCACGTCCACTTAAACTATACTGGTGAGATGATTCACATACAGTTAAGCCGTTAGCGGTGCCCTTTAGCGGTGTAATGATTAGCCGAAGAGAAAGGGTATGAAATACACAGAAGCAAAAAGACAAAAACATCTAACATTTTTCTACATTTACGTGGAGAACATGTTTTACCTTCATAACCTGCGTCGCTGCTTGTTTAATTCTATCTTTGTCTGGGGACAGTTTTTTCTTAGCCTTGCCGGTTAGCACCGTAGCACAACAACACTTCTCCCCTCATCATTTTTAAATGGTGACCCAATGACCTCGTACGTGGACCCTTGAGGAATTGCGAGTGTGACAACAGCACTGCCCAGCCCACAGGCGTCGTCATTTCATTGATTGAAGAACAAGAACCGTCCCTTTAAGTGGGCCATCGTAAACGTATGTCACCGTGTTCGAAAAAAAAACAAAAAAACAACAACATTTAAATGGTTCGGATGTTAGCCTTAAAACAAACTACTTTTGTGCGTTCACAACTTTGTGTTCGTGCCGATTTATTTTTGTTTGCCGCCCACGAAAGGTTCACCAGAGACATCGGTGTCGTCCAGCAGGCACACACACACACACACACACACACCCACACACACACACACAGACTGCACCAGTAACGAGTCCACGATGAGCCCTAACGGAGCCCGGGGCCTTTTCACAGGCTGCTAACGACCCCCTTACAGCACATCTCACAGTGGTCTACATTGTAACTCAATCACAGGGCCAACCTCCTGTTTTATGGGTCGTTTGGTGGATGAATGCGACGGTCGGACCAGCGGTGAGGACAGGAGGAAAGTTAACAATGTTGACCTCTGCTAAAATGGCTTGGCTATCGGACCAGTGCTAGTAATGAGTGCATTTAGTGATGTCTGCACCCCACTGCTCCTCACTGCTCCCTGCTCCTCCCCTCTGCTCCCCACTGCTCCTCACTGCTCCCTGCTCCTCCCCACTGCTCCACTCTGCTTCCTCCTCCTCCCCATTGCTCCTTACTGCTCCCAACTGCTCCCTGCTCCTCTCCACTGCTCCTTACTGCTCCTCTCTGCTCCTCCCCACTGCTCCTTACTGCTCCTCTCTGCTCCCTGCTCCTCCCCACTGCTCCTTACTGCTCCTCTCTGCTCCCTGCTCCTCCCCACTGCTCCTTACTGCTCCTCTCTGCTCCCTGCTCCTCCCCACTGCTCTCCACTGCTCCTAACTGCTCCCTGCTCCTCCCCACTGCTCCTCACTGCTCCTCTCTGCTCCCTCCTGCTCCTCACTGCTCCTCACTGCTCCCCCCTGCTCCTCACTGCTCCCCCCTGCTCCTCACTGCTCCCTGCTGCTCCTCTCTGCTCCCTGCTCCTCCCCAGTGCTCCCTGCTGGTCTTCAGTGCTCCCCACTGCCCTTCACAGGCACACAGCAGTCCAACATGCAGGTTATGGGAAACGCAGGCTACTATGTGCTGCATGAATCATGCCGTCCCAACTCCAGCGTGTCATCCTGGCTCATCTGCAACGCAAATGAGAGCAGCCTTGTCCCCCGTGTCCCTCTCAGCCCTGAGGAGACAAATGGATGCACACTGGATGAATCTGTGATGCATGAAGGCCTCTCCATTCCCTTCTCCCCGGTGTTTCTCTCGTCTTCTCGAACGGAAGTCACGCAGCGAGAGTCGCAACTCGTGGTCACACGTCTATGGGGTCAGATCAGTCTCAAAAAGAAATAAAGCACACAGAACGATCCACAAATGCACAGAACGATCCACAAATGTAATTCCGGATTTATATATAAATGTCTCCATCCACACACAAAAATATATAATTTTATGAATGTTAAAAAGTTTCACAAACATATTTACATTTTCTTTATAAAAAAAAAGGCTTTATGTGCATTTGTGGATCGTTCTGTGCATTTGTGGATCGTTCTGTGCATTTGTGGATCATTCTGTGGATTTTTGAGACTCCCCTGACGCCGCTAGATTCGCACACACACTTTTTTATGAGGCGAGTGTCTTCAGCCAATCAGATGTCTGCTTCATTTTAAGCCAATCACATGCGTGTGTCCCCACGAGTGTGTGCCTAATGCGTTTCCAATGTAGCGTAACATGGACTCTGTCACACACCCCAGACTCCGCAAACCGCGTATATGTTACGCTACGTTAGGCACACACTTGTGGGGACACACGCATGTGATTGGCTTAAAATGAAGCAGACATCTGATTGGCTGAAGACACTCGCCTCTTAAAAAAATGTGTGTGTGTGAATCTAGCGGCGTCAGGGGAGTAAAACAATTCATAAAGAGTCATAAAATTATATGTTTTTGTGTGTGGATGGAGACATTTATATATACATCCGGAATTACATTTGTGGATCGTTCTGTGTGCTTTATTTCTGTTTGAGACTGATCTGACCACATACACGTCGGTGAGCGGAATGAACGTCCAAGCGGTTCGCGCTAAATGCAGAACGTGTTGGTTTAACAGTTCGGGGACCGTTAAGCGTTTGGGTGCATGGGACTCGCGTGTCACCACGTCCAGAGACATTTATTCCGGACCTTTCTTCCCTCAAACTGCCCCCAAAGGACCCCCCCCCCCCTCGTGGCCAACTGCATTGCATCTTTGCATCATTAGTCTCCGTCAGAAAGGACCCGCTACAGCACCACGTACCGTGTCCCACACGCTCTCTCCACTCCTCTCTCCTCCTCCCTCTCTCCCCTCCCTCCACCCCTCTCTCCCCTCCCTCCACCCCTCTCTCCACCCCGCTCTCCACCCCTCTCTCCCCTCCCTCCACCCCTCTCTCTTTCCCTCTCTCCATCCGTCTCTCTGCCCTTCTCTCCCCTCTCTCCACCCCGCTCTCCCCTCTCTCCACCCCTCTCACCCTTCTCTCCACCCCTCCCTCCTCCCCCTCTCTCCACCCCTCTCTCTCCTCTCTCTCCACCCCGCTCTCCACCCCTCTCTCCCCTCTCTCTGCCCTTCTCTGCCCTTCTCTCCCCTCTCTCCACCCCTCTCTCCACCCCTCTCTCCACCCCTCTCTCCCCTCTCTCCACCCCGCTCTCCACCCCTCTCTCCCCTCTCTCCACCCCGCTCTCCACCCCTCTCTCCCCTCTCTCCACCCCGCTCTCCACCCCTCTCTCCCCTCTCCCCACCACTCTCACCCTTCTCTCCACCCCTCCCTCCTCCCCCTCTCTCCTCCTCCTCCACCCCTCTCTCCCCTCTCTCCACCCCGCTCTCCACCTCTCTCTCCACCCCGCTCTCCACCCCTCTCTCCACCCCTCTCTCCTCCCCTCTCACCACCCCCTATGTTCATCTCTCTCCCCCCTTCCGACCCTCACTCATCCCCCTCTCTCCATCCCTCTCTCCTCCCCCTCTGTTCATCTCTCTCCCTCCATCCGTCTCTCCTTCCCTCTCCCCTCCCTCCACCCACCTGTCACGGTAGATAAATCGTACCTTGTTGGCACTGGGTGACACACTGTGTGTCATACGTTTAGAGTGTGGGATGGGGGGGTGAGGTTCACCTGTGTCCACATACAGTAACCCAGGGGCCAGGCGACAGGGCCGACGTGTTAGGGGTCTGTCGACGGTAGTTCATCTGAGCTCCCCGTGAGTCGTCGGCATAGTAAGTTTCACCCCCTCCCTCTCTCTCTCTCTCTCTCTCTCTCTCTCTCTCTCTCTCTCTCTCTCTCTCTCTCTCTCTCTCTCTCTCTCTCTCTCTCTCGTTCTCTCTTTCTCTCTGCCTCTCTCCCTCTCTATTTACTATCTGTCTGGACCTCTTTCTCTCTCTACCTCCCATGCTCTCTCACCCTCTCTCTTTCCTTTCTTCTCTCTCTCTCTCTCTCTCTCTCTCTCTCTCTCTCTCTCTCTCTCTCTCTCTCTCTCTCTCTCTCTCTCTCTCTCTCTCTCTCTCTCTCTCTCTCTCTCTCTCTCTCTCTCTCTCTCTCTCTGTGTGTGTGGGGGAGAGAGCCTGGGATTGTTCGCCCTCTTCTTGTCGGAGCAGCCATGATGTTTATTATTGTTAAAGGTGTGCTATGCTAAGTACAAACTACTTAAACGTATGGAGAAATATAAGCTGGACCGAGAGAGTCTATTCATTTTATTTGGAATTCAGAGAGAGAGAGTTTGTTTATTTGGTTTATTTACAGCATGAGTAACACTGTACACCTGTGAGACCTGGCATCATCGCCATGGAAACAAAGCTGCACTGCTGCCGGGGGTAAACAAATCAAATGATCCGCTGGATAACAAGGCAAGCCCCCCCCCCCCCCCCCCCCTCTACCTCCTGCCCGGTGGAGAGGTGTTATCGGAGGGACTGAACCATGAAAGAGCGATTATTTTTATTTTTAGGAAGATGGGGTTTGGGAAAAAATGGCTTTCATAGAAATTTGTGTGTGTTTGGCCGCAATTTGAAATGTTTCACCATAATAGTACACTACTACCTCAGTCCATTTGTCTATCAAAGAAAGAAGTGGCTAGTACTGTCGCAAAACCTGTCATGCTAAACTGGTAGAATATGGCACAAAGACTTCCAGGGTTACGGGTTCAATTCTTGACTCACAATATTGCTATATTTTTTATGTATTTTTATAAATTTCAAATGTTCAAATGTTAAAGTCCTGAGCCTCTAACAAAGCTTGGATGGCTAGGGTTTGCGGGGGAGGGGGGGGGTCGTCCATATGTTATGAACGACAGGGCTATACAAATAAAACCGACTTGACTTGAGTTGACTCACTTGAAAAATGTGTGAAAACAGACGTGAAGGTCAGTCCCAGCGCTGAGCTAAATACCGTCAATGCGTCTCCAATCAGGAGCGAGCGTAAGTGAAAGGAAAGATGTATTCACTGGCAATTATGTTGTTGCTGTGATTAGCGGGGCAGTGTTGGATCAGCTATAGTCTCCTTGATGTTGTAACTTTTGTGGTGTGTGGAAAGTCAAGTGCCACACAGAGGGCAAGGCGTCTGAGGGCCCCTATTATCCTACCAGGTGTGAGTGTGATTAGCCATTGCAGGCCGTTTTCAAAGGCCAGCTGACAACAGTCTGTTGCTTGGCGACATCAAGAGTGTCGCCAAGCGAGTGTCCACCCAGATCTATGATGGGAGATTGAAGATTGAAGATTCAAGGAACCTTATTTGTCACATATACACATGCAGGATGAGCAGTGGAATGAAAGTGGCTTACAGAAATTGTGCAAAATACAATACAAAAAAATATATATATATATAATAATAATGAAAAATGTATAAGCTAACAAATAAGTATATACAAATATACAAAACATATAAAAAGTGATGGATGATGGATATAACAGTCTCCCAGCTATCCCAGTCCCAGGAAAGGCTTTTCTATTCGCCATCGATCTGGGTGGCACATCGGACTCCACCGTGTGATGTCGCCAAGCAACTGACAATTTCACAAGCAGCTCTGGAGCTAATCACACTCACACCAGGTGGTACAACAGGACCCGTTAACCCTTTGAACCGCATGGGGATACAGCTAATCACTATTGGCCGGGACTTTAGAATCCCATGGGATGGCCGAGATTACAATCGCTCAGCATGGGGAACGTGTGTCGATGGGCGGCATGATAAAACGGTGCGTCTAACTGTCCTATTTTCTTTAAGACAAAGGCTGTGTCCGAATGACGTGCTAAATATGTGAGGTCCAAATAGCTCCGATAAACAGTGCATTTACTACCTGGAGAAATCCTCCCCAAGCCATGTGGAGACTTTGTGAAGACTGTGTGAAGACCTTGTGGAGACCTTGTGGAGACCTTGCTATTGAACTGCTTGCTCTTGGACAGACTCCAGACTCCTGTTTCCTAAGAGGAGTATCAGTGATGAGGATTCAATTGCTCATACATTCTGCACTCTTGACGGTTCCATTGTGAATCCTCATCCTCTTCAAAAACATACATTTCTGAAACTTTCCTCCAGTCCAGGAAGTATAGCCAACCACACTTTCCCTGCGGCCCCAACCAATACACGATGTTCTCTTTGGAACACAATGTTCCTTAGCAGCAGACCCCGTGGATACGTCACACTTTCTTAACCACCCAACCAGGAGAATTGCAGCTTACAACCGAATTTTTTTAAACTTTTTAATCAGACTCGACCACTCAACTCACGGTATTGACGCAATGAAATGTACCTTTCCATTTAATTGAATAACAAAATACTTTTTGCTCATAGTTGGATGTACACAGGGGATAGGTTAGGAAAGGGGCCCTTCAAAAAAACACCACACTCACCTGTACATTAAGGGGGTTCTTGCAAAAATTATAAATAAATATAAAGATAAATATAATCTATCGTCCTCGGGGGCCCCCTTCCAGCTCGGGGGCCCCAGGCAATTGCCTACTTTGCCACCCCATTGCGATGCCCCTAGGTGTACAGATGAGATGTAAATGTGTTTTAAGGTTGTGGTGTGAAAGGGGAGGTGGGGGGCGTGGCTTGGCATCGCTCTGTCAACGACTGAAGCGGGAGTGGCGAATTCCCGGGATTGACGCAGCTGTGGGTGATGGGCATATTAAGTCGGACTATAAATACTCTGTCCCTCGACCACACCGGGGAGCCATGGAATTTTGTATAGTTTTACTGTCTGTGGCTAATTGAGGGGGAAGGGGGTGGGGGGTACACACGGTGGTAAAAGTGTACCACAGCTATGGACGCCTGCTTAAAAGTGACTTTTATTCTGTCCAAACTGCTTATGCAACGCTGCATATCTGCATAAGTCAGCATGTGGTTGACTCTGAATCTGACCTCCGTGTGATTCACGGTTCACCCACAGCGGCTGACTTCAGAGACAGCAGTACCTTCAGCGCAGAGACCGGCCCCGCCCTCTGAGACTCCCCCACCCTCCCTACCTCCCCCGCCCTCTGAGACTCCCCCACCCTCCCTACCTCCCCCGCCCTCTGAGACTCCCCCACCCTCCCTACCTCCCCCACCCTCCCTACCTCCCCCACCCTGTCTACCTCCCCCACCCTGTCTACCTCCCCCACCCTGTCTACCTCCCCCACCCTCCCTACCTCCCCCACCCTGTCTACCTCCCCCACCCTGTCTACCTCCCCCACCCTGTCTACCTCCCCCACCCTGTCTACCTCCCCCACCCTCCCTACTTCCCCCACCCTGTCTCCCTCCCCCACCCTCCCTACCTCCCCCACCCTGTCTACCTCCCCCACCCTCTGAGACTCCCCCACCCTCCCTACCTCCCCCACCCTGTCTCCCTCCCCCACCCTATCTACCTCCCACACCCTCCCTACCTCCCCCACCCTGTCTCCCTCCCCCACCCTCCCTACCTCCCCCACCCTGTCTCCCTCCCCCACCCTGTCTACCTCCCCCACCCTGTCTCCCTCCCCCACCCTCCCTACCTCCCCCACCCTGTCTCCCTCCCCCACCCTGTCTACCTCCCCCACCCTGTCTCCCTCCCCCACCCTGTCTACCTCCCCCACCCTGTCTCCCTCCCCCACCCAATCTACCTCCCCCACCCTGTCTACCTCCCCCACCCTATCTACCTCCCCCACCCTCCCTACCTCCCCCACCCTGTCTCCCTCCCCCACCCAATCTACCTCCCCCACCCTGTCTACCTCCCCCACCCTCCCTACCTCCCCCACCCTGTCTCCCTCCCCCACCCTATCTACCTCCCCCACCCTGTCTCCCTCCCCCACCCAATCTACCTCCCCCACCCTGTCTCCCTCCCCCACCCTCCCTACCTCCCCCACCCTGTCTCCCTCCCCCACCCTCCCTACCTCCCCCACCCTGTCTCCCTCCCCCACCCTCCCTACCTCCCCCACCCTGTCTCCCTCCCCCACCCTGTCTCCCTCCCCCACCCTGTCTACCTCCCCCACCCTGTCTCCCTCCCCCACCCTGTCTCCCTCCCCCACCCAATCTACCTCCCCCACCCTGTCTACCTCCCCCACCCTATCTACCTCCCCCACCCTCCCTACCTCCCCCACCCTGTCTCCCTCCCCCACCCAATCTACCTCCCCCACCCTGTCTACCTCCCCCACCCTCCCTACCTCCCCCACCCTGTCTCCCTCCCCCACCCTATCTACCTCCCCCACCCTGTCTCCCTCCCCCACCCAATCTACCTCCCCCACCCTGTCTCCCTCCCCCACCCTCCCTACCTCCCCCACCCTGTCTCCCTCCCCCACCCTCCCTACCTCCCCCACCCTGTCTACCTCCCCCACCCTGTCTCCCTCCCCCACCCTCCCTACCTCCCCCACCCTGTCTCCCTCCCCCACCCTGTCTACCTCCCCCACCCTGTCTCCCTCCCCCACCCTGTCTACCTCCCCCACCCTGTCTCCCTCCCCCACCCAATCTACCTCCCCCACCCTGTCTACCTCCCCCACCCTCCCTACCTCCCCCACCCTGTCTCCCTCCCCCACCCAATCTACCTCCCCCACCCTGTCTACCTCCCCCACCCTCCCTACCTCCCCCACCCTGTCTCCCTCCCCCACCCTATCTACCTCCCCCACCCTGTCTCCCTCCCCCACCCAATCTACCTCCCCCACCCTGTCTCCCTCCCCCACCCTGTCTCCCTCCCCCACCCTCCCTACCTCCCCCACCCTGTCTCCCTCCCCCACCCTCCCTACCTCCCCCACCCTGTCTCCCTCCCCCACCCTGTCTCCCTCCCCCACCCTGTCTACCTCCCCCACCCTGTCTCCCTCCCCCACCCTGTCTCCCTCCCCCACCCAATCTACCTCCCCCACCCTGTCTACCTCCCCCACCCTATCTACCTCCCCCACCCTCCCTACCTCCCCCACCCTGTCTCCCTCCCCCACCCAATCTACCTCCCCCACCCTGTCTACCTCCCCCACCCTCCCTACCTCCCCCACCCTGTCTCCCTCCCCCACCCTATCTACCTCCCCCACCCTGTCTCCCTCCCCCACCCAATCTACCTCCCCCACCCTGTCTCCCTCCCCCACCCTCCCTACCTCCCCCACCCTGTCTCCCTCCCCCACCCTCCCTACCTCCACCACCCTGTCTCCCTCCCCCACCCTGTCTCCCTCCCCCACCCTGTCTACCTCCCCCACCCTGTCTCCCTCCCCCACCCTGTCTCCCTCCCCCCTCCCTACCTCCCCCACCCTATCTACCTCCCCCACCCTGTCTACCTCCCCCACCCTGTCTCCCTCCCCCACCCTGTCTACCTCCCCCACCCTGTCTCTCTCCCCCACCCTGTCTCCCTCCCCCCTCCCTACCTCCCCCACCCTGTCTCCCTCCCCCACCCTATCTACCTTCCCCACCCTGTCTACCTCCCCCACCCTGTCTCCTTCCCCCCCTCCCTGCCTCCCACACCTTGTCTCCCTCTCCCACCCTGTCTCCCTCCCCCCTCCCTACCTCCCCCACCCTGTCTCCCTCCCCCACCCTGTCTCCCTCCCCCCTCCCTACCTCCCCCACCCTGTCTCCCTCCCCCACCCTGTCTATCTCCCCCACCCTCCCTACCTCCCCCACAATGTCTCCCTCCCCCACCCTATCTACCTCCCCCACCCTGTCTCCCTTCCCCCCTCCCCCACCCTGTCTCCCTCCCCCACCGTATCTACCTTCCCCACCCTGTCTCCCTCCCCCCCTCCCTACCTCCCCCACCCTGTCTCCCTCCCCCCCTCCCTACCTTCCCCACCCTGGCTTAACACGAAAAATGAACGCATGTGAATTTAAATGATTGATGAGGTACAGTATGTCGAGGGATGGATTTATGTTGATGATGAAATTGTGACTACGTGTGTGTGTGTCGTGTCGTGTGTGTGTGTGTGTGCACAATGCACACAGAACGAAATAGCATAAGAATAAATTGGCGTGGAGGGTTAACCGCGGTATCTGCGCTTTGTACGGAATTCAGCACCTTGGATAGCTCCACGCACAAGCTGCAGCGGACACGGTTGATGTGCGTGTGCGTGCGTGTGTATGTGTGTGTGTATATGTGTGTGTGTGTGCGCGCGCGCGTGCGTGTGTGTATATGTGTGTGTGTGTGTGTGCGTGTGTATGTGTGTGTGTGTGTGCGCGCGCGTGCGTGCGTGTGCGTGTGTGTGTGTGTGTGTAACTATAGGGTATCATTTAAAATTGCTAAATGTTGGCAACAATTGCGCTACGGTTGCAAACGCGTGATTTCCACCTCCAGGTCAATGAGGATCACCTCTTGCGCCTCCCCCGGCTGTAGTGTAGGCCTAGCTGAGTTCCCTCAGACGTCAGCTACCATTTAAAAGCCGGCAGAGAGGGAGACTCGACCCCCAGAAGGTGTCTTGCACATGTACAGATCGCGGCACGGTGCTCGTGAACGCCAGAGTGCACGTGGAATTGACGCGACCACGTGGTGGAGCATAGCCATTCCCCAAACTTTTATTGTCCTTTTCGTGCCTACTTTTCTTCACAAAGAGTGAGGGACAGAGTCCTGATCCTAACTTCTGATCTATAGGTTTCAATCGCTTTTTTTTTTTTTTTCTTTCTATCCTTATATGTCCGCTATATAGAGTTAACTATTTTAACGCAACAAGTGTAAGTGGCTTCATTGCCATACAATTTCCGAAAAACAGAAGAAAAGTAAGTAAGTCAGAGACACTGCCGGCAGTAGCCTCTACCACGCGTGGGAGCGATGATCGTGTCCAACGTGAGCCTGAGCGGCTGCGCTGTGGGGAGCGACCGCGGCGGCGCGCTCTGCACCGCGGCCGGTCAGGGCCACCTGGGGATCGCGGACGACGCCTCGTACCGGACCACCACCCTCAGCCCCACCGGGCACCTGGTGGTGGCCGTGTGCCTGGGCTTCATCGGCACGCTGGGACTGCTGAACAACCTGCTGGTGCTGGTGCTGTTCTGCCACTACAAGGCGCTGCGCTCGCCCATCAACATGCTGCTGATGAACATCTCCGTCAGCGACCTGCTGGTGTGCGTGCTGGGCACGCCGTTCAGTTTCGCGGCCAGCACGCAGGGACGCTGGCTCATCGGAGCCCGCGGGTGCGTGTGGTACGGCTTCGCCAACTCCCTGTTCGGTACGTATCTATAGACAACATGTCTTTTTTTTTGGTTGTGTGTGATAGTGGTGCATGGTGGTGCATGGTGGTGGTGGTGGTTGTGGTGTTACGATACCGTTCAACTATTACCGTTGCTTTGTGTTGGTGAACGACGAGGCATCGTTGGCGCGGTGTGTTCACACTTACAACTGCATGCGTGTGTATGTGTATGTGTGTGTGTGTGTGTGTGTGTGTGTGTGTGTGTGTGTGTGTGTGTGTGTGTGTGTGTGTGTGTGTGTGTGCCACATGTGTGATGAATATGTGTTGTATGTCGTGTAGTTTTCTGTCTCTTGCTTATAGGCGGGACATGGGGAGATGGGGACGCGGCGTGAACGTGGCATATTTGGAAGTTGTGTAGATTGTTTTATGTCATCATTGATTCAAAGCATGCGCTATTCCGTCGCTCCCTATTGCTTATGAACCTTTTTAAACCGACTGTCGTCGGGCCATCGTTGTTTTGTATCTTGAAAAGTAATGGTTTATATCTGAGAGAACCCGTCTGGGTGTCGTGGGTGAGGACGTCCCCGTGGTGACATGGGGTGCACAAACGTTACAGGCGTTACAACTCATTCACTCACCCATTCACGGTGTCCTCACCACCACGTCCTACGTTTCTCAGACACGTACAGTGTCTATAGATATGACCACGACGTATAGTGCGTGTGTATATGCCTCTCCGAAACACTGTAATATGCAGTATTAATCAAACAGCGGTCATAGGGAACCTATAGGTTCCTCAGACAGGCGGGGTTGTGCATCGCATAATTGTCTATAGCTCCGAACTCTTTTAAAAGGTGTTCCAACCACGTATGATTTCCCCCCAAAAAGTGCTACGGTAAGAACTCCCAGGTGCTGACGTGCTTGAGAAATAGTGCGCACTGGTGAGCTTTTGGCGACGTTCTCACGTCGATAAGTGGCTGTGATTCGACGGGGCATGTTTCCAAAAAGCATTGCGCAGGAAGGCTGATGTGGATGTCGCGGAGTGTTGCTATGATGAACCACAATTTATTTTCTTATATTTCTTATATTCTCGTGTCAGAGGGCAGCTGATTGTGTCGGCAGGAAGCTCAGTTGCCGAATGACAAATCCCCCCCCCCCCCCCCCCAATTATTTCAACCTCAACCGAATATATTTGTCTCTATCTATCTATCTATCTATCTATCTATCTATCTATCTATCTATCTATCTATCTATCTATCTATCTATCTATCTATCTATCTATCTATCTATCTATCTATCTATCTATCTATCTATCTATCTATCTATCTATCTATCTATCTATCTATCTATCTAACTATCTATCTAACTATCTGTCTATCGATCTCTATAGATCTATCGATCTAATCTATCTATCTATCTATCTATCTATCTATCTATCTATCTATCTATCTATCTATCTATCTATCTATCTATCTATCTATCTATCTATCTATCTATCTATCTATCTATCTATCTATCTATCTATCTATCTATCTATCTATCTATCTATCTATCTAGCTGTCTCTATCTAACAATCTATGTCTCTGCATCTTGTATGCACACACACACACACACACACACACACACACACACACACACACACACACACACACACACACACACACCACACACACACACACACACCACACACACACACACACACACACACACACACACACACACACACACACACACACACACACACACACACACACACACACACACACATCATCTTGACGCTTTGCCTTCTGCACTCTGTGGAGGACTCTTACTGCCCTGTTCCTGCTTAGGTTTGCTCCTAAGTGGCTCCTCTGCGACTGAGTTCCCCCACCACATGTTAAACAGAACGTGGAACCATAGACTCTTACTCACCGCCGGACGCAAACATTCCACCAAATCCCCACATCCCGCATTTGTATTGTCCTGCTATTTTAACATGTGTTTCAAACGTGTGTAAAGAGAGAGTGAGATAGAGAGAGAGAGAGAGAGAGAGAGAGAGAGAGAGAGAGAGAGAGAGGAGAGAGAGAGAGAGAGAGAGGAGAGAGAGAGAGGAGAGAGAGAGAGAGAGAGAGAGAGAGAGAGAGAATGAATGCCGAACGCTCCCGGAATGTTTCTGACACTTGATGTCACTTTCAGTTTTGCTTTCTTTTTTACTTTCCGTTTCACTTTTGGTTCCACTTTATGTTTCACTTTTAGTTCCACGTCATGTTTCACTTTTTGTTCCACGTTATGTTTCACATGGCTGTGGGGGCAACGTTGTGTTCTGTTTCCCGATGTTGGCATCCATATTGGACTCCAGGAAGAGCAGTAGGAGAGTGTAGAGTGGATGAAAGACGGATAGATAGTCCCTTTAGTGGAGAGACTATCTATGTGGCAGTTTATAGTGTGTCTGTGTGTATGTGTGTGCTTGTATGTGGTGTGTGTGTGTGTCTGTGTACACACAATGAAATCATTAGGTCTATCTATTGGTTAGGAGTGAGTCAATCAAATGATAGATGAGGTAGATAGAGAGAGGGAAAGAGAGAGAGAGAGAGAGAGAGAGAGAGAGAGAGAGAGAGAGAGAGAGAGAGAGAGAGAGAGAGAGAGAGAGAGAGAGAGAGAGAGAGAGAGAGAGAGAGAGAGAGAGAGAGAGAAAGAGAGAGAGAGAGAGAGTGAGTGAGTGAGAAAGAGAGAGAGAGAGAGAGAAAGAGAGACAGCAGGAATGCAGCTGCAGGGTACGATTCATAACCTGGCTTTAACAAGGAAGTTGTGTGTGTGTGTGTGTGTGTGTGTGTGTGTGTGTGTGTGTGTGTGTGTGTGTGTGTGTGTGTGTGTGTGTGTGTGTGTGTGTAACGTGCCTCGTTAAAGGATTTGATGTTGATCGACTATGCTCTAGTCTTGATGACCTCTGTCGGATCATTGATTGATTTGTCTTTAAATTACTGCATGGTCCAGGTAGTACAGATTCAAAGGGCTTAGCGAGTACACACACACACATACACACACAAACACATGCACACACACACACACACACACACACACACACACACACACACACACACACACACACACACACACACACACACACACACACACACACACACACACACACACACACACACACATACACACACAAACACATGCACACACACACACACACACACACACACACACACACACACACACACACACACACACACACACACACACACACACACACACACATGCGCACGCAGACACCTTAAAAATTTCTATATATATAATTAATGTCATTATTATTCACACGTCAAACAGCGAAGGAGCTGGGTGCTGTTCGTGTGTGGCCCTGCATCTGCCAAGCAGCCTCTCCTCTGCTCAGGATGGGCTGCACACACAGCTAGTGGATTAACCCTGGACTACCTGCTCTCGATGAGTGCGCACACTTACGCACGCACGCACGCACGTGAGCACGCACACACACACACACACACACACACACACACACACACACACACACACACACACACACACACACACACACACACACACACACACACACACACACACACACACACACACACACACACACACACACGCAGGCACACACACCCTCAGACATGAGTACGCAGAGACAAGCAAAGAAATTAGAAATCTGAAGTGCTAGAGTCTTGTGCATGCACTGGTAAATCAAGTGCCCCCTCTCTGTGTCTCGCTGAAGATACAAGACAGATTCAAGCTTTATTGGTATTGAAAAGTTAAAATTGCCAAAGCACAACAAAATACAACACAACATAAGAGGCCAGATAGAAGAATGGTAGCGGAATAAACATTAAAAAATAAAACTCTAATCTCTCTCTCTATCTCTCTCTCTTATTTTCTTACACACAGACAAAGACTCAAAGTGGTGAGAAATAAAGAGAGAGAGAGAGAGAGTTTTCTCTAATATTGCATTGTTTTCTATAACGTTGCGTTATATTCTGTCTTACTCAAAAAAGGCGGCCACTTCTCTGTATATACGTATTTAGCGTTTTTCAACGTATAACTTACAGACATGAGTTTGACGAACATTGACAACCCAGACAAAACGTACAATTAATCAAGACAATGGATAACTTAGCATAACTCCTCGGCCCTGATACTCCTGGAGCTGTCTGCAGCATTCAATACTGTTAACCACCAGATCCTCCTCTCCACCCTGGAGGGGATGGGTGTTTCGGGCTCTGCTCTCTCCCTGTTTGCATCCGGGTCGCTACTACCAGGTGGCACTGAGAGGATCTGTGTGGGAACCACACCAACTGACTCCTGGGGTTCCACAAGGATTGGTTCTGGGTGCTCCTCTCTTCTCCCTATACACAACACCTCTTGGTTCCATTATCCACTCCAATGATTGATCCTACCACTGCTATGAGTGGATGACGATGCACCAGCAAAGGGCTGTCTGCACCGAGACCTGGCTGTCCTCATTGATGATGCGGTGGTGACACCTATTCGGACTGCACGAAATGTTGTTCTCGGCAAACGTGATGATGGTGATACGCTCCTACAGATTCCTCCTTGCTGTTTGGCTTCAGCAGCGTAATCACAATCACAGTCAATATTGAATTTCAACTTTTCTTTTTCAATTACATTTTTTTCTGCCATGGGGATCTTGGCAGATCAAGCACGGTAAGCACGTGCTTGATTGTGATTCAATTGTCTGTAGCTGTGCACATAGACATGGGAGTTAGTTGTATATGCATATTATGGATATTATGTCTATTATGTATGTATGAAAGGTGCATGTAGATATGCTTCTTCTGGAAAGGCAGGTCTTAAATCTTAAATCTGGAGGATTGATTTTGAATCCTCTTTAGTCACACACCATTTTCGAAGAAGCGGTTCTTACTCCTTACAACAGACTGAGCTCACAGCCGACTCTGTAATAATCGGTGTATTTTTTAAAACCCGTGCTAAACCGTCGGCCATTAGCTCATCATGGTCATATATGCCACTTGAATGCTTTTATTTTCAGAAACACAACGATACCGTGAGTGCAAACACTCGGCATAATGTTTCATTAGCCTCCATTCACATCACCAATGAAGTGCTCCAATTTGAATGCAATGCCACCCTTAATGTTTCCCTGGTGCTCTCCCCCCCCCCCCCCCCCCCCCCGATGTAATGTCCCCATAATGTCACAGCTGCGTTAGGTCAACAACGTCCCCCTTGGTTAAAAGCCGACCAATTTGCAGCAAAGCATAAATAACAACTATTTATATACATTCAACACACGGTGGCAAGAAGCCACGAAAAACAACTATTTCGAGTGTTGTGGTTTCGCTTCCAACTGTATCTCTCGCTCAGTCTCCATATCTCCTGCTCTCTGTCTATATAGCCCTATATCACAGTTATAGTATACAAAGGGCTTTACAGGCCATATATATTTATATTCATAACACTCCCTAGCCCTAGACCCCCCCCCCCCACCCAAGGACCCCTTATCTCTCTCTCTCTCTCTCTCTCTCTCTCTCTCTCTCTCTCTCTCTCTCTCTCTCTCTCTCTCTCTCTCTCTCTCTCTCTCTCTCTCTCTCTCTCTCTCTCTCTCTCTCTCTCTCTCTCTCTCTCACGTGAAGGACAACCGGGGAGAATGATATCGGGCTCTGTTACAACCGCAAGGTTTGATTGGACTACGCAACAGATGGACAACTGTTAGACAACACACACGCACGCACGCACGCACGCACGCAGGCACGCACGCACGCACGCACGCACGCCACCCCACGCCACCACACCACACACCACACACCACACACACACACACACACACACACCACACACACACACACACACACACACACACACACACACACACACACAGAAGAGCCCCAGTGGGACCAGAGGCATATGGGAAAATAGATGATTAATGGAAAAGAGAGAGACTGTTGTACAAGAAAGCAAGAGAGAAAGACAGAGAGAAGAGAAAGGAGAAGAGAGAGAGAGAGAGAGAGAGAGAGAGAGAGAGAGAGAGAGAGAGAGAGAGAGAGAGAGAGAGAGAGAGAGAGAGAGAGAGAGAGAGAGTAATGGGGATACGGAACAGAAACGTTTGCGCGCGCGTTTGTGTGTGTGCGAAAGTACCCCGTTTCAAACAGGAAATGACACCTTACCTCCCTCTCGTCTCACCCCAACATCCCCCCCCCCCCACCCCCCCTACACACACACACACACTCCAGGCATCGTGTCTCTGATCTCCCTGGCGGTGCTCTCCTACGAACGCTACAGCACCATGATGGGCCCCACCGAGGCCGACGCCTCCAACTACCGCAAGGTGTCCCTGGGGATCGGCCTGTCCTGGGCCTACTCCCTGCTCTGGACCCTGCCGCCGCTGTTCGGCTGGAGCCACTACGGCCCCGAGGGGCCCGGCACCACCTGCTCGGTGGACTGGACCACCAAGACCGCCAACAACATCTCGTACATTGTCTGCCTGTTCATCGCCTGCCTGGCGCTCCCCTTCGTGGTCATCGTGTACTGCTACAGCCGGCTGTTCCGCGCCATTAAGCAGGTAGGCCGCCAAAGTGTTTTTTTTCCCGATACCGATACCCTTCGGATCGGATATATCCGCATTTCTTACGCAGTGAAATCGCAGCTGCAATTCAGCCTCGCGACGAGACAATGAGACACTTCATTGTCAGCCTCAGCACTGACTTCTGAACGATGTGTGGCACACTTCATCACATACCTATAATTTCTTATTATATATAATTATTATATTATAATTATTATTATTATTATTATTATTATTATATTATTTTATTATTATATTATATATATATATACAACCAGCGTGCGGATACGCACATGAATGAATGGAATGAATCGAATCGAGTTTCTATAAGCCATCCAGATGCACACAGAGGAAGATCAGTTCAACACAAGCCAATACAATAATGACCATGAACCAGTTATTCCATCGTGTGTTATCCAAAGCTTTGTTATCCACGGCCTTCCGCCTAAACAGCTAAGCCGTCACGTTCCTCTGCCGTGTGGCGTGTGGATACGTCCACAGAGCGTATCACAGGGGAAACTATTTTGTTTGATTATATGTTGTTGGGTGTGTATTTCCCATGGTATTATTCAATATAGCTCTGTTCCGTAGGACTTAGTCACGTATTAAAAACATACACAATGGATATGCATATAACGTTCATTTGGGTCAGACAGTTTCTATTGTTATGTGTGTATTTATTTTTTTAAGACCTATTTTAAAATAAAATTGGTATTCTATTAGTTGTATTACATTCAGTCATGTTTTATGTATCCATTTACTATATTCATATTAAACAAGTTATGGAAATTAGGTAGACTAAGCGGTAGCCTTCTTGGTGGGGGCAGTTTCCGGGGCGGGAATTTTTTTTTCGGAACTTCTCACTTCTCTATTTCTTTTAAGTGTAGGATGAACAAAACAAAACAGAGAACATAAAAGTGTTGTTTTTTTGGGGGCTTTTGTTGTGTTTTTCCGTGCCTGGCCAGTTTCATTCCTCTATTCGTGGTTTTGTTGTTATTTTTTTTAATGGCTGTAACCCGGGCCGTTGTACGTCAAGTAGAAAACTAGCAACCATATAAGCATGGTCATGGCGACGGTGCCATAAACAAGACTTGACGGAGCGGGAAATGGACCCAGGATGCCCCGGAGCATCGGCATAGGAGGTAGGAGACCAGTTTTTCTTTTACTACGAACGCGGAAATAAAGACATGAAGGTGAACAAACATTTCATTACATTACAGTCATTTAGCAGACGCTTTTGTCCAGAGTGACTTAGAATAGTGCGTTCAACAAAGATATATAGGTAAGAGAACAACTAGTCCCCAGAAGTCAAAAGTGCATTTCATTCCTAACAAGTCTAATAAGTTGGCGAGCCAACACAATCTAACTAATACAGTTTTCACACTGGGCTTAAATACGGTATTTGCGGCGCTGCAAAACTAGTTTTGTTTTGCTTTTGATTTCACACTGGCAAGTACCGTAATGCGCATTCGCTACCCAACTAGTGTGCATTAACTAATCCACCTTGGGGTAGGTGGTTTTGATCCCGAAGTAACTAGTTTGGGTGCAAAGCAATAAAAAAAATTTAAAAAAAAGATTGTGAACGAATGAAAGCCAAGAAAATGTATTATACTGTGGCAGGGGTGGATGTTTCGTACATTGAATTTTTGTCATACCTTTCCAGACAGAATGACAGAAATGTGCTGTTTTTATGTTTTGTACACTTAATAAAACCCTGAACCATAAATCAAAATAACTTTCTAAAATACACTCGACACAACATTGACGTGTGGCAGGATTTGTTGTTATTTGCATGTTTATCCTATTTTCTCTGCCCATAAACACAGATCCTATGGAGCTGAAAAGGTTCTGCAGGTTTCATCTGCACCTGGATGGGAAATGTATGCTATAAACCTTTTAAGCAAAAGATCTACAGCATCTCATTTGAATAATGGAAATGACATTGAGAGGATGGGGACATGTTTAATACAGCTGCAGATCCACAGAACAGCCTTCAGAATTACCCTTAAAGGGATAGTTCACTCATTTGAAAAAGCACATAAAATATTTTGTTGTTAAAAATCGATCTTTCTGTGGGAGATGCCATTTTGTCTTTCACGTGACCAAATTCAGCGGCTGTGACGTAGACAGTGCTCGATCACGCCGCAGTCGCCAATCGTGCTGTCATTTGCTATCGTTCGGCATGTGCATTGTGCGTTGATTGATCGTTCAATATCGACACAATGCCGTATTGTATAGCGAAATACTGCAAGGTATCCGACAAAAGTAATCTGGACCATGCACACGTCTTCAAAGTGCTCAGCGATCGAGGCTTCATACTCGAAGACAGTGGTGGGCGAAATGTTGTTGTCCTCCCGGGACGGACAGGCAAGCTTGTGTGTGCAGCCGACATGTTCTGGAAGAAGACTTTGAGAACTATTGTCAGTTCAAGAGTGGCTTTGCTCGTTGCCTGATCTGAACAGCTGATCAGATCTGAACAGCTGATCAGATCTGAACAGCTGATCAGATCTGAACAGCTGATCAGATCTGAACAGCTGATCAGATCTGATCAGCTGTTCAGATCTGATCAGCTGTGCCGAGCGTGTTCGCCCAGCCCGACGGTGACGCTCCTACAGAGCAAGTCCTAAGTGCCAAGAGAGCAAAGAGAAGGGAGTCAAGAAGCAGAAAACAAGTGAGTCAAAAACACGCGTTGTGTAGTTAGTGTAGGTGTTGTGTTCGAGGCTATGTTCTATGTTCTATGTTCTATGTTCTATGTGGTTGTCTGTGTCCCCACCGTGCGTCCGTGGGGCCGTACGCGCTGCAGGAGCCGGATTGCGTTCGACGCAGAGGCGGTAGCTATATTGTATGGCTATATTATATTTATATTATACACTATATTATAGTATATTATATAAACTATATTTATTAGGCCAATGATTATCCTGATAAAAAGTTTGTTGATACAAGAGTCCTAGGTGCTGCTGCCGTTGCTCAAACACATCCTTTCATGTTCGTTCTTTTCTCAACAACAGCATCTGACCCATGCTGTCTATATATATAAAATAATATATAATATAATATAAGTATAATATAGTTATTTAATATAGTTACCGCTTCTGCGTCGAGCGTGGTCTGGCTCCTGTAGTGCGCACAGCCCTATGGGCGGGGATATAGACAACTTATATAGAATATAGTTTAACACAACGATCTCTACTGCTGCCCCTGTGGGGCCTCCTTGGTTCAAACCTACGGTTGAACCTCTTTCTGCTTTCAGTTCAATCATTTCTTCCTCACTGGATGAATCACCTCCATAACTCGCCATTTAGCAGGTGTAGAACGGAGCACTGATGACGTCATAGCGATCACATGACTAGTAAAAATGGCGGCGTCCAGTGCAATTCCGATAAATGTTTCAATAAAAATAATTTAAAATACTAGATGAAGTAACATAATTATCTACACATACATTTTCTTAGCCTATTAGTGAACTATCCCTTGAAACAAAACCCTAAAACAAAACCCTAACCCTAAACCCTAGCCCTAAACCTAACACTAACTGTGAAACCAAACCCTAACCGTAACCAGCAACACTTAAAACCAAACCCTAACCATAAAACCTAACAGTACAACCAAAATCGAAATGAAACAAAACCCTAACATCAAACCAAACCCTAAAACAAACCGTAAACCCAAACCCTAAAGCCAAACCATAACCTTAAAACCTAACTCTAAAACAAACCCTTTAACCAAACCCTAAAACCTAATCTTAAAAACAAAACCTAACCCGCAAACCAAAACCTTACCTTAAAACCCAACCCTAAAAACACCACGGAGCGTCTCATCGGAAACATCAGCTAAATAAACCGATAAACCCTTGGCCCATGTTCCTTAAAACAATGACAACGGGACCGATTGCCGTCTCCCTCCTGCTCACTAAATAACCTCTTCCTCTGTTTACAGTTTACCCCCGGGCGGCGGGACATCCTGTTTAACATTCTTATTTATCCCGGCATTTATCCCGGCATTTAGAAGTGGGTTGTTGGCTGCTGTTGTTTCATGCGCCGGTCATGTTTGAACTTTTGGTACGATTGCCTGGATGTGGGGAATGTGTGGGGTGTTGTCCCGAAGGGGCAAGTTGAGGGGGGAGGTTGGGGGTGAGTCAGAAGCGGTTATAGGGTGGATGGAGCCTTTCTTTTAGCTCTTCATTGAGCGAGAAGTGGGCTCAGGGGTAGCTGCTTTGTCACACTCCCTCCCCATGATGACTGGGGAGTGTTATGAGAGCAGACAGACCGAAAGGTTGGGCTGTCTCTCCGGGGGAACACACGCACGCATACACACACACATACACACACACACACACACACACACATGTACACCCACATGCACATGCACGTTCAGACACACATGCATGCACGCAACCACACACACACATACACATACAAACATACACACACATAAACCCACACCACACACTGACACACTGACACACACACACACACACACACACACACACACACACACACACACACACGCACACACACACACACACGCGTAGATCCACAGCACACACACACACACCACACACAACTTGACCCACAGCACACACACACACACATTCATGTGTAGAGGCACACAGACATTGATATACACACACACACACATGCACTCATGCGATCACAGTTAGCAGCAACAAATCCAGGATCAGCGCACTCAACCCTGCAAGCCTTCCATCCAGACAAACAATGATCTCTTTGAGCTAACACCACCCTCCCTGTGTGTGTGTGTGTGTGTGTGTGTGTGTGTGTGTGTGTGTGTGTGTGTGTGTGTGTGTGTGTGTGTGTGTGTGTGTGTGTGTGGTGTGTGTGTTGTGTGTTGTGTGTGGGTGTTTGTTTTTTTCAAGATAAATACTGCCCAACACAATTATCGTGCTCTAATAACTAACCAACATGTATTTTTGTTTAAACTCTGTATCTCCTCCTCTCTTGCCAACATGCTTCTCTTCTGGTTTGTATGTCTATCTATTCCCTAACCTAACCCTAAAATATAAATCTAACCCTCAAACCAAACCTAACCCTAAAAGCAAAACCTAACCCTCAAACCAAATGTAACCCTCAAACCAAAACTTAAAACCCAAAACCTAACCCTAAAACCAAAACCTAACCCTCAAACCAAACCTAACCCTAAAACCAGACCATAAAAACCTAAAACCTAACCCAAAAAAAAAAAAACCTAACCCTAAAATCAAAACCTAACCCTTAAACCAAACCCTAAAACCAAACCCTAACCCCTAAAACCAAAACACTAAAACCCAACCATCAAACCAAACCCCAAACCCTAAAACCCCCACAAGATCCACACCTCACCCTCAATGGTAAAACCACATAGTTTATATTCTGTTATATTCTCTCCCCCGTTCGTCTCCAGCTGCTTGATGTCGTTTTATCCGGATGTGTGACTCAATCTTTTAGTTTTATTATCATGTCTGTTTTACTCCCCGTCCGTCTTTCTGTCGACAGAGACACACATCTAACGGGTGGCCGTTTTAGTTCAGAAGCGCGTCGAAGGTTGTTTGCTCTGCAGACACTTTCTCTCTATTTTTCTAAGTGGCTTGCTTTTCTTATCCATCACCCTCTGTCTCTTTCTCTCTCTTGGTGACTCTGTTCATGCATTCGTGTTCCCCCTCATCACCTCTCTCTCTCTCTCTCTCTCTCTCTCTCTCTCTCTCTCTCTCTCTCTCTCTCTCTCTCTCTCTCTCTCTCTCTCTCTCTCTCTCTCTCTCTCTCTCTCTCTCACACACGCACACGCACACGCACACACACACACACACACACACACACACACGCACACGCACACGCACACGCACACACACACGCGCACACACACACACGCACGCCCCAACACCTTGCCCACTGGAAGCACCTGGTCTGTAGCTGTCAAGTCATCACTTTGGGTGGATGGGTTGGATTAAATTGACTCCTGGTGACACATAGAACACACAGCTCCAATAATGCCACCGCAGAGCCCACGGTCCAATTCCCCCATCTAATAAGGCCCCCCCGCTAAGCAGACAGATCAACAGACAGGACAGACGATCAGACACGATCGTCACGGCGACAGGGACAGGAAACCACACTCACACACGCGTGTTGACTGCCGCGCGCGTGTGACGTGCTGCCAGATTCCGTGGTCCCCCGACTGTGCTCATGGCATTTTGTTTTTTTTATGGCAATGCGCCGTGTTGTTCCTCGGTACGAAGGGGGGGGGGGGGAGGGGGGGATTTGTAGCTGTCAGGGAGGAGAGCTTTGTGTGTCTCGATGCTGTCGCGGGAGCTAGCTCGTTGGCTCACTTCTCGCTAGTGCCGCGCGTATATATTTGCGCTTCCTTTGGATGACCCGGTGGCTGGGTGTTAAGACGCGCAACGGAAGCTAAGGTCGTGAGCTAGCGCTACTTTCTGTACTTTACTTCTACTCGCCAGAGACAAGTTACAAGTTTGGGGGGGGGGGGGGGCTGAGAGAGATGAAATGAGAAGAAACGAAACAATTGCAAAGAAGCAACTTATAAAAAGTCACAAGCCATGAAAGTCATGAAAATCCATCTTCCGTCTTTTTCCGCAAATGTTATAGTTGTATTGTGGTATTGTTGTTCACCTATTCGACAATATACAAACCAACAAATCGAAAACAATTCTTGTTATTGTTATTGCACATCTAAATGCAATACACCTCACTTCCCTATTTTGTGCTTTTTATGACAACAACGTGTGAAAAGGCTCTGGCTGAGCTTTCAATAATATCAAAGCTTTATCACCCCTGCCCCCAATAATATCTATATTGATTCCCAGCGTATCAAGTCTTCGAAGAGAGGCGACGCCCAGCAAGTGTATGAATTTGGTGTGTGAGCCAAACCCAATCCCTGCGGGACCAGGCTCTCCGTTAAAGGAAAAGGTCTGAGTAATTACGCCTTTCTCTCGTCACTGTCACCTTTTTATAATGAAATGTCAAAAAGTAACAAAGTGTGTGTGTGTGTGTGTGTGTGTGTGTGTGTGTGTGTGTGTGTGTGTGTGTGTGGTGTGTGTGTGTGTGTGTGTGTGTGTGTGTGTGTGTGTGTGTGTGGTCCAGCTTGTGAGGCAGGGATATGCGGCCTCCATCCCTGTGGGGCCTGTACTGTTCCCAAAAAATATTAAGAAGCGTTCAGCTTCAGGCTGCGGCAAAAAATTATAATATAGAATTGACTAACTCCGATGGAACTGATTATCTGCACGGAACATATTTTTGCCGAACACAGATGTCCCTTAGCAAAGTGTTCTATAGGAAGAAGGTGAAAACCTCCCCAGCACACCTCTCTCTCTCTCTCTCTCTCTCTCTCTCTCTCTCTCTCTCTCCTCTCTCTCTCTCTCTCTCTCTCTCTCTCTCTCTCTCTCTCTCTCTCTCCCTCTCTCTCTCTTTGTCTCTCTGGTTCTACTGTCTGGTGGTGGTGGAGGTGGTGGTGGACGTAGTTGTGGTAGTTGTGGAGGTGGTGGTGGTGGTAGAGGTGGTGGTGGTGGTGGTGGTGGTGGTGGAGGTGGAGGTGGTGGTGGTGGTGGTGGTGGAGGTGGAGGTGGAGGTGGAGGTGGAGGTGGAGGTGGAGGTGGAGGTGGAGGTGGAGGTGGTGGAGGTGGAGGTGGTGGAGGTGGAGGTGGAGGTGGAGGTGGAGGTGGAGGTGGAGGTGGAGGTGGAGGTGGAGGTGGAGGTGGAGGTGGAGGTGGTGGAGGTGGTGGTGGTGGTGGTGGTGGTGGTGGTTGAGGTGGTGGTGGTTGGTGGAGGGTGGGGAACGGGGGACGAGACATGCTGTAGGCAAACGTCTGCCAGACAATGGAGTATATGGAAATCACCAATTACCAGGCTGGAGTGGACATCGTGTCTCCTTGTGTTGTGTCTGGGAGAACCCGTGACGAGCTCTGTTCCCATTCTGTCATACGGTGGCTGTCCATTATCTCCTCACCTACTTTCCCCTTCTTCTTCTGTGGCATTCCTTCATTCCTCCCTCCCTCCCTCCTCCCTCCTCCCTCCTCCCTCCTTCCTCATCCCTACCTCCGACCTTGTTTGGCAGGATTTCTTTGCATTTGTTTGGCCGTGTTTTACTTGTTTGCATGAGTCTATATGCACATATGTGTCTATATGTGCACGTTTGTGTGTCTAGGTGTGTTGTGTAGCCTGTTCACACATTCATATTTCCGCTCTCACTGCTCTCTCTAGTGTGTCCTGAGCAT
>CM051005.1:17530362-17532862 GCA_027704905.1 Muraenolepis orangiensis | reverse complement strand
CACCCTCTGCTCTCTCTCTGTTTTGTGTATCCATCTAATGTCCCATGCTTATACATAATCGGTCTAATTACATGCTTATTTTGGTAAACCCCTTTAAATCTTACCCAAAATTCAACAATTTAAGTGACATGTTGAATAATTAAAAACGTTTTTTAATTGCCAATACCATCTGAATGTGCTGCACTCATGTTGGGTACTTTCGATTGAAGGAAATATATTAGTTTTGGTTGAATTTCTAGGGCAAATTTGAATTTCACTATTAGACATGACTATTAGACATGGTTGCATGATGGATTGTGTCATTTCATCCAATGTCTAGTCGATATCCTCTAACAGATGTTTTATTTGTATCTATTATAAGCGATCAGAATCAGAATCGGATCGTAAATATATATTTGTGGGGATTTCTAAATAACCTCACACATCGAAAATCCAAGCTACGCACGTGGACCGCCGTCTCGATGTGAGTGTAGCTAACCATAAGCGCTTTAGTTCAAACGGATGCACTTTAAAACTGCGCCGACACGCCACACAACTCACGCACACACGAGGCTACCGCTATTTACCCTCATCCTCCATCCTGGGAAGGAAAGAAAAGAAACGCCAGTCATCTTTTTTTATCAAACGTGGCGGGAGAGGGTATTCACTCAGGACGCGCGACATGTTTACCTTTAACTCTTTGTGGGAATGTGCGTGTCAGTGTCTGTGTGTCAAACATAATCTGACAGGATACCGGTTAATTCACTTAAATTGCCGTGTAGAACTTCAAGTGGCAGCTGAACATTTCCGGGGACGGACATTTTGAAGTGTACACAGCGTTTCAAACGTCAGTTTAGTCACAAGGTAAACGGGAAAAGAAGCGCGTGTCAGTGTAAGGTCATGTTTACGTAGCCTGGGGCTGTTTCTTTATTTTATTTTTTTCTTTGAGAGGAATAGAAGGTTTTAAAATTTAAAAAAAAAAAGTGTCCGACATTTATAATACTCGAAGTTTGAATTTGTCTACTTTTGGACTATCCAAATTCGGGCTGTCCTGAATGCCCTGGTTGTGACTCAATTCCTTTGTGAGGCACAGAGACCATGTTTTTTCACCTCCGACATCGTCGAAGATGAGGTGTCGGTGTTTGTTTGTCTGTTATGCAAGAGAACTGAAAACGTTATGTATGGAATTGGACAAAACTCGGCGGTTCGATTACTCACGACATGACTGGGGACTTTCTTGGTGTGGCGGAGGTATGCACTCTACTGAGTGTCTTCTAGTTTCTGTCTGTCTGTCTTACTGTCTGTCTGTCTGTCTGTCTGTCTGTCTGTCTGTCTGTCTGTCTTACTGTCTGTCTGTCTGTCTGTCTGTCTGTCTTACTGTCTGTCTTACTGTCTGTCTGTCTGTCTGTCTGTCTGTCTGTCTGTCTGTCTTACTGTCTGTCTGTCTGTCTGTCTGTCTGTCTGTCTGTCTGTCTGTCTGTCTGTCTGTCTGTCTGTCTGTCTGTCTGTCTGTCTGTCTGTCTGTCTGTCTGCCTGTCTGTCTGTCTGTCTGTCTGTCTGTCTGTCTCTCTGGGTCTGGCTCCCTGGTCTGTGCTGACCTACTAAAGCTTGGCCTAATTGAAGCCATTTTGAGAGCGTGTGAGATTCTCTACCGTGACTGAGCCCGCCGGCCTCCCCCCCCTCCCCCGGCCTCCACCCCCCTCCACCCCCTCCCCCCCCTCCCCCGGCCTCCACCCCCTCCCCCCCCTCCCCCCCCTCGCCACCGTCTGCCATCACAGCGAGATGCAGGGGGTCCTCTGCGGTGCTGTAACATAAATGCTCTCGCCCCAGACACACAGCAGGGGTTTACATGCTCTCTTTCCTTATAGACCTATAGTGTATGTATAGAGACTCTCTCTTTCCCCCTGCCTGCACCAACCCACACCCCCCTCCCCCCCCCCCCCCCCCCCACACACACACACACACACACACACACACACACACCGCCTCCCCCCTCACCGAGGACATGAATCTAACATATACTCTCTGGAGAAATCTTACGTTGGAGCGGTGGAGCGATGTGAAGCATCCCCACACCACAACCCATTAGCACTGGGGACACAGGGGTTCAGGGGGTCTGCCCGACCTGGACCTGGTATTTATGGCTCGGTTGCGGTCTTCGTCCACCTCGCAGTCGCAGGCGTGCTTGGGCCGCGCCAACGTTCCCCGCTTACCCGCCGGTGATGTGAGCTGTGTCTCAGGGCCTCAGCTGCCTCCGTCATTTTAGTTTGTGTACAGGCTCCCACCTTCATATCTCACCTTCATATCTCACCTTCATATCTCACCTTCATATCTCACCTTCATATCTCCCCCGCCTGCTCTTCCTCCTCATCCTCCTCATCCTCCTCATGTCCTTCCTCTTCCTCCTCATGGCCTTCCTCGCCGTCTTCCTCTTCCTCATCCTCATGGCCTCCCCCCTCTTCCCCTATCTCCAATCTCCCACCTTATCTTCATCTTCTCCTCCTCCTCGTCTTCCCTCTTC
>CM051005.1:17520362-17522862 GCA_027704905.1 Muraenolepis orangiensis | reverse complement strand
GAATTGAAAAGCATTAAAAATGCACTTTTAAAGTGCCAGTAGTGCAGCAGCATCATAAATTAGTGCAGTACAGTGAAGAACAGTGCAGTAACTGTCATTTATTTTTAATTATCTGAAGGAATCTAGTAAACTGTATATATATATACATATATATACAGTATATTTCATTTGTTTTCTTTTATGCCAAACTAAGAAGAACGCTTGTCGCCGTTTGTAGTTTTCGACGTTTTGGTTGTGTAGTTTTCTTGATGCGCTGTGGCGCTCTTGACATGTGGTCATGTCCTTATTCACCATTTGTCTGGGAGAACACAGACAACCAAAGGAGAATCCTGCCAAAGAAAGTGGTGTTTGGTCGGTTTTGTTTTTTCTCCACTTGTCTGAGTGAGTGTGTGTGTGTGTGTGTGTGTGTGTGTGTGTGTGTGTGTGTGTGTGTGTGTGTGCGTGCGTGCGTGCGTGCGTGTGTGTGTGTGTACTGTGTGTGTGTGTGTGTTTGCGTGCGTG
The DNA here is from genome assembly GCA_027704905.1 of Muraenolepis orangiensis. Lineage (NCBI taxonomy): Eukaryota > Metazoa > Chordata > Actinopteri > Gadiformes > Muraenolepididae > Muraenolepis > Muraenolepis orangiensis. Next base: position 17,522,361 of record CM051005.1, on the reverse strand, counting down.
CGTGCATATGTGTGTGCATGAAGTAGATAAGAGTTGAATTACATTTGGAGAACGGTTTAAAAATGGGTTCCTCTCTCTTCCACTTCTCCCCCACTTTCTCTGTAATCTCTCTCTCTCTCTCTCTCTCTCTCTCTCTCTCTCTCTCTCTCTCTCTCTCTCTCTCTCTCTCTCTCTCCTCTCTCTCTCTCTCTCTCTCTGTCACAGTGGGAGGAATATGACAGTTACAATTCACAGTTTTAAAGAGAACTGACACACACACACACACACACACACAAATTCATGTCAGATTCAAAGTCTCTTCTGGATGAAACGTGCATCATGATCTCTATCTCTTCAGGGCAGAGCACCCGCTTATCTTGCCGAGCACGGCGTTCGCCGCTCCCTGACACTAAGCCCGTAGCCAAACAGGCCAAACATGGGCGTGGCAACACACCCACCCGGAGATCCAGGATGGTAAATATATAGTGGGCGATATATGAGGGACTGGATGTGTGTGGAGAGCTAGTAAAGCGATGATAATACAAAATGTTGTATTTTTGCTTTGGGTAAAATAACCACCGTTATCAGCATCAGGTGAGGTGACGGCTCGCTGTTGCCAATACTTTTCATTTTGGAGCATTTTTATCATCTCCCCCTCTTTGTCTCTCTCTCTCTTTGTCTCTCTCTCTTTGTCTCTCTCTCTCTCCTCTCTCTCTCTGTCCCCCCGCTCTATATGGCCCTCCCTCCTTCTCTCTCTCTCTCTCTCTCTCTCTCTCTCTCTCTCTCTCTCTCTCTCTCTCTCTCTCTCTCTCTCCTCTCTCTCTCTCTCTCTCTCTCTCTCTCTCTCTCTCTCCCCCCCCCTCCTCTTTCCCTCTTTCTCACTCCTCTCCTCTCTCCCTCTATGTCTCTCTGTCTCTCTTCTCTGGCCCCCCTAACATGTGGCCCACCCTTCAGTATTCATTATGTATCACGCTAGGAGGCCATGGCAATCCAATGCTCCACCTTCTCTCGGTCCCTCCATCGCTCCCTGGCTCTCCCCCTGTCTGTCCCGCTGTCCCTCTCTTCAGCTGTCTAGTTTCATATCAAAAATCAAAGTCGTGACGCTAATTGCAAATCTGCTTCCTCCCCCTCGGCTAATATTTAGTCCATCATGTGGAATGAGATTTCTTTTGATTTTTTCCTTTTGCCCATCACCCAGACATGGACGTTGTCGTCAAAAGGACCAAAGGCACAGAGGCGTGTGTGTGTGTGTGTGTGTGTGTGGGGGGGGGGGCGGTGGACACATTTGTCAAGCTGTCGTAGTGCTTTTCATGTCATGTCTGAGTTGGACACCTTTTTTCTCTTCTTCTATGGTTATTCACCCCGGGTCTCTCTCTCTTTCTGCGGACGGGTGCCTGTGAAGTAATGTTTGACCATGTCATACTCTGTATCCGGTGGACCTTATGTGGCAAAACATCTATCGTCTCTAACCTGAACTTTCCTTTGGGTTTTTTAATTGACAAAGAAAAACTGTTTGCCGAAAGGCTCTGTATTAGATCCCCAGCAATTGCTGCTGTCTATCTAACCATGAAACTGGCATCGGCTAAATGACACGATAGAAGAGTGGCAAATTGTCATTCCAGACTCTTCTTTAGCTTATTATCCGCGGCGTCGGAGTGATCGGCAAACATTTTGGATTTACTTTGAGGCACAAACGGGCTTACAAACCCTGATTTGAAACCTCAGTCATTGCTTGGCGGTTGTACTCAAAGTGGGTCAGTACCTTTGAAGTAAACACCTCAGGCCCAATTCCTGATTGAGGATGAGTGGCTTCTTAAAGCTACGGGAGACCAATTATCAGCCTCTCTTGGACCACTCCATCTTCGACGATCCTTCAGTGGCGGTTTCAATAAGTTTCACATTAGAATGTCTGTAGTTAAGTGACTTTAGTGACTCTTATGTCCTCTAATGGTGGCGCATGAAACAAATATATAATTTAATAGCGTAACGTAGCGAAACAAGACACATTTAATGGTGATTC
>CM051005.1:17512862-17515362 GCA_027704905.1 Muraenolepis orangiensis | reverse complement strand
AGAGAGGAGGAGATGGAAAACACTGCCTTGATCCCTCTCTCTCTCTCTCTCTCTCTCCTCCCTCCCTCTCTCTCTCCCTCCCCTCTCTCTCTCTCTCTCTCCTCTCTCTCTCTCTCTCTCCCTCTCTCTCTCTCTCTCTCTCTCTCTCTCTCTCTCTGTTGTTCAGGGTGCGTTTCATTTAAAAAGCTGCTAGAACGAATCAGACTGAGCCTTAATTGTTTGGCGGCTCCCATGATTCATATGTGAGGAACCTTGTTTGAACCCTCGTGCAGACTGTTGCTGCTGTCCCATTGCGTAGTGTGATTGGCGGTGCGTGTTTGGCGGTGTGTGTGTGTGTGTGTGTGATTGGTGGTGTGTATGTGTGTGTGTGTGTGTGTGTGTGGTTAGTGGTGTGTGTGGGGTGAATACCTGATTGAAGCTGCTCCTTTTTTAATGTGAATCATTCACTGCGGTAGACCTTGAGGTTGTACCATGTGTATATTGTACAAAATGTCGATTCCCACTAGCGAACCAAATATGGTGGTTATAGTTGTGAACAAGTGGTTCGTAAATCAATTAGACAATTTGCTCATTATATGGTTTTGTCATATTCCCATAGCATTTAATGTATTTTTTACGAAAAAACAAATATAATATTTTATTCAACTATCAGCGAAAGTAGATTTGCTAAACATTAGAAAAATAATGAATGTCCTCTATAGGGAAACCATACACCTTTCCTCCTGAGCTCAGTAGAAGCTACGTTCAAATTCAAATGAAGTGAAACTAAGTGACAACAAGTCACTTAAGTGCACTCAGCTCCAGACCAACACGTTACGTTAAACATGCCCGACGACAGCCAGAGGCCACGTCTTTTCAACAGCCCGACGGTCAAGCCCCATTTTTAAGAGACGATGAATCAGCAAGCAAGGTAATTGTAGCCGGAAAACATGACATTCAATGTATTACGACTCTGGTGGTTGTCTACAGAGCAGAGTGAACACTAAACAGGATGTAGGACACACGCAGACAAGTGTCATTCCCCCTTGACAATGTGTACACGGTTCCTTCCTTGGCAAGCAGTTTGGACACATTGTTCGCCATTGTTCACGTCGAAAGCATGAAAGAACACAAAGCCTAGTTATCGGTTTGGTTGAGGTCACATGACCGATCACATGACCCGGCACCAACCACCATGGCGGGTAGTCTGTGGAAACAAGGGAAGTTCCTTCTCTCGCCAAACTATAAGAGACCTGCAGACACAAAGTTGGCACAAGGTTGAATTCATTCTTCAAGTATGCGACCCTCGATTATTTGAACAAAAAAGTATTATAATAAAATATCCTATACTGTATATATATATATATATATATATATATAATATATATATATATATATATATATATAACTGACTACATCAGAGGTATAATGTCAGATGCTTTTTTTAATCTAAATCAATTCTCCGTTATTCAGCAATAATCGACCCCCATCTCATCTAACAAGGTCCTGCTCACCGAGGCAAAGGAAAGCGCTGCGTCGGGGAAAAGGGTTCCCGATGTTCGCGCTCCATCGAGTCCACCTTCTAATCACGGGAACGGCAAGAAGCTGGCAAACTGCGAGGGAACACTCATCCGTAGTTGATGGATTGTGTTGGATAGATTGTAGCGTTTTCAGAAGCGATTTCGGGCACAATCCTTTTTTCGTGTATGTGTGTGCGTGGCTTGTATAGCTTACATGCGATGGTCACCGTCGTGGGAGTTCAAATAGAAGATTTCACAGGAAATACAATACATACAGACACACACACACACACACACAAACCCCCCCCACACACACACACACGTGCACACACACACACACAAACCCCCCCCACACACACACACACGTGCACACACACACACACACCACACACACACACACACACACACACACACACACACACACACACACACACACACACACACACACACACACACACACACCTCCTACGTCGGCCAGAACCGGCTGACCCTCAAACTTTTTCATCCATTTGTCACAACCGCCTCCCGCAGAGAGAGATAAAGAGCGTGGAGAGAGAGAGCAATAGAGAGCAAGAGAGAGAGAAAGCACCGAATGTCCTGTATGTCATTTTCAGTCTTCAATTCCTCCCAGCCCGTCGCTATGGAAACTGTGAGTTGAGGCGAGTTGAAGACTAAAAATGCTGTACAGATCCAAGTATACAGCAGCAGGACGGTGTCGTGGCGTCGGATCCGCGGCCCGCGGGAAAGGGAGGTGAGACAGGACATAACTGTGTGTGTGTGTGTGTGTGTGTGTGTGTCTGAATATAAGTTCTTCAAAAAGTTTAGAAGACGATTGGGGAACTAAAACAATGCAATCATTATCATACACTATGAATTTCTGAGTTACAAAGTATAAACAACACACTGTGAACTCCAAACCGTTTGTCTGTTTAACAGCATTCAAAATGTTATAATTGCTTGGCGCCCCAGTCTTAGGCCTCACGTACTCCATATTGCAGTCC
>CM051005.1:17495362-17502862 GCA_027704905.1 Muraenolepis orangiensis | reverse complement strand
ACCATGCTGTGGTTAACAAATAAAGCCGTAACAACGCTATCTATCTACGCTTGCTTTCCTTCCCTCTTCAAAGTTTTCCTCTGTTCATCTGTTCACACATGTGATCATGCTCGATGTGACCGCCCGATATATATCATATCAACATCGGATCTGTGACGTTACACGATTACAGTATGGGATGCTATTTCATTTTGATCACATTCACAACAGAGGTGGCACTAAGTGGGCCTTTTTCGGGACATAGACATAATAATAATAATAATAATAATAATCGAAAGGAATTCCTCTGCATTTAACCCATCCTAGTATTAGGAGCAGCGGTCAGCTATTTCTACAGCGCCCGGGGACATACACATAGACATACATAGGGACATACATACATAGAAGCTGCATTGACTGCTTTGGCTTCGATGCATCAATGTCACCGCCATATTGGAGAGGTCAAGACTGGTCTGTAAACACATACAAGCCAACAGGGGGGGGGGGTGGGGTTCAGGATAAAAAGCACTGTAACGTTTACATTTATCAGCTGATTTCAATGAATTGCTTTTATATTTAAGGGTTCATGATCTACGTGGAGGACAAACAATAGATTGTATATTATATAATAGATAAACACAGTATATTAATAGTGTATCTGGAACTGTAACTATATATAACTATATATATATATAGTATATATATATATATATATGTCTGTTTCCTGGAAGGCAATCTGTCTTCATGTCTGCTCTAGCAATCGTTTACAAGGCCTCTGTGTGTGCCTTCTGGAAGGTTTGAGTTTACTTCCTGGCGTTTGACCGTGTGTTTGACTTAGTCCTTGGGCAGGGGCTATACGTACTGCCGCCTCTCCTGCCTCTCCCCCCTGTTCTGTTTTTAACACCCACGCCCATGACGGTCGAATGTTGGTCTGATAAATGGTGATGAGTCCTCCTCCTCACTCCCACCCTGTTATTTCCTTCTTCTCCATTTGCCTCTCCTTCTCCCATCACTCCATCTTCGGCTCCCTCTTTCTCCCTCTCCCCATCCATCGACCTTGCATACTTTCCTCTCTTCTGTCCATCGCTTCGGCCTGCCTGCCACTCTTATCTTTCGATCTCTCTTCCTCTTCACCTCCCCTCCTCTCTCCCTCGCTCTCTCCCCATCCATCTCTCTTTCTCTCCTCTTTCCGTCCTCTTCTGCTCTTTGCCTCTCTCACCACTTGTCTTTTACTCTACATCTATTCCTGTTCTCTCTAGCCTTTGCTTTCTCCACATCTATCAAGTCAGATCTTTCAGGCATGTACAACGGTAAAGACACCACGGGAGGAGAATTCACTAAATCACTCAAGATGAGAGGCTGCGATTGACGTTTCAGCCAACAGGGGAAACCAAAGCGAGAGGGAGGAAAACACCTTTTTTATTCAACTTCTTTAGACGCCAAGTTTCGTACGTTCGAACGTTGAACTGAACTACAACTTCAAAGTGTTGCATAAATAATGGGACACAATGCAAAAGTATAAAAAGGTCACTCGTCTTATTTCTGTGGATGGCCGAAAGTTACGGTACATCTTAAACTTCACCTTGAATTTGACAGAAAAATCGATATTTGTCCATCTGAAGCTTATAGCTCAACCACTGGGGTCTGAAGTGTCAACAGAGACGGTTACCATGACGAGGAAGAAATGGGTTGATCTTTTCTCTTTGTGTAGTCAGGTGACTTGACTACACAGGGTACCGCTGAAAGACGACAAACTAAAAACCTTAACAAAACCTTTCTTCCCCTGCCAAGAATAATGAAAATAACCTTTTAGAGTCCAGGTTGAAAATAAGAGTTTAAAAGCACTTTCACATATCACACCTCTGAAACCAAGGGAGTGTTTCAGAGGCTCCCAGAACTCTAATGAAATCTATATATATATATTATTTTTTTTAAATATATATATATATATATATATATATATAAAAAGAAAAAGCAGGCCATAATGTATTCTCGTATAGAAGCATCTGGCTAGCCAGCGAGACAATTCAAATCAGTTAATACAAAGTTTCAGGATGATGGGATTATGCAACAAAAGTTTGAGAAACGGTTTGGCTACCAAAATGTTTTAGATCAGAACAGAGCTTATCGATGCTCTTTTAGCTCGACTACTCTTGGCGTCGGAAGGTTCCGGGAGCTCGCCATTAAGCGGTCCCAAGGTGTCCCAGCAGCAACAACAACACAATTCACATTAAAACTGAAATACTTTCTTTACGTCTATATTTTACATCACACTCTTCCCAACTACTGCGACTGCCACTACATAGGACACACACTGTGAACCTCATATACAAACAAGTATTTAATGAGGTCAATGCGAGTAGAGATTTATCAATAAGATTGATCAAATGCACCGTTAACAGTTCACAGGCAAGTCATGAACTTATAGAAAACACATCTTTCACAATTCTGTCATAATTTTGAACCACCAATCAAGTAATGATGAATACCGAATGCTAACAGAACATAGTGAAGCCCTTTCAGACCGACAGTGGTAAAATGAGATATTAATATTCAACTTTGCAACACCCTAATGTGTCCAGTTGACAAATCTCTAGATGTGGATAAGATAGTTTAAAGATAGTACCACAAATTAGATTAGATTCTAATTTATTCTCATTGCACAGCACTGAAATTGCGAGTACAGTGGAGCGAAAATAATTTGGCATCTAACCAGAGTGCAAATGTTGCAGTAAAGTGCATACAGTTGCTAAAAGACTGTTATAAGGTTAATTATAGAGCATGTGTGAGATATGTGCATAATGCACATATGCAATTATGAAAAACAAGTACAAAACACAAAGAAAATAATTGCCCACCCCAGCCACGAACTGTACACACTTTAACCGTCAGGCAGGCGATACCGCAGTATCAAGTGCCGTACAAATAGGCTTAGAGACAGCTTCCACAGTCAGGCCATCAGGCTGCTGAACAAGGGCGTATAGCATATAACAATGTATATTTATAACTGCCTTGACTTGAGAACAGTACCATTTCCACCATGATAAACTAAAGGAAGGAAGTAAATAGCTTGCTTCTTAATTTCAAGACATGGGAGGACGACATGCATAACATTGAAATACAACACAAATAAAATAAAACAAACATACAAAGTACTGAACACAAACCAATATGAATATAACTGAACAAATTGAACTTTCCAAATCACCCAAAACCACTTCTTGAATTTCCATGAATGAGGCCAAGATGAGGGAACCAAAAGACCAAACCTGTAGAAATAAAATGACGAGTTATAATTTCACTGTTTGGTGTTGAGAGATCTCTCAGGTGTGTGTGATCAGCTATAATGACAGTTGGAGGGCGTGGCTTGAATTAACTGAAATAGCTTCTGATTGGTTAATGTTGGGCTACACACAAGTGTAGCCCTTAAAGGAAAGTACCCTTAAAGGAAAAGGAAGATAAGGCCACTTGGGTCCTGGCAATAAAGTCACGGGAGAATGTAAAAAGTCTACCCTTGAGTAAGATGACAGGGAAAAGTCCCTTTGGATGTCATACATTTTTTCAGAAAAATGTCTTCCAGACATCTTTACTGTACAGCTCACTGAGAACGTCAGATTCTTTAAATGTGTAACTTAGGAATACTAGAAAAATAACTTTACTATCGACTCACTTTACCAAGTCAGTCGATCAGTCTATCATAGTCTTTACCGACACAGAACACAACAGGAGGATCATGAAACCTTTCAACTCCTCCACTTTCAGTGAGAAGCACCAACTTATACGTTGGTGTTAGATCCCATTACCATTACCATCCCACTAGTGTGTGTTTATAGTTATTTTTCCATTTATTTTCTCTGCTTTTATTTATTTCAATACCCTTGTTTGTCCATTTTGAGCCTTATGGTTGAGCCTTAAGTGCCTGATAAATGGAGTACAAGATGGAGATCTCTCTCTCTCTCTCTCTCTCTCTCTCTCTCCTCTCTCTCTCTCTCTCTCTCTCTCTCTCTCTCTCTCTCTCTCTCTTTCTTTCTAAGCACAGGTGGTGCTGGAGAGTTGGGTTGTCCTCGTGCCAGAGGAAAGAAGGCCATGTTTACAGCAGTGATTAAGACTGATAATTGGTTGGCCACCGGCCCAGGGGCCCTGCAGGGGGACAGCCAGCTGTCTGGCTGGCCCAACACATCACCATACACGGTGAGAAGCCATTATGGGTGGTGGTGGTGGTGGGAAGGGGGTGGGGTTAGGTGTTCATCAGTTGTTTATTCAATTACACAAAAATGTGTGTGTGTGTGTGTGTGTGTGTGTGTGTGTGTATGTGTGTGTATGTGTATGTGTATGTGTATGTGTGTATGTGTGTATGTGTGTATGTGTGTGTATGTGTATGTGTGTATGTGTATGTGTAGGTGTATATATGTGTCAAGTCAAGTCAAGTTTATTGTCACTTCACAGTTTACACAAGTATAAAGCAGTGATGTGAAAATCTTATGTGCAATACCCGATGACAGACAGCAGTTATAAAATAAGATAAAAATAGATAAAAATAGAATAAAAATAGAATAAAGTAAAAAAATAAAAATAAAAATAAAAATGCAATTTATAAAATGCAAAATATCGGCACAGAAAAGAGCAATATGTATATATAAATCAATGTAATAAAATATACATTGTTATATGCTATACGCCCTTGTTCAGCAGCCTGATGGCCTGACTGTGGAAGCTATCTCTAAGTCTATTTGTACGGCACTTGATACTGCGGTATCGCCTGCCTGACGGTAACAGTGAGTACAGTTCGTGGCTGGGGTGGGCATTGTCTTTTATGATTCAATTGGCCTTGGCCACGCACCGCTGATTGTATATATCCAGGAGGGAGGGGAGCTCACCTCCAACGATATACTGGGCTGTCCACACCACCCTTTGAAGCGCTCTGCGCTCGAGTACGGTGCAGTTCCCGTACCAGGCGGTGATACACCCTGTAAGAACACTCTCGATGGTGCCGTTATAGAATGTTCTCAGGATGCGGGGCCCAATGCTGAATTTCTTCAGACGCCTGAGGAAATACAGGTGTTGTTGGGCCCTTTTCACCACGTGTGTGGTGTGCATGGAACATGTGAGGTCCTCGGAGATGTGCACGCCGAGGAACTTGAAGCTGCTGACCCTCTCTACTGCAACACCGTCGATGGAGATAGGGCTGTGCTCTCCCCTCTGCTTCCTGAAGTCCACGATCAGCTCCTTGGTCTTCTTGACGTTGAGGGCGAGGCTGTTCTCCTGGCACCACTGCTCCAGCGATCCAACCTCCTCCCTGTAGGCTGTCTCGTCGTCGCCGGCGATCAGGCCCATGACTGTCGTGTCGTCAGCAAACTTGACGATGACGTTGGAGCTGTGCATAGCCATGCAGTCGTGGGTGTAGAGGGAGTAGAGGAGAGGGCTCAGCACGCATCCCTGGGGGGCTCCCATGTTGAGGCTCTGATGTGGTGCCCATCCTCACCACCTGGCGGCGGTCCGACAGGAGGTCCAGTATCTTCTATAGTCTATAGTCATTCAGGCATGTTACCTTGGGTTGTTTAGGGACAGGCACGATGGTGGACATCTTGAAGACCGCGGGGACAACCGCCTGGGACAGGGCCGCGTCCTCAGAGCATGGTCTGCGCATGCTCTCAGGACGCAGCCCGGGATGTCGTCGGGGCCTGCCGCCTTACGGATGTTCAGCCGCTTGAAGGTGCGGCGTACATCCGCCTCCGAGATGCTCAGCAGGCTGGTCTCCTCAGGCGGCGCTGGCTTCGGCGGGCTGCCGTTTACGTCGAACCGAGCAAAAAAAGTATTTAGCTCTCCTTGGAGGGAGGTAGACCCCTCGCATCGTGGCTCTTGAATTTATCTTCCACTCTGTCCTTATACTCCCGCTTGGCAGTGACGATGGTCTTACGGCGGTTGTGTGTGTGAGGTGTGTGTGTGTGTGTGTGTGTATGTGTATGTGTATGTGTGTGTGTGTGTGTGTGTGTGTGTGTGTGTGTGTGTATGTGTGTGTGTGTGTGTGTGTGTGTGTGTGTGTGTGTGTGTGTGTGTGTGTGTGTGTGTGTGTGTGTGTGTGTGTGTGTGTGTGAGAGACTCCCAGCCAGGAAGGTTCTGGCAAGGCATCATTGTGCAAGGTTCCCTAATCCCCCACCTGCTCCTTCATCTCTAAGCGGCATAGGCAAATGGTGGCAGGTGAACTTCTACCGTGGCACCGTAGAGAGCGTCCTGATGAGTGGTGTCCCTGTGTGGTACGGCAACACCACTGCACGGGACAAGAAAAGCCATCCAGAGGTTTGTGAGGACGGCGGAAAATATCATCGGGTGTGCACTTCCATGCATTGAGGAGATGTGTAGGACCAGAGGTCGGAATAAGGCCGTCTCCATCACAAAGGACTGCAACCACCCTGGGCTCCATCTCTTCTGCCCCTGCGACTAACAAGGTTCAAGGACAGTTTTTATCCACAGGCAGTGCTGCCGCTATCATAACATTGTCATCCATATTACATTACACTATCATACTTTGGCTGGACCTCCGGACTCATTAAAGTTACTGCAACGTTCTGCACTGTACTGCACTGTATTCATGATGCTACTGCTTTTTGCACAATTCAACATATGTACATATCATCCATCAGTCACTTTGTACACAATTGTACTGTACAATTGTGTACAGTATTGTAATAGTATAGTGTTGTATAAGTATAGTTCATAGTATAGTATATAGTGTTAAATTGTAGGAAATCATACTGCCGGAGGGAATGGGGAGGAAGCATTCCATTGTACTTAAAAAACCATTGTGTTAAAAATCTTGAATCTTGAATCATACTCTGAAGTCAGGAGTCAGACTCCTCCTCTTGCTCTTCCTCCTCTTTCATCTCCCCTTCCTCCTCCTCCTCCTCCTCCTCCTCCTCCTCCTCCTCCTAATCCTGTAATTGTTGTGAGGACCATGATCTTAAAAAAAGACTACTTTTCTCTGGTGGGTATTCTGGCAATTTCACAATCTATATACAATACACCGGCAGGGTGTAAAGTGATGGCTAAGTTCAGCTAGCGCCACAGTACATCGCAACAGGGGGCACCACTACCCTTCCAGCCACAGAGCCTCACCAGGTAGGACACGACACATACACAGCCAAAGAATCAACACAAAGGATTTTCACTTCCATAAGAAGCTAATTAAAGAAGCTTCTCCTTCTCCATCCTCAGGAGGAGGAGGAGGAGGAGGAGGAGAAGAAGGAGGAGGAGACTCTCTGTCTCTATTGCCGCCCCTCCTCCCTCCCTTCCTCCCTCAACGCCCCTTAATGTAGTTCACTCACAGGCTATTAAATGTGCCCGGCCGACAATGATTTATCACCATGATGGCGAATAGAACGAACGTTTATGTTCAACCAATCCTGGTTTTATTAACCCCCGCGGTGTTTTGCCCCCCCCCCCCCCCCCCCCTACATGCATGTTACAAATGATATCAAATCCCACATACCGCCTATGTAGTCGGATGTATGTTCCACAGACTGT
>CM051005.1:17480362-17490362 GCA_027704905.1 Muraenolepis orangiensis | reverse complement strand
CCGGTTATTCACCTCATTAGAATTCCTGCCCGGCGCTGCGTCTCCGCACGCCGATGACGAGAGCTGACAGAAAACAACACCTCCAAGAAAGGCATTCATCGATTGACAAATGAGGAAAACATAGATGCGTATACACACATACACACATACACACACACACACACACACACACACACACACACACATTCAGTTGCTTGCTCTTAAAACTATTTAATATATACAAAGATGGGAAAGTATATACAGTATAAATATATATATATACTGTATATATATATATATATATATATATATATACACATGGCCCTACACTAGTGCAAATTAGAAAAAGTATCTCACTTCTTCTTAAAGGGACCGTTTGGATTACAGTTCTACAGGTCTTCGGATGGGAATTTATAGTTGAAGTCTGTCCCTATTGCATCACTATTATTCGATGTTGTATCAAGTTAGCCATAGCGTCTATGTGAGACGCCCCCAAAGGCCGATCCAGGTCATCTGGATCGTCTATGAAGCCATGGCCACGCCTCATGTGCTCCGCCCCGCGGCTCCCGGCATCCACACACGTTGTGATGTCATCGTCACCGCCGCAGGCCGGAAAAACAACTCACCTCTTCAGGTGAGTTGACCCGAATCGACCCGAATCCTCCTTCCTCCTCGAGCGCGTCCTCTCATCACTTTTTACTGGCTTTACTCGCTGTACTAGCTGTCTTACTAAGTGTATTGTTTGCGTGTTAGTAAGTTCGATATTTTTCCATTGTTTTTACAACTTATTGTACTTCTACCTGAGCACTAGTTCAGTTCCTGGAGACTGAAATGCACTTTTGACTTCATGGTGACGAGTGGTGGTTCTCTCTCTCTCTCTTTGTTGAACGCACTATTGTAAGTCGCTTTGGACAAAAGCGTCTGCTAATGACTGTAATTGAATGTAATCTTCCTTGAAGGCAAGACAAAAAAAAATGTGGGTATGAGGAACCTGTCGCTGTGTATTAATGGAACGAAAACTATTTTTAAACGGCAGAAGCACCCATTCTGCTTCTTTCCTTTTGTACTTTAGCCTCAAGGCAGATATTTATGCGGGAGTAAAGGTTATGAATGTGAAAAGTTTTCTTTAGTACTGTGTTACTAATACTAGTAAACACTTAACTAAATGACTGCAGATACTGTATATCTTTTATATATATTTATATATTTTTATATATATTTATTTATATATATTATATATATTTTGTATATATTTATAACAAATATATAAAAAAGTTGCTTTGGATAAAAGTGTCAAGAGTTAAATGACTAAATAGTAGTGGCAGGATAGACTAGTGACAAAAATGTATTTATTCTTTTTGTTCGTGAATTACTTTGTCGTTTACCAATTATAATTCTGACTCGTAAACAATAAAAACATCCTCCAATTGTTCTACTCAATCACTTTATTGTATTATTATTTTTTTTTTACACGCTGCACGCTCAAGTTGAGGGCCGCCTCGGGGAACGTTCGAGGCCGTTAGCATGATAGCGCCGCGCGCAGTTTATGTAAACCTGAAATTAAACGAGGCAGTTCACTTTTTGTTGCCGTTGTCACGGTGATTTATGTTGAGGACCATGTGCCTCCGTAATCAGCCACTGGCACCAGCTTGATTATAGGAGGTAATTACTCAGCCGTCATCGGCGTGCGGGGTGATGACGGCCGGGAAAACAACGGTAATTTACCGTTGGTTATGCGCCGGCGTGGCAAATAGCCCAGCGTCCGCTTTTCTTTCTATACGCTGTTCGAGTCCCACCGCCAGGACTTCTGTCTGACGGAACAACCAGAGGAGCGGCCGTTTGGTTTTAGTTTGTTTTGTTTTGTCTTTTCATCCCCCCTTCTTGTGAACCGGAAGGTCGCCGGTTCAAGTCCCCGAAACACCTGGGCACTGCCAAGGTGCCCTTGAGCAAGACACAGTGAGGACGGACACAGAGGAACTGAAAGAACGGACAGACGGATGGATGGATGGGAGGATGGTTGGATAAGATCTATGAACCTATGGATAGATGTATGATGAAGCCGTTTGTCATAAGATATTCTAATGAAATAGAATGTTTCGAATATGTAAAAAGAGCATTACGGGAAAAAAAAGATTCACCAGGGGAACAGAAGTAAATCATAAAACGCCTGAATAACACACAAGCTGAGGTGCATTCTGGTTCCATATGAAAACGCTGGTTGTATTCAAATGTTAGGGAGAAGTGGCGTACAAAATACATTTAAAATGCTAATCTGAGTTTTGCCCACTGGGCTGGCATAGAACTAGGGGAGTAGAGCCAGACAGATGGTCCCAAGTCTTCAAGGGAACAGCCAAAATATAGGAGCTTTACCTAAACTACACGATGGTGTGTGTGTGTGTGTGTGTGTGTGTGTGTGTGTGTGTGTGTGTGTGTGTGTGTGTGTGTGTGTGGTGTGTGTGTGTGTGTGTGTGTGTGTGTGTGTGTGTGTGTGTGTGTGTGTGTGTGTTTGTGTGTGAGTGTTCTGGCAGGGTTTAGCTAGTGAGGTAGTAGCTTTTTAAATCACTACTTTGTCTGTGGGCAATCAGCCCCTTGAATTAATGTACCCCTGTTGTTGTGATATTGAAATTCTCCCCCTCACGCACACACACACAAACACACACACACACAAACACACACGCGCGCCAAATTCTAGACTCATTTCAGTTACTGCACTGTTCTGCGCTGCACTGCCCTGTAGTCATGATGCTGCTGCACTACTAACACTGTACAATGCTTTTTGCACAATTCGCCATATGTATATATCATCCATCAGTAATTTTATTGTTCTTTTTTATTGTGTATAGTATTACTAAAGTGCTGTTGTATAAAGTAAAGCATAGTGTTTATAGTAGGTCGTATATAGGGTTGTTTATAGTATATTAATGTTTAGTATAGCATTGTATAGTATAGGGTAGTATAGTATTGTTGTTGAAATTCAGAATGCAGGGGTGAATGGGGAGGAGGCGTTCCACTGTGCTTGTTTGCGAATGGCAAATAAAAACGTCTTGAATCTTGAAATAGTCACACTCACACAATCAATCGTAATAAATCAGAACCAAAACAATCTCATGCTCCTTAAAATGTAATTTGGCCAGGTTTAGCCATTGCAGTTTGCTAGTTTAGAAATAATAATTAATATTCACAAACTGAGCGAGCGGTAAAAAAGTAAAAAACCCATGCCCCATGTATCAACTGTTTATTCTTATACATCGAGCATATGATTTTCCAAGTCCAAGTAGATGTAAGGAACAGGCAGGGAGTAGACTTGTAGGACTTGAATGACTCCAACCCACTAAACTTCCGGCTGGGACTAAAAGTTTTTCACAGCAGTGACATAATGTACACGCAACCACACGTACGATCTGACTGAGTGCAGTAGTTAGTCAGTGTGGCTCCAAAGAGGCAAAGAAGCTTTGGAGATTTCCCGAGTGGAGAGCGACGAGCGACGAGTAACTCCATGTGCTCTTTCCTTTAAGTGTGTGTGTGTGTGTGTGTGTGCGTGTGTGTGTGTGTGTGTGTGTGTGGGGGACGGGGGGCGGGGGGCGGGGGGCGGGTGGGGTCTAAAGCAAGATAAGGCGCATGATTACGTTGTATGCATTGTAATGGCGGCGGAACAAATTACCATGGCTCTCAATTCTCCCCAACCTCCCATTGACCCAATTATCTCCACTTGCTTCCATCCTTCCACCTCCTTTCACTCTACCTTTCACATTCTTTGTTGACATTTCCACACATTCACCTCTCATTCAATGATTGTGTTCCTTCCCGCCGCAGAAAGACGAAGCAGCTAGCTTCTTTCACCTCCACCTTACTTCCTTCACCACCAGAACGAGGCTACATTAGCGCTACATGAGGACACGCACTCGCACTCGCACACGCACGCACACACGCACACACTCGCACACACACACACACACGCACACACACACACACACACATTTTGTTGGCCCTCGGAAAAGCCAGACTATTTGACACTTGACAGACTTTGAAGAGGTTTTCTCTCCCCAGTTCTGAGAGCTCCTATTGCGGTTGCGAGAGGTATAGTCGCAAGGTGCCCAGCGTCTCCCGCTCTAACTCAATCGAGAGGCTGAAGAGGCTGGCAAGAGGTTCAGAGGCAGAGGCAGGACTCGACGAGGGAGAAGGCATTCATGGCCACTACTCGACGGCACGGTTATATTGTCGAAGGAGCGAGGGTAGACGATGACGTTATCAAACCAAATTGCTTCTCTGGTCCTCGGGGGCCAAATAACTAAAGCCTCGAACCTATTTCCAAAACGATTTGCGGGGGTCGATCACGAATAACAAATCAGGGGACCTTGACTAGTGATCAAGGTGCTCGTCTTCCAGGTTAAGATGCAGGTTTGATCGTATAGAAATGACCTTGGTTTGGATTGGTGGCCATTGGATATTTCACTTGAGTAAGTGTGTGGCAATGCATTGTACTACCAAGAAACTGTAACTAGTGTTGATGTTGGTATACACCCCCCTCCCCCGCCCACACACACACACACACAACATACACACACAACACACACACAACACACACACACAAACACACACATTTGATTTCCAATCTGGTTTCAAAATGGATGTCCATAACGGGTTCCTGCTATTTTAACATGTGTTTCAAACGTGTGTAAAGAGAGAGTGAGATAGAGAGAGAGAGAGAGAGAGAGAGAGAGAGAGAGAGAGAGAGAGAGAGAGAGAGAGAGAGAGAGAGAGAGAGAGAGAGAGAGAGAGCGAGAGAGAGAGAGAGAGAGAGAGAGAGAGAGAGAGAGAGAGAGAGAGAGAGAGAGAGAGAGAGCGAGAGAGAGAGAGAGAGAGAGAGAGAGACGAGAGAGAGAGAGAGAGACGAGACCGAGACCGAGAGAGAGAGAGAGAGAGAGAGAGAGAGAGAGAGACGAGAGAGAGAGAGAGAGAGGAGAGAGAGAGAGAGAGAGAGAGAGAGAGAGAGAGAGCGAGAGAGCGAGAGAGAGAGAGAGAGAGAGACAGACAGACAGAGAGAGAGACGAGAGAGAGAGAGAGAGAGAGAGAGAGAGAGAGAGAGAGAGACATACAGACAGACAGACAGACAGACAGAGGGAGAGAAAGAGAGAGGGGCTAACAGAACACATCAAGGTATTCCTCTGCATATCCCAGCCCCCCCCCCCCCTCTGTCATCATTATCCACACATAGCTTACACACCCGCTCAATTGACCAACCCTCCCCCCACCCCCCTCCCCCACCCCCCTCTCCCACCCTCATAAGGTGCCAACCGGATGATGGATGGAGTGGACGTGTCGGGGACTCCTTAAGCAAGAGGATCCTTCATCATCCAGCGGCGGAGGACACGGTCGTTGCTCTTGACAACAACAAACAACAAACTAAAAGAGGCCTCGTACTCTGGTGGGAGTTCAGCTCAGCGGCGGACATTGGGAGGAAGGGATGGAAGGGGGAGGGGCCGTAGGGAGTGGGGAGACGACCAGCAGGCGATACAATTGTTGACAGCGGCGATGATGAGGTTTGGTGATGATGATGAAGATGTTGGTTGTTGGTTGCAGCTGGTGATGACAGGGCTGTGGTTGGTGGGATTAGAGAGAAATAGAGAGAGAGAGAGAGAGAGAGAGAGAGAGAGAGAGAGAGAGAGAGAGAGAGAGAGAGAGAGAGAGAGAGGAGAGAGAGAGAGAGAGAGAGAGAGAGAGAGAGAGAGAGAGAGAGAGAGAGAGAGAGGGAAGCAGGGAGAGAGAGAGACGGAGAGGGAGGAGAGAGGAGAGAGAGAGAGAGAGAGAGAGAGAGAGAGAGAGAGAGAGAGAGAGAGAGAGAGAGAGAGAGAGAGAGAGAGAGAGAGAGAGAGAGAGAGAGAGAGAGAGAGAGAGAGAGGGAAGCAGGGAGAGAGAGAGAGAGACGGAGAGGGAGGAGAGAGGAGAGAGAGAGAGCAACACACCACTACACTGAGTGTTCCTAGGGTTTCCAGTGTCACCTCATACAAGCCCTTGTTCTTACAGTAAGGTTAAATATGCAAAGCACTAAAGGATAAACACATAAAAACCTTTCTTTCACGGTGGTCCTGTTAAGCATTAATTAACCGACATTACAAGATCTTCTCTGCATTCTCACGGCGACAACCAACGTAGGAAAACCGAAGGAGTGTGCACATTTAAGGTGTCTCCGTGAGGTCGCGGTGAGTTAATTGCGAAATGGAATGGTTCATGTTGCGGTCTGCTTACCCCCGGGGAAGGAACCATGTTGATTAGAAAAGCGATCCGACGATTGGGCCATTTAAATTTCTGCACGAAAATTCCAAAATGACTTAAAAGGTCATACACGTCTAATTGTATTCCTACAGTCATTACTCAGTGGACATATTCGATTTTTTGTGCAGATTACATTGTGTGTGTCTTTTTCATCTCCCAGTGAATTCCCTGATCCCTCTATCACGGACGTACCCGGAACAGATCTTTCTCTTTTGATTCAACTGGGATAATGGGAAATAGTTGGTTTGAATCTGAACATGATCCCATTCAATAATTCATATCCTTTTTCCATTTTTGGCAGATACATTTTCTTTTAGATACACGGAATCGGGATCAGGCCGGTGTCGGTATCTTAGCTTCTCGGGTGCGTTACGGGTAGACAAAAACACTGTCAATGAATGTCAGCCCGAATAACGCTTAAGAAGAAGCCACATTGTCACACCATGTCTTCGGGAGACTCCCGACGGAAACAGATCCCCGGGTGAAGACCCCAACTTGCTTAAGTCCTGACATTAGTAGCTCTTAACATGTTGTATATTCTAGCAAGTGTATATCCTTAATGTTGATAACACGCTCTTATCACAGCTACTTAAGCAGGTGACCTGGCAGTACGAAATTGTGTTATTCATCTTGTTAATATGAATACTTGTGAACTGCTCTATTTTTATGTTTGCGTACCTCAGTGTTATGCTATTGTCTGCTTCAACAAATGTACTCCTTGTAAGTCGCTTTGGATAAAAGCGTCTGCCAAATGCCCTAAATGTAAATGTAAATGTAAGACCCGGCAACAAAAAAAAACCTTGTTTACAAATGGACCACTATTAATGAGGAACTATGACACGCAACCCTGCCGAGAACAGAAGAGTTTTGAAAAACGCTCGATTTGGAGGTCAGGTATCCCACATCTAGCCCGGCCAGCCTCATCTCAGAGAGGTTAGGTGGGACCGTCATGTGGGCTTGATGTCAGTGGACTTGTGTGAGGTTTTGTGGAACTCTGAAGTCATTGAATCCACCATTGAGGGTCCCTACGTTCCGGATAACAAAGGGAGCGGAGGTGTCCGTCTTGGTGGAGAGTCGGATGAGATGGTGGAGAGACGCTCAGGGTCAGGGTCGTTAGGGTCGTTAGGGTGGAGGGCAGCGCCGCTGAGAGGGTTCAGACAGACTGACGCCCCTCTGGGTAATAGGTCCTTTAACAAGGTCGGAGGACTTCCGTCTGGGAAGAGAGACCCGAAATGGTCAGAACCCATTACCCTGTGACAGAGGTCACCGAGGTGGTGAGGAAAAGTTTTGATGAAGAGGAACGAGGATAACCTCTGGGCACTGGCTCCATTTTTGAGTAACCGCTCTTTCAAATTAAAAGCGGTTCCTGTTGAGGTGCTTCCGAATGGATAGGAACGCTCTGGGACCAACTACCGCAGAAGCTTAGTGAGACAAAAAATATGGATAGTGGACAATGCTACTATGCTACTCTGACATTTGACATTCATGAGAGAACTCGCATTTAATTGGAGGTAGAATTGTAATACATATACACATGCCGTGGCATCGCACGTCACGCAAGCTAAAATCTGAAGCTCCAGTCTCTTCTGGGGGCCCCGGTATTCTGTCCTCTTGAACTACACTCAATTTTCAGAGGGCTAGTGGGGCAGAGGACAGGACCTGAGGCTAGGGGTTGATATAAAAACGCTGACCCGCAACCCGAAAACCCCCAGCACCCTCTCTGAAAAAGGAATCACCAGAGACTAATCTGTGCTCCTGCTCATCTCTCTTTTCAACAACACATTTTCACAACTCCCCTTCCCTCATTTTTTGCAAACAGAAAAATGAACTCTCCCCCGGAAGACAATTTGAAGGAAAATCAATGCAGTGTCCCCCTGGAGGAGGGAGACACTGGGGGAGGGGGGAGGGAGGGGGGGGGGGGAGGGGGGAGGGGGAGGGGCGCCATGGCCACAGGCAGGGGCCAAGACGTGAGTGTCATTTCTGTTCCTCTAATTAAAGTCTCACTCCCACGGGACCGAAAAACTGTGTGAGTGTCCAGAGAGAGAGAGAGAGAGAGAGGGACAGAGAGAGAGAGAGAGAGAGAGAGAGAGAGAGAGAGAGAGAGAGAGAGAGAGAGAGAGAGAGAGAGAGAGAGAGAGAGAGAGAGAGAGAGAGAGAGGGACAGAGAGAGAGAGAGAGAGAGGGACAGAGAGAGAGAGGGACAGAGAGAGAGAGAGAGAGGGAGAGGAATGAGGCTGCAGCCGGTGGCGCGGGGATTCCGGGGGGAGAGCGCCCGCTGAGTGTGTTGGGTGAAGTGTGAGGTACTCTGATGTGCATCCATCTGATACACAGGGTTCATCACTGGCCCAAGTGCCCCACATACAGGCGCACAAACCCTTTCATTTAGTTTTTAGGTTATTAGTATATTTTTGTGTGCATTTATTCCCCCCCCGTTTCAACTGTTGCACCTTAATTTCCCTCGGGATAAATAAAGTCATCTTGAATCTTGAATCTTAATCACTGGGTTTGGTTGAGCTAAGAAGGCAACAACAATCTCTTCTTACAGCTGCACTCGCCCACAGCCCCTTGGACAGCAGGTTAACCTACTCCATTGTATTTTTGAATGCACTGTGTGAGTACTGAGGTTGCAGTGCTGCAACAACCCATTAAAATGGGTTCCTCTCGACAAACAGGGACACAGTGTGATGGGGGGGGAACCGGTATATTCCAGAGTTTGTGGATGAGTGGGGATCAGAGCAGATGGTACATGCTGGCGCTCCTTACTGAGTGTGTGTGTGTGGTGGTGGTGGTGGTGGTGGTGGTGGTGGTGGTGGCCCTTGATAACCAAGGACCCACAACTGTGCAGCCTTACCCAGCTGTCCCCACACTCAGTCTGACTGGGGAAAGGTGACAGGCTGCTTCAACCCGCCACCAACCACACACCCTCCACGACATGCAGCTTAGTCCCTGAGACACCCGCCTGAGTCCTTGAGCCTGGCATTACAGCTGCTGGAGCCGGCCTCAGCAGAAAAGAACCCGAACAAAGGACAAATACTTTCAGTGAAACAGAACAGAACTTTAGTTGTTGTTGTTGTTGTTGTTGTATTGAGGTGAAAAAAAGCCTCTTTGTTCACTATGTGTAATTACACATAGTTAGGATAGGTTTTGTATTTAAAAAGCGAAACAGTGTGTGGTTGAAGTTGTTTGTGGGACAAATGTGGCCTCCAGCCACGCTGCTGATTCAGGCCCAGCGGACTCAAGACAAAGACAGTAAACGGTTGAATTAAATCAACTGCTGAAAGTCCACTGTGCTCAGAGCCATGCAATCATTGAAAGCTTTGTCCCCTCGTGTATTTTGATTAGACCGAGGAGGGGATCTGGGGCTATAATTTAACATGATAACAATTTGAACCACAACAACAAGAAATAATAATAAGAAGAATTAGCCCACCTGGAGTGGTGGACTGTGATTAAGTGAAAAGTAAAGTAGAGGAGGAGGAAGAAGTGGCGGAGGAGATGGAGGGTGGAGGATGGAGGAGGAGGGGGTGGAGGTGGAGGAGGAGGAGGGGCGGTGCAGGAGGTGGTGGAGGATGGTGGAGGAGGAGGTGGTGGAGGATGGAGGAGGAGGTGGGAGAGGAGGGGTGGAGGAGGAGGTGGTGGAGGATGGTGGAGGAGGAGGTGGTGGAGGATGGTGGAGGAGGAGGTGGTGGAGGATGGTGGAGGAGGAGGAGCTGGAGGATGGTGGAGGAGGAGGAGCTGGAGGATGGTG
>CM051005.1:17442862-17477862 GCA_027704905.1 Muraenolepis orangiensis | reverse complement strand
CCTCCTCCTCCTACTCTCCTCCTCCTCCTCCTCCTCCTCTCCTCCTCCTCCTCCTCTTCCTCCTCACCTCCTCCTCCACCTCCTCCTCCTCCTCCTCCTCCTCCTCCTCCTCCTCCTCCTCTACCTCTTCCTCCTCCGCCCCCCTTTCCTCCTGCTCCTCCTCCTCTTCCTCCTCCTCCTCCTCCGCCCCCCTTTCCTCCTCACCTCCTCCTCCTCCTCCCTCCTCCTCCTCCTCTTCCTCCTCCTCCTCCGCCCCCCTTTCCTCCTCACCCTCCTCCTCCTCCTCCTCCTCCTCCTCTCCTCCTCCTCCTCCTCCTCCTCCTCCTCCTCTCCTCTCCTCCTCCTCCTCCTCCTCCTCTACCTCTTCCTCCTCCTCCTCCGCCCCCCTTCCTCCTCTTCTCCTCCTCCTCCTCCTCCTCGCCCCCTTTCGTCCTCTTCTCCTCCTCTTCCTCTTCCTCCTCCACCTCCGACTCCTCCTTTACCCCCTCCTCCTCCTCCTCCACCTCCTTCTTCTCCTCCTCCTCCTTAACCTCTTCCTCCTCAACCTCCTCTTCCTCCTCCTCCTTCCCCTCTTCCTCATCTTCATCCTCCTCCCCCCCTCCACCTCCTACCCCTCCTCCTCCACCTATTCCTCCTTCTCCTCCACCTCCTCTTCCTCCTCCTCCTCCTCCTCCTCTTCCTCCAACTACTCCACCTCCACCTCCTCTTCCTCCTCCTCACACACTCCTCCCCATGCGGTACTCATTACACATGGCCCCTGTACGACGGCAATAGACGTGATGGCGTGCGATGAAGGGATAAATAAAAGGCGTGGACAGATGGAGGCGGTGGAGACCCCGGGTCCACAACAAGGTCCCCTCACGCCAGTGAGTGTCATGGTTGAGCGATGCTCCGCTTAGTAAGGAGATCCGGCGGACCAGTTCTGTCATCTAATTTGTGAGGTTTGTTCCCCCATTCACACACATGCTTCACGGTCCAAACAGCAGCGCAGGCGGGGGAAGGGGGGGGGGGGGGCGCCATCCAATCAAATCAGTTTTATGCAAATTGTATGACAATAACATCAACCTAAGTTGTTTGGCCTTTTTTCCCTTACATTTTGGAAAAGTTAGCGAGAAACAGACACTGTAAAAAGCAAAAAAACCTTGTTATTGTAGTCAAATATTGTAGCCCATCTGTACGAAAATTAGACAGCAGTCAGCAATTACTGAGAGAGAGCGGAAACAGGAGATATGCAGGAATCGTGGCTATGAGGGCGGGCCAGGATCCCCCAGCACCAGACACGCCTTCTGTCAAGCGTTAACGCAACGGAACCTGCGGGAATCTGGACTATAGAGCACATACAAAAGAAACACAAGACCTCGCTCTACGAATTGAAAAAGCAAATGAATGGGCCACGTCAATTCTATCTACTATCTACAACTACTACCGGGATAGTAGTTGTAGATAGTAGATAGAATTGACGGGGAAGCCGTCGACACTGCGGTAACACCCGGGGTATCTCGGCTCGCCCGGGAGGAACCGGGGAGTCGTCGGTTCCAAAGGGACACACGCGCTGGTCGTTTGTTATCAAGAGGTGAACAGTGAGGGTTTCCACTCTCTGGTAGCTTTATTGAGACGGAGGGATATATACTGTATACCAGTGATTTTCAACCACTGTGCCGCGGCACACTAGTGTGATCGTCAGGTGTACCGTGGGAAATTATCCAACTTCACTTAATTAGTTCATCAAAAAAAAGATTTAGTTACTGCAAATAATTTGCCATGGTTGTGCGTCTAGTGACTGCAATGTAGTGACTGGCTAAGTAATTAAATACTCGCACGTGTACTGACCCGCCCAGTGGGTGGCAGTAGCGCAATAATGAACCTTGTTAATTTAAGACAATAGAATTAGTGATGCGTGCGAGAGGTGTCGGGGACAAGACGTACAGCGATGGATAAATATTTGAAAAGAAAAAAAAGATGAAGAGTCCACACTGGACCCTGGACACAATTCTAACCCAGGTGAAGAGAGTAATATGAGTGGTGGTCAAAAGAAAGCAAAAACGGTTGCGCTCGAGAAAATAAAGCAAAATAAATATTTAGTTTGGATTAACTTTGACCGGGGATCCTGACACAGCGACTCCGTTGTGCTCGGTGTGTGGGGAAAAGCTTAACAACAGTGTTGTCATGGTCCCAAGCAAGCTTACACGCCATCTCCAAAACGAAACACCCGTCACTTCAAAGCAGGAACACAGACTATTTTATAGCCCAAGTCCCTCTCTCAGATAACACAATTGCCAGGCGTATTGATGACATGTCTGCAGACATCGAAAAGGTTGTTTTGGAAAAAATACGCATCAGTGGGAAATTTGCATTGCAACTTGATGGACATTAGTGGACATGCTCAACTCCTGGCTAATGTGTGTTTTGTGGATGGAGACGCCTTCAGAGAAAACTTCCTAATTTGCAAGGCAATGCCAGGAAAAACTACAGGAAACGACATTTTTCGGGTCACATCAGAATACCTTGAACAAGGAGGACTTCAGTGGGAAAACTGCACTGATGGAGCAGCAGCCATGGTCGGTCCACCATGGTCGGTTAGCAGAGTGAAAGAGAGACAACCAGAGGTTATTATCATGCATTGTTTTTTGCACCGCGAGGCGCTCGTGGCCAAGACCTTACCAGCAGACCAAGCTCATGTTTTGGATGATGTTGTGCGCATGGTACACGTTGTAAAGACAATACCTCCGGAATGTCGCATATTTGCATCTTTATGTGAAGAAATGGGAGCGGAGCATAAAGCCTTATTGCTCTATACGGAAGTTCGATGGTTGTTGCAAAGTGCTAGCCCGTGTGTAGGAGCTGCGGGAGCAACTAAAAATGTTTTTCACTGATGAAAAGAGTGATTACGCAAAGCTGCTTGCAAGTGATGAGTGGTGTGCAAGGCTGGCATACATGGCATATATATTTCAGCATCTGAATGAACTGAACACATGAATGCAAGGCCGAAATTAAAACCTGCTCACAAGCACAGATCAAATAAATGGATTACGTTCATAGGTGTGCCTCTGGCCACAACATCTGGAAAGTGCCAACCTTGACATGTTCCCACTCAGAAATGGCAAGGAGATGTCAACACTGCTGTACTGTGTGAGATAATAGGTCAACATTTGAACTCTTGGGGATAAGTTGTCATTCTATTTCCCCTCAACCTCCACCGAAAGCCTTGACTGGGTTAGGGATCCATATAGCTCAGCAGCAGTTTTCGGAACGGACATGATTTTGCAGGACACTCACCGTAGAGAGCGTCATGACGAGTGGCGTCACCGTGTGGTACGGCAACACCACTGCACAGGACAATAAAGCCATCCAGAGGGTCGTGAGGACGGCAGAGAAGATCATCCGGTGTGCACTTCCATGCATTGAGGAGATCTTTAGGACCAGATGTTGAAAAAAGGCCATGTCCATCATAAAGGACTGCAACCACCCTGGGCACCATCTCTTCTCCCCGCTACTGTCTGGTCGCTGGTTGCGCAGCATCCATACAAGGACTACCAGGTTTAAGGATAGTTTTTATCCACAGGCAGTGAGCCTACTGTACTGCTAGGAGTGCTGCCACTTTCACATTCATAACATGTTATTAACATTACACTTACATACTTTGCTGGACTTTCTGGACTCAATACAAGCTACTGCACTGTATTCATGATGCTGCTGCACTACTGCACTTTAAATGCTTTTAAATCGTTTTGCACATTCAACAGATGTTCATACCATTTATCAGTCACTTTGCTGTCCTTTTTTTGTTCATTTTTATTTTTATTGTATATACTATTTTTATGGTATTGTTTTTGGAGATGTATACTGCGGGAGGGAATGGGGAGCATCATTCCAATGTACTTGTTACAAATGGCAATTCCATTTCTTGTATCTTGGATATCTTGGAGGAGAAGGAACTGAGACAATACCGTGGTTCAAAGCTAAGCTTGGCTGATCAATCTTTGGACAGTTTTTGGTTGACTGCTGCCATAGGGGTTCTCCATTCTGGCAAACAGAGTTATTTCAACATTGCTCCCATTTTCCACAACATATCTATGTGAGCTGAGCTTTTCAAGCATGACTGCTATAAAAACTAAGAGAGAACTAAGAGAGAGACTGAGAGCTGTTGAGGAAGAGCTTTGCATGTGCCTTTCTTCAGTTCCTGCCAGGATATCAACTTTGTGTTCATCTAAACCAGGGGTCCCCAAACTTTTTCCTGTGAGGGCCACATAACTTTTCCCTTCTCTGATGGGGGCCGGGGTCAGTTTGTAACAGAAAAAGTGTGACGATCGCAGGGGTGCCTAAACGTAAACATTTATTGTTTTCCAGAAAGCCACACATAACCAAATATTAATAACCCTTTCCGGGATCTTCACAGAAAAAAAAGTCAGGAAATAAATAATAACACTATTAATGAAATAAATAACACTATTTATGAAATAAATAATAACCAAATAACCCTCTCTGGGTTCTTCACAGAAAAAAGTCAGGAAATAAATAACACTATTTGTGAAATAAATAATAACCAAATAACCCTCTCTGGGTTCTTCACAGAAAAAATAAAGTCGGGAAATATATAATAACACTATTTATGAAATAAATAATAACCAAATAACCCTCTCTGGGTTCTTCACAGAAAAAAAGTCCACTGAACATTAACTTTCTGTTGTGCCGTGCACAATCTTAACAGGTAAAAGTTTAGCTTAGTTGTCAGAGCAGAATCTCTT
The DNA here is from genome assembly GCA_027704905.1 of Muraenolepis orangiensis. Lineage (NCBI taxonomy): Eukaryota > Metazoa > Chordata > Actinopteri > Gadiformes > Muraenolepididae > Muraenolepis > Muraenolepis orangiensis. Next base: position 17,473,117 of record CM051005.1, on the reverse strand, counting down.
ACTCAAATGACTCATATGAGCAGTCTCTCAAAGTTCTTGTGTTCCTTCCTTATAATCCTTTTGTAGGTTCCAGTAGGCTTGTAGACACCGCTGTTTGCAGCTCTCTCTCATCAACTTCCCTGTGAAAACCACAAAGCAAGCAGGCTGAGAAACCGAACTAAGTGATACAGCACCTACACAGCACAATACATTTCACTACCAGTATGGTTGTGGAGATGGATTTTATCCCAGTAGATTTTATTATGATTAAATTTGTTTATACTCAGAAAAGTCAGAAAAGTGATCTTACCTATGTATGTTCATCAGTGTGAACTGTGGGCCTGCATCTGGCTGGTGAGAAGTTGAATGTCAGGTTCCATTCTAGTCACAGCCAGTCTCAAACACTGATGCAGATGTTCATCTGTCAATCTTGATCTCATCTGAGTTTTCAGGTGTTTCATGTGTGAAAAGGTTTGCTCACAGATATACGTGCTGCCAAAAAGTGTAAACATCTTCATTGCGTGTTTTTTTCTGTTAGGGTACGTGTCGTTTGGGAGGGCGGCATAGAAGTCAATGAGACTGTTGGGCTTGAATGCGTCTTTCAGAACATCACAGTTCTGTAACTCGGCCAACTCAAACTGATAAGAAGGCTGGGCTTCATCAATGTCGGCAAGAAAGGGGTTCTGGAAAAGACAGATTTCTTTTGCATTAACATGTAGTTGCCGGAATCGCACACCGAACTCCGCCTTCAGCATTTCCAGTGCTTCCACACACTTTTCAGCTGCGGCTGGGTTCTCTGCGGAGAGGTTTTGGGTAGCAGGGAGATGGATGAAGTTGTGCTTTTTCACTTGTTCCAAAAGCAGCGCAAGTTTCACCTCAAATGCTTTTATGTGAGAATACATGTCGCAAATGAGTTTCCCCTGGCCTTGTAGCTGCAAGTTAAGGCTGTTCAGCATTTCTGTCACGTCTGTTAAAAATGCGAGGTGCCATTTCCATTCTGGGTCGATCAGCTCTGGGACCGTTTTGTCTTTTGAATGAAGAAATGCGTTAATTTCGGGTAGCAGCTCGTAAAAACGCCTCAAAACTCTGCCCCGGCTCAACCATCGGACCTCTGTGTAGTACAGCACATCGCCGTGCGCAGACTCCAGTTCAGACAGGAATTGTTGGAACTGCCTGTGTTTAAGTCCCTTTGCTCTGATGAAGTTTATGCATGACACCACAACCTTCATGACAGAATCCCACTTCAACACTTTGCAGCACAGTGCTTGCTGGTGAATTAGGCAGTGAACTTGTAGCGGGGCAGTGAGACCCCGTTCTTCCATCTCCCGGTTCATGCGTCCTATTAGACCCCGAGACGTGCCCACCATACTAGGAGCCCCGTCAGTCGTGATGCTGGCAAGCTTTGACCAGTCTAGGTCCAACTCTTCCATGGTTTAGCATACTTTGCCGAAAATATCGTCCCCCGTTGTAGTCCCTTTGAGACTTTGGAGGGCTGCCAGCTCCTCGCACATCTCAAAGTTTGCGCTAACTCCACGAATAAAAATGAGCAGCTGCGCTGTGTCTTGCACGTCCGTGCTCTCATCCAGTGCTAATGAAAAAATGTCAAATTCTTTCGTCTTCTGATGCAGCTGGGCATATACATTACCCTCCTTTCTAAACTATCCGGCCCGCGGGCCTTAGTTTGGGGACCACTGATCTAAACAGTCCCAGGTTTCACACTGAGTGAGTATAAATAAATTGAGAGATTATTGATAAATTGTCATTGTAAATGTGTCATTTTGTGACTCAGGACTTTCTTTATGTAAAAAAATGTGCCTTGGCTCAAAAAAGTTGAAAAACATTGCTGTATACTGGACGCCCAAGGGTTCCCGTGGCAGCTTGATGTCCTGCGGACGCAGAGGAATAGAATGTGAACTAGATCACTACTAGACTTAAAAACACTGAAGTTAATCAATGTCGTGACCGAACTAAGGACCCAAATGCACGACTCGAGACAAAAGTATCAAAATACAGAGTCTTTACTGAGGAAAATGCAGTACAACACAAAAATCACCTGACGGTGGCAAGACGTGGAAACATGGCGCTGGTTCTCTCGCATGAGACAAGATGAACTGGCCGGGAACAAAGGAAGGAAGACGCAGGTTATTTAAACCCAAGGTAACAGGTGGAAACAATCAGGTGCGGGGCAGACAATCACACAGGCGGGAAAACATGACGGAGGGAAGCTAATTATTATGCGCTGCCGCTGCGGGTGAGAGTTAACAAGGGGGCGTGGCTACCTGGACGAGTGCTGTGGACGCGGGGAGGCAGGAATGCAAACCGTGACAATCAAACTCCTGCTGTAAACCTAAATTAAAGCTAATATGTTACCTAAATTAAGCAATCTCTAACAGAAGGCTGAAATCAAACCGTAAAAAAGCTAAAGTATTTCAAACCCATTTACCCAACATCCTTTTTTACGTCTCCCGAAAATAATAAGTTATTCAACTCACAATGAATCCCCAGCATACAGTTACCACCACTTTAACGCTAGGTTCCCACTGTCGTGCGATCCGTTAAGCCCCTGTCACACGGTCCCGAAATTGACACCAGATGGACACACGACAAAGGAAATGTTCTGCTCAGATCGTAAAAACATCAGGCCATTGGTGAGGGCATCTTAAGCCATCGTATGACCGCCGGTGGAGTTTCTCAGGCTCCGGCAGCAACTTCGTGAGCGGTGACAAAATCTTGCCGAAGGACCTTGCGAAGGTTCATTTTCGTGTTGAATTTGTGTGTCCATTTTGCCCTTCGTGAGGCCATCGTGAGGGCATCTTTCTTTACTTCGTGGGATCATCGGTGCCATCGGGCATTTTTCGCCATGTCATGGTGACGTGGACATATAAAAGGAGACCTCCTAGACCGCTGAGGAGACCTGGAACCCTCTGGGGACCGCTCTGGTCTATGTCTACATATGTCCTCAGTTGTTATATATATAGATTATGTCTATTCTGTACCCAAGTTCACAAAGGTTATTCAGTGTTATTATGGTACCACTGTGAGGCACTGAAGCGTAAGTAAGGACGCAGGCTTGCGTTGTGTGTTAATGAGGGGGTTTTCACCTGATGCACATGTTCAGATGGTGTGTGTGTGTGTGTGTGTGTGTGTGTGTGTGTTGTGTGTGTGTGTGTGTGTGTTCTACGTTAGCTCGACTGAGCGAAAGGATGTACCAGTGGTGCTGAGGAAAATAAACCACCTGACCAATGGCTAAACGGTTCATCGTCTCCATCCCAACTATTTCTCGCTGAGTGCAACGTATGAGGAAGCTGCCATCCTTAACGTCAACACCCTGCTTTGGGTGGAATGTTAAAGTTGAATTCAATTTGAAATAAAGTTTAAATTCTACTGCTGCCAATAATCTCCGATCAGCAATTGAATTTCCCACGGTCGGCCGAAGGTTTCATACCATCGGGAGGTCACGTGACGCCTTTGTGACCTAGTTTGAATGCATCGTACACTCAATACGACGTTGTGTAGCCATCGTGTGGCCTTCGTGTGTCCTGCGGGTATAAACTACTATAAAAATGAACATCTTCGTGTTGCCTTCGTGTGTGGTTCGGGTGCCATCGTGTGTCCTTCTGTAGGGGACTTGCTTCGGCTGTTGATTGGCTGTTGACCAAGTTTGGGGCCATCTTCGCGCAAAATTCTAAATTCCATATTTGTGTGTCCATCTGGTGTCAATTTATAACAACAATAACACTGCATCCCTTTGTGAACTTGGGTACAGAATAGACATAATCTATATATATAACAACTGAGGACATATGTAGACATAGACCAGAGCGGTCCCCAGAGGGTTCCAGGTCTCCTCAGCAGTCTAGGAGGTCTCCTTTTATATGTCCACGTTACCATGACATGGCGAAAAATGCCCGATGGCACCGATGATCCCACGAAGTAAAGAAAGATGCCCTCACGATGGCCTCACGAAGGGCAAAATGGACACACAAATTTAACACGAAAATGAACTTTCGCAAGGACAGAGAACAATGGATAGGGATAGAAAGAAGCGCTGTGACAGACAATGGATAGCGGCACGAAGAAGGTCTTTGAAGGTCTGTAGACTAGGCAGACAGGACCAGTACAGGACCACTACCATCAGTACCCCCTCCTCGCCAGGTCGCTACTTACTGAAGAAACTGAGAGCTATGAAGGACATGAAGGACATGGATATTCCAGAGACAGACTCGGGCGGCAGTCTAGCTCAGGAGGTAGAGCGGTCGCCTCACAACCGGAAGGTTGCTGGTTCGATCCCCGGCTCCTCCTAGCAAAAACTGTCGATGTGTCCTTGAGGAAGACCCTAACCCTAACTGCTCCCCGGGCGCTGTATGAATAGCTGCCCACTGCTCCTAATACTAGGATGGGTTAAATGCAGAGAACACGTTTCACTGTATGTCTTCATGTATGTGACCAATAAAGAGGATTCAATCCTCACAATTTGTTGTTGTTGTTGTTTGTGGAAAGCATGTCTCCTGTCAGTGACTTAGAGAACAGTGTTTCACTGAAACAAGACTTGGCGACCTGGGCTGTTGAAAACACAAAAAACTGTTAATGTGACTACCAAGTCTGGGATGGACTATGTTTATTTGTCAACATGTCTTTGAATGTGGACGGTTTGCCCCTCTTCAAAAGTTCAAAAACCACCATTTGGTAAGTTTTAGCAGCCATCGATTATGATCCGCCCTTAGTGTTTCCAGTTGCACTAACATGTGGCAGTACAAAGCCAAGTGACCTTGATTTTCTAACAGAGACCACAGAGGACATGAAAGGGGTACTTTCTGAGGGGGTTGTCCACGAAGGCATTACTGTTAATCTGAAATGTGTGGTATGTGATGCACCAGCTAAGGCTATGGTAAAAGGGATAAAACAATACTCAAGCTATTATGGGTGTGATAAGTGCACACAAAGGGAGTCTGGCTTGGGAGAGTGACATACCAGCAGGTAGAGGGAGTAGTGATACGCACAGACCAGTCATTTAGAGAGCAAACACAGACTGAACACCATCACAATGTGTCTCCATTTGTCACTCTTGGCATAGACATGATGAAATCTGAAAGAATACACCCATTGGCTACAAATCACTATATGATTGGTTGATCAAATTGTCAATCCAAACGTACGCTCTCATTCAGTCTAAAGGCCAAAGTATGCGGGAGTACTTTGGTTGAAGGATATTCTTCCCAGCAACCTAGAAAAATATCTGATTTGTTGCATTGTTTTTCCAACACAAAACCACTCAAATGCATAGTGCATGGACTGAGAAAGACAAACAAATCAACGTAACACTGTAATATAACAGATAACAACACAGATAACATTCTCATTTATTCATTTTATAAAATTTTAATTATTAATACAATTAATTCGATTTCTTTTTTTTTTATCTGACAGTTCTAGGGTCTTTGGTTCCTATAACCAAAGCAACACCGGGAAAAAACGTGTTCTACACGTTAGTTTGCTACCTGGTTTTATAGGTACCATCCATCAGTCACTTAATTATGTTTTCACAGAGTATAAGTGGATTTTGTACAGGATATCTTTATTATTTTTGATTGCCTATAGCTCATCCCCTGATGAAGTTTTGAAATTTGTTTTAATTGCCATTTGCAACAACTTCAATGGAATATACATGGAATACAACATATGTATTCCCGGTAAACAGGTCTCCGACAAGTTAGGTACCAATTCGCCCATAGGGAGCGCTATTAGATGTGTCAGAGTAAAATGCTCAGAACCGCCCCCTCAATAGACGAACCCATACGGTCTGTCTGGATAGATTTGACACCGGAATGGTGTCGATTTCCCCAAAGCTTCAGCAATCCAATTCTAAACAACCACAAACCCAAATGACACAAACGTTGGTATGAATGCTCTATGGATCTGTCTCATCTAACAACCGAAACGTAAACAATAAATATAAAACAAAAATAAAAACTAAAGTGGCAGAGATATGTGGAATTGAAATGATTGTCTCCATACATGTTGCTATTGCTGGGGTGGCGGTCAATGCACACACACACACACACACACACACACACACACACACACACACACACACACACACACACACACACACACACACACACACACACACACACTCACACACCATCATCCGATAGGCTAATTTGGCCCAAAGCCATCATCAAAACCTGAATGCTGGAATCGGCTTCGCTCAGCAGAAAAAAACAATGTAATAATTTGAGAAGCAAAAGGAACCAGATAGTATTGAGCGAAAAGTTGCTTGCTTAGAAGATTCCTATCCTGCTGCCTGCTTGCCCTATAAACTGCAAGAGCCGCCATGTTTCTGCTGACGTCAACATCATGGGGGTGGGAGTTTCCTGATGGCACGTCAATCGTTTAACTCTTGGTCGATCTGAACTGGACTGGCGAAGCGTTTCAAACCCCCTTCTCTTGGTCATCACTTAAACATTCCTTCACATGGGTGACCAAGGCTGACAGCGTGTCATGTGAATTGAGCGGGTAGACGTGTGGTCAAAGCGGTAAATACGCATTAAACCGAGTTTTATGAATATTTTGCGGTTCTGAAAATATTGCGATACGATATTGCGATTTTTCTATTACAATTTTCAATTTTTATATTTGCGAGTAGAGTCGCTGAACCGGTTTGAGTCCGGCGAGGACAGATTCATCCTTTCTAAACTAAAAAACTTGTGTTTTTTTGTTTAGTGGCACAAAACCCGCAAGCAAAACCCGCAAGCTTCTTCCTTCACTGTAACTTTTTCGTACGAGTTTACAGTTTGTGTTTTGTTGCGTTTGTAACGTTGGTTCCGCATGCGGCTTAACACTCGGGATCCGGGTGAGACTATCTCTCTACACTGTGATTTGTTGCTGTTGCTGTGTTGTGTGAAACAACTCATCAACGTCACTGAGATCCGACGCGGACGCCGACGGAACCACAATGTGTCCCGTAGAGATACGGAGGTCAGACCCAGAGTTGATGATACCTGTCAATCACACCACCGCTGTCGGCTTACAGCCGGAGGACTGTATTAGATCATGTGGTCAGAATCACACACAACACGTGTTTGTATAAAGTGTGGGCATGTAGGTGGCAATACTTCCTCTCTCTCTCTCTATCTCTCTCTCTCTTTCTCTCTCTCTCTCTCTCTCTCTCTCTCTCTCTCTCTCTCTCTCTCTCTCTCTCTCTCTCTCTCTCTCTCTCTCTCTCTCTCTCTCTCTCTCTCTCTCTCTCTCTCTCTCTCTCTCTGTGTTCAGATGGGTGCTGGGCTGAGCTTATTTAATTGCATGGTGGTTGGTGGGTCTATAGGTAGCCTCAACAATAGGACCTGAAGTAGCTCTCCCTCTAATAGTTTGCTTCCATGGTACCCACATTGGTGGGTTTTTGTGTCAAAAGCAGGCATATTATTCCTGCGTTTGCATGAAGATACTGACTTAATTAGGTAATAATAATAATAATAATAAGTGCACACAATGCTTTTCATCACTCTTTTTGGCCCTGCAATAATACATTTGATGCTTTATATTTTTTGGCAGTTCCCGTACACATTATGGAAATGTTAACAGGAATAAAGGTGCATACACACAACACAAACAATTGCAATAACCTACATTGTTGAAAAACTGCTGATGTTAAAAGTGCTTGGCAAACTCCAAATACATAAACCAAACGCAAATAAGTCAAGCAAAAGTGTCCTTACACAGAACATCCCCCTCTGCTGGCCACGCCCCTCCACTGACCCGCCCCCTCAGCTGGCCACGCCCCTCCACTGACCCACCCCCTCAGCTGGCCACGCCCCTCCACTGACCCGCCCCCTCAGCTGGCCACGCCCCTCCACTGACCCGCCCCCTCAGCTGGCCACGCCCCTCCACTGACCCGCCCCCTCAGCTGGCCACGCCCCTCAGACGGCCAACACCTGTAATGGGGCCTTCATGCCCATCACCCCTTGGCTGAACCAGTTCATCAAACTGGAGAGAGTTCACTCTAGCAGCATGGAGCGACTCTGTCACTGCCAGGAGGGCGAGTCTCGGCCGAGTGACCCGCCTTGAAACGGAACAGGTGGGGGGGGGTCCAAGGGGCTGTTTTGGTGGAGGTACAAGGACAGTTGATTGAAGACGGCACGTCCAAGAGTTTTGGATAGGAAAGGTAAACAGGAAACCGCTCGTAGTTCTTGACCTCAGTGGGGTCAAGTGTGGGTTTCTTCAGAAGGGGGGGGGGGGGGGGGGGGGGTCACTCTGGCAGTCACTCTGAAAGCAGAGGGAAAGCATCCAGACGTCAGAGATGATGTGTAGATGAGGTGGGTCAGGAAGGGGAGGAATTGAGGCGCAGTAGAGACTGAAGAAGGAGAGAGGAGCAAGACCGGGTCAAGGGAGCATTCGGTAGGGCTGCTACAAGGTGAAGAACCTCGCCGGCGGGACGAGGGGAGAAACAACGGGAGAGGGAGGGAGGTGGAGGAGAAGGTGGTAGAGAGAGAGAGAGGGCTGGGAGGAAGACAGGTGTGGTGAGGGGGTGAGGGAAGGAAGACCGGACATCGTTGACCTTCCTGTCGGTGAAATCATCAGGGAGCAGGAAGGAGGTAGGAGGAGGAGGGGCCGGGGGATGGAGGAGGAAGACAGAAGACATACACACAGCATAGTATCCACAATGAAGAACTCGTTGTCCTTCACTGTCCTTCACAATAAATTAACAATAAATAGAGCTGTTGAGAAATCTGTACTCGACTGTGCGTCTCAGACACAAGAATGCAGGGATTGTTGTCTTGTTGTTGTTGTTGCCTGTATTTCAATTTGAGAGTCATGTCATATATATTCCGTATGGGCCTATATAATACATACAGACCAGCACAGGTATATTATAAATTATTAGATTTATTATGGTGCCATTGTGAGTTTGGGGTCTCCTTGGCTTGTGTCTGGGTGTAGAGAAGCTGGGTGTAAGCACATCACTTCTTGCGGGATAAGTTCCGGCTGGGGTCAACAAGAGGCAGCGTCTTCAGGAGAGTTTTATTCTCCAGAGCAGACAATACGGGGGTGGGTTGGGTTGGCTGACACACATGAGTTTTATACCCACTGGCTTGTTATGCCCCCCACATCTGCGTCAATCCCCCCTTCGGGTCTGACACTAACCAAACCCCACGCTAACCCCACACCCGACACTAACTCACTCATTGGCGTTCGGACGGCAGGCCGATGTCACCTCCGAGGTGACATGTCACCTCCGAGGTGATGCTGGTCATAGTGGTGGAGGAGGAGGAGGAGGGAGGAGGCTGGCACAGCCTTTGTGACAATGCACAGGGGCGTCAGCAGGGACCTCTATTTCACACCGTTTATCATTCACGGCCGCGGGAGTCATGCTAGAGTCATTTTGGCCTGAGCGAACACCACAGAACGAATGACACTTGGATACGCACACACACACACACACACACACACACACACACACACACACACACACGCACACACACACACGCATGCACACACACATACACACACACACACACACACACACATGGAGATACACATGCACACACAGACACACACACTCATAAAGAGGCACATATGTCTGCAGCAAAACACGCACTTCATACGTCTGTCTGTCAGAGACCTCCCTAACCTCTCTGATATTCTTCTGGCCAGTGACTTAATACTCCCTGACAAGCTGTCTAGCTTCCTCTCGATGTACTGTTCCCTTAGCCCCACTTCCTCCAGGAAGGGGAAAAGTGAGAGTTTTTCTTAATTTTACCTCTCCTCTGTTTGTGCGACTGCTCTCAGAAGTGAATGGAATTGAATGAGAGGAGACGTTCCAATATGTTGCTTTAGGAGGGAGAGGCAGGAAAACAAAACGATCGATCCCCATTGTACCACCTAGTTGATCGAATTTGCACTGAATGAATCCAAACATCCACACTTTAATGCAACCAATAACACTAATCAAATCATATAATTGTGAGGCAAGGACAGACGGAGACCAGGACAGACGGAGGCCAGGACAGACAGAGGCCAGGACAGACGGAGGCCAGGACAGACGGAGGCCAGGATAGACACACTTTTTTGCATGTGTTACCGTTTAGTTGCTATGGAGGAGGAAACAAGGCTACTGACTCTACTGGATACTACTGGATACTGGAGTCTAAATGGAGAAAATAACTTTGTTCAAATATACACACAACCAAACCTCCCGTCTCTCTGATTGGGTTTAACGAGTGAGTGAGTTTGTGTGTGTATGTATGTGTAGGAGTGAGGACATGTGTGTGTGTGTGTGTGTGTGTGTTTGTGTGTGTGTATGTATGTGTAGGAGTGAGGACATGTGTGTGTGTGTGTCTCTCTCTATGTAGATGTGTTTGCAGGCATGCTTGTGTGCCTGTGTGCGTGTGTGTGCGTCTCTATGTAGACGTGTGTGTGTGTGTGTGTTTTAATGTGTGTGTGAAACGTTAATTCTTGTGTGTGTGTGTATGTACTGTATATATGTCTCTATGTAGACGTGTGTGTGTGTGTCTCTCTATGTAGATCTGTGTGCATGCATGCGTGCGTGCTAGCGTGTGTGTGTGTGTGTGTGTGTGTGTGTGTATGTGTGTGTGTGTGTGTGTGTGTGTGTGTGTGTGTGTGTGTGTGTGTGTGTGCGTGCGCGTGCGTGTGTGTGTGTGTTTGTGTGTGTGTGCACGTGTGTGTGTGTGTGTGTGTCCGTGTGCGTGCGCGCGTGTGTGTCCGCGTGTGTGTGCGCGCGTGCTTGTGTGTGTGTGTGTGTGGGTCTATGTATGTGTGGAACATTTATGCCTTGTCTTTATTACATTATTATACGGCTGCCGACAATTAGAAGGATTACCGAGAGCTACGTGAAGCAGCTCCTGCCTCCACCAGAACCCCTTCACCCAGTGAGGAGACAGGTCAGGTCCAGTTTACCCTTAGATAAAGTGAGCCCTTAATGTGTAGTGATGATGCTGCTGCAGCCTGCAGCTGTGCAACCAGAGAGAAAATCGTGCTTGAAAACGTATTTAATTTCACACACAGTATGAGAGTCAATATGTTTACAGATAAAAACATCACAGGGGTTTTTATTTTGAAAAGCCATTGTGTTGTGTGTCGAGACAAATTGTAGCACCCGCTACAATGGTGGAATCACTTACCGCCAGATATTTCTTTTCACTATTTTCCAAAGACGAATGAGGTCGGGCTGCAGTAGCTCTGGGCGGCAGCAGCTCGGTCTGTTGGGACTTGGCTTGGGAACCGGACGGTCACCGGTTCAAATCCCCGAAAAAAACTGACCAAGTACGGAGTGAGAACTGGTACTTGGGGAAAAAGGTGTAAGTTCGCCTCCTGGGTGCTGCCGAGGTGCGCTTGAGCAAGGCACCAGACCCCAACACTGCTCCCCGGGCGCTGAATATTAAAAAAAAGCTGCCCACTGCTCCTAATACTAGGATGGGTTAAATGCAGAGAATCAAATTTCACTGTGTGTGTGTGCATGTGACCAATAAAGAGGATTGAAAAAGGTCCACATTTCCTAACTTAATTCATTTAGTGTCATTTGAACGACTCACCGGAGAGGCAGAGCGAAAGGGAAACGAGAAGCTGTCCCTGTGGTACTTCTGCACATGCATAATGCAGGCCTGTTGAACGCACACGTGCAACGGGAATGCTAATGTCCCTGTATCTGTATCGTGGCGGCGAGACGACGTGGTCATCGGCACTCCAAAGGGGGGGGGAGAGGGAGGGAGGGAGGGAGGGAGGGGGGGTTGAAGTGTTCGGCTGAGACTCGCAAGTAGAACAACACGGATTGCATCTGAGTTGTTGTTACGGCATACAGCTTCCTACAAGTGGCTGGTACGTTGGAAATACTCTCCATAGGTGACAACTTACACGACACGTTACACGAGTGCTTCATGAGTTACAACTTCTCTATTAGGTTACAGCACTCGACATGCTAAATACATTACATGCTACAGTTATCTTACAAATCACAGTTATGTTACAATACACAACATGCTACAATACTCAACAGTACACTACATGGTTATATACTGTGGTACTAGAGGTGTTAAGTAGTAGAGGATATATACTGTAGCAGTAGAGGTTATATAGCAGTAGAGGTTATATACTGTGGCAGTCCAGGGGCTTTTGTTAAGTCTGTCGAAGTAGAAGGTTATCCTGGTCGTAATTGCAACATGTTGTGTGCCAAAGCGATTAATGGTGTGTGAGTGTGAGTGTGTGTGTGTGTGTGTGTGTGTGTGTGTTGTGTCTGCAGAGCACAGGGGAAACAACCTTGCGCCTCTATCATTCCTCCTCTCCTCTCTGCCCATTCCCAGCACACCGGCCGAGGGGCAGACCAAGGGTACTGGAGAACAGTGGTTTTCAAGCTGTGGGTCGGAACCCAAATATAGGTAGCAGCAGGGGTCCAAGTGGATCACAGAATGGCCACGAACAACATCAAAAAAAGACTGTATATACAAATAAAATATGTATTTGATGTATATGATTCCTTGAAGACTGAAAAGGAGCAATACTGTATTGATGAAAAATATACACAGAGAATGGATCATTTTGGTAAAAAGAGGAATGTAATGTGCTATATTTACTGAACAAAAGCTTTGGTGTGTCCTGGGGCCCAAAGAACTTCCACAGGTAGGTCCCAGCATGAAGAACCGATGATACTACAGGTCAGTGGACCGAGGCCCTCAGCTCTAGCTGAAGCAAACCTTGCATCAGTGCTGAGAATACTGACATCAGAGATCACTTAAAAGCACACACACACACACACACACACACACTCGCAAACTCACAAAGTGTAGAGAGTATCTACACTTTGACATTGCGATGACGCTTAGCACCCGAGACATGGGTTGATGTGTGCTGCTGTGTTATTATGGGATGTTGCATGAGCTGGGGAACGAGCCCCCCCCCCCCCCCCCCCACCCCATCAATACAACTATTTGTATCTCTTCTCAATCTGGTGCAGGGATAAAGCAACTCAAACAATCCCAAGTCATCCATGAAGTTAATATTTATGCGCTATACGCAGGCCCCTTCCATAAAAGTTGCATTGTTACATATTGCGTGTGGCAGACAGCGAAGGGTGAAGGTGGCTGTGGAAAATAAAAATGAAACATTGAAAAATCTCTTGAGCACTAAATCAACCAGAAGAGCTCCACAAACGCCCAAAGCCGGCCCATGCAGTAATGTGTGTGTGCGTGCGCATGTGCGTGCGTGCGTGCGCGTGTGTGCGTGTGTGTGTATGCGTGTGTGTGTACGTGCGTGTGTACCATAACATTGCGGTCGTCCTTGTGGCAGGTAGCGGCGATGGCGTGGAACTGGTTCCCACTGCCAGGGCGACCACGCCGTCCGTCCATACGAATGTCACAGGCGAGACGCGAGATTAATGGACGGGCGCGTAGAATACCTGCAGACATGTATTAATACATTAAGACGCTCATACGAATGTGAATACAGATCTTTAGAATTTTAATACATCATAGTCAAAGGCATATTGATGTGTAGAATACCAACCGTAACACCATGTCTATAGAGACATGAATACATGAAATTCAATTATTAAAATACCAAAAAAAACGAAACCAAACCGACCCTTGCGTAATTATAAGACAGCAATTTTCAGGCGATGCCTAACATTTGTGTAGACCATAATGACGGTTGGACATGGATCGGTTTGCTCTGCTTTATGTCTGTTTTTTTGCCACCAGAAAGCAAATCAATTTCAAAAAACAGAAACCAGCTCAGTGCAGCCTCAACCCCACTTGGGCATCTTAGACATATTAGATCATTGATCGTGTTTTCATCTTCACTTGTTGTGTTCTTCCGTCAACAACCTTCACTCTTTGTTAACAGTAAAGCAAGTTGGTATTGACGGTGCACTTTCGGTGTTTCAGTGTCAGTGCAATCTCAATTTGGCTTTTAAATCTTCCTAATAATAACACATGGAGAGTGAACTGAATTGGACCCAAACAACTGACAACCTGAAGGACACCAACACAGCTGATAAGTTGTGTCTGGGACCAGAGAGACATATTCAGCTCTTCCAGACAGGCAGGAGGACTAAATCAAGTTCAGGGGCAGAGTCCTATGGTGTTGTGGAGGTGGTTGTTGTCATGATTGGTCTAGGACCACCAGGACAGAGCAAACACCCATGACTGAAACTTCTCATCAAGGTTGTTGAACTTGAGATGGGCCTGAAGCTGAGCACCCCCCCCCCCCCCCCCCCCTCACACACACACACACACACACACACACACACACACACGCACACACACATACACTCTGTTTATTTCATTTGCACATGAAAGCACTCCGCTTGTTTTCCAATTCCATGTGAATGAAGACGACATGTTGATTTGATTTGGTTCCAAATCAAATCAGCGGTAACTTGAGTGGCCGGCAGCTTCCCCTCCACGGCCTTAGCTGAACCTAAAAGACCCGGGGGATTGTTGAGACAATAGGCCCCATGTCTGAATGAGGCCCTGTTTGCCTGGGGGGACCTCGGCCTACCGTATAGTAAATTAAATAACTGGCCCACTAAAATTGCTTCTTGAGGGCTCCTCTCGAAGGACACAGGTTGATGAGTAATCCGGTTTGTTGCAAGAGTTTGAATAATGGTGAACAGAGCAGATGGAACATGCTAGAGCTCTCACTCAAGTGTGTGTGGCTGTTTTAACCTGTGGGAATAACAGTTTTAACCATTGTTCAATAACAATGCCCCACAGGTGTTCAGCCTCACCAGCCATAGAGTAATCAGTTAAACTCAGGCAAGGCGAGGCTGCTTAAACCAGCCACCCACCACACACACTCTCTATATGGCTCTATATACTGGATCTATGGTGTGTGTGTGTGTGTGTGTGTGTGTGTGTGTGTGTGTGTGTGTGTGTGTGTGTGTGTGTGTGTGTGTGTGTGTGTCTATGTATGTGTGTGTGTGTGTGTGTGTGTGTGTGTGTGTGTCTCTATGTGTGTGTGTGTGTGTGTGTGTGTGTGTGTGTGTGTGTGTGTGTCTCTCTCTCTCTCTAACGTTGGGCTGAAATCGTGTCTGGGCTTTTAAAAGGCTATCGAGGTGTGGTTTCGGGTTGGGTTCAGACAGAACTTTGTCAGGCTTTGGCCTCGCCGGGCTCAACTTTTCAGGACCAATTACAGCTCTAACTCGAATGGGCCTGAATCGGGTTTCTCTCAGCCGCCCTGTGTCTTGGGGAGTTATATCTATCGGCTGTGAGGCTGATAGATCCTGTATCTGATGACCACACACACACACACACACACACAAACACACATACACACACTCAGACACACACACACACACACATACACACACGTGTGTCCGTCTCCAGGAAGTGTTCACCAGGATTTATACCCTAGTGTCCCAGGGTATGAGGAGCCCACTCAGTCTTGATGTCACAGACGCTTGCTCCTGCCAAGGCTCCGAGAATACTGAATTACACATGCCACCAAAAACACACACACACACACACACACACACACACACACACACACACACACACAAACACACACACACACACACACACACAGTTGTGTAAACACACTTTAAATTATGCAAACAGTCCCAAGACAACTGACGTAAAATGGATATAAATGGCCGTCGTTAGCGTTGCCGCAAAGTAGCGGACATGGCTAGCGCTGAAACGACATTGAAACTGCCAGTCACTTCCAACGCTTCCTCATCTTTTTAGGTCAGGGAACAGTTAGCGCTTTAGTTAGCAGTGTGAGTTGGGTTAGCATTGTTCCATTTGTGGTTGCCGGGAAGCCAGCTCCTTTCACTTTTCACCTTACATCGATCCCATATGACACACACACACCTCAACACACACACACACACACCTCCACACACTCACACACACACCTCCACACACGCTCACACACACACACACACACCTCCACACGCTTACACACACACGCGCACACCTCCACACACGCTCACACACACACACCTCCACACGCTCACACACACACCTCCACACACACACACACACACACACACACACACACACACACACACACACACACACACACACACACACACACACACACACACACACACACACACACACACACACACACACACACACCCTGTTGACCGGCTCCCTTACGTGGTAAATAACCTTGGGACTTGGCCGGGGCTAACATACAGTCACTCTATAAGCTTTTGGAAGCGGCAGACACTCGCCTTAACCTCTGTCCTGCCAACCCGCTAATCTGGCGGTTTCATTCAATTGGGACCCCCCACACCCCCCCCCCCCCCCCCACTGGCAACCTGTTAGCGCTTCACGTATGTTCATGTTCATGTTTAAATATTTAAATCTAAACTTAAAACCTACCTTTTTACATTGTCGTTTGTCGCCTAGGAGTGCCCCTCAGCTCTCGTTACAGCTATCGACCCGTTAGCCAGCACTAGCCTACCCCTGCTGCCGTACTAGAGGTACTAGACTAGAGGTTCTCTACATGTTCCATGTCCACCCTACCCCATCTAACCGTACCGCAGTCTGCTTCTGTTTTCCAGTGTGCCGCTGCGATCCCCGCCTGAAGGATACCGGCCAGCACCACACACAAATTATATTCTCATTTCCCTATTTGTACATTGTGTATATTGTATGTATATTTTTTTCTTTGTACATTGCTATGTAAATTAGTATGTATGTCACTTATGGCACCCATTACACTCCTGAACCATCCCTGGAAGGAGGGAGTTTTTTCTTGCCCTTAGGGTTTGGGGGGGGGGGGGGGGGTGTTGTGAACATGTGGCCTGTGAAGCCCTTTGAGACTGTAACTGCGATTAAGGGCTTTACAAATTAAATTGACTTGACATTTTCCCTTTTAGGTTTAGTTTATTTTTTAACGTTGCTGCATGAAGGTGGAATAACAACTCTTTGATTTGGGTGCGCCTTTGATTCGTCCCAGGTAAGCCTCCGAAGGGCATCGCTCAGTAAAAGAACAGCCAGTTCTTTTATATATAATAATAATAATAATAATAACATCAAATCATCTATTCCACATATTCCGTTCCAAACTTGAGAAAAGATCCAGCATTTGTAAATGGCTTGTAGGAGAAAACGTGTTCCCACAAATAATAGCTGTTTTGGCCCTTACAACAGTCCTTACAACACTGTTTTTACTTATTGTGTACAGTTAACCCAAATAGAGATTGTGTTGCCACAAGTCGCCAATCTCTTGGTATAAGACAAACTGTGACTTAAAAGGGAAACATAAATAATATCAGAGCTATTTATTGGATACCTTTGCCCCCCGTACGAGCCCATTCCTCTCCATCATCATCGGCCTCATAAATCCTTTAAAACACATGAATGTCCTTGTGATTGATTCACCTACTTGTTCATCAAGTTACGGACACATTAAACATTCATTGGTTTTAATGGCGCATGTGCATTGCGTGCGTTCTATGACCAGCCATCCTTTACGCGGTCAGAGGTACGTTTTAATGTGTTGATATATATTGCGTAGGGCTGAAGTATTGGATTTAACGGAGTGTGGTCACATCTCCCCCCCGCGGGGGGGGAGATGCTTGGCATAAACCAAGCATCTCCAACCAGCCGAGGAATGTTTCCGGACGTTTAAAGTCTCATTTTGGGCACGGACATCAAAAGATACAAAAAAATAACACAAACCAATCATCCGGGAAACCCCTTGACTGGAATGCTGGTGGCTATTGCACAACACACACACACACACACACACACACACACACACACCACACACACACACACATTCTGTGTGTCCCACTGTGGCGACTACATATGAAAACGTTACGTTAAACCTTCCGACCAGAGAGAGGACGGGAGATACAAAGTAAAAATTAAGTACAGGAGGTTATACCATCTGGGATAATATTGTGTTTTGGATTCCTATTTCCACAGCGTAAGCATTTTTTCAAAAGTACATTCATGCTCGCTTCTCGGCCCCGAAGCCCACAGGAGGAGGAGGAGGAGGAGGAGGAGGAGGAGGAGGAGGAGAGACCCGAGAAAAGGAAGGAACGACCTGGAGATAGTGTCGAGGTCTGTGGACGGACGGACCCGGGGAAAAATCAATGTGAGGCCACGGTTCGGGTGCATTTCCCAGGAGGAGGAGGAGGAGCAGCTCGTGGCCAGGGGGCGGAGAGCGCTTCTCACCAAGTGACTAACAATCTAAAGGACCCAAATGAATAAGATGTGAATCAGTGGGCTGAAAATGAGATTCCTCCTCCTCCTCCTCCTCCTCTCTCCTCCTCTTCCTCCTCCTCCTCTTCCTCCTCCAAACGGGGCTCTCCAGCCAGCACAGCGGGGCTAAAACACTGATTACATTCCAGAGAAAGTTTCGTTTTTATTAATTTTTTGAGGCCCCTGGGACTTGGGAGAGGGACCATGTACATGAGGCGGGTAAATCAATGTCAGAGGAGTGTATTGTACAGCCAGGAACGGGTGGTGTTGTGGTGTGTTCGAACAGGTTCAAGATTCAAGATAAAGTGGAATGCTTATACTCCCCATTCCCTGGTGGTGTTGTGGTGTGGGGTTTCTATGCTGTTATGTCGCCGTGTTAGGTCAACTCTTATGCTGGTATATTTACTGTATAACAAGGCGCCGAAAATCCTGTTTTTGTGGTGGGTGTCTTTCTTCCTAATCCAGGCTAACAGAGACACCTGCACAGGCTTCTTCTGGCTGCCTTTCATCATCTACCCGTCAAACTTTCCAGTCCGTCTGTCCACAGTGCCTCAGCGTTATTTAATAGTATATTTTTTCACTCAGTCTTTTATGGCATCTCTCCCCCTCTCTCTCTCTCTCTCTCTCCCCGTGTGTGTGTGTGTGTGTGTGTGTGTGTGTGTGTGTGTGTGTGTGTGTGTGTGTGTGTGTGTGTGTGTGTTTGTGCGTGCGTGCGTGTCTAAGGCCGTGTCCGGGGGCCAAAGTGCAGGACCCATCAGGCAGATATCAAGATAAACAGAACAGAGGCAACAGGGCTGACAAGAAAATAAGCGCCATCCATCAAGGCAGTGGTCTACTTACACCATGTGTCAGAGCAACCGTCTGGCCACACTGCTGGCCCAGCACCGCGGCCGTCAGAACAGTGGAACCGCACCACCACCTTTACGGTCATTTAGGACCAGTAAAGGGGTCAGCAGAAAGACAAGCATAGGCTATGGATGAACGCGGCGCTGGAGGAAAGCAGACGTGTCTCTACGAGCTCCCGCAGTTTATTTAGTTTACTTAGTCTACTTGTACTTTTTACTTGTCTTTTCACACTTTTCTTTTATATTTAAGTAACTGTATAGGACTATAGCTAGTCACCATGTGTGTTATCA
Source organism: Muraenolepis orangiensis (assembly GCA_027704905.1). Classification (NCBI taxonomy): domain Eukaryota; kingdom Metazoa; phylum Chordata; class Actinopteri; order Gadiformes; family Muraenolepididae; genus Muraenolepis; species Muraenolepis orangiensis. Next base: position 17,453,829 of record CM051005.1, on the reverse strand, counting down.
CATATGATTGCCAAACACTCTTGGAATTACGGAACAATACAACCACAGACAACGCAACAAAGCACTGGGACTTACCTGTGGAGATCCGGCGGGACAACGGAGAGCGGGGGGAGGGGAGCCACCAAGCCCCGGGGGGCAACAAAAAATGCAGGAGAGGGTCTCGTGGCGGCCCACTGGTTAGGACACGCCGGAGGCGATGGAAACCAGCCCTACTGAGCATTCTCCTCGCTAACGTTCAGTCTCTCGCAAACAAGTCTGACAAACTGAACTGCCGTATCGCCTCGCAGCGGGACATCAGGGAGTGTTGTGCAATGAACGCCATGAATTCGGAACCGACAGAACAGCTGAGTCCACGGGGAAGAACAAAGGGGGGGGGCGTATGCTGCTTGGTGAACAATAGCTGGTGTACGGACGTTCAGGTGCTTTCTCAACACTGCTCATCTAATCATCTAATTTTACTTGCCGAGGGAAATCTCTGCTATTCTCATGTCGGCGGTTTACATCCAACCACGGGCTGATGCGAACATCGCATTGGACGAACTTTACATTGAAGTGATCAAACTTCAGAATCGCTACCTCGAGGCAGTCCCCATTGTAGCGGGGGACTTTAACGACTGCAATTTAAAAAAGGTATGACCAAAATACTATCAACACATCTCATGTCCGACCAGACAGAACAAGACTCTTGATCACTGTTACACCACCATTAAGCATGCTTAGCGCGCTGTCCACGCATCCAACGAGCAGCTCCCTGCTGTGAGCTCCGGGTTACTATTGGACCACAATATATCCACCACTGTTCAGCATCGCTACTGTGAAGTATCTCCCGGATAGCCTTTCAACTTTCCCGGCGCGGTTAGCCCTTGTTGGCTAGGACAGCTGCATCCACAGCTAGTCGGCTAGGACAGCTGCCTCCACAGCTAGCCGGCTAGGACAGCTGCCTACACAGCTGCCTCCACAGCTAGCCGTCGAAACAGCCTGCTGGCTAACCTGCTGCTTTGACACAGACCGTTTGTCCCAGCTTCTTCTCCTCCTGCCATGCTATGGATCACCATCTCATACTACCTAACAGTTTTCTGTCTATGGCTAACGGCCTGCTCCAGACGAGAACCTGCGGCCACCGGCATGATGTCAAAGTATTCCATCCCACAACTGCGGAGTGTCTCAACAACCACACGACCCCAACGTGCATCTCAGCCATCAAACACCTTGGACTACTACACCGACCTTGTTACATCCACAGAGGCTCTTGTAGAAAGTTAGTTTACCACCAACCATGCCCGCCTGTATCATCCATTCCTTCCATCTGGACCACTGTGGCACGTCTGCCACGTCATCAGAGCGCTGCCGCTCTCGGTGTAAACAGCGCGGGAAACACGGCGAGACTGCTACACACTGAGCTGTGCGAAAAACGTGGAGTGGATTCCAGTTTACTCCGGACCCTACAGAAATCCACCATTTCATCTACAGTCAAAATATAACTGTTTAATGCACAATCCCTTACAAACAAATCATCATTCATACAAGACCACATCATGGACAAGGGAATAGATTTGATGTGCCTCACAGAAACGTGGCAACAGCCAGAGGTTTACTCTGCCCTAAATGACCCCCGGCTACAGGCTACAGCTACCAACAAGGCCATCTCAATGGAGCTGCCACTCCTGCTACCCCACACCCAACCCAAGCGTCAGAAATCTGAAAAACATCAACCCCGACACCATGACTTCGGATCTCCAGCATCTCTCCACAATTACTCCTACATCAGTCAAAGAATCTGTGGACTTTTACAATAAATCTCTGCGTAATCTCCTGGATCTCCACGCCCCTGTCAAAATCAGAACAGTCACTTTCACACACTCAGCCTCCTGGTACACCTGCAAGCTGTGAAAAATAAAGACAGTGGGGCGTGTCCTCGAGCGGCGCCTCAAGGTTTCTGGACTCACTGTTCACAGACCAAAAGAACCACCAAAAGGCCTATGCAAAGTCCCTCAGAGACACACGGTCCAAATTCTACTCCACTATCATCAACAATAGCCCTGGCAATTCCAAGCAACTTTTTTTCACTATAAATCATCTCCTCAAACCTCAGACTTGCCATTTCTATCAAAGGTGCTGGAGAAAGTAATTGCCATTCAGATTCACGAACATCTCACAACACAATAACCTCTTTGAAAAATTCCAGTCTGGTTTCCGCCAGGGCCTCAGTACAGAAACTGCCTTTGTCACCAATGACCTGCTGATGACAGCTGACACCCCGGATCTCCATCCCTCCTCATCCTCCTGGATCTAACTGCAGCATTTGACACCGTCGACCATGACATTCTACTCCATCGTCTTCGCTCGACAATTGGACTCTCTGACTCTGCCCCAAACTGGTTCACCTCATATCTCACCGGGAGGACTGAGCACGTCACCTTGGGAGCGGCAAAACCATAAACACACTCTGTGAACTGTGGTGTCCCTCAAGGATCAGTCCTTGGCCCCACCCTTTTCACCATATACTTGGTCGTGTCATCAGCCGGCATGGAATATCATTCCATTGCTATACTGATGACACACAGAACTCTACACAACTCAGAACAAACCCAACCCCCTCCACACCTCTGCCATCATCCAGCATAACCACATGCCTGGAGGAGATAGAGGTGTGGACAACTTCAATTAAACAGCTCCAAGACTGAAGCCATTCTAGTTGGCACTCCCCATCAGGTCCTTTCATCCTCCATCACCAGCATCACCTTCTCCGGTCAGAACATTTCACTCTCATCAACTGTTACCAATCTGGTTGTTCAAATGGATCCTCACCTGTACTTTGAGGCCCACATCAAACCAACATGCAAGACCTCCTTCTACCACTTCAGAAATATCGCTAAACTCCGCCCCACACTCAGTCTGTCAGATGCTGAAAAGCTTGTCCACGCCTTTGTCTCCTCCAGGCTAGACTACTGTAACTCACTTCTCATTGGGATTCCTAGCAAGAACATCCAGAAGCTGCAATACATCCAGAACAGCGCTGCTAGGATCCTGATGAGAGTGCGGAAGTATGAACATCACATCACACCCATACTCAAATCATTGCACTGGCTCCCAGTCTCATTCAGGATTGACTACAAAATCACCCTCTTCACCTATCAGTGCATTCATGGAAATGCTCCCTCATCCATCAAAGAACTGCTCACCCCACAAACCTCCCCGAGGAGCCTACACTCTGAAAAGGCAAAACTCCTCCTTCCCCGACGGAACAAACTGAAAACCATGGGAGACTGAGCCTTCTGCTCCGAGACTGTGGAATGCCCTTCCAAACCAGCTGAGGACACCACAGACTGTGGATGTTTTTAAAAAAGGCCTAAAAACACATCTTTTTAGAATAGCCTTTTACTCGATTTAAAAAAAAAACCACTGGTTGCTATGCCGGCGTAAATGTCGCTGCTTTTATTTAGTTGTTTTTTTTTTTAAACCATTTTTTACTCTGTAGCACTTTGAGTTTTGTCTACGCTAATTAAAAGTGTGCTTATAAATATAATTTATTCTTATTATTATTAAGTACAAACTCAGAAAAGCCATCAAGAAGGGTAAATTGGATTACAAAAACAAATTGGAATTACAGTTCGGGGCCTCTTATCACAAGTGCAGTGTGTGGGTTGGACCCCGAATGCAGACAACAGACCAGAGAGGGGAGAACAGGTGGTTTATTTGCAAAACGCATGTGGAATGGTCATGGACAGGCAAGAGGTCTGGATACCGGGAGGTTGAGGTGCGTAGTACCGACAGGTAGTAGACAGGCGGGTGGTTAGGGACAGGCGAGGAGTCTGGATACCGGGAGGTCGAGGTGCGTAGTACCGACAGGTAGTAGACAGGCGGATGATCAGGGACAGGCGAGGAGTCTGGATACCGGGAGGTCGAGATGCGTAGTACCAACAGGTAGTAGACAGGCGGATGATCAGGGACAGGCAAGGACTCTGGATACCGGGAGGTCGAAGTAGCGAATGGGCAGAAAACAGGTAAGTGGGTTACCGGAGAACTTGTAACATACATCCGCGAATACGAGAAGTACAAACGAGCAACGTGCCCTAGTGACGCCGCGGTATATGTAGCCCCAGGTGAGGTAATTAGTAATCAGTCACGGCAATTGTTGACAGATGTGTGTGTGCGCCGCCAGCGCACGTGGCTTGGCTACGCCCCCTGTCAACCACTGTAACCATGACAGCTCTGACACCAGACGTATGTGGCATGGTCTGGGGGTCCTCTCCAACTACAAGGGGAGCTCAGGGGCAGTCACCAAAAATGACCCTACCCTACCAGATGAGCTAAACAAGTTTTTCGCTCGCTTTAAAAGGGACCATGAGCCGACCAACAACTTGAACATCAGCCCAGAGGACTACGTTCTACAACTCTCTGAGTCCGAGGTCCGCAGAATCCTCAGGAGGGTGAAGGCGGGGAAGGCAGCCGGCTCAGACAGAGTTCCATCCCGCGTCTTCAAGACCTGCGCTGACCAGCTGGCTCCTGTGTTCACCGACATCTACAATGCACTGTCGACTACTGTCGTCCCAGCGTGCTTCAAAGCGACAACCATTGTGCCGTTACCCAAAAAGACCAAGGTAACATGCTTCAATGATTATCGTCCAGTGGCTTTAACACCCATAGCCATGAAGTGCCTGGAGAAACTTGTAATGTCACATATAAACTTGTCTATCCCTGAGTCCCTAGACCCACTCCAGTTTGCATACAGACCAAACAGGTCTTTAGACGACACCATTTCCCTGGCACTACACATGGCCCTGCAGCACCGAGACAGGAGAGACACCAACGTCAGACTCATTCATTGACTACAGCCTGGCGTTCAATACCATCATTCCCTCCAAGTTGGTCCTGAAACTGAGGGACCTAGGTCTGGGCGCCCCCATCTGTAACTGGATTATGGACTTCCTGACGGGCAGGCCTCAAGTGGTGAAGATTGGGAACAACATCTCAACCAATCTCTGGTCCTCAACACCGGAGCACCCCAAGGCTGTTGCCTCAGTCCCCGGCTGTACTCGCTGTACACACATGACTGTACTGCCACGCACAGCAATAATCGGATTATCAAGTTTGCAGACGACACCACAGTCATCGGCTTGATAAGCGAGGGCAATGAGACAGAGTATAGAGATGAGGTGGTCCAGCTGACGTGATGGTGTGAGGACAGCCTCTCACTGAATGTCAGCAAGACCAAGGAGCTCATCGTGGACTTCAGGAGCCACCGGGGCACCCACTCCACCATCAGCCTGGATGGGACTTCCGGCGCTGCGACGAGCGGCAGCCAGCAACAGTTGCTCCCCCTCCCCTCTTACTTTTTAGTTATTTATTCTTATATTATTGTTGTTTTTAGTATAGTTTTTCGTTAAGTAGTTGTGCAACCCTCAGCCAACTATGTTTAGGGAAGTTTTTGCCGTGTTTCTCATTCTGGGGACACTGTTACTGAACCACGTCTCCGTCGCGGCTCAACATTACGGCGGAGCCATTGTCTACGCGCGGAGTCAGCTGTTGTCGCTACAACAGACCTCGCTGCTAAGGGAGAGGCCCGACATCCCCGACCTCCCCAGGGAGCTGAGGAGGACGTACAGGGGACGCAAGGCTGGACATAAACAGCGGGAGAGGAAGCGGAGATATAAACCATATCTCCCTTCCATCACCATGGGGAACGTGAGGTCGCTAGCGAACAAGATGGACGAGCTAGCGGGCCTGGTGAGGACCCAGCGGGTGTACCGGGAGAGCAGCGTGCTTTGTTTCACGGAGACGTGGCTCCACGAGGACACCCCGGACTACAATGTTACCGCGGACGGCTTTCTGACCGTCCGGGCGGACAGGACGCACTGAGAGAGTGGCAAGAGGAAAGGTGGGGGACTTGCTATTCTCGTTAACAACAAGTGGTGTAACCCTGGACATGTTACTGTGAAGGAACGTGTGTGTAGCCCGGCCCTGAACTGCTGGCCGTGAGTCTGCGGCCATACTATCTGCCGCGAGAGTTCTCCCACGTGCTCCTTGTTGTTGTTTACATTCCACTGTCGGCAAACGCGGCGCTCGCGTCTGACGTCATCCACTCCGTTGTCACGAGACTTCAGACACAGCACCCTGAAGCATTCATCGCGATATCTGGGGACTTCAACCATGTGACTCTGGCTGTAACACTTCCCACCTTCAAGCAGTTTGTGGACTGTCCCACCAGGGAAAACAAGACACTGGACCTGATGTATGCCAATGTTAAGGAGGCATACAGCGCCACCGCCCTTCCTCCTCTTGGAAGGTCAGACCACAACCTCATCCACCTTCAGCCCCTGTATAGTCCAGCGGCTGCCTGTGACCATAAGGACTGTGAGGAGATGGTCACAGGAGGCCGATGAGGACTTGCGGGGCTGCTTTGAGTCAACAGACAGGTTTTCCTCTGTGATTTGCATGGAGAGGACCTTGATGATCTCACGGAATGTATAACAGGGTACATCAACTTCTGTGTGGACAGTGTTGTTCCCACAGAGACTGTACACTGTTTCCCCAACAACAAGCCGTGGGTCACCCGAGACATCAAGGTCCTGCTCAATGAGAAGAAGAGAGCCTTCAGAGACGGGGAGAGGGAGCAGATGAGGCGGGTTCATAGGGAGCTGAAGGAGAGGATCCAGCAGGGCAAAGACAACTATAGGAGGAAGCTGGAGCACAAACTTCAGCAGAACAACCTGAAGGATGTGTGGAGTGGCATGAGGAGCATCACTGGCTACAAACAACCTGGTAGCCAGACAATAGGGGGGGACCTGACCGGGCCAACGAGTTGAATTTGTTTTTCAATAGATTCAATGAGTGGGCTCCGGTCTACCCCCCCTCCCCCTCCCCCTCCAGCTCCTCTACAACCATTCCCCTCCAGCCCCCCAGCCCTGTTGTCCCCCCTCGCCCACCGTCCCTCTCCAGCGACAACATACATGTTCTCTCTCCCCCACCACCACTACCTCACCCCTCCCCCATCAACACATCAGAGACTCTTCCTGCCCCCACACAAGGCACACAGACCTTGACAGCTGAGCAGGTGAGGAAAGTGCTGTGCAGGCTACATCCAGGCAAGGCTGCTGGTCCTGACGGCGTCAGCCCGAGGGTCCTCAAAACATGTGCTGCCCAGCTGAGTGGAGTCCTGCAGTACATCTTCAACCTGAGCATGAGACTGGAGGGGGTCCCTGTGCTGTGGAAGACATCCTGCCTGGTGCCGGTTCCGAAGAAGGCACGTCCCAGCTCCTCTAATGACTACAGACCGGTGGCGCTGACATCCCATGTGTCGAAGTCCTTTGAGAGGCTGGTCCTGTCGCTTCTTCGGCCCCTGGTCAGATCATCGCTGGACCCTCTTCAGTTTGCCTACCAGCCAAAACTGGGAGTGGAGGACGCCATCATCTTCCTGCTTCACCGTGCCTACGCCCACTTGGACAGACCCGGGAGCACTGTGAGAATCATGTTTTTCGACTTCTCCAGTGCGTTCAACACCATCCGGCCTGCCCTGCTGGGGAGTAAGCTGACGGCGATGAAGGTGGACTCTTCCCTGGTTTCCTGGATTACAGACTATTTGACGGGTCGTCCACAGTTTGTCAGACTGCAGGACTGTGTGTCTGACACTTTGGTCAGCAGCACTGGTGCTCCACAGGGAACGGTTCTTTCCCCATTCCTGTTCACCCTTTACACCTCAGACTTCCAGTACAACTCAGAGTCCTGCCATCTGCAGAAGTTCAGGGGCGTCGTGGACTCCTTCGTTGAGTGGTGTGAGCTGAACCACATGCAGCTCAACACAGACAAGATGAAGGTGATGGTGGTGGACTTCCGCAGGAGGAAATCTACCCCCACACCCATTTCCATCAAGGGTGTGTCCGCTGAAGTTGTTCAGGAATATAAATACCTGGGAGTTCACCTGGACAACAAACTGGTCTGGGCCAAGAACTCTGAGGCTGTTTACAAGAAGGGCCAGAGCCGTCTCTACTTCCTGCGGAGGCTCCGGTCCTTCAACGTTTGCAATACGATGCTGAATATGTTCTACTAGTCTGTGGTAGCCAGTGCCATCTTCTCCGGTGTCGTGTGCTGGGGAAGCAGGTTGAGGTCAGCAGACGCCAACAAGATCAGCAGGATCGTCAGGAAGGCTGGCGTGGTCCTAGGGGTCCAGCTGGAAGATGCTGCGCAAGCTGCGTAGTATCGTTGACAACAACTCTCACCCTCTCCATCAGGTGCTGACCTCATACAGAAGCACCTTCAGCAATAGACTCATTCCACCCAGGTGCACCACAGAACGCCACAGGAAGTCCTTTCTTCCTGTGGCCATCAGTCTCTATAATTCATCTACCTCGGGTCGTGAGAGGGACAGTGGAGATTCAGTGACCTGAGGCCAACGCACTGTTATTATTATTTTTGGTCAACGCACTGTAAATTCCTTTCACTGTAATTTTGCACTGTAAATTCAATTTCACTTTTCACTTTTCACATGTCACTTTTTCAGTATTCATCTGAGTTATTTATTAGTATTTTATTACTGCCAATTTGCACTATACGTATTGTTGTGTATTGTATATACCTACGTATTACAGTAACAATACTGTAAATTGTGCAATTCATCTATCAATACATTTAGATTTCATTTAGTTATATTTTGCTTATACTAGTTTTGTTTAGTTAGTTGTTATTTAGTTTTTAGCTTTAGGTATTAGTATATTTGTGTGTGCATTTATTCCCCCTGTGTCAACTGTTGCACCTTAATTTCCCTCGAGATAAATAAAGTAATCTGAATCTGAATCTGAAGTTGTCAGCTGCTTCCGTTTCCTTGGTCTACTGATTTCCGATTATCTGGCGTGGACACGCAACACGGAGGTCATGCTGAAGAAGGCTCACCAGCGCCTCTATGCTCTGCGGTGCCTCAGAAAAAGGGGTATAGGCCAGAGGTGGCTAGTGAACTTCTACCGTGGCACCGTAGAGAGCGTCATGACGGGTGGCGTCACGTAAAGGTATCACATCACGTCACGTAAAGGTATCACATCACGTCACGTACGGCAACACCACTGCACGGGACAAGAAAGCCATCCAAAGGGCTGTGAGGACGGCAGAGAAGATCATCGGGTGTGCACGGTTGTGAGATCTTTAGGACCAGATGTCGGAAGAAGGCCAAGTCCATCATAAAGGACTGCAACCACCCTGGGCACCATCTCTTCTCCCCCTACCGTCTGGTCGCTGGTTGCGCAGCATCCATACAACAAGCACTACCAGGTTTTAGGAATTTTTATCCACAGGTAGTGTGCCTACTGAACTGCTAGGAGTGCTGCCACTTTCACTTTCATAACATGTCATTAACATTACTTACATACTTTGTTGGACTTTCTGGACTCATCACAGTTACTGCACTGTACTGCACTGTATTCATTATGCTGCTGCACTACTGGCACTTTAAATGCTTTTGGAAGATTTTTGTAAAAAAACTAAAAATCTAATCTTGTATCTTATATCTTATATAGATATACGTAAAGAATGACGTAAAGAATGAAAGAATGAATTGCACGAATGAATGGATGATTTTTTTGGTTTTTGCGATGGCTTACTCAATAGGCCTATATCACGTTAGATTAGAAAGCCGGAAGTACCCGTTAAAAATCGCTGAAGCAGTGTATCCCAAGTTCCGGTTAATGCATTCACCTTGGCATTCACCATGGAGGACAGTTATCGCTGGACAACATCGCTGAATAACCTTCCAAAAGTCGGTCAAGACGATGTGGTTCAACTAGTGAATGAACACTCTAGAGTCTACAGTGAAGAAGTCTAAATCCGAATCATACAATTCCCCGACATTGTGTCTTGTGGCTCTATCTGGATATATCGCCATATAACGAAGGCGATGTTGTGTAGGAGCAGAGGTATGCCTATGTATTTAATATAGGCTATTTATTTGATTGATTTGGATTATTTCAATGTACCTTTTCATTTACGTGTTAATATGTAGTGTGCAGCTGTATATGTTCTAAAAGGGAATGCCTGTTATTCTTGTGAATATGAGTTGTCTTAAAATAAAAGTGCTTGTGACATACTTGTGGCATTGAGTTAAAACCGAATTTGTATAAAATACCAATATATATCGTATATCGCGATGCACCCTAAAAATACCGGGTTTTGGTCCGTATCGCCCAGCCCTACTTGGGACCAGTGCTTTAAATCACACACTTACCCGTCATTGTGTGGCTCTATTCGGATGAGAGATGGTGTGTGTGTGGGGGTCAGGACCAGTGCTTTTAATCATACATATACCCGACATTATTAGCGTATATGACGTATATGCTCTCCTTGTCAAAGTGCAAACTGCAGACATACGCGCTACCCATGAGAACATGAAACGAGGGACCTTCATCCTCCTTATCAGCCTCACATAAGACTTGCAGCGGAGTTTGTCTTTGGGGAAATGGTGTAAACGGAGGTAGGGCTGTCTCTGTTTAGACGTTGAGCAGCCGGTTCACTACAATAACAGAGAGGAGAGGAGGCGGCCACAGTTTGTCACGTATCTGGGGTAACTACCGGAAGCCCTATTGGGCTCACTGTGTTTAAACTTCGACACAACATTCGGAGATAAACATCTCACAGTATGCCTTCTTAATGTTCATATATGGGCTTTGTTGAACGATTGTTCCAGAACAATCAGAACACAAAACACAAAGAAACAGAGAGAGGGGAAGCGAGAGGGGCTGATATAGGAAGACAGAGGACAGGGGGTTAACCCTGATGACCTTAGTGAACAGTGTGAGGGTACACTGCTCTGCGATTTTTAAGGCTCCGGAAGCAGGAAGTGTGATATAGGCCTATTGGGCTCACTGTGTTTAAACTTCGACACAACATTCGGAGATAAACATCTCACAGTATGCCTTCTTAATGTTCATATATGGGCTTTGTTGAACGATTGTTCCAGAACAATCAGAACACAAAACACAAAGAAA
>CM051005.1:17400362-17437862 GCA_027704905.1 Muraenolepis orangiensis | reverse complement strand
GTTGATTATTTTATTGAACAATGGGTGCTGCTATTTTGTGTAATTAAACATCCGACACAATTAGCTTCAAGGCACTTTGGAATTAATCAGGGTATAATAATCAGAAGGGTTTTTTTTGTTGTTTCAGCTCATAGGCTTACTCAGCGAGACACTTAAATCGGTAAATCGGTAAATTGGCAGTATATCGCAGTAAGCATTTTTTAACAAAATGTTATCTAGTTTTGCTGCCTACATGAAAAATGAAAACCCATAGACTCGTAAAATAATGAAGATGTATGCATTTTCTTAACTGCTGTGTTTTGAGGTCATATAGAAACAGAAACAGTTATCGTTTTTTTAAGTAAAACGTAGGTTTCCCAATCATTTTTATCATTGCAAATATCGTTGTGAAACTGTATTTATGACAGGGGTCGAAGCAGGTTAGCATTAGTAATACACTTATGAGTAATTGAGTTGGGAGATGGACACTTGCCCGTCCTCTGAGATGTGTGTGTGTGTGTGTGTGTGTGTGTGTGTGTGTGTGTGTGTGTGTGTGTGTGTGTGTGTGTGTGTGTGTGTGTGTGTGTGTACGTGGTCTGGGCAATACCAAAAAAGTTAAATAAAGCGCAAAATAAATTACACTCAACGGAAGGCCTTCGCTGACATAAACTTATTTTTTGCTGTTTTTCTTTTTTTTTTAATGAATGAATCATCTTTTCATTTGATGAAATAGTTACAAGGGATGCAACCTAATTAATTGTAATCTTAAATTGATCACTTAGTAATAATGTCATGCCTCGGAAAGAAAAGTAAGCAAGCTTTTTGTAAAGGCTTTTTTGTCTGAGGATTCTTCAGGTGCACACACAGTTTTAAGGTACCCTATACCCCCCCCCCCCCCCCCCCAACACCGAGGACCGTTTTAAGGTACCCTAAGAACCCCAGCATTGGGCCAGTGTGCCAGACCAGGAACCGTGGCGTTAACGCCCAGATTAGCTTGAACGAAGACCCGCAGGGAGTTAGGACAGGCTGAAGTAATTCACTTCTGTGAGGCACCTGTCATGAATTAACGTAGCGTAAAGCGAAAGGCAAGTGAGTCAGCAGAGGTGTACGAGATGAGGCACATTTCAACTTATTTTCTCTGGTCGTTTCTCTGGTTGTGCTGGCTTGTATTGTAGAGACGGTGTCAACGGGTTCCCACTGTTTACCGGTGAGTCATTGTCGCAGATGCTTTCATCCAACATGAAGTGCGGCCACTTCAGATCCGCAGGATCGTTAAGTGTTGAGCAGGTGGGTGTTGAGGACATGTTGCTTAAGGATGCCAATATGTGGGCTGCTAACACCCTAGCTAGCTAGATAGTTAGCTAGCTGCACTGTACTGTCCCCCATAGATATTTTTATTTGATTTTAAACCCAGCTCTATCAAAAAAAGAACAATGGACAAAACAGCAAGGGAACAATATTGATATAATTAATATTAATATATTAATATTTGCCATATATATCCCCATCCGGTAACCAACGGCGACAGAGGTGACGGACCGGAGTGTCCGACAGCACCGATCTCACCTACCAAGTCGGAATCCCGTGGGGACGTAGTATTTGCAGACGAGACGGCGCAAGTCACGGGAATGACCCCCCCCCCCCAGAGACTGAGTCTCATGGGGCCGTTACTCACTCACCGGCACCAGGCACACTTCCTCCTGCTCTACAAACGTCCCCCTGCCAAACCTTTTCATGTCCTCCGTAAGAAAGACAGAAGGAGAAGGAGCGAGGCGGGCCGGTTGATCTAGGTTTAGATCAGAGCCAAGAAGAAGAAGAACCGTAAAAAGACCAGACTTTGAGAAGGTCAACGTCAAATATGAGTGGGTAGAGGGAGAAGGGCGGGGGGAGGGAACCCAGAAGAAGGTTCCAAGACACTCATCAATTAATTCAATTTTAAAATGTGACATATCTCATAGATGAATTGTGTTTTAGTGAGGGGCAGGGTTCTTTGTGTTTCATAGATTGTGTACAGATATTGTGATAAAATGATAGCTCTATCGAGAGGAGTGCTGCCACCTGATTGCTTCACTTGGACACCCTGTTTCACTTGGAATCACCTTAATGAATTTTTGGCTACAGCCACCAGGGGGTTCGTTCAGTGAACAAACTGTGTGGAAATATCCTTGAAGAACACAGTGAAGGTCTTTTGGGGCTCCAGAGGTGCGACTCTCACCTTTCTAATCACCCAAGCAGAAGATTAAAAGAGCACATTAGGCAGTAGGGAGCGTGGGGAGAGAGAGAGAGAGAGAGAGAGAGAGAGAGAGAGAGAGAGAGAGAGAGAGAGAGAGAGAGAGAGGAGAGAGAGAGAGAGAGAGAGAGAGAGAGAGAGAGAGAGAGAGAGAGAGAGAGAGAGAGAGAGAGATATGTATATTAGAAGAGAGAGAGAGATACTTATTTATACATCAAAACACAAGAGAAACTGTAACTCAACACCTACACACCTACAATGTCACCACTACTAACACAATACATATAGAGCCTTGTGAGGTTTATAATAACAATGTCTTATGATGTACCTTTGAAGTCATTTGGTTTATTACAGACGTTACCGATTCATGAACAGTAGTGAATCAATACAATTCAGTGAATCAACAAATGATCACATTAGCGCGGCTATTAGATAATGATTAAGGGGTAAATCGTCTTCTAAGTCAACTGGTCACCAGGGACACAAATAGTGCAAGAGTGCAGAAATGGGTGGGTTAGCAGAAGAAATTGACTCTTCTTATTGGATAAGAAATCAATGTACACTTAATTGCAGCTCCAGCTTAAAAGTATTGGTTCTGTCACAGTCTGCATTGATGTCACCACGCTTCTACTGCATTCTCCCAGATAGCCACACACCCCTCGTTAGTTGTTGCCCACAGCCGCGGCGCATTGCCAATCAGGCTAGTACTTAAGTCTTCCCCTGTTCACTCAGTCGTTGCCAGATTGTACTTGACCAATGCCAGACTCTCCAGCGATTATTCCTGGACCTGCCAGTATCGCCTGTTTCCTGAACCTGCCTGGATCTTCCTGGTCTGTCTGTTTGGACATCGTACTCCCTGCCTGGTTCCCCACCCTCTGCCCGGCCTCGACTTTCGCTTTCTGCCTGCCTCTTCCTGGTTCGTCTGTTTGGACATTGTGCTCGCCGTTCTGTTTCCCCTTGTAGCCTCTCTCCTGTGATATTTATATTAGAAGTATCACAGACTGTTACTGGTTTCCCGTGTGCTGCACTTGGGTTCTCACACGCTCCATTACATTTGAATGAAAAAATAGATATCTTTACAGATGGCGTGGCCCAGTTCCTTCAGAATAGGCTTTAAATACATTCATGGGACATATGTATATGAGAACGCACACACGGCACAGCCTCCAGGGTAGCACATACATCAGGGAGCAGCAGCACATGGCGCTACACTATACAGAAACACTTTGACTTTCCTCACTGGACACAGCTGTCACCATGGAGAATAACAATCACAATACAACAACATCAGAGATCTGCATGCAAATCCACTCCTGGCTGATTGGACGGCCTTTTCCATAAAGTTAATTGGTCCATTCTATTGGTGCTCCAAACTGTCTCAGGATTGGTTGCTGTATGTGTCGTTTGTTACTGTTAACAATTACAATCGAGGTTGTAATTGCCATGATCGAAAATACGTGGTACACACATTAGAGGTTATTAAAGCATCTTTAAGATGTCCTTAATGATACGATAGCCATGGAACTGTCATGATGGTTCGGACAACATCAGCATGCAGCAACCGTTTCCGGATTTACAATCACCACATGTAGCACCACAACTTTAACATTCAAAGAATGTTAAAAGAGAGAGAGAGAGAGAGAGAGAGAGAGAGAGAGAGAGAGAGAGAGAGAGAGAGAGAGAGAGAGAGAGAGAGAATATAATATATAGTAATATAATTGTCCCCATATTTTTCATTCCTATGCATTCGGAATCATAGCAGCATCAGCAAGCTAGTACTATTTAAAAAGGTTAGTAAAATGCCACATCTTACCTGCAATTAATCAAGCAAGTGTTTAAACCTGACATTTCTTACACGGGGCCAAGGTTACACCCCAGGGGGAATTCAAGTATCCCTTACATGCACACATGTTTGTGTTTTGACCCCGGGGTGAAAATCCCCAGGGGATTTGACATGGCATTTACCGGTTGACTCTGATGAAAAAAAACAAAAAAAAAACATGTTTTAGTCACGTATGAACGGTTCAGGAACCTTCCTCGTTTCACTTTGTCATATTTGGAAAACCTGGCAGCTTTGTTTGTTTTAATCACGTCCCTTGTTATTGTCGAAGCAGTGGTCTGGCGAGACAATACAAACACTCTGGCGGAAAAAAAGCAAGCAAAAGGCGAGAGGTCTCGAGTCGACACGCCAGTCGGCATCACGCCAGCCTCACGTCGTTATCCTAAAGACACGTCGGGTGACTTGAATTCATAATGAGCGGTGGAGCGGAGCACGGAGAACGGAACCCGAAGCACGCGCGCCCCCATCTAGCCCCGAGACAGTCAGCCGTGGTTGTGTTTTATTAAAGGGGTAGTTCACTCATTTGAAAAAGCTCATAGGGCGATAAAACAGTAACTTCTAAATATACCTTGAGTTTTTCCACAAGCACCCGTTGCTATTTACTAATTTATTTAATCTATCTTTCTGTGGGAGATGCCATTTTGTCTGTCACGTGACCAAATTCAGCAGCTGTGACGTCAACAGTGCCGCAGTCGCCAATCAAGCAGTCATTCACTATTGTTCGGCATGTGTATTGTGCGTTGATTTTGATCGTTCAATATCGACACAATGCCGTATTGTATCGCAAAATACTGCAAGGTATCAGACTAAAAGTAATCCGGACCATGCACACGTCTTCAAAGTGCCGACTCAGCGATCGAGGCTTCATACATAAAGGCAGTGGTTGGCAAAATGTTGTCGTCCTCCCGGGACGGACAGGCAAGCTTGTGTGTGCAGAAGACATGTTCTGGAAGAAGACTTTGAGAACTATTGTCAGTTCAAGAGTGGCTTCGCTCATCGCCTGTTGTTGAAGCCTGATCAGATCTGATCAGCTGTGCCGAGCGTGTTCGCCCAGCCCAACGGTGACGCTCCTACAGAGCAAGTCCTAAGCAGTGCCAAGAGAGCAAAGAGAAGGGAGTCAAGAAGCAGAAAACAAGTGAGTCAAAAACTGGCGTTGTGTAGTTGGTAGGTGTTGTGTTCGAGGCTATGTTCTATGTTCTATGTTCTTTGTGGTTGTCTGTGTCCCCACCGTGCGTCCGTGGGGCCGTACGCGCTGCAGGAGCCGGATTGCGTTCGACAGCGAGGCGGTAGCTATATTGTATGGCTATATTATATTTATATAATATCCTATATTATATTATATTATATGAACTATATTTATTAAGCCAATGATTATCCTGATACAAAGTTAGCTTAATACTGAATTAATCAACATACAAAAAGCCCTCCTCTCTCAAACACACACAGAAGGTGTGTGAGCGTCTGGAGTCCTGCTGCTGCTGCTGCCGTTGCTCAAACACATCCTTTCATGTTTGTTCTTTTCTCGACAACAACATCTGACCCATGCTGTCTATATATATATATATATATATATATAATATATTATATTATATATATATATAATATAAGTATAATATAGTTATTTAATATAGTTACCGCTTCTGCGTCGAGCGTGGTCTGGCTCCTGTAGTGCGCACAGCCCTATGGGCGGGGATATAGACAACTTATATAGAATATAGTTTAACAACGATCTCTACTGCTGCCCCTGTGGGGCCTCCTTGGTTCAAACCTCTACGGTTGAACCTCTTTCTGCATTCAGTTCAATCGTTTCTTCCTCACTGTCACCTCGATAACTCGCCATTTAGCAAGTATACAACGGAGCACTGATGACATCATAGCGATCACATGACTAGTAAAACACGGCTGGTCCGCGTTGAGCTGCTCGTCTTTAGTGCTATGGACGCGATTACGTTGAAGCCCTTAACTGTGATAAAGGACTATACAAATAAAATGGACTTGACGTTAGAGCTGCATTAATAGTACTTAAACAGAACCATTTGGGACCATTTGCCTTTTCTTCTTCAAAACTGTCATCTTGTTTCTCGGTTGATAAAGCATAATGAATTGGACATTTAGATTTAGAAATGTTTTATTTAAAAAAAAAAAAACACATTAAATACACAATATACAGTAATCACAAAATGTAAAAGTGTAGAGTGCAGTGTAATAAGTCAATGTTAATAAAGCTCCGAGGGGCTCCTGTGCGAGCTGCAGCCCAGTGGGGGCGGTAGCTCCGCATCGACATCGTCGAGGGAAGACGACTCCATTAAAACATGCATTAAAACATGACTCCATAAACAACTAAAACAAGAGAAAAGTGCATTAAAACGGGTCTCCATTACACTTTACTGTTTTTAGAAAGTAGCATCCTGACGTTGGCTATTGTTATCAAGGCAAACAGAAGCCTAGCAATCATAGCTCCTCATTTGTGATGATAGAAACATAACATTGATGTGATAATGAGCAGCTCGCTAAACAGATTAGAAATACAAAGCTGGTTGGCAACACGGTAAAAATTTATAAAGTAAAACTTACCAGGACCAGAGTGACAGCAGCGCTGCTTCCGCTCTGGAATCAGTTTACCGGGCCAGAAAGTGGCTCCTTCGCGGTGGAAACGCAAACAACTGGTTCGAGATTAGGCCCAAGCTCCGAACCACCCTCAAAACAGCTTGGTGGAAACACGGTAGGTGTGTATTTAAAACGGTACCCACGGTATGGAGGGAGGCTACTTAATGCAGATCTAGGGATTAGACGCCGCCGGTGTGTATGACACATCCGTGACCAGACACGCACTCCTCCGTTTACACGCAATAAAACAAACCCCGCGGTATCCAAAGCAACCGAGTTTCCGAGTGTCTCACCGTAAACGGGAGAAAATACAAATGTAAGAAACTACAATCTAGAACACTCCTCCTGACGAGAGACGCGCTCTTCTTCCTCTCTCCTCCGTATCCACTGATCTAGCTGATATGATGCTGTAGTGTGTTTTTATACCTTTAGTTTAATCTCAGTGTCTTATTTGGTCCTATATACATTGCAAGGACAATGTGGTTAGAAAATGAACTGCTGGTGGCCTGGGGTGTACCACTACATGGTACACTGTTCCACATGTATGTGGTCTTCTGGTGGATTTGGGGTGCTGTACTGGGGAACGTCAATAAGAATGGAAGTGATGTATAATCCAAGGAATGTATGAAAACGTGTATACTGGGTGTTGTGGAAAGGCAAAGGCAGTCTGATCAAATTAGCATGGTAGACTCCATCTTGCTGCAGCAGATGATTTTGATGCTTTGTTTCAATAAAGATATTGAACTTAAAATCTGGACCCCTGCAAAGATTTTGGAGTACAATGGAATGCTTACTCCCCATTCCCTCCCGCAGTATGACTTTTCTAAAACACTATACTATACACTATATACTATACTATACACTATACTATACTATACTATAATACAAATAGTGTACACAATAACAATAATGAGTGAATAGTGACTAATGGATATGTACATGTGTTGAATTGGGCAAAAAGCATCTAAAAATGCCAGTAGTGCAGCATTATCATGCAGTACAGTGCGGTGGCTGTAATGAGTCCAGAAAGTCCAGCAAAGGTATGATACTGTAATGTAATGTGGATGACAATGTTATGATAGTGGCAGCACTCCTAGCAGTTCAGTACTACAAGGACTACAGTACAGTCCTTGTACAGATGCTGCGGATCCGGCGACCGGACCGTAGGGGGGAGAAGAGATGGTGCCCAGGGTGGTTGCTCTCCTTTGTGATGGACATGGCCTTATTCCGACATCTGGTCCTAAAGATCTCCTCAATGCATGGAAGTGCACAACCAATGATCTTTTCCGCCGTCCTCACGACCTTCTGGATGGCCTTCTTGTCCCGTGCAGTGGTGTTGCGGTACCACATAGAGACGACACTCGTCAGGACGCTCTCTACGGTGCCACGGTAGAAGTTCACTAGCCACCGTTTGCCTATGCCGTTCAAAGTCCGTTCAACCGCCACCATGAGAATAGCGGAGATTTCCCTCGGTAAGTGAAAAGGGCGACACTTGATTGTCAGTGATTCCAAATTAGAAGAGCAGTGTTCAGGTGCTGAACGGACGTTGTTCACGTGGATTCAGCTGTTCTGTCGGTCCGAAACACAGAGAATCCCGGTGGTTGCACTGCTTCGTCGGGTATCACGGAGGACAGCCACATTTCAATTCAAATCATGGCGCAACACTCCCTGACGTCTCGCTGTGAGGCGATGTGGCAGTTCAGTTTGTCTGACTTGTTTGCAGGAGATTGGATGTTGGCAAAGGAGAATGCTCCCCGCTCCTCTGTGGTCCCTCCTGAACTCCGCAGGTATAAGTCCCAGTCCTTTGTTGTGTTGTCTGTAGTTGTATTGTTCCGTAATTGCACGGGTGTTTGGCGATCATATATCTGAAAACACACATGGTGACTTGCTTTAATCCTAGAGTAACTTAGAGTAATACAAGAAGTAAACCAAATAAACGGTGGCAGCTGGTAGAGACGCTACGGGTCTGCTCTCCTCCAGCGCCGCCCTCACGTGATTCTTCTGAATGATTCTTATTCCACCCGAGTAGAAATTATACTACAATGTAATGCGACATAAGCAAATATATGGTAATTCACTTGTGTGTGTGTGTGTGTGTGTGTGTGTGTGTGTGTGTGTGTGTGTGTGTGTGTGTGTGTGTGTCCGGCCGGCCGACACACACACACACACACACACACACACACACACTCAAGCGACCTCATTCCAAATGTAAAAATTGTAATCTAAATGCGAGTGGTTAAGTGGCTTCACTTAGTGCTCAGTGTTGGCCCTAAGGGGCTCGAGGAGGCCACAGAGAGAGGAGGGGGGTGGGAGAGGCTTGCTTTGTTCCTTAGTTTGTCCGAAGTCCTGGAGCAACAATGAGCTGTTTCTGTAACACGTTAGAATAATACTAAGACACTGTTTTTTTCCCATTTAGTTTTTCTATTTTTATTTTTTTTTATTCTTTTGATTTGTTTGTCTGTTAGCAAGATAACTCAAAAATGTTATGTAAGGAATGGGATAAAACACCAACTTGTGGACCAAGAAACAGTGGATTCAATTTTGGTGCAGGGGACTTTGATGTGTGGCGGAGGCACATTCTATTTCTATTCTGTGATTCTGTTTGACTTCGTTTAACGAAGATGTCTGACGCTGGTTTCATAACATTACTTTACAGTCATTTAGCAGACACTTTTATCCAAAGCGACTTACAATAGTGTGTTTCAACAAAGGAAGGTAAGAGCACCAGAAGTCAAAAGTGCATTTCATTTCTAACAAGTCTCCAAGAACTGAACCAGTGCTCAGGTAGAAGTACAATAAGTTGTTGTTGTTGTTGTCCACACACAGGCTTAGCAAACACAGAAAATGGATTGGCATCCACCTCTAACAGTGAAGCACACAGTCTGCTACTTATGCCGTGGGGCATTGAATGGATTGCGAATTTCACTAACCCCCCCCCCCCTAACCCCCCCCAAACCA
Organism: Muraenolepis orangiensis; assembly: GCA_027704905.1. Taxonomy (NCBI): domain Eukaryota; kingdom Metazoa; phylum Chordata; class Actinopteri; order Gadiformes; family Muraenolepididae; genus Muraenolepis; species Muraenolepis orangiensis. The sequence goes on along the minus strand of CM051005.1, from coordinate 17,428,248 downwards.
AACCACGCCAACCACCCACCCTCGCTCCCTCCTCCTGGCTTGTAACGTTCAGAAGTCACGGGGAAAACACTGGCGTGGTTTCTGCCGACGGAGGACAGATGCTGCTCCATAACTTCGGGGGAAGGCCGATATTTTTCTATGTTTATCAGGCCGTGTTTTTTTTTCAGCTGAAAACATCCATTTGCCAGAGTGATGTTTCTTTTTATCAGAAACACGTCTCTACCAGCTGCCACCGTTTATTTGGTTTACTTCTTGTATTACTCTAAGTTACTTTTGGGAGGGGGAGGGGGAATCGGGGGGGGGGGGGTGAAATTAATCAAATATGACAGTGTGGAGATTTTAGAGCAGAATATCTATGTGGCGAGCGATGGAGCATCGTACGAGGACTGCAAGTCAAAATGTTTTGCACCATGACTAAGACACACATACATTGGCATGCATGGCTGAGGCTGAACAATTATTCAAAATACGACTAGATGCTAGATGCGGTTAGATAGGATTTTTTGCAGGTCAGCTGAGGTAAACAAGCAACTATACATAGCTGTGATTTCCTTCTGCAGATTTAGACAGAGACGATTTTATCGCATTATATAATTTTTCAATGGAAATCATCGTGGACATTCAGCCACTGCCGGAGCCAAGTGTTGTCTATACCAGAAACCTTTTAAACTCAAGACTATTTTCTTTATGGTCCCCCCCCCCCCCCCTCACCAATCACCACCATGTGTTCTCTCCCTCTCTATATTGCTAGGTTCAAATGTTTGTAAGAAAAAATGTTTTGAGCCGTACATCGTTGACCTTAAAAAACATCAACTTAAAAAAACAACAACACGATTGTTCCTTATCACGCTTAAGTGTCTGTACAAAGACCCAACCCTCCCTTCCCATTGATACGACCATGGAGCCTGGGGGGGGGGGGGGGGGGGACTATAAATATAGTATGACAGGCAATCTGCCGGACGCGGTACAGTACCCCCCGACACAGCACCCCCCCGGAACCACAACACCGCCCCACCAAGGACACCACCACCGTCTCATGCTGACAGACTGACTGGCTGGCTGGCTGGCTGGCTGGCTGGCTGACGACCCCAATCGGCCGCCGCCGCCACCGCTAGAACTAACCAGAATACGATGCCAGAACAGGTGAAGGTGAGGATGGACAGGACCTTTCACCCCTCGAGAGAGAGAGAGAGAGAGAGAGAGAGACACAGACAGACAGACAGACAGACAGACAGACAGACAGACAGACAGACAGACAGACAGACAGACATAGATTCAGAGAGAGAGAGACACCGAGATAGACAGACAGAGACAGAGAGATTCAGAGAGAGGGAGAGACAGAGAGATACAGAGACACCGAGATAGAGACAGACAGAGATATAGAGAGAGAAAAAGGGGGGAGAGAGACAGAGGAAGATGGAGACAGAGACAGAGAAATAGTCAGATAGAGAAAGAGACACACATAGACAGGACAGACAGAGAGAACCAGAGAGAGAGGGGGGAGAGAGAGGGAGATAGACAGAGAGAGAGAGAGAGAGAGAGAGAGAGAGAGAGAGAGAGAGAGAGAGAGAGAGAGAGAGAGAGAGAGAGAGAGAGAGTGCCGATTGAAGGTGTAGTGAGCCGTTACGGGCTCTATCCATCAAGTGGATGAAACAACGGCCTCTGTCCCGTGACATGGGAGAGATCAGGCCTGCCTGCAGGGAGATGGGTGGGCATAATAACACGAGAACAATTCAATACACAGGGAGTGTTTTAAAGTGTTCCCTCGAGCAACCTGAGCCGCATCTTACCTTAGGAGACACTCGTCTGCAAAAGGCCGGCGGCGATTTTCTGATGTTTGCCGATATCGTGAAGTGGCAAGGTTGTTTTTTTCTGCTTAACTCAATTGGAAACGTCTGGTCGTGCATTATGCAGCATAGTTTAAAAAGTTCAGAAGAAGAAAAAACTGTTCATTTTTAAAAAATCGGAATGTTGTTCATAATGTCGTAGCCAAGCGAGCTTAATCCCCGAAAGGAAGACTGAGTTACGTCAAATTAAAATCATATTTTCATATATTCACAACTAACATGTGTATCAAACAACAGGAGGGGAGAAATGGTTAGCCGCACCTGAGGGGGAGGGCCCAACAGAAGAGGAGGGGCCAACAGAAGAGGAGGGCCCAACAGAAGAGGAGGGGCCAACAGAAGAGGAGGGGCCAACAGAAGAGGAGGGCCCAACAGAAGAGGAGGGTCCAACAGAAGAGGAGGGTCCAACAGAAGAGGAGGGTCCAACAGAAGAGGAGGGGCCAACGGAGGAGACTAGGAGGAGATGGAGTATACTCCTATTTCCGATCGTCTTCAGATCTCTTCTGCGAATGTCCTCCAAACATCCACACATTCTTTCCTCTACAGAAATCACATGCAACCTCTATGGCTGCTGAACACACAGGGTGACAGGGAAACCTGCATGCTGACAGCTTTTGGGCTAAATCAGCCCTACCTGCTGAGGGATGGCGAGGATACTTAACATTAACTTCACACAATCATTAAGATATGAATTAAAAAAGACAATTTAACTGTCTGCTAGAGCGTCTCCACTTGGTGTGCGTTTTCAATTTCAACCCTCTGCATGGATTGGTACCATTTAAAATAAAACGCAGCATGATAGCTTTCCGATAGCAGATTTTTGAGGTGGACAGCTCAGAGAGCCAATTATTCCTGATTAAAATGCAGGTCACAGACCCCTAATTTCACCTCACTTTAAGCGGAACAGCCACCCACATGGCCATAGCCTATGACATTTTGCCATTTAGCGGCGAGTAAACGCTTGTACCTGAAGCGACTTGGATACAGTATGAGAACAGTTGAGGATCATACGATTAGAATTGGAAGAAAAAAATATCCCAAGCGCTTGCATGACCAAACTTAAAAAGTCCAACAAAAAAAAAGGTTTCAAACCGGGCCCAGTAGCATTATTAACAATCCGGTGAGTAGATCTAACATTGCACGACATTGTCTCCCAGTAAGAGTTGAGTTAGGCCTGAGCAGAAGAGGCCCCCCATGCCAGATGGATGGGCCACAGAGGGCTACAGAAAGCACCCAGGGAGACAGATGGCAGAGGCGAACTCCAGGGGTTTCCAGAGAGGAGAGCGAGAGAGCGAGAGCGAGAGAGAGAGCGAGAGAGAGAGAGCGAGAGAGAGAGGGGGGGAGGAGCATGACAGACTACGGTCTCCTCGTCCACATGACAGAATGAACAGTTCCAAGAAAACAGCGTGTGTTGGCACCATTTTGACTCCACACCTTCATTTTGAAGAAGCCACAAGGTGAGGGCCGATTAAGGGTGCAATGTGCAAAGTTAAAAGTCAATATTGTTTGCTCATTTTCATACATTAAATACGTTATACACACACACACACACATCTCATGTTTCACCGGTTTTCCCTCAAGGTGATCCTAGACTGAAGGGAGGGTGATCTGGGTGTCATGGCCGACCACAAGCTTTTCCCAGGCCCACCCGGAGTGAAAGCCACCAGGGTGGTACGAGTTCTCTGACACACTGCTCAGCCTTTAGTGGGCCTTACAATCCTTAAAATCCCTGGTCCCGTCTGGGATCGATGATGTGCTATCTTATCTTATCTCTCTCTCGGTCGCCTACAACACTGGCCTGGACCTCACTACAACAACAACAACCTGAACACGTTTTTTGGTCCTTTTTTGGTTTTCACGGCATCACTACCAATTTAGTTAATAAAAAGTTTGATAGGGCCTCTACATTTCTAAATCTGGAGGATTGAATCTTTATATACAGCGCCCGGGGAGAGAGTACAGGGGTCTTGTGCCCCTTGCTCAAGGGCACCTCGGCGGTGCTCCGGTGTTTCGGGGACTTGAAACCAAGTCCTTACAGACTGAGCAATCCTGCCGCCCCCCCCCCCCCCAAAAAACCATATGGAACGGTGTATCTATCTCCTGTACACGCTGGTCTAAAGCAGAACATACTGTACCGGCCTGGGGAAGGCTGTGATTGGGGGTGGGCCCGAGGGGAGTGGTTCCGGGTGGGTGGGAGTTTAGGGGGTTGTTGTTCCGTGTTAGAGTGAAGTGTGTTTTTGTGGAAACTAGCTGACGGCTAAGGGCAATACACGTGTGTTCACTATAAATCAGAGTTCCACACGAGGATCTACTCAGTCCTCCAAGGTTACGCATCGCACGTCGATGTCCACTGGAGTATTTCTCCGCCTCCCCGATGAAAACTGAACAAATGAGACGTGTGATATCGGTCCGAACGTCCCTCATCCACCGCGGCTCCCCAGGTGTGAGGCTATCGACCCGAGCGGTCCGCTAGGCTAGCAATTAAAAACGCTACAATAGAAGCGGGAGATTGTTGGGGGCGAAAGACGCAGTTAGTAACGCATCAACCAATGCGCCGAGGAGAATCAACGCGCGGTCGCCGGGTTGATTAAGCAGCTCGCCGCGCCCTCGTCTCCTGTGCAACTTTTCTTTTTCTACAGTTGAAAGAGACCAGGGTATATACGGCGAGGAGAGAGAGAGACGCTTTGGAAATCTCCTCGCCGCATGAAAAAGAAAGCAGCATCGTAATTAGCGCGTCCCTAAGTGCGCATCAACAACGCGATTACGACTCACGCCGGGGTGCGCTGGGTTCGGGTCAGGGTGACACCGCGGGGGTTGGAGGTGAAATACAAAACGGGCATCATTCTCCATAGCTAGTGAAGGCAGCGGGGAAACTTCAGTGTGTTGCAGTCCCACTATAGGTAGCCTGATGGGTTAGCCCTTTGCCTAATGTTAGACACCCTTGTGTTGTTCACAACACTTCCACATGATAGGACTATAGGCCCTACCGCTGGAAAACCATAGGCTTTATTCAACATTACACAGCACAATGGATTACAATGGGGTGTATTGTAACACAACTTAACAACTCCAACAATAACACACCAGCAAAACTAAGGAACACTATTATGCAAACCGTTCACTATGCAAAAATTTGCATAGTGAACGGTTCATTCGTTCACGCTGAAGATGACACTTTCTTGGAACCGAGTATATTGCACTAAAACTAACGGAGGTGGTGAATATATTAGGCCCATCCAATTTTGAAACTGCTGAACTGAATGCCAGTAGATTAACACAAAATGCCATTCGGGGTGAAGCACGCCAGAGAAGCTAAATATGCTACGGCTATTTAAAGTTATTGTTAAATGTCAAAATACAAAACATGGTGGTACAGAAACTCAATTGACAACTCTATGACCACACCAGTGACTACTTGTTACCGTTTTGGTTGTCCATTATACGGGCAAGGCCGCGAATACTATCCTCTGCTTGACTTTCAGAGCTATATAAGGTCATGGTATGTAAGCTGACGGCGATGAAGGTGGACTCTTCCCTGGTGTCCTGGATTACTGACAATTTGACGGGTCGTCCACAGTTTGTCAGACTGCAGGACTGTGTGTCTGACACTGTGGTCAGCAGCACTGGTGCTCCACAGGGAACGGTTCTTTCCTCATTCCTGTTCACCCTTTACACCTCAGACTTCCAGTACAACTCTGTGTCCTGCCATCTGCAGAAGTTCTCGGACGACTCTGCAGTTGTTGGTTGTGTCAGTGAGGGAAACGATGAGGAGTACAGGGGCGTCGTGGACTCCTTCGTTGAGTGGTGTGAGCTGAACCACATGCAGCTCAACACTGACAAGACGAAGGAGATGGTGGTGGACTTCCGCAGGAGGAAATCTACCCCCACACCCATTTCCATCAAGGGTGTGTCCGCTGAAGTTGTTCAGGAATATAAATACCTGGGAGTTCATCTGGACAACAAACTGGTCTGGGCCAAGAACTCTGAGGCTGTTTACAAGAAGGGCCAGAGCCGTCTCTACTTCCTGCGGAGGCTCCGGTCCTTCAACGTTTGTAACAAGATGCTAAATATGTTCTACCAGTCGGTGGTAGCCAGTGCCATCTTCTCCGGTGTTGTGTGCTGGGGAAGCAGGTTGAGGTCAGCAGATGCCAACAAGATCAGCAGGATTGTCAGGAAGGCTGGCGCTGTCCTGGGGGTCCAGCTGGACTCCTTGTTGGTGGTGTCTGAGAGAAGGATGCTGCGCAAGCTGCGTAGTATCCTTGACAACTCTCACCCTCTCCATCAGGTGCTGACCTCATATAGAAGCACCTTTAGCAACAGACTCATTCCACCCAGGTGCACCACAGGAAGTCCTTTCTTCCTGTGGCCATCAGACTCTATAATCTACCTCGGGTCGTGAGAGGGACAGTGGAGACTCAGTGACCTGAGGCCAACGCACTATTATTATTTGTTTGGTCAATGCACTGGAAATCATTTCACTGTAAATTCTATTTCACTTTCACACATCACTTTTTCAGTATTCAGTTATTTATTAATATATTATTACTGCCAATTTGCACTATACGTATTGTGTATTGTATATATCTACGTATTACTGTAATAATACTGTAAATTGTGCAATTCAATCTACTCATCTATCAATACACTTAGATTCATTTAGTTATTTTAGTTATATTTTGTTTATAGTTTTATTTAGTTAGTTGTTATTTAGTTTTTAGCTTCGGTATTAGTATATTTGTGTGTGCATTTATTCCCCCTGTGTCAACTGTTGCACCTTAATTTCCCTCGGGATTTATAAAGTTTCTTGAATCTTATATATATATATATATATCATTATATATATCAATCTTTTCCGTTTCCATTACTTGTGGGACAATTTAAAGATTTTCAAAATTTATAAAAGAAAGGTCTGCTTTGTTTACCCTTCACCCACACCGACTTCGTAGTGTTTGTCTATCTTTTTGTTCTTTACAAATGTAAAATAAAAGCTCTGATTAAGCCGTATAAACATAGCCAGAGGATAAGGCCCATACACTGTAGGCCATAAGGAAGATTGCCGGGCACAAGTCAGCACCACGAGTTACACACAAGTAGCTGAATAACGCCATCTTCTGGCCCAGAGTGGAACTACGTTTGTTCCTCCCATCCTTTTCCAACCAAGGTTGAAAACTGATAAATTGCAGTCATCAAGAGAGACACAACTAAACTCACTGGACATTTGTATAAATGAATCCTAGTTAGAATTCCTACTTTGTTCTATGCTACAAAGTTCAATGCCCCAATCCAGTTTTTTGAACAATAATCTGTAACAAAAAGGTTATTATTCATAACACGTCAAGCTGAAATGAAGGACCAATCTCATCTGAATAAACCCAAAACCCAGTTATTAGCATGAAACATAGTGAGAATAGTTTCTGACAGGTCGACAGAAGCAGCAGAAGGTATGGTAGAATATTTTATTCTCATATATTTTACGGAATAACATACAAAGCCTTTCTACCCTACAGAAATGCCCATAACGCCCTCCCCCTCCCACCCCACCCCCCCTCTAAACACAGATGTGCAGCCCCGCCCCCTCCCCTTACTCACAATGCAACAACTGGAGCGACGACTTCAACATGTTACATGGCATGGTGGTCGAGTGTGTTCTCGAGAGACCTCGAGAACAAGGGTAAACGCAGTCCGAAACCAGACCAGAACTTAAGGGATGTGGATGAAAAAGTATTACTGCAGTTTCACATGAAATGTCTCATTCATATATATATATATTTTAAAAGACAAAAAAAGAATAATCATCATAAATGAATACATTAATAATAACAACAGAGAAGCCGCATTCGGCCTGCTGTGGATTTAAAGTGTGCCACCAACGTGGCAGCAAATTTGCGAACGACCGGAAGAAGAAAAAACTAAAAACAAAGATGAGTTTGTTAGGATGAAATTAAAATTAGAATCTTTCCGTCTTCATTTAGCACAGGAAAAAAAAAGGACGTAATTAGTAATGTGCAACAATAATTTAAGTTTACGTAAGTTTAGAAAGAAAAAAGAAAATAAACTTTTTTCTCTACTCTTGCCATCTTCTTGCAAAGCTGCTCTAAGGAATGAAATATTTAGCCCGTTATCAGACTGAAAAATAAACAAAATGGACAAAAACAAACATCCAATCGCAGAGGGGGGCATCGGGAAAATACACACATACAAATTATATTGTAAAAACCGACAAGAGCTGAGCTAGGTCCAAACTGTATATTTCTATCTGTAATATATATCTTTTTTTTTTATACATCTGAAACGGGGGGGTTGGTTTGACATAGCAAACCGATTTAAAAGTCAGGAAAATGTTAGTAGCTCCGGTGGCAGATCTGTGAGCCAGGGTTATGGAATCCATAACTTTAACTCCATACAGCCGGCAGTAACACCGAATTTACGAGTATCGGGAGTTAGAAGTGCAAAGTTATTAAACGCACTTTGAACGTAAACACCTCCGCTCTTGAGCATCAAAAGTTTGTCTTAATTGTTGGATTTTTTCGAATTTGTTTCCCCCCCCAAAAACCAAACCCTCATTGAAGCACACCTCATCAATCGATTGGGATAGAACTGATACGAGTTGCCCGTTAGCTTTTCAGCAAGGAAAACGAACAACACAGCGCTTTGGATGGAGGTTCAGGTCTAGAGCAATGATGTTGGAATGACCATGTGACTCCCCCTTCTCACCCATCGAAGAAACGTTTGGCTCTCATCTTTAAAAACCAGAGCAACGGTAAACCAACCCAAGTCTGCTTACCATCAACTCATCAACCACTATTTATCTACAGACCAAAACGCTGCCATGTTGTACCCTTTTGCTGGAGAGTGGAAACAGCAGTCGTTAATGTCCCCTATTGCACACCAAAGCTGCAAGGGTCAGTTTGACTTCTTATTTTTTGTGTAAATAAGACAAAAACAATCTAAAACCCATTCTGTAAGTTATTCAATGTAATTATGGTGTGTGTGTGTGTGTGTGTGTGTGTGTGTGTGTGTGTGTGTGTGTGTGTGTGTGTGTGTGTGTGTGTGTGTGTGTGTGTGTGTGTGTGTGAAAGACGATCCTGTTTGCTCACACCACTATAGTGAAAACACACCAGAAGAGAAGGAAAAAAGAGGAAAAAAAGAGAAAAAGGAAAAAGGGGTAAACCCGGCACAATAAAAACGTAAATCCAACAGGTCACAGTCCAGAAAGGTGCTATTTGATAATAGTTTCTCAAGGGGCTTGAGAAAAGGCTGTGGTCGGAGCAGACGTCCACACGTCCTGCTGGCCAAAGATCTTCTTCTGGGCTTCACTTCGTCCCTTTTGTATTTATTTTTTTACGTTTTACCCAAATCGAGAACCCTTCCGAGATCACACGAGCACCATCTCACGAGACAACAACATGGGGGAGGAGCTTCCGTCCACCCACGGGGGAGGAGCTTCCTTCCACCGGGGGGGGACGGGGGACGGGACAGGGCTTTCCCTCGCAGTGTGGAGGGGTGAGGCAAGGGGGGGGGGGGGGGGGGGGGGGTTCAAGAAGCCTAACACACACTCGCACCTCTCCATCTCCATCTCCATCTGGCTCGCTCTCCTCCACGGTTCTCTTCTTCCGTCCCTTTTTCTCTTAAAAAAAAACAAAATATAAGCACCTCGTCTCCATCCCCCCGCTCTCAGACCATGTAGGAGTTCTGGTTCTTCAGCTTGTCCAGCTCTTTGCTCTGCTGCCTCAGGAACAGGATCCTGAGGGGGGGGGGGGGGGGGAACAGGGGGAGGAAAAGCCTCGAGGTCAACGGAGCTCTCAACTATAAATGACCATGTTATTGTTGTATAGCAGGGCTCAACAATAACTATTGCCCGATTGCCTTGGGGCCACTAAAATGCCACATCCGGCAAGTAAGCAAAGTAAAATAAAAACAATTTGTATTCGGGTAAAAGTTGAAATTGACATTGGGCTTGTACATTTGTTAAGGTTAAGGTTTAAAGTTGAGGTTAGCGTTAACGTTGAGCCTTGTAAAGTAAACCGTCCGGTCTCACCTCTGCTCCCGCAGCGTGGCCTGGATCTCACACACCCTGACTAGGGAGCGCAGGTTCTTCAGCTCGGTGCAGATCTCCGACATGTACAGGCTGCCCATGTTGTGATAGTCCTCACGCAGCCGGGCCGCCTGAGGGGGACGGCAGAGCGTTATGCCGCGGCACCACCACTGCCACAACCACCACCGCCGCAACCACCACTGACCGGCAACCCCGTTCCAACGCAATGTGTCTCTTACCTAGCCTTCTTCCTTTTGAAATATATACATATACTGTATATACATCTTTTTAGATTTGGTGTTTGCGTCGACATGTGCCCTTAAGATTTTTTTTTAAATGTTTCCAAATGGATTTAAAGAAAGTTGTTTTCTTCACAGGAATGAATTAAATGCTGAGAAATGTAAAGCAACCCCCGGGGGTGGGAACCACTGTCTTAGACAGACCAGTGTGTCGATTTGTTCGTCGCAGACACTGAGATGGACTGCTGGCGCAAACACCCAACTGGTATTTGCCGAGTCATTCGGGTGTTTGCGCAGTCTAGCAACCAAACCCCTCAGGTCCCAATGTGTGTTTTAATACGATTGGCTGAATATTAGTCTGTCCTCGGCCGGGCAGCAAATTTCCATGTACGGGCGCAGTGTTACGTTGTTGGAAAGACTTCTGCCAATCACATTAAAATAACCAAGTGAGGCAGTAAACAAGTGCCCTAGCTTATTGAAATATAATTTCCATGAATGGAACGATGATTTCAATATAATTTCTATGAATCATTTCAATATAATTTTCAATAAACTTATGGAAATTACATTTCGATAGGTTTAAGTTTAATGTTCTTTCGAGTTATTTTTTGCTTGCTGGATGCATCTTCATTTTTAGTAGATACAATTTTTAATTAGTATTATGGTAACTTAAATGAACACAATATTGTTGGTACTAACAACTTGTGCTACTACATTTTTGCTGGTGCTACCAACCTTTTGAAGTTGGTAGCACCAGGTAAAAAAAGGCAATTTCGAGCCCTGCATCGTTACAATTTTGGGAGAGGCTTTCAACACGGGAAACACAATGTGAACCCTCAAGATCAGGATGGTCTCCCCAGGCTAACACACCCCAACTAGCCAGTCCTATCCTAGCCAGAATTTGACCACGCAACCTGCGGAAGGTCTCTCACCTGCTTCTCTGTGTGTTCTCCGGGCCACCCTTGGACATGCCTGATGAGGTTCTCGTCGAAGTGGGTGGCCAGGGAGGGGGTGAAAGAGCACGGGGCGCTGAGCTGCGATTGGCTTGCATCCCTGGAGGAGGAGGAGGAGGAGGCCATTCCGGCTCCACATGCGTTTGGTCCTGGGGACGGATTCTCCTGGCCGCTGGGGGGGAAAAAGGGGCATTTAGCGAAAAAGTTTGTGGAGTACCCACAATGCACTGTTGTAGCATTTAGGTCCCCTGCGTTTTTCCCGATCAAGTTTTATTTTTTTCTTTGAATTCTACTTAAGGGGACTGCAATGGGGTACTTGGAGAAGGTCTAAAAACTAGGAATACTGCTAAAAGAGAACCGCCAACATGTGGTCAGTAATGGGTTTCAGCCCCGTCTGGCTTTGTGCTTGGGGGGGGGGGGGGGGGGGTGGAGAAATGAGCCAACAGTTGCATGAAACCAGCATGTGGCACTTTTGTATTTTTAAGAGAAAACTTTCCCACTTCAGGTCATCCCGAGTAGGGATACAAAAAGCCCATTTCATCTTATTCTCACCCACCTAAAATGTTTTCTTGTGAAAGGGGAACTTATATCTTTGAGGAGGTACAATTAGTAAAACATAGTAGGGAGCAATGTTCCCTCTAAGCTGCGCGCTTGGGCAATCGCGCACTGCTCGCACATTCTCAGCGCACAAGAAAATCTATGCAGCGCATAAAATAAAATTCAACATAAACGTATTAATTAATATCTAATATTAGTCCTAATCTTATCTAATCAATTAAACCAATAATAATAATTTTGTTTTCTGTACTATTTTGCAACGTAACTCAGTGAGTGACAGGTGTCCAGCCAATGATACGATTCGGTTCACTTACGCTACGCAGCCAATCATAGCATTGACACTATTGCCCTGCCCATTCGCGCCGTGCAGGTTAGCTAGCTAACAACAGTGCGGCGGAGTTACGAGACGCAAATGCTAACCCCTTATCATGGCGAAACGAACGGGCAGCGACACATCCACTCACCAAGCCATTGTAAAAAAGAAATGTGGTTCTTTTAAGATGGAATGGCTGTCGGAGTATGTTCAAATAGAAGAACAAGCGGTGAAACTGGGTGAGATTTTTTCTTTTTCGAGTGAGAAGGGTCTACTCTGCAAAACATGCAGCGAAGCTAAAGTAGCAAATGAGTTTTCCGGGGAAAAATGTGGACTGAATGGAAGTTGGACTACCTCAAGCGTCACATTCAGCAGAAAAGTCATTTGAAAGCTGTTGGAATTGTACGAAGACTCAAGATGGGACAGGGGATTGGTACATTATTGCAGGAAAACGCAAAAGACAGAGAGAAAAGGAACGAGCTGTCACACAAAACAAAATCTGACCCCAAGCAAGTTAAAGTTGTCATTGACAACATTTTACTAGCCATCAAAATGAATGCATCAATACTGTCAGTTCAACAAATCCACGATCACATGGCAAAGTATGTGAGTATACCAGAAAGCTGGCGAAGCAAAAACTATGCCTTTGAATTTGTGAACTCAATCAATGAGATAGTGCAGAATGAGACTATGTGCAGTGTTAAAAATGCACCCTGGCATACCCTGATAGTAGATGAGAGCACAGACATATCAGTACACAAAATGCTAGTCCTATATATTAAATACATGAAGGAAAATGATGTTAACTATAAAACTGTGTTTGGTGGCATCATCCAGCTGACAGCATGCACTGCTCGGGATATTGTGCAGGCAATAACTCAGTTTTACTCCAAACATGGACTGGACCTGCAGAGAATGGTGATGCTGACCTCCGATGGTGCCACAGTAATGCTAGGAAAACACAACGGAGTCGCGGCTTTGTTAAAGCGCCAAATACCACACCTAACCGAACAACATTGTGTGGCCCATAGAGAGGACTTGGGCATTGATGATGCCTGGAAAAATGTACCTATGATGCGAGATGTGGAAACTCTTCTTAGAACTGTGTATTCCACTTTCTCTCGGTCCACTGTGAAGAGGGGCAAAATGGAGGACCTAGCAAAGATTCTTGATGAAGATACACTGTCATTCAGGCCTCTGAACGAAGTGCGATGGCTGTCGCGGCACCAAGCTGTCAATGCTGTTCTGAGGAACTACACTGTGCTTGAAGAATACTGCAAGAGAGAATCCAGTGATAACGGAGATCCAGTGGCAAAGTACTGCTACAAAAAGCTGAGTGATTCAAAGTTCAAGGTTACTGTCACTGCTCTGGGAGATGTTTTGGGTGAGCTAGCAAAACTCTGCCTCACTTTGCAAAGACGCAACCTGACTGTGATGGAAGGACATTGCTTTGCCAGAGCAAAGATTGAGAAGTTGCGTTCCCAATACTTGAAGCGGAAGGATGTACAGTGGAGTGACCGTGTCAAAGAGGCAATGGGGACCTCATCAGCTGATGGCAGAAATACTGGTGAGATTACTCTTTTCATTAGTAAGCTCTGTGATCACATGGATGCTCGTTTTCCAGAGGATGAATTAAAGGAGTGGTCTGCATTTGACATTGAAGCACTGAGCTCAGACATCAGTTTTGACTATGGATCAGCAGACATTGCCACACTGGCAAAGAAGTATGAGGCCATTCTCCACCACCCACAGTCTATGGAGGCCATTAACAGTCAATATGCTGAATTCAAGTACATAATGAAGCAAAAACTTAAACAGGGGTCAATCAGCACATTCTCAGATATGGTTGCTGCAGCACTTAGATGTGAGGAGCTAAAGGAGATCTCACAGCTTGTGGATATTTGTGCTACATTTCAAGCTTCCAGTGCAGATTGTGAAAGAGGATTCAGTTTAATGAATCGTATCAAAACAGCATCCAGAAATCGTCTTGAAGTGGCACATTTGGACCAGCTGATGCGCATAAAGTCAAAGCAAGAAGCAGACGAAGCCATCAACCTGGACAAAGTGTACAACCATTGGAGAAGTGAGAAGGACAGACGTGAAAAATAAGGTAAAATTTAAGTCAGATTTGTGCATATTCTAGTGACATTTATTAATATTTTTTGTTTATGGATATTAATCATTAAATTATGTTACTACTAGATAATTTATGGGTAGTAGAAATGATAATAAAAAACTGAGTAATTGCATATTTTACAGACAGAGTTACAGGAATTTACACTGTATCACAAGCTACAGCACACGTCATTGTGCAAAATGTGAATGTTTTAATGTGAACAAAATGTTATGTCTGAAAGGTGTATATGTATCATTTCCTCCAGAACAGGACCCTCACACAGGCCACAACAGGACCTCACACAGGCCAAAGCAAGACTCTTCCCATGGCCAAGCAGGACTCTCACATAAAACATACTACACATCTCATGAACAACAAGATTTTTGTCTTTTTCCTTTAAAGTTTGTCAAATCACTTATATTAAAAGTAAACTAGTGAAAATTGCTGCTGTAATTTGATTCTTTTAATAAGCCATGTAACTTGCTATGATCCAAGTTTTGAACTGGTGTGTGGCCACAGCATGCACATCTGATGTTGCTCACAGTGGTCCTCAGTGTGCTCAGGGAGCTTGTGTGTATGCCCAGACACATGAAAAATTAGAGGGAACATTGGTAGGGAGAGCAATTTGCTGTGTGTGTGTGTGTGTGTGTGTGTGTGTGTGTGTGTGTGTGTGTGTGTGTGTGTGTGTGTGTGTGTGTGTGTGTGTGTGTGTGTGTGTGTGTGTGTGTGTGTGTGTGTGTGTGTGTGTGTGTGTGTGTGTGTGTGTGTGTGTGTGTGTGTGTGTGTGTGTGTGTGTGTGTGTGTGTGTGTGTGTGTGTGTGTGTGTGTGTGTGTGTGTGTTCCATCTACCTTCTCTGCTGGAGCATTCTGGGGTCTTCGGGTCGTTTCTCCACCGAGGACTGGGACATAAGAGCTGGTCCAGATTTACTTGAAGACATAGTATGGTTCCCCTGGAGGCCAAACACATTTGAAAAGTGTAAGTAGCGCATATCCAAGTGTAAATCTTTCCCAAGGACACAACATGGGGGGGGGGGGGAAGGCAAACCATTTCTATGCACAAGAAAAGGATACATTTAAATAAGACGCAGCCCACAAACAACATCAAACCTTCCTAATTATGTTCTCCGTTTAAAAGGTTCTCTTTTAAATCAGAGAGTAAAGAGAACCTCCCATTGCTCACCCTGCTCTGGGAGGGGGCGGAGCCAGCAGAAGAGCCGCCTCCCATCATGGGCTTCTGGCTGGCGGCGCTGGACTGCGTCGAGGCACTCCGCGGCGAGCTGTAGGGGCGTGGTGAAGGCGTGTCCGACGCCAGGGACACCGGGGACTGACTGGACTGCTGGGCTGGTTGGGGCAAGAGACGCCAAGAACGTCACGGAGAAAGAGCAAGAGAGGGGCGGGGAAGAGAGAGCAGAACATCGGGGACATGAGGACGAAGCTTTCACGGTTGTAACAGCCCATCGACAAAGCAGCACTGGTGGCCTCAAGAAATCGCAATACAGGCATTTTGAGATCTTTTTGATGCCATCTGAGGTCAAAAGAGCGCGGATCTTTAAAGACGTCTGTACATCGACTTTATATTTTTGACAAGAGGGAGAAAAAAATAATAATAATCATACCAGACAGTTTATTAGTTAATTGACATCAAAAACGTATTATGGTCATTTCCTCTACAGCTGAATTAGTTTAGCGTCTGATGACAACGTCCACGCTGGCGGGTTACACACAGATTCCACTTCCGCCTCTTATGAAGCCTGCAAGATGCCAACACACAGCTGGCTAACACACAGCTAGTTAGCTAGTTATTTTGCAGAATATAATTCAGAAGAAACCCAAAATCACATTCCTCACTTTTGTCCTGTGTTAATTACCCTAAAGAGGATACGTACGGAGCCCCATTTTCTGCTGTCCTTAATACTGTGACTAGCAATAGCACAACATACATTTGTTTGTTGTGCTTTTGTAAGTAGTGCTATTGTAAGTATGCAATACTTAAGTATTGCAGTATGCAGTAGAATAAGTATGCAGTAGAGTCACTTTCTTTTAATCCAAAAGCATCCAACTAAATCCAATCAATGAGCAGATAGAGGTCAGGCTTCTTGCTCAGTGATGCCTGACAGATAGACTGTAGTAGTTTGACCCAAGAGCCTATGGACTGTGAATGTAACTCTCTAACCTCTCCACTAACCTGACAACAAACTAAAAGGAGAAGAACTGCAACAAAAATCCTACTTTCAACAAACTTTTGATGGAACTACACTAGCAGTGCTGCAGTAGAGAACAGTAGTACACAAAGCATCCAGAAGGGAGCATGTAGACTAGCAGGGAGTGGAGGCTAGATGGAGGGACAGGGTGAAGGTGTGATGGAGGAGGGACAGGGTGAAGGTGTGATGGAGGAGGGACAGGGTGAAGGTGTGATGGAGGAGGGACAGGGTGAAGGTGTGATGGGGGGGGGGGGGGGGGGGGGGGAGTCACCCTACCTTGGCTGGAGTGCTGGGCGGCAGCGGCCTGTGAGAGCAGAGCGCTGAGGTTGTAGCCGGATGGCCCGGCGGCCAGCAGCTTGTGAAGCATAGACCGCAGGGAAGCCTGGGTGACGGCCGCCGCCAGGACTGGAGGAGGAAGCACGCAAACATATGGAGAGAGACACACACAAGTTTAGTTGGAGAAGCAAAGAGGCTGGCAGTGAACTGTGCTTAAAAATAGGTGACGTGGAGGGGGGTGAGGCAGAAGAGGAAAGCCTGTCTTTTCCTGATCGTTCCAGTTCAGCGCAAAAGCCGCCAAACACTTTTTAGCAAACTTTTTTAAAAACAACAGTGGTGGCTGATCACATGACGGCTGAAGCTGGGCAAGAAGCTTAGCGGAGCGATTAAAAGATCATTTGGTTTAGGAAAGCCTGTGTGCTTGATGAGATTCACATTAAGAGAAACTAGAGATCATCAACCACTGTTGAATAAGACACACTGGACACATTACACTAAGGATCTAAAAAAATATGTTAATACAAGGAGGTTTAGACATTCAACACCAAACTTTTCCAGTTCTCTTTTGCTTCATTGTTGGATTCCCCCCCGATCCATGACGATTTAGAAACCCGTTTTGGCCAACAGCTAGAACAGCCAAGCGTTTTTTCTTGCAAGAAAGCCATGGTTGGCTACTAAACAAAACCACATTGCTTAAGACGGGGCTGATAGGTCAACAACAAATGCATGTGAACCATTACTCCCGAACAACACTGGGAGCCATGCAGCCCGGTCAAAACATACACCCTGTGACCATTGATACGGCCAAACATTCAAAAAGATTGCAGTCTCACTATCGCAGCAATGCAGAGCCACAAATCTGCCCTCTTCTGGCCAACGTCCCAGTGTTTATGGTTGAACAAAAATGAAACGGTAATCCATCTCCGCAATGCCTTGCAATAAAACAGGAACAATTTAGAGGTTGTTGTTGAGGAGCAGATAGGGATTCTGCAACTTCAACCAAGTACCAAAAACAAACATGTTTATGGTTCAAGGAAACACACTTTGAGGACCAGGAACTAAAGACCACAGCCTGCCTCTTGCAGAGTTCAGTACGCAACACTGCGATACGGCCAACATCTTCTATTCCGATACAACAGGAAAAGATCACACTTATGCCACAGGACAATATTAGGCTATCCAAAAGCTAACACACAACATTGAATCTCATATCACGGTAGTAGATATGAATACCAGTATGATGGTACACTTACCCTCGTTGATCTTGGCCATGTCCACGCTGCCGTTGGTCATCTGCAGGGTGGCCTGCAGGGCAGGCAGCAGCTGGTGCAGGAGGGCCGGGTCCTGGAGGAGGGCCGAGGACTGGGCCTGCACCGATGCCGAGGACGAAGAGGAGGTGGAGGTGGATGAGGAGGTGGCAGCAGAGGAGGATGAGGAGGTGAGGGTGGAGCTCAGGCTCTGAGAGGCTGAAGAAGTGGAGGTGGATGAGGCAGAGGAATGGGAGGCGGTGTTGGGCCCGGTAGGCTGGTCTCCAGAAGTGCTCTCTGCGGAGAGGGGGGGAGGAAAGAGACAGAGATCCTTTAGCGTGGTTCAAATGCTTGAATTATTGCGTTACTAAATACATTGGCCCTTGCCCCATTAAATACTAGAGGGTCCTCAGTAGAGCGCATTGCATTTAGTGATTAATCATTTACCCTTACTTTTCATGCACATTGGTCAAGTACCCCCCCTAACCCGAATCTGTTTCCCTAAAAGTTCTTAAATCCTTATTGGCATTCCTCCCCTGGGCAACATCTCTTCTCCCCCTACCGTCCAGTCGCCGGTTCCGCAGCATCCGTACAAGGACTACCAGGTTCAAGGATAGTATTTATCCACAGGTAGAGCGCCTACTAAACATGTCATCAATATTACATGACACTATCATATGTTGCTGGTCTTTATGGACTCATTACAGTTACTGCACTGTTCTGCACTGCATTGATGATGCTTAAAACTGCTTTTATATGCTTCATGCACAATTCAACACGAACAAGTACATATAATCGATCAGAGAATTTTATTGTCATTTTGTGTATAGTAGAATTGTGTTTTAGAAACTCATACTGTGGGAGGGAATGGGGAGTAAGAATATGGTCCATAACTCATCTAACCACAAAGTTGTCCATTCTGTACATAACTTTTTATGTACAGAATGGACAAACTGACAAACAAGGGTGAAATCATAACCTCCAGCCCATCTTCTATACGGAGGTCATTAGAGTTAAAAACATAGAACAGACATCAGGAAAGACAGTAAAAAACTCTGCTAGGCAGTACGTGTGCTGCATTTCAGAAGTATGGCTAATATTCGTATTGACCTCACAAGTACTACTTTACTATAGGACGATAAAAGTCAAGTCAAGTTTATTGTCACTTCAAAGTTATACAAGTATAAGCAATGGGTGAAAATCTTACGTGCAATACCCGACAACAGACAGCGGTTATAAAAATATAAATAATAGAATGAAAATTAAAAAAAGTAGTAAAGTAAAAACTGTATAAAGTTAAATATATAAAAATATAAAAGTGCATATATAAAATGCAATATATTAGCACAGAAAATAGCAATATATATATATATAAATCTATGTTATAAAATATACATTGTTATATGCTATACACCCTTGTTCAGCAGCCTGATGGCCTGACTGTGGAAGCTATCTCTAAGTCTATTTGTGCTTCAAAAGCGCCTGATCAATAAATGGCTCATTTATTTAGCTGCACGTCATTGGTGAGCAGGTGGGGGTTAGGCACTATGCTCAATAGACGCCTGCAGGTAGACATAAATTGGGCTTTGAATGTTCTGCTGAGAGTCAAACCGTGAAGGGAATGTGATTTGTATTGCCCTTAATCGAAGATACATTCTCAAATGGCTTCACGGGCCACAGTCCACGACACCCCTGCAACACCTGCCCTCTAAAGAGCAAGGAGACGCTCTCTTAATGATCAAGGAGGAAACCTTGAAAGGAAAGGCCGAAAGAGGGATCCTCGACTTTGGGATGGTTACAAGTGCCAGATCAGGGGCCAGAATGAGCAGACGTACCATAAACCATCGGCAAACTACCATCCTGGCGCCCCAAGTAAGCGGGCCACTACCAGGTCTAGTGCACTGTACTCACTAGCGGTGGCTTTGTCCTGCAAGGCCTCTTGTCTGTAGTCCATGTCCCTGGGGAAGTTGTTGGTCGCCGTCTTGGAGGGGTCCTTCTGCCGCTGTTCCCTGTGACACAACGGAAAGCTATTGATGCAGCGCAGCTCTGAATTTATCCTACCGACTTGTCCAGCCTCTACGCTGTAAACCTGCTACGCCACCCAGGAAGCTCACACCCAAGTTAACTATTATGAAAATTTGACTTAGAAAAGCTGGATTTGTTGTTGAGACTTTTGGCACATGCCTAAACTTCAGACATGTGCCATTAAGGATCAGGTGGGGCGTTGGAGCAATTTGCTCAAGAGCAGGAAATGTAGATATTGGGGATCAAACCCAGTGCGTTTAGGCTACATGTCAAAACACCCTAGCGACACGATAATGATCCTTCCTTTTCTTACCGAAAAACGGAAAACTGAGAAACTAACCAAGGTGAAAATGCATTTGAATTTGAAGGCTAACAAACATGAAATGCATTTGGCAGTCGTAGTCTTTGGGAACCCGGGGCTGTAGTCCTACCTCTCCAGCAGATCCCTGGGCTTCTCCCACTGGGAGACCTCAGTTCTACAGTTGTAGTAATACTTCTTCCCAGAGGAGCTGATGTGCTCCGTCCAATCATCCGCCGGCTCCTGGCGCTGAGAGAGAGAGAAACAAACAGGTAAACAAACCAGGTAAACACAAGAGGTCCCAAATAGCCGTCAGAACTAGCACCTGGCTGTGGCAAGACCACAGTACCTCAGAGGAACACGCTGAGCTCATTACCCCTACTACACCAAACAAAGGGAAATACTAATGCACTTTTATTAAAGACTCCTTAAATACAACAGAGAAATAAGTATATATATACACAACGCACAAGCACCAGAGAAAGTAGAGGTTAGTTTTGGATTGTCAAGTTGATCTTAGGCGGAGGATTCATGCTATCTATGACTATTTGTCATTTACAGCATGCTGATGGCATCCGATTCAAAAAGACAATTCAGACGAGTCACTGAGGAGCAGGTAGGATTTGGGCATCTTTCTCCAGGATGCCTAAAAGGTTGCCCTAGACATAGTTTCATTCATGGCGAGACACATTTTCCCCATGAGGGCTTGGGGAGTAGACACAGGAGGAAGTCATATGCATTTTGTTTGATGATCGTACAGGATGCCACAATGATGTCACCAATAGTTATGGACGCCAGCCCTGCTGCAACTCAAGTTAGGGGGAAAAAGTCGATCGATTTTTTTTCGAGTACCACATGCATTATTACGGTGGCTTCTGAGGAGAGGAAAGAGTGATAGATGGGTCTTCTTCAGAGGGGTTAGACATCATGTCGGGAGACAGAATACATCAATGCCACCTGGGTCGGTTGCAGCAACAGCATCAACCACAACTGGGTACTTTTCTAAGTGCAAACAGTGCTTTGGGCCATTTAACAGCTCCGGCACGCTTCACACACACACACACACACACACTGCGCCTCAAGAAAATCCTTTTAGGATTTCAACAGGAAGTGACGGCGACGAGACCTTCGGGTCTCCAAACACTATTGTGCTTCCCCTTTGCGGTAAACATCAGAATTTGAAACATTTGAAAGAAAAGGAGGCCGACAAAGGGAAATGTCGGTGTAAAAGACGAACGGGTAAAACTATTTTGGAAATTGGTCCAGTATTGAGCGAGAACGCAGCTGTTAAAAACTTCTGAATTGTAGCCTTTCAGAGCAATTGCAAGCATAAATGTATGCCCTCAAAAAGTGCTTGCTTTTGCCACTGAGGAGCTCAGATTGTTATAAATGTGTGACAACTACGACAACCATTATAGAAAAGATACCTCCCTTCTTTACCTTTAGCTTGATTCGGTATGATTGTTACAGTGTCTAACCAAGTCATATATTGCTGTATGGGTGGACACCACAACTTTCTGGTAATATGCTGCCCCTTATTTTGTGTTGAGGACTTATTGGACCATTGGCCATATCTTGCACATTACCCCCACAAAACCCCCATTGTCAAAAAGAGACGTCATAGAATGACCACAAACTAACCATCAGATGTTAATGTACACATAACCGTGTCAGCATAACCCTAAGACTTTTTGATGCAAAGTCACATCACCTGCACCACTGCTATTACAAAGGACAATATCGGTCTGGGTGATCAGACCGTCGAAACCACCTGTCCTGGCTTCAACTCGACCCTGTGTCCACCTGCCACGAATGTAAACAATAGCAATACAGCACTTTTGTCTTTTGGAATTAATGTGCGTCAGTCAGTACGGGATTTGTGGACAATACTAGTACTTGACCAAACGTTAACGGTCAAGCCATGAAGTTGAGCCCATTATGGAAAGAAAAAAAAGCTAGGTATGACCAAACCATTCTGTGGCAATGTTGGAGCACTGGGTATCAAGGCCGATACCCAGTGCTACTTCACTGCAGTAAAGAAAGATTGTACAATCTTTGTTGAATCTTACCCTTTCTGCGGGTCTGCTCTGGGGAGCATGTGAGTCTGTGTGCTGGGCGCCATTATTGTTGTGAGGGTTCTCTTGTGGAGATCCGCTGGTCCCTGAAACACAGGCGTCGGGCATTGGTCCAAGTTCAAGTTATGCTTAGGGAATAACACACAGAGATGATGAAAGCCATGTTGTGGTTAACACTGTTTTGGGTTTGTAGTGGGGTGTTCCAAGTGTACAACAGAGGGAACTCTACCAGTTTAGCTACGGATTGCAGTTCACTGCCTGGTCTATGCAACTGGAATCACGATCCCACAAAGCCGAGAAGAAAACTACTCTACATTTCCCAGTTCATTTCCTCACTTCCCTGTGACGATAGTGAGGAATAAGTCTGCCGTGTTAAATATACTGCCATATTCAAATGTGGCTAACCGAGATAACACTGGACACATTCAGTTGAATTTCATCTTTGAATGAACTTTGTTTGAACACGGTTGGTGAGGTGTACCAGGTCAGTTGGCCAGACATAAACAAAACAAACCTGATATTTCAGTAAGTATTTCAGAGTTAAATCTGATAGAGAGAGCAAGTATTGCAACCAGAAACTAGTTAAGGGGACCATTTCCTACTGGTAAGAACCAGAACATGGATGCTCAATCCAGGACCTCATACACAAATCAATGTTAGAAAAGGGGTTTGTCAGACGGTATTTACTTCACTTTGATACCAGTAACACCCTTCAGGCCTACCATTTTTTCCACCGAGTGCGTGTGAGGCTTTGGGCCTGCCGTGGCCTCCCGCCGTGCCGTCTCCAGGCCGGCTGACGGGACTCTCGTCGGAGCGCCGCAGCATCTTGTAAGGAGGAGTGGGCTCCGACACACCATCACGCACTTTGTCGTAACGGTGAACGCCGCCCGACTGGCTCTTTGGTTGGGATTTGTGGGGCTAGGAGGAGGTGGAACATGGCGATAGTAAAGTATGTAAATATGATGGGGATCATTTGTTTCAACCATTTATTATGACAGGATGTGAAGGTGTCACTTGTGTGTGTTAGTGGGATGTGTGTTAGTGGGATAGAAAATATGTTCACCATGTCCATCTATTAAGAGTGTTAAACGACGTGGCAAGTAAAAGCATATGGCCAACTTTGTAAGCCATATAATTTATAAGGCCCATTTACTTTAACAGGAGAAGTCAACGTTGGTCTAGAAAATATAACGTGCAAATAAGACCACGAATACAATACAGACATAATATGAACCAGCTAACAAATCACTTAACACTTTTAGGGGGACCTTTACAGGATACAAACTTTAAAAATACTTATTTCTATATATTAATGCTGTGCACCATCGTACTCTGTTAGCAACACAAACCTGATAGGGTTGTGAATGCCTTCTGTCGTTGCACCTTTGGAAAGATAAAGATAAAGGAAAAAGATCGTTAATATACCAGTATAAAAATAACATGTCAGAAAACCCCGATTCTCAAACTGCTACCGGTGGTGGTGCTAGCAACAGACTTTTAACTAGCTAGTTAGTTGGCCTGTCAGTTATGGTCGTCAAATACTACGATGTGTACAAATCGGTCGTAATTAACAGAGATCGGTGTACCACACGATAAGTGGGTCCGATCTACATCTACAAAACATCTCACCAACTAAAAAAGAAATAAATGAGATTCATTTGTTTTGCAGCATGAAATACACCCGATCCGACACAAGCTAACTTGGCTAGCGAGCGGTTAGCATAGCGGGAGTCGGGGATAGCCAGCTAGCTAAGCGGCGGACTATCTTGACAGTCAAAACACACGAAGTAGTCTCAACGCCCCCCACCCGAACGGACGTTGTGTTGTTATAGAACATCAACTATCATTTACAAGTGCATTTACCCATCGCTGACTCTGGCTGGTTTCCTCGCATGCATCACCATCAAGGCCGTGATATGTGTGTGTTGATGTGTGTGTGTGTGTGTGTGTGTGTTGATGTGTGTGTGTGTGTGTGTGTATTGGTGTGTGTGTGTATGTGTGTGTGTGTGTGTGTGAACTGTGGCCTCGTATGTATTTTCTGTCTTGTCTGCCCTGAAACCTCTTTTCTTTTCTTTTTTTTCTCTCTCTCTCTCTCTCTCTCTGTTCTATGTCTCGGGAAGAGACGTATCCTATCCTAACCTGACCGAAGACTAGACTCGTCTGTCTATTCTACCTAAACTGAGCATTTGCACGGCGGGGTGGCCTCTCTCTCTCGCTCGCTCGCTCTCGCCGGTTGTTGACAACCTCCTCTCTCGTTGTGTCTATGCTGGCGTTTCAGTAAAGAAGTGCGGTGGACCCGTTGAACCGAGCGGACGAGGACGAGGAAGTCATATAGAGAGAACGACGTAGCACTGAAATTGTTTCTTTTGGCCCCGCCTCCTCCGCTGAGACCAGCCCTACAGCTCTCTACCGTTTCCGGGATACACCCATGACGTCAGAAAGAAGACCCTTTCTGTCCAATTAGTCTGCATGTGTGTCAGTCCGTGTGTGTGTGTGTGTGTGTGTGTGTGTGGTGACTAATTGGAATACCTGCACACACTATATTGTACATAGGGCCACCGCAATATTTTTATACTGCAATTTGTTTACCTGTTTATTTAGTTTAGTATCGTTTAAAAAAAAATAATGTATATGTTTTAATTGCTGTTTGTAAGATTGTTCAATGACAATGAAGGCATTGTGATTGGGTAATAATAATAAAATTAATAAAATAATAATAATAATAATAATAATAATAATAATAATAATAAATATACACATGTGGTGTAAAAAATGCATGCCCCTCGTTTGCTACCAGGTACGTTTTTTGAGCCACATAATTCATCTAGGTGTATTCACTTATTTGTAACTTAGTCTAGATAGATGTCAAAGTAGCAGGGGATGCTTCACTGGTGACACTGGGCACAATGATGACATCACCACCCTTTTATGTCTCATCTCTTTCAGCATCAAAGTCATCCTCCATCAGTGGCGGCTGGTGCATTTTTCACCAGGGGGGGCTATACCATTTTTTTACAATTACATATTGTTAATTACATTATATACAATTACTTTTTGTATTGAAATGTCGCCCTTCTGTCCATCACTTTCATCATGGCCACGCAAGGCCAGCTCAAAGGCACCACAGAACTTCACACAGTCTATTCTTTTAGACAGGATGTGTTTTTGTCCACCTCCTCATTGTGTTGACAGATCCCTATCCTGTAGCCTTCATCAAGTTGAACAGATACACTGTTAAAAAGGATTTGTTGACTCAACTTGACTAAGTCAAGTCATCTTGTTGCTTTGACTGAGTTAAGTTTAGTCAAGTTGATTCAACATTTAGTGTCAAGTTGATTACACTTCAATAAATTAGTTGATACAACTTGTAGTCTGTTGACACAACTTCATGTGTCAAGTTATTTGGACTAGAAAATATGAGTTAAGATAACTTAAAAATATGTTGGTTAAACTTATTTTATCAAGTTTTTACAAATGTCTATCAAGTTGGCTCAACATGTAAAACTTTGTTTGTTCAGCTTCTATTACCAAGTTAGCTTACCAGGACAAGCAAACCAATACCAAGCAAACCAAAGCTATACTATACATCTAAATGAGAATTAGCTTAACCTAAATATTAACACATGTTTCAATCGGACTTTTATTACAATATCAAGAACTGTATTCCAACTCCAACCCACACACTCATTAACTGTTCAGTGTTGGTTTTTAAATTCAAATAAGTGTGTCAATGGATGTCAACATATAAAGACCTTCATTGGGACATGTAAAAACAACACACTATTGCTTTTGCTCGGGGCTGCTCAAAAACTGAAATGACACGGCCCCATATATAAAACTGTAATTGAGTGACTTGTTAAACAGTCCATTCTGAGGAGTAAGTGTGCAGGGTTGCTGCAGTAAAATGCAGTAAAACATAGAAAATTGTATCTCTCTAACTGAGAAACTTAACTCAAATGTCAGTCATAAAATGAAAACATGAAAACACAATATCAGGTTGATCTGGGCCCAGATCTTTCACCTTAAGTTTGTCCGCCAAACTTCTTCTCTCAAACGGCTCTTGAATGAGAGATGTCACCGAGTTAGGGACCGGGTTGAGTCTTGGGGTAGTGCTCACGCTCGCCATTGTTGAACTTGTTGTAGTTAAAATGGCGCCCGCAGAGACAGAGCATAATATGCTTTTCCTAGTAGTACACTGTGACGCACACAAATGACGATGCTCGATGCTCCAAAGTCTTCCGGGAGGGCTGTTTGAAAAGCGCCCCCCCCCGAAGACGTTTTGAGGACGCTGATTGGCTACATTTTATGTCACTCGTTTATATCTTTAATCAGCAATAGGCCTATATCACGGTAGATTAGAACGCCGGAAGTACCCGTTAAAAATCGCTGAAGCAGTGTATCCCAAGTTCCGGTTAATGCATTCACCTTGGCATTCACCATGGAGGACAGTTTTCGCTGGACAACATCGCTGCATAACCTTCCAAAAGTCGGTCAAGGCGATGTGGTTCAACTAGTGAATGAACACTCTACAGTGAAGAAGTCTAAATCCGAATCATACAATTCCCCGACATTGTGTCTTGTGGCTCTATCTGGATATATCGCCGTATAACAAAGGCAATTTTGTGTAGGAGCAGAGGTATTCCTATGTATATAATATAGGCGATTTATTTGATGGATTTTGATTATTTCAATGTACCTTTTCATTTACCTGTTAATATGTAGTGTGCAGCTGTATATTTTCTAAAAGGGAATGCCTGTGAATATGAGTTGTCTTAAAATACAAGTGCTTGTGACATACTTGTGGCAAACCGAATTTGTATAAAATACCGATATATATCGATATATATATATCGCGATGCAGCCTAAAAATACCTGGTTTTGGTCCGTATCGCCCAGCCCTACTTGGCACCAGTGCTTTTAATCATACACTTACCCGACATTATGTGGCTCTATTCGGATGAGAGATGTAGTGTGTGTGGGGGTCAGGACCAGTGCTTTTAATCATACACATACCCGACATTATTAGCCTATTTCGCCCACTTTTCGAGACGCATATGCTCTCCTTGTCAAAGTGCAAACTGCAGACATACGCGCTACCCCTGAGAACATGAAACGAGGGACCTTCATCCTCCTTATCAGCCTCACACAAGACTTGCGGAGGAGTTTGTCTTTGGGTAAATGGTGTAATCTGAGGTCGGGCTGTCTTTGTTTTGACGTTGAGCAGCCGGTACATTACAATAACAGAGAGGAGAGGAGGCGGCCACAGTTTGTCACGTATCTGGGGTAACTACCGGAAGTAAGAGTACACTGCTCACGGCTCCGGAAGCAGGAAGTGTGATATAGGCCTATTGGCTAAACTGCTACAGAGACCCGCCTCCGTGGGGCGATTTCTCTACAGCCCCCCCAGCATCGTCATTCAAATGCGCCCTTAAGGCTGCAGACCCTGAAATGGAACACGGCCACAGTGTACTAGGCATATGTGTACTAGGAAAAGCATATTATGTTGCGCAAATTATTTAAAAATCATATTTTACACATATTTCTGGGTGCATTCCATATTGTAAACACACACATATAGACAATTTATATATATATATATTTATTTTTTATTGTTATTTTGTTTGTGCGTGTGATTAAGGGGGGGCGGCGCCCCATCGCCCCCTATGGGCCAGCCGCCACTGTCCTCCATCTGTCGATATTAGATGA
>CM051005.1:17382862-17395362 GCA_027704905.1 Muraenolepis orangiensis | reverse complement strand
GACAGTGACGAACTGCGGTGGATGGGAAATAGAAACCAGAGGAGTCCCAACTGTTTGCTTTCGGGCCGCTTTATAAAAATAGCAGAATGTGGTTGCGCAGGGCTGACGGCGGCCGCGTGCGTACGTTGGCATGTGCATGATGATCTGATTATGATGCGTGTCACATGGTAATGGACTACAATATTGACCCATGGACCTATTGGGGTGCATGTCTGAGGCCTGCTCCTCTCCTCTGTATCTTTCTTTCTTTCGTTCCTTTTGTTTCTTTGTTTCTTTGTTTCTTTCCTTCATTCCTTCTTTATTTTCTTTCTTTCATTCTTTTCCTTTCTTTCTTTTTTCCATTCCTTCCTGCCTTCTTCCTTCCTTCTTCCCTTCCTTCCTTTCTCCCCTCCTTTCGTCCTTTCTTTCTTTAGAAGAGTGCAGTGAGTGGAAAGCCAAAAAGATCCAAACCGATTTCAGCCCATGACACAATGTCTTCAACGATATATATACAACATTGTGTTCAGTATATTCTATCTGTCTGTCTGTTTGACATGACATGACACGACACGTCTGCATTTATTCTTCTTTGCCGTCTTTCTCCTCCAGCTTCTAGATGACCTGTCACCAGACCCGAGAGTCCAGGCCAAAGAGCTGCTGGTCCTGTTGTGTGAGCCACACTTCAAGGTGAGGTTCCTCTGGGCTCCTCCCCGACGACAAAGACACAGGTGGTTTCCGGACACTAAAAAAGAGTCGATCTAAAATATTTGTTTTGTTAATTTTCACCCATTGCAATCTAATAGTAGGTATCCATGAGCAAGAGGCCCTAACCCCCTACCTGCTTCTTAGTAACCTCTTTCTGAATTCATTGCCGCAATGGATACAAATGTCTGCTGAAAACACACACACACACACACACACACACACAAAGCCACTAGGATATCACTTTATTTTGATCCATTGACAACTAGAAATTTTTTAAAACTACATTTAACAATTGACACAGGAAATGTGTCAATTGTGTCTAAAAGTATGCAAACACATGCACATACTCACACACACTAAGGGATGGACTATTTACAAGTCCAAGGAATGGATTCAGCCACCTCATTGGACCATTTACAGTCTGGGGAATGGATTCAGCCACCTAATTGGTCCCTGTATGATGGCCTGTCAACACCTATTAGCCCCACCAGCATGCTGCTAATCTGTCGTCTGGTTAATGTCTACCAACCCCTGCTAACACACACACACACACACACACACACATACACACACACACACACACACACACGGATAGGCACTAGGATATCACACGCACACACACAGGCACGTGCACACATACATGTACACATACACAACTTACTCATACTCACACCTCAGACACAGACCCATTGGCACGCATGCCACCACAGACACACACACACACACACACAAGGCCATGCGCATGCTGACAGGTTTATTTAAAATGAACTTTACGACCTGTTCTGGACCACATTCAGAAGCTGACACACACACACACACACACACACACACACACACACACACACACACACACACACACACACAGCACACACACACCACACGCACACGCACACACACTCTTGCAACAGACACCGGGACACATTATATCATGTAAGTGAATTTTGTTTGTTGTTTTTGAAAAGCCTTTTCCTCTGCGAGGCACCAGATACGTGCCTTGCTCATGGGTTGGCAGGCGGGAACGTCCGTCAGACGTGGGGGGTCTGTAGCAGGCAGACTGGCAGAAGGACCGGCTGATTGGCTACCGACTGACAGACGGATCAGCTGATTGGCTGCCGTTAGACAGTGTAGCAGATGCTCCCGGCCCCCTCGGCCCGTACAGCGTGACACATACCCACACACTACAGTAGTTCACAGCACTGGTGAGGACCTACTGCTTTGCTACAAACATCCAGGGGCTCCACACATACACACACACACACACACACCACACACACACACACACACACGCACACACACCAGCCAATGATCACTTTGAAAATAATAATACTACATAGTGAACCGCTGTGAGGCTCATTCATGAAATAGTTGACAGGAATGTAACCAAAACTACTGATTAAAGTCCTATATTTCAGGACAGGACTTACTGAAAGGTTTCCCAACCTCCTGTCTGTCTCCCATCCTGTCTGTCTCTCCCCCTTCTGTCATGTCACTCCCAATCTTCCGTCTGTCTCGCTACTCTCTCCACCTTTCTCCCCTCGCCCGCCTGTCTCTCTCTCTCTCCCCTGTTTGTCTCACCATCATGTCTTTCTCTCCACTCTCTTCCTCCTGTCTACCCCCCCCACCATCTTGTCTGTCTCCCACCCTCCTGTCTGTCCCACCCTCCTGTCTGTCCCTCCTCCTTGTCTATCTCAACATCCCATCTGTCTCTCTCCCTCCCATCCCGCTGTCTCTCTCCACCCGTCCGTCTCTCCTCCTTTTCCATCTCACCATGTGGTCCCGTCTGTCTCTCTCCACCCGTCCGTCTCTCCCCCTTTTCCATCTCACCATCCGGTCCCGTCTGTCTCTCCCCCCATGTCTGTCTCTCTCCCCCCCTGTCTGTCTCCCCCCCCTGTCTGTCTGTCTGTCTGTCTGTCTGTCTGTCTGTCTGTCTGTCTTTCCTCCCCTACACTCTGTCTCCCGTCTCTCCAGAGTCTGCTGTGGGTGCACGACGCCGTGGCCCAGCGACAGTTCGAGCCCCGGCTGCCGCCGTTACCCGAGGGCGGTGACCACGACGACGACGACGATGACCACTCAGTCAAGATCGTCCGTCTGGTGAAAGCCGGCCAGCCGCTGGTCAGTAGTCGGGGATAGGTGTAGTGTGTTCAGTAAGCGGTTTGTGAAAGTATTATTTGGTCCGAGAATACCGTTCCCCCCCCCCCGCCCCCCTCCGAACCGCATGAGGCCCTACGAACGCATCTGTTAACGACGTCACAAACGTCTCGTCCAACTTTTTGTTTCTTATTTCCTCTGCCGAGGCCAGCATTTTGGACAGTGTGGTGTGTGTGGTGTGTGTGTTGTGTGGTCATCTAAAATAAGCTCTATGTTCGCACATATTTTTTTAAAAACAAGTGAACAGTGGTGTGGAGTGTGTGTGTGTGGTTGGTGGCTGGTTTATGCAGCCTCACCTAGCCTGAGTTGGACTGATTGGCTGGTGAGGCTGCACACCTGTAGGTCGTTGTTAATCAAGGCCCACAGGTTAAAACAGCCACTACCACACCCACTCGAGGAAGAGCGCTAGCATGTTCCATCTGCTCTGTTCACAACTATTCAAACTCTTGCAATAAACCTGATTCCTCATCACCCTGTGTCTTTGTCTTCGGGGAGGAGCCCTTAAGTAGCCATGTTAATGGCTGGTGGCAGTGTCGTCTGCTACAAGGGGTTTAAAACAAGTAAAGATGGCCGGCCATACGTAGCGGTGTAGCGGTCGACCACACGGAAGAGAGCATGGCTGGGCGCTCTAAGAACAAGAAGAAGAAGAAGAAGAAGAAGAACAACAACAAAATATCCCAACCTCATGTCTTGGGAGGCCGCCGAGGGACCAGATGACGACAGGCTATTTATGTCATACTGTGGAGTGGCTAGACCGTTGATGTGATGGCGTAGCCAGGACCGAATCACTACAAAGTGATGGGGGGGAAGTGAAATCTTCTCGGCAACAGACAGGATCTGCTTTCCAATTGGACGCACGCTGCTGTCGCCCTCTGGGCTTTTTTATTCATCTGAAATGTTACTGTTTTTTTTCCATATGTACTCGGGCATTGGCTGACACATAGCAAAATAACAGCATTGTTTACGTTTTGTGTGTGTGTGTGTGTGTGTGTGTGTGTGTGTGTGTGTGTGTGTGTGTGTGTGTGTGTGTGTGTGTGTGTGTGTGTGTGTGTGTGTGTGTGTGTGTGTGTGTGTGTGTGTGTGTGTGTGTGTGGTGTGTGTGTGTGTTCCCCTGATCAGATGCTCTGGTGTATACTGTCCTCTTTATATGTTCGAGCGGGCGACCTTGGTGCACGTATCTCTCTGCTCATCCAAGTCTGTGTGTGTGTGTGTGTGTGTGTGTGTGTGTGCACGCGTGTGTGTGTGTGTCCGGTGGATTAACTCTGGGATGCTTCCATCTTCATTTGATGTTTTTCTCTACAGCCAATAATAGAAAACATACAGTTTGTGTGGATCCCAAAAACCCTGCCATGGACCGAAAGGGGGGTCTGACCCTCGGCTGACATGGCCGCTCCAGATTGGTCCAATATGTGTCCATTTTCCAGACAGTGGGGGCTCCACCCATGGCGGACCTGATTGTAGCTCTCACTACTACACAGGACGACAGTGTTTCCATTGGACGCGCTCCACATCAACAACATCTGCTGAGCATGATGATGATGATGATGATGATGCTGATTTGGATCTGCCAGCGATCCGTTTGTTACACAGACGCAGCCAGGGGATGGACGGAGGAGGAGGAGGAGGAGGAGGAGGAGGAGGGGGGTGGGGGAGAATGGCCAGCTCCACGATACAAATGACCGTTGGTTTGTCGTGAAGTGGCTTTATTATATGTGTGTTGCGCCGGCCTCCGCCTTTAATCAAATCAGCATGCTGACCTCTCTCTCTCTCTCTCTCTCCTGCTTTTCATCATTGGCCTGTCCATTCGTTCAACACCTATCTGTTACCCCCCCCCCCCCCCCCCCCCAACCTCCAACCCACCTAACCCACAACCTGCACCCCCATATCCCTCCTCATCCCTCCAACCCTCCAACCCTCCACACCTGTACCCCCTCCAAACCCCTCACCCTTCACTCTCCATCATTTCTCCACCCTCCAACCCTGCACCGCCCCCGCCCCCCCCACCATCACCAATCACCGGTACCCAACCCCCAGGGGGCCACCATCCGGAGGGACGTCTCCACTGGGGCCATCCTCGTGGCCAGGATCATGAAGGGAGGCGCGGCGGACAAGAGCGGTATACATACAAGATATACTCTTTCAATCACCTCCGCTATCGGAGCTGGACCGGAGGTGATGTTCCCGCCTCTGTTTGTTTGTCTGTCTGTCTGTCTGTCTGTCTGTCTGTTTGTCAGTTTGTTTGTCTGTTAGCTCATACAATGATGTACTTTATGAGTTATCTTTTTAATTGGATGAGAACTGGCTGGTTAGATGACATATGGGCCAAAGAACTGGTTGATTAGATTTTGGCGCCGATCCGGATCCGAATCCGCAACCATGATTTTGAAGGATTCTTTAGTGTTTAGTGAGTTGGGGGCAATGGAGGCTCTTTAGTGTGGCGGAGGCACGCGCTCTACTGAGGGCCCTCTAGTTTAGATTGTGATCATGTGAGGGATCTGTGTGACGGCCCAGCTCCCCGTCAGCGTCTTGTCTGATCCGATCGGCCGTGGTAGCGTGATGGCCAGCGACTCCGCGGCCGTGATAGATAGACACTTTGCTCTGCTTAGCGGCTCGGGGGGCCGGGGATGTTTTTTCTGTTAGGGCTGATCCACGAAGGAGACAAACTGAGGGAGGTGAACGGAGTCTCGCTGGAGCACAAGACGCCAGAGGAGGTCCTCTCTCTCCTCGTTAGTATTAGCACTCTCTCTCTCTCTCTCTCTCTCTCTCTCTCTCTCTCGTCTCTCTCTCTCTCTGTCTCTCTCTCTCGCTCTCGCTCTCTCTCTGTATGTCTGTCTGTCTTTCTTTTGTCTCTGTCTCTCTATCTCGTTCTCTCTCTCTCTCTCTCTCTCTCTCTCTCTCTCTCTCTCTCTCTCTCTCTCTCTCTCTCTCTCTCTCTCTCTCTCTCTCTCTCTCTCTCTCTCTCTCTCAATGAATGTGTCGTTTTGTATCAGGCGACTTCTCAGCAGGATGTCAAACTCAAAGTGATTCCCGCCGACGTCAACAACGAGCAGCCGGCCAATAGGAAGACGGTACTGATATATATTTTTATTTCTGATATACTGTATATCAAAAAATGTGTGAGTCACAGCAGAAGTACAGTACAGTAATAGACTTTGATTTTTTAAAGATATCCAGCATTAAAACAAGAACATGCTCGAATATTTTATATTTGTTACAGTGTGAGCATGTGTGTTTGAAAGATGATTTTCCCGTCAAATCATGAAAAACAACAAAAACCCATCCGTGTCGGGTATCAATAAAACCTCACATCCCCCCCTCACATCTGCAGCTGTTTGTGAGGGCTCTGTTCGACTACGACCCCAAGGACGACCCGTCCGTGCCGTGCAAAGAGGCGGCCCTGACCCTGGAGAGGGGCAACATCCTGCAGGTGCTCAGCCAGGAGGACGACACCTGGTGGCAGGCCCGTCGCCACGGAGACAACCACACCTGGGCGGGTCTTATTCCCTCGGAACAGCTCCACCAAAGGCAGGTTCCCCCCCGACTTCCCCCCCCCCCCCCCCCCTTATTTTTCTGTCGTGTTTTCTGAGCGGTCGGCAACTTCGGACCACCGGGAAGAAGACAGTTTTTTCTTTCTCCCTTAAATCGTTCCACTTTTTGTATGTAACTTTATCCCAAATTTTCATACATTTCACGGCAATATTGTTGCCCATTTTCTTGTCTTGAGGTAAAGCACTTATACGTGTGTATTGTGAATGTGCGATAGCCGTGGTACAAGTTATTACACAGACACAAATTGATGATTATGTAATGATGTCATTATGCCAGTGGCTATTATATTCCTCCATGTATGATCATGTATTCAGGAGGGTCACGTTGCAGCGGCCCGAGGCCCTGTTCAAGCCTCGCTGTGTCCAGCCAAGAGGTGAGCGCTAAACCACCCCTCCCCCCCCCACCCAGCCCCCGTTCTCTTCTCCACCATTTCCCCCCCCCCCTGCTCCACCTGCAAAGAGTTAAAAGCCAAGCCGTGTAACATCTACAATAAACACATAAGGGGGTAGCAGGGGGGGGGGGGGGAGTGGTCAAGGGGGGGGGGGGTCAAAGAGGAGAGGTCGAGGGGGGGGTCATAGTCAAGGTGAACCCCTGCCTGCCCCACCGCCCCCCCCACTCTCCAGCTGTTCTTCTCACTCGCCCCCTCCCTTTCTCTCCTTTCTCTCTCTCTCTCTCTCTCTCCTCTCTCTCTCTCTCGTCTCTCTCTCTCTCTCTCTCTCTCTCTCTCTCTCTCCTCTCTCTCTCTCTCTCTCTCTCTCTCTCTCTCTCTCTTTCCTCGTCCCACATGCTGCGCAGATGATGACGAAGGTACCGTTGGCGTGCGTTGCCATGACGTCGTTTAAAAAAAATAACCAAAAAAAGACCCTAAGTCCCCAAGATGAAGATTAAATTTCATGTGGCCGTGCCGGAGGCAATTTTCCACATGACTTTAAAATCATTCTGTTGCATATGTTTTAGATGGGTATTTCATTCTTTTATTTTTTCTTAAAGCTAGCCTATTT
The DNA here is from genome assembly GCA_027704905.1 of Muraenolepis orangiensis. Classification (NCBI taxonomy): domain Eukaryota; kingdom Metazoa; phylum Chordata; class Actinopteri; order Gadiformes; family Muraenolepididae; genus Muraenolepis; species Muraenolepis orangiensis. The sequence goes on along the minus strand of CM051005.1, from coordinate 17,387,980 downwards.
ATTATATAAATTGTGTTTCGCCAGCCATTGGGGTGATTTACGGCCTTGTGTTCGTGCTTCTCCTCCTGTACATTTTTACTTGTTCTTTCTTCTTCTTCTTCTTCTTCTTCTTCTCCTGTGTTTCAGTGAAAGAGGGCGTCGACTACGGGGCTATATCAGGAATCCGCGTCGGTAAGACGTTTAACCCTTTCAAGCCCTCTCAAGGGTCTGGAAAGTCATCGCCGACTCTCCAGATGGAGCGGAGAGAGAGGCGGAGAGCGGTGCTTGATTTGCTCACCAGGTCGTTTGATTTTAGCTCATAGGTTGATTGATTTGAGCTCATAGGTTGTTTGATTTAAGCTCACCAGGTTGATTGATTTTAGCTCACCAGGTATTTTTAATTAAGTTAATCAGGTCCTTTGATTTTAGCTCACCAGGTTGATTGATTTAGCTCACCAGGTCCTTTGATTTAGCTCACCAGGTTGTTTGATTTAGCTCACCAGGTCCTTTGATTTTAGCTCACCAGGTCATTTGATATGAGCTCACCAGGTCATTTGATTTAGCTAATCAGGTCCTTTGACTTTAGCTCACCAGGTAATTTGATTTAGCTCACCAGGTCGTTTGATATTTAGCTCCGCCGCTCAGCGGGGCTGCAGGCCGCACTACAAACCACTAATTAAAGACCATTTTATTTTCCTTCCTCTGATGTCATGGCTTGGACACAGTGGTCGTGTTGCTGGTGTATGTGTCTGTCTGTCTGTGTCCCTGTCTGTCTGTGTGTGTGCCTGTGTGTCTGTCTGTGTGTGTCCCTGTTTGCGTGTATGTGTATGTGTCTGCCTGTTTATGTGGGCCCGTTCTGTGTGTGTGTGTCCATGCGTGTGTGTGTGTGTGTGTGTGTGTGTGTCCATGCCTGTGTGTGTGTGTGTGTGTGTTCGTGTGGACGTGCGCTGTGTGGAATAAACCGCATTCAGACACAAGATTTGGCTTGTGTGTGTGTGTGTGTGTGTGTGTGTGTGTGTGAGGGCGTGTGTCTGTGTGTGCGTGTCTGCGTGCAGCAAAGGCGAGGTGAACATCAGATTTGTATTAATTTGTTCCATGAAACGACACACAGTGCATCTCATCTCACCTTAGAGCCAGACAGCCAGGACCAGGCCCAGCCTTGTGTGTGTGTGTGTGGGGTTGGAACACCCCCCCCCCCCCCACCCTCCTAGGTATTGATCAACCTAATGGGTGCCATACGTCCTTCGGCACGGCACAATCAAAGAGAAGAACATGTATCGAAGACACGCAGTGAGTCAGGGAGATCACGACGAGGTCAGAAGGAACAGTCACGTGACGAGGAGCAGCGGGACAGTCCCCGGGAGGAAGGGTTCCCGGTACGAAACCCCACTTTCCCTGCAGCCCGGAGGCCTTAGAGCTCCCGGAGGGTGTGTGTTAGACACTTTATTTTTTATTTTTTATTGTGTATCGTATTGTTATAGTATAGTGTCGTATATAGTATATAGTTTAGTATATATCGTAGATAGTATACACTGTTGTTTATAGTATAGTACAGTGTAGATTAGTGTAGCATAGTATAGTATAGTAGTAGTCATAGTAGTAATAGTATAGTAGTAGTAAAGTATACTGTGTAATATAGTATTATTGTAGAAAATCTGAAATCAGGAGTGAACAGGGAGTTAGCATTCCATGGTAACACTTGTTACACATGGCAAAAAAAAAAAAAGAGTCTTGTATCTTGAATCTTTTATCAACGTCCCTTTGGGTAAAAACCATAACTGAGCCGCCAGTAGGACACTCCCAATGTTATAACTCTTATTGTTATCACCTCATTGGAGTGGTTTCCATCCCCCTCCCCCGCTCTGTGATTGCAACATAGATTTGTCTTCGTCTAGACTCCACAGGAGGACTAGTGACTAAACTGACGACGGCGCAGAGATACGCTTGCATCGTGAATTTAAGTCCCTGAGCGCCGATGTCAAAACAGTGGCCGGGGTACCAGTGCACATGGGTTGACATGACATCACCCACCCCATTCCATCTCTCTCTCTCTCTCTCTCTCTCTCTCTCTCTCTCTCTCTCTCTCTCTCTCTCTCTCTCTCTCTCTCTCTCTCTCTCTCTCTCTCTCTCTCTCTCTCTCTCTCTCTCTCTCTCTCTCTCTCTCTCTCTCTCTCTCTCTCTCTCTCACTGGCCAAACCCACACTCACAGCGCCGCGGTCGCACACGGTAGGACGAGACACGCGTGGTCGAGTGTTCCAGAATCTCCCATTTCTCAACGTGTGTTGACGTCGCTCTCTCTCTCGCTTACCGTCTGTCTGTGTGTCTCTGACTGTCTGCCTCTGTCTCTCTGTCTGACTGTGTGCCTGTCTGTGTTTCTCTCTGTCTGTGTGTGTGTCTTTTCTCTCTGTGCCTGTCTGCCTGTGTCTCTCTGTCTGTCTGTGTGTCTCTCTGTCTGTGTGTGTCTCTTTCTCTGTCTGTCTGTCTGTGTGTCTGTCTCTCTCTCTCTGTCTGTCTTTGTCTCTGTCTGTGTGTGTCTGTCTCTGACTGTCTGCGTCTCTCTCTCTCTCTCTCTCTCTCTCTCTCTCTCTCTCTCTCTCTCTCTCTCTCTCTCTCTCTCTCTCTCTCTCTCTCTCTCTCTCTCTCTCTCTCTCTCTCTCTCTCTGTGTGTGTTGCCTCCCATTCCACCCAGAGTGTTGTGGCAATGTGGGGAGTTGATGAAGCAGCACATTGCTTGGCAGCCAGCGTTGGCATGGCGATACTTTTTAAGGGAAGGTTTTGCATGTAAACTTTAATGCAACGTACTGTCAGACATGCGGCAATGTGGTGCGCTGCAGCCGGTCCAAGTCTTGACAAGGAGAAGAAATCTTTAGTAAAACAGGGGAGCATAACTTGAACCGCAAACGTCATTTAATTCTGTAGCAATGCAATCTATCCTGTATTCCTATACTTTGTATATATATATATATACTCAGGTCGTGTTCGACACATAGCTTATTTGTGGTGGTTCTGCTGAACTGTGTTGAGTTAAATGCAAGTCATCATCATCATCATCATCATCATCATCATCATCCACTTTCTTGTACGATAGTTTATATATTGAGCCATAGTGTTTATAGACTAAAGGTATATTGGACTTGTGATACAAACAGGGGGCTTTGGGTGACTGCATTGCGGAATGTGTGTGTGTGTGTGTGTGTGTGTGTGTGTGTGTGTGTGTGTGTGTGTGTGTGTGTGTGTGTGTGTGTGTGTGTGTGTGTGTGTGTGTGTGTGTGTGTGTGTGTGTGTGTGTGTGTGTGTGTGTGTGTGTGGTGGGGGCTGGTTTAACCTGTGGGCCTTGATTACCAAGGACCCACAGGTGTGCAGCCTCACCCGGCCCCAGAGTCTAATCACCACACACACACAGCATATATTCCTATTCTGTCTACACATCACTACACATCCACAACCATACACACACACACACACACACACACACACACCACACACACACACTGAGGAAATTCAGCATGGGTCCCCACATCCTGAGAATATTCTACACCGGCACCATGGAGAGTGTTCTTACAGGGTGTATCACCGCCTGGTACGGGAACTGCACCGCACTCGAGCGCAGAGCACTTCAAAGGGTGGTGCGGACGGCCCAGTATATCGTTGGAGGTGAGCTCCCCTCCCTCCTGGATATACAACCAGCGGTGCGTGGCCAAGGCCAAACGCATCATAAAAGACATTGCCCACCCCAGCCACCAACTGTACTCACTGTTACCGTCAGGCAGGCGATACCGCAGTATCAAGTGCCGTACAAATAGACTTAGAGATAGCTTCCACAGTCAGGCCATCAGGCTGCTGAACAAGGGTGTATAGCATATAACAATGTCAATTTTATTACATTGATTTACATATATATTGCTCTTTTTCTGACATATTGCATTTAATATATTGCATTTTTATATATCCGGATAAGCGGGAGAAGATGGATGGATGGATGGATGGATGGATTTTTATATATTTAACTTATACCGTACTTTTTTACTTCTTTTTATCCTATTCAGTTTTTTATAACTGCTGTCTGTCATCGGGCACATAAGATTCTCATTGCTTATACTTTAAACTGTGAAGTGACAATAAACTTGACTTGACTTGACTTGACACACACACACACACGATACACACTTATATATACTAATGCCCTCTTTTTTGCGGCCCCCAGCCGGTCAGAGAAGGAGCTTCCAGCTGGGCCAGAGGGGAGGCTGCGTGACGGAAGCCCATCCCGGGAGGGGAAGCCCTGGGCTGGAGGGCCCGGCTTGGGCCCCTGCCTACCTGGAGGTGGTCCCCTACCGCAGGGGCTCCAGCGACAGGCAGCGCCTGGTCCTCCTGGTCGGTAGGTTTGGACTGACGACAGACAGACTGTAGTGACTGAAGACAGACAGACTGACAGACAGTGATATTTCAAGCCCTATTTGAATATGTAAATAAACACGTTCATCGTTTTGGTGCTGTAATGCGTGTGCGTATGCGCCTATGTGTGCGTGTGTGCCTATGTATATGTGTAAGATAAAGTAATATAATCACTGCTGAACCTAAATGTTTTATATCCGAATATATATATATATATATATATATATATATATACTGTATATTTGTATAATATATACATAGCTGCCAGCACAGCAGACGGCCTGCGCTCCGTAATCCAGACGGCTGCCCTCTCGAGAATCTTACCGTTTTGCTCTGGGCCTCCGCAAGAGGAAGGGGGGCCTTTACAATGTCCCGTTACAACACCATCAGTCATCGGTCAACCGTGCATCAAGGAGCGGGGGGGAATCTATCGGAAAGAAAAGAGGGGCCCACGAAGCGATTGGCGAGAGACGGCGGTGACCGAGCGCCGTACGGAGCAGACGGACGACGGAGGAGGAGAGGGGGAGGAGGAGGAGGAGGGGGGAAGGAGGAGGAGGGAGGAGGAGGAGGAGAGGGAGGAGGAGGAGGAGAGGAGGAGGAGGAGGAGGAGGAGGAGAGGGGGAGGAGGAGGAGGAGGAGGAGGAGGAGAGGGGGGAGGAGGAGGAGGAGGAGGAGGGTGGGGGTAGGGGGGTGGGGGGAGCTGGAGCGGGGGGGGGGGGGCCCGGAGTCCCCCGACCCCCGAGATAA
>CM051005.1:17322862-17380362 GCA_027704905.1 Muraenolepis orangiensis | reverse complement strand
ATGTACAGAGGACATTACTACGGGACCAGTCTGGACTCAGTGGGGGAGGTGACAGCCGAGGGCAAGGTGTGCCTGGTCAGCGTAGACCCGCGCGTGAGTGACACTCGACTAGGGACCACAAGACTGAGCTCATGTGGTTCCGAGCACTGTATTTTTTTGGCACAGAAATCTGATATCACGCTAACAGAAATCACAAAGTAATACAAACATCGTAGACCATAATAATAATAATAATAATAATGATAATAACGATGACGATGACAAAAACATAAAGTTATATTATACAGGGGCAAGGTATTAGTGGCTCTAGGTATTAGTGTTTTTTTTAAGTGTGGCCACCCTCAATCTAAATTCCCTAAAGCCACTTTGGCTAAAAGTGCATGCTTGATGACTTATTGCCAAACACACACACACACACACACGCGCACACACACACAAACACACACACATACATACATACATACAAGATACAATATATGTATTGGCCATTTGCAACCAGTACATTGGAATGCTTACTCCCCATACATACATACATACATTATAGCCACATAATGCACTTTCCACTTATATCTTTTATTTTGGTGTACACATGTAATAACACGTGTCTCTCCCATCGCCTCCCACGCGTCAGACCATAAGGAGCGTGTACACAGCGGCGCTGAGACCGTACGTGGTGTTTGTGAAGCCACCGCGGGTGGAGCAGCTACGCCTGACCCGGCGGAGAGCCAAGTTCACCTGCACCGCTGACCAGGACCCCAGGGCGCCGGCGGTGGCCAGGATGTTCTCCGTAAACTAACGACGTTTGAGCTTGTGTGTGTGTGCGTGTGCGTGTGCGTGTGCGTGTGCGTGTGTGTGTGTGTGTGTGTCACATGCTAACCGACGTGCTGGCATATAACAGAAGAGCACCCCGTACAATCACCGCAGAGAAGGGGTCAAAAGGTCAGGGCTTGTGAACGCTTATGCACTTTTTAAGAATTTTTCCACCGCCCACCTGCTCACACGCACATGCGGTGTGCGCAGGACATGCTTTCGCTGTTCATGAAAACACACCCTCTCAAACACACACACACACACACACACACACACACACACACACGACTGCAAATACCATCGAACATGTGTGAGTAGGAGGCCAGGTGGTGGTTCTGTATCTTGTAACATGCACAGAGAAGCGTGAGATCACCCCCCCCCCCCCCACACACACACACACACACACACACACACACACACACACACACACACACACTCTTACAAATACAGCTACACATGCACGCACACCTCCACATGCATACCTTGCACATGGCTGACCCTGTTACTTACATGTGACGTTTAAGGCCCCAGCGGAGGTTTACAGGGGGTGGGTGCTGCGTGGGGACCCTCTGGGGAGAACACATCACATACAGGCAGTATATAGAGGGCCCTGCCTGCTTCGTAGGAGGCTGAGGGAGGGGAGTGAGGGCCCATGCCGTTAAGTGTGTGTGTGTGTGTGTGTGGTGTGTGTGTGTGTGTGTGTGTGTGTGTGTGTGTGGTGTGGTGTGTGTGTGTGTGTGTGTGTGTGTGAGCGAGCCAGCGAGTGTGTGCCTGTGTATGTGTGAGTGAGAGGCAATGCCTTTTAGTGTGTGTGTGTGTGTGTGCATGCATGCATGCAAGCGAGTGAGTGAGTGAGTGAGTGAGTGAGTGAGTGAGTGAGTGAGTGAGTGAGTGAGTGAGTGAGTGAGTGAGTGTGTGTCTCTAAAATCCAAATCTATATCTGGAGGATCATGAATCCTCTATATTGGTCGCATACACGTACACACACAGTGAAATCTGTCGTATGTGTGTGAGTGTGTGTGTGTGAGTCAGTGAGTGCATGGGCGGGGTAGTTGGGGGTTGAATGTCCGTCATGTCGTTTCCCTATAGCATTATCACACTGCTAACAACAACGTGGTGTTAACATGGACCAGAGGATTGCTTGCATAGATGTGGATCTTAAAATCATCCATCAAAGAGTTTGATACGCAGAAAAGGTTCAATTAAGATTCAAGATTCAAGATGTTTTTATTTGCCATATGCAACACGTACATTGGAACGCTTACTCCCCACTCCCTCCTGCAGTATGCATTTTCTTACAACTGAACACTATAAACTATACTATGCACTATACAACCCTATGGTACAACTGCATGCTCCCTTGTACTGTAAACCATTATAAAACCCTATAAAAGGTGTAGTGTGGACCGTTATATCAGATCATAACTACCATCTGTCTCTCCACCTGTTTTGTGGGGGGGGGGGGGGGGCTTATTAAAAAACCTACGGGGTCAAACACCTGCACTGCACAGCAGGGTTGCGGTGCACAACGTGAACCAAAAAGGCCCCTAAACAGAAATGGAGCGTGTCTTATTGGGCTGCGCGCTTCCAAAATCCCGCTGATATATGCGGCCCAAACGTGAAAAAAGGGCCTCTTTTACGCTCACGCTTCGCCGCTAGCAGCGCTTATGCGCTTTTGGCTAGCGTCGCGGAGACCTTCCTGCGTGAGATACACAGGAAGGTCTTGTTGTGCTTTGTCGTTACACTCCGTGATACTTCCAATGTGGTTTTGGTCAAAGGGGGTCCCTTTGGAAGTGGAATACCTTCGTTGTCATGCCAGGTAGGTTTTAATGAGGCCATCGCCGCTCTCTGGTGGGAGAGACCGGCGTTTTGTTCACACTGAGAACTGACTTTTTGGACCTCCGCACCAAAAGGAAATACCTGGACGTCCTGTTTAACGAGTCAATAGTCCAAGCACTAAAAGACAAGGAAAAGGAAACGACGCGTTGAAATATTTAAAGTACAAATGAAAACACGCCGTTAATATAATTCACATCATAGAGCACCGTCGTTCCCATTAGTTTGACCTGTTTTACCGGAAAGCTGAAAAGGATTTCTCAAAGACGGCCTTATTTTTTTTGGTCACTGATTTCTGATTTCATACACACACACACACACACACCCAGTCACCCACCAACACACACAAAAAAGGCATGGACTCACACACACACACACACACACACACACACACCACACACACACACACACACACACACACACACACACACACACACACACACACACACACACAGATTTCTGGAAAGCATTTCTCAAAGACGGCCTTATTTTTACCGATGTAAATTGTGGTCACTGATTTCTCTCGTTTGATCACATAACGAAACAAACAAACACATCCTACGTTTCTTCCGTTATATGACTTCATCTAATGCTCCCGATCGAAATCCGCCCCTTCCCGCCCGCCACCACAGGAAGAAGACTTCGAGGACATGATCCGCTCGGCGGACGCCATGGAAACGGAACACGGTCACATGTTCGACGCGGTGGTCGTCAACGGCGACGCGGCCACGGCGCTCGGGGAGCTGCGGGCGGCCCTGGAGAAAGTGTCGGGGACGGACCTCCAGTGGATCCCGGCCGAGTGGGTCCACACCTCGCTAAGCATGGAGGGGTCCCCACAGTTTCCCACTTTGTAGGCAGTAGAGTGTAAGAGCTTCTGGCCCCGCCCGGGTGGCAGTACGCTGGAGTTAAAATTCAACACCCCTTCAGCAGCAGCAATAGAAGTAATGTAGGGACTCATCGAGGCGGGGGCGGGGGGGGGTCGTAAAGTGGGCTTTGAGTGCCAGGAAGAACGAACGTTAAAACTAAGAAAAGCAACATACATTATATAGGGTGACTTTGAATGATGGTCGTTATATTGGGATGCTTAGGAATATAAGAATACAAAATGTAAACAATACACTGAGTTCTATAATATAGTTGGCCTTGTGAGGCGTGTGTATTCAGAGCGCCGAGTTCCTTTCTGCATAGTATGTACTTAATTATCCAAAGAAACCGTCTCCCCCCCTCCCTCCCTCCCTCCCCCTCCCTCCCTCCGGTCTGTCTGAGAGTCACATTTTCTAGCGCTATTTGGCTGAAATATTGTCGGCACGAGGGACTCGAGGAGCACCAAAAAAAAAGAGTAAAATAAAGAGAGAAAAAAAAACATACGCTGTGCAAAAAAAATAAAAATAAAAGTGAAAAGGGAAAACTCACCAGTAACTGGTGGCCACATACAGGCCGCCTGCTGCCAAGCTACAAACATCAGCATGTAATTATTCTGACAGTCGCCGCACTTCAATTAACTGTAATGCACACCAGAGAAATATTATTAGTGCCTGGCAGACCGGGGCACGCACACACACACACACACACACACACACACACACACACACACACACACACACACACACACACACACACACACACACACACACACACACACACACACACACACACACACACACACACACACACACACACACTCCCTTGTACAAAACACAGCGGGCGAGAGCGACATCATCAGAACCAGATCAAAAAGTAGCTTTATAGCAATATGGTTGTAGTGTATGGTTGAGTAGTAGTAGTTGTAGTAGTAGTACTGTTTTTCCCTGATGGTTGTACTTATTAAATCCATTGTTGTATGTGGATATCTTGGGTTTTTCCTTCAGCTGTACGTGTGTGTGCGTGTGTATGTGTCCGTGTGTGTGTGTGTGTGTGCGTGTGTATGTGTCCGTGTGTGTGTGTGTGTGCGTGCGTGCGTGCGTGTGAAGCATACAGTATGTCTACAGCGCAAGTTACACACACACACACACACACACGGCATACGCATGTGTAGCAACATCGTCGTCATCATCATCATCATCATCGTTAGACTCATTAAACGTGTTGATATGCGCGAGCTTGGCGGCGTCATTAGGAACACATTGAGGGTCATTAGCGCCAATCATTCAGCTAGCGGAGCTCCATCAGCGAACGCTCAGCGCTACGTTTGAAGGGGTCTGCCATGTCGAAGTCGATAGAGCTTTGAAACAACAATAAAGTCCCCGGAGCTGGTCCACGGTCAGGGTGTTTCCGCCCTCTTTGGACCGGGGGTGTGGGGGGGGGGGGGGGGCGTGGGGGTACGTTGCGGTCAATTGGGCGTTAAATGAGTGTTAACGTGTCAATCACTTCATGTTTCAGAGCAACAGGAGAGGGCGGCTGCGTGAGGTGAGTTTTATGAACGTAAAGGGAATGTTTTTCCTGTGGATTTAGGGCTCTCTTTGGGCCCTCTGCCAGAGACGGTGAACAGGAGTTACGGCTGGACATAAAACCTGCAATGTCCGGAACAATTAAAAAATAAACTGGGTACGTACCGGTGATGTGAGGATACAACCAATGTGGAGCGACGTTTCGAGTTTCAACGTCACGGTGACGCCAAACGACAGAGCGCGCATGGCTTGGCTAACGACGACAGACCGATCGGAATTACGAAGTGCTCTTTAACATACTTTAAAAAACGTAAATGCGTCCACTGTCCCGGACGCTTACCTTTTGAAAATTGGCTACAAAATCAGTCCGTTAATAAACTAGACAGCCAGAAAACCAGTAATGTATGCCAGTAAAGACAGAGAGATCGGAGAGATATGCAATTAATCAAACAGTCAGTGGATAAATGTGCCAGTCAGTAAATCAGTCAGTCAATCGGTCAGACCTTCTATAGTGTGTTCTCTTTTATAATTATAACGTTTTTTTTCATTTTGGCGTAAATGCGTTCACTCAATAAACTCTTAAAATAGTTTTTTGGCCGTATTGCTGTAACTCACTGCACAGAAGCAAACAACCCGGCAACCTAGTGTGTGTGTGTGTGTGTGTGTGTGTGTGTGTGTGTGTGTGTGTGTGTGTGTGTGTGTGTGTGTGTGTGTGTGTGTGTGTGTGTGTGTGGTGTGTGTGTGTGTGTGTGTGTGTGTGTGTGTGTATTTGCCCCAGGCGTTCTGTCTGGGACGACGAAGCAGCGGTATAATTTCACCACGCCGCTGAGAATCCACAGGCGCTCTCTCTCTCACTCTCTGAGCTCATAACGACGCCATTATAGACAGTGGCACGATCCAATCCAACCTCCAACTCTCTCCCCCCCCTTCCTCCCACCACCCCTCCCACCACCCCTCCTCCTCCACCTCCACCTCCTCCTTCTCCCCCGTTTTATGTTCACTGCTGCCCACTTCAAACATTACCCAGAACAAGGGGTGGTATGATGTCAACTGTCCTCACACAAGGTCACTCTCTCTCTCTCTCTCTCTCTCTGAGAGAACACGAGTAAACGAATAAACAATGTTTTAACGGAGATTATGTCTCAGACTTCGCAACACGTGCTTAACGACCTTAATACTATGCGTCATTATTACCGTATTTACAAAAAAAAATAGTTTGACCCAGAAAAAGGGATGTTATTTCGCTGTTCAGGTACTAACTCAACGTTATGTCAACGCGCTGTTTTTGTTCTAGTTATTATTAATGAAGGGACAAGGAAGCCCCTTTCAATTTGTGCTTTAAAATAAATATATAGAAAATAACGCTCGCCAAAATGGGCCTAGATTGGCATTACAGCCTACATCCCTACCTAGCATCTGTGTGACGGTTATAACATAACAGTCTGATGGGGGGGGGGGGTAAGATAGCGCAAGGCTAATTAGTGAGATAATGATACCATTTAAAGAAAAAACCTTTATTATGATAGCAACGCATGCTTTTTTTCGTTTGAGTGTAGAAACTGAGACACACAAACACAAAGTTTAATTAATTTGGACTACTCGACACAAAATAAAAAATGATGTTTAAAAACACACCAAAAAAAAACAAACGTATGAAAGCTTGCTATTATACGACCGGCCAAAAGAGAAAAATATTACTTCTTCTCACCAAAAGTGTGTTTTCCGAAGGGTCTCCGGGCACCCGTCGGAAGGTTGTGTTCCCCGACTAAGATCAACAGCAGTCTGGGCGTCCCTCGCATCGCACACACCAGAGGGGAGGGGACGGGCCTCGGCGGGCTGTGATCACATAACCGCGCGCTGTTCTCACACCGCCACCGCGGAACGCCGGCGTGGAATTTACTGCACCTCGCGGGGACGCGCGGCCGCTCCGTCCAGGTGTTTTTTAGCTTTAAGAAGAACAACAAAAAAAAAAGAAATGAAAATAAAAGAGAAGAAGAAGAAGAAACAGAAGAAGAAACAGAAGATGAAGAAGATGAAGAAGAAGGAAAAAAAAAAGAGGGTTGTAACCGAATCCTCACGGGGGGAGAAATACGGCCGTGGATTAGGAATTGAAACGTGCACTAAAAGAGTTGACAGGTCTATTTGGAACATGTGCTGTTTTAGTTTAGCGAAAAAAAATAAACGTGGATAAACAGATCATCACTTTCGGTCATCCTCTCTGGACATTACTGATTTTTTTTCTTTCTCGTCTAAATATTATGACATACTTGGTCATTTGATATTGACAATGGAGGGTATAGGAGACAATTCAACCTCTGTTCTGGGGCCCGGTGTTTCTTCCACGGTGTTATCCTAACCCTATACTGTTGTTGGCTAACAACAACAACACCGAGAGCAACTGTCAGACCTTGTTTACATCATGGGCTCACCGCTCGGTGAAGCGTCCCGGGATGACGACAAGCTAACTCCTGTTTTATATATTTGTATTAGCCACGCTTACTCTCTGTAGACATGGTGAAAACTCAGGCCATTTGACACAGGAACACACACACACACACACACACACACACACACACACACATGTACACACATGTACACACACCACACACACACACACACACACACACACACACGTAGAGACACACACCACACACACATAGAGACACACACACACACACAGAAGGGCTGCTGACGGTAACTTCACCGGGCTCTCAACAGAAAACCTACAGAGATCTATTTCCATTTCCATTGTTTACGTTACACTTCTTTTACAGGCCAATTTGTACTCGTATCCCCTCGAAGTCAGCGGGACTCGCCGACAAACACAAAACGCTGTTTTGGTGGTTTCGCTGGTTTATTAAGAACCATGTCATTACCACACATAAATCTACAGCATTTCTGGGCACAACATATTTTATCCGCTGACGCGGCTGTTTTCTCGAACACCACAAGATCCATGAGATTCATAAGGCTCATGAAGAAAGTATGGAGGCATGTCATATTACTTAACTGCAGGGATGTTGGCTTCCACACACACACACACACACACACACACACACACACACACACACACACACACACACACACACACACACACACACACACACCACACACACACCACACACACACGGGGGTGCTAATAAATTGAATAACCACATCTGCTGATAGCTTTACAAATGCTACATTTCTCAAAACATGGTGCGCTACTGGCACCCCTGCTGCTGAGCTGCCTGTTCTTGCCTGCATGCGCTCCCCTCCCTGAGCGATACGATTGGCCCACAGCGAGAGCCAATAGGCAGCCATGGAGCAGGTTACTTGAACTCTCCTCCAAGAAGTTGCAACAGCTACACCCGAGGAACTCTCTTGCGTTATTGTGTCGTTGGTCACTTTTTCTGAAGAGGAGGGGGGAGGGGGAATTCTTCACTGTGATTTGTAAGGACTTGGGGTGCGAGAGAGCTTTGAGCAAGAACCAAAAGAGAGAGAAAAAGAGAGAGAGAGAGAGAGAGAGAGGGAAAGAGGGAGAGAGAGAGAAAATTAAAGTGTTTCATCATCAAGCGTGGGACAGAGAGTATGGGAGCGTACCGCGTCCACTAATGCACCTGTTCATTGGACAAGCTCTCGGCACGAGAAGAATGGACCAGGTTTTTACCACGGTGCCCGAGAATCCACTGCATTCCGAGGAGGACAGAAGGAGACCCCAGGAGGAGCAGGAGGAGGAGGAGGAGAGGAGGGGGAGAGTGGAGGGGGAGAGGAGACCCGAGGTGGAGGACAGGAGGAGGCGAGCGGAACAGGAGAGGACCGGGTTGATCGGTGTTGAAGCCACCCGGGGACACATCAGTGGAGCAGACGGACGGGCGACAGACTTGCTGCTGTGCGCAGAGTCACCTGAACAGGGCTCTGCCGTCAAGTACAGGAGATATGGGTACATAGATCTCATCACATGACATGGAAAAGGGGGCTCTTATTTTGAAAGGCATTTGTGCATATTTGTGTTCAATATCATTCATGAAAAGTATCTCTTGAGTCATGAATTGTATTTATATATGTGTAATGTTGTTATTACACACAACACGGCACGTTCTTTCCACAAAGTAATCTTTGAAGTCAACATAATTGGATAATTTGAAAGATGACGATGATAGCGAGTGATTTGGAAGCTGTAAAAATTGCCTAATCCTAAAAAAACGGTGCAAAACATCATCAATCAAAGGCTTGTCAGAGTATAGTTCAAAATGTTTTATCAGAATTAACACGTGATATTTAATGTCAAAACAATGACGCCATGTGCCCAGTACAATCATAATCTTACAAAACGCAGTGTGTGTGCTGAGTGTGTGTGATATAATGCATTCTCAAATGACAAAAACCACAAAGGTAACAAGACTCTAACCGCACAGAACCACACGCTCTCTGGTGGACCGAGGCTCAGTTAGTTATTATTCTTATTTCATTTTTAATGTGGATGTCTCTCCTCCAGGTCACGTCTGGGTGGGGTCAAGGTTCGCCACAGGAGACAGGCCCTGCAGGACATGGCGAGACCACTGAAACATTGGCTGTACAAGCACCGGGACAACCCCTACCCCACCAAGACGGAGAAGGTGCTGCTCGCCCTGGGCTCCCACATGACCCTGGTCCAGGTGAGCTGGAAACGACTGACTGCCCGTAGGTCTGATTTACTGACTGACACATTTATTGACTGACTGTTTTATCCATTATCGTATAATCTGTCTGACAGACAGATTTACTGACTGTTTTACTGTCTAATGTATTAACTGACTGACCGGTCTGTCTGTCTGCCTGACTGACTGACTAATTTACAGGCTGTCTAATAGATTAACTTACTGAGTAAGTTGCCTGTATCGCTGTCTGACTGACTGCCTTACTTACATTTATGAATTGACTGACTGTCGATCTGTGTGTCTGTCTGCCTTAGCGACTAATCGACTTACTGACAGCCTAACCGACTGCTGAATCGAATGATCGGCCCGACTCGGCCTGATTCGACCGATTGTCTTGAACGATAGACTAAGTAACCATTTGAGAGTTAAATTGACTTTAATCTGCCTATCTGACTTATTTTCAATGTAAAAAAAAACAGGCAGTAAGTCAGTAGACTAGCTTTGTATACCGGCTGATTGTGCTACAACAAAGAATAAGTGAACCAACTGAAAAACGCTACAAATGCAACAAAAAAAACCACACCAACTGATGATATTTTGGACCCTTCTCATCCCACTGACGTGGCGTGTCGTCCAGGTGTCCAACTGGTTCGCCAACGCCCGGCGGCGGCTGAAGAACACGGTGAGGCAGCCGGACCTGAGCTGGGCCCTGAGGATCAAACTGTACAACCAGTACATCCAGGGCAACGCGGAGAAGCTCAGCGTGTGCAGCGATGAGACCAACTCCGAAGGTGAGTTCTATAAAACTGTGTTAAGGGCTGCTCCGTGTGGCTGCCCTCTGCCAAGTGCTGTCCAGATGTTCGGTCGGAGTTTCAACCGACCCCCGTAAACATTTGTGATTTCATTCACCAGGAGGCTATCCATCTCCCAATTGTGTTTTTTGTTTTATTCTACCATGGGCCAATTAGGGAATTCAGCTTGTTGGTTACAGACTTGACACGGCAATTACATTTAGTGATGAAATGGATACATCAAATAACACTAAGATTCTAGGTCTACGTGCAAATCCAATCTCAATTCCAGATCTGCGCCAAAATCCAATCAAGTAATCTAACCACCATGTTTTGTCCAAATCTGTACATAGCTTTTTGAGTTATCTTGCTAACAGGCAGACAGACAAACAAACAAACAAACAAACAGGGGCCAAAACATAACCTCCAGAGGCAATAGAGGCGACTTGTTCGACCTTCACTAAGGTCAACCAAACATCGCTCGTCCAAAACCCAGCTCTTCACGGCTCTGGCCCCACAGTGGTGGAATGAACTCCCGTCTCATGTCAGGACGGCAGAGTCCCTCGCCAGCTTCCGCAAGAGACTCAAGACCCACCTGTTCAGAGTCCACCTGGACTCTCCTTTGTGAAACCCCTAAACTTGCTTAAGTCCTGACATTAATAGCTCTTAGCATGTTGTATATGTTAGCAAGTGTATGTCCTTAATGTTGTTAACATGCTCTTATCACAGCTACTTAAGCAGGTGACCTAGCAGTACGAAATTGTGTTATTCATCTTGTCAATATGAATACTTGTGAACTGCTGTATTTATATGTTTGCGTACCCCAGTGTTATGCTATTGTCTGCTTCAACTAATGTACACCTTGTAAGTCGCTTTGGATAAAAGCGTCTGCCAAATGCCCTAAATGTAAATGTAAATGTAAATGTAATATCATTGCATTTTTGTACTTTCCAATTAAAAAATAAAAAGTCTTTTCATCCACAGATGAAGAATGTCCCTTACAAACTGCGGGCGGGCAGCAGCGTGACATGGGCCGGGCCGCCGCCGCCTCGTGCCGCCACCCGGGCCCCCCGAAACGCCAGCGAGCCCAAGAGCCGTACGGTCGGGGCGTTGACTCCACCCACAGCGACGGCAGCCTCTCGCCGCCCTCCAAGTACAAGAGCAGCCTGCTGCACCGCTATCTCAACGACAGCCTGCAGCGGGCGAGGGCGTCGCACTCGGCGGCCGACGACCGTGGCGGCGACCGCGGTGGCGAGCAACGGCGCTCGCGTAGCCGCGCGGAAGAGTCCTTCAGCTCGGCCGAGGGGTGCCACGAGGACGCAGAGGCCTCTCCCTCCGCCTGCTCTTCGGAAACTGAGACTAATTTTGTCTACCACCTGGGTAAGAGAGACGTCATGACTTTTGGTACCCACGCCATCAAAGATGGGACGGAAGGTTAGGTTTGGGTCCCCGGTTGGTTTGTTTGTTTATCTGTTTGTTTGTTTGTTTGTCTTGTTAGCGAAATAACTCAAAAAGTTATGTACGGAATATGACGAAAGTTGGTGGTTGGATTAATTATGGGTCAGGGAACAGTTGATTTGATTTTAGATTTTTTATTTTTAATCCGGATCCAGGGGACTTTTTGCTGTGGCGGAGGTATGCGCTCTACTGAGGGCCGTCAAGTTTTAATTTTTCTTTTGCTATATAATTGATCACATACTGTACACCCATGAGTAGGAGGCCTACGCCAGTACGCCTACCAACGTTTTGAATTAACACCCTTTTAATCCAGCTGGGAATAATAATAAGCACCTCACAAAATATACAGTCAGATAAAGACAATGCGGTGTCATTTTGAAGGACAATTAAGTCTGTTGTCCAAACCCTAACCCGAGACGCATGTTCAATCACAGAACAAAGTGACAGTTTAAGCACTTTTATCTGCCATTTCCCTTTACAAAGCGCGTAGGCCTGCTCTGCACACGGTCTCGTCAATCAGGTCTACGGTCTGTCTATTCAAAGGCATTAGAACTTGCGGTGGTTCCTCTGTGGACCCTGGCACAGATACAAAAGCCTGGCTCTCTCAACATAATGTCAGCTTTTGTGAGAGTTTTTTTTTTTTTTTCTCTTTTAAGTGGCAGACACAGCTATAGAGAGATCGAAATGGAACATCGACACCTCGGGTACCTCCGCCTCGCGCTCACAGGAAATGCTGCAACTTAATGTTGACAAGCCCCAAATTTCCCCAGGGACGAGAGCCAGGGCCCTCGACCAACACATCTCTAATAGGGACTCATGCAGACCCCCCCCCCCCCAAAAAAAAAAAAATGAAAAAGAAAAAATAAGCTCATTTTAAAGTTGGACGGCGCTTTGAGGCTGGCCAAGTCCTCCACCAACCGCAAATATGATTTCCATATTCTAGCATGTACCATTTGTTCCGCTCCAGCGTCTTGCCACGGCGGTGGAAATGTCCAGCCTGCCTCAAGGACAATTACCGAATGTCTCAGACGCTTATTCTTCCCAGGGTGAGAAGCGGAGGCTCACGCCAGAAAAGCGCCTGAAGCGTAGTGTTCTGTCAGTGCGCCGTTGAGGACTCCTAAAGTGTCTTTAAAGCGGCTGTCAATAGTGTGTCAGAGACGCACCGCAATCCCCTCCATGGCGCTGCACTGTACAGCAGGTGGAAGTCTGCAAAGCTGCCGTTCTTCGCTGTGAAGTCGGGAGTCGGCCCGGTACTGAATAGAGAGACGTCAACACTAGCAACAATAGCGCTATGTTTGACGTATGTTTTATTTGTTTATTTGATCCTAATTTATCATCAAATACATAGAGCTTATATGTTACATTTAATCCTTATTGATCATCAAAATCTAAATCTGGAGGATTGAATCCTCTTAATTGGTCACATACATGTAAACAACACACAGCGATATTCGTATCTCTGCATTTAACCCATCCTAGTATTAGGAGCAGTGGGCAGCTATTTTATAAACAGTGCCTAGGGAGCAGTGAAGGGGTCGGATGCCTTGCTCAAGGGCACCTCGGCAGTGTCTAGGTGTTTCGGAGAGTTGAACCGGCGACCTTCCGGTTCCTAATCCAAGTCCCAACAGACTGAGCTATCAAACAATCAAATGTCTATAGCTTAAATGTAAAAATAAAAAAATCATAATTGATCATCAAATATCTATAGCTTGTTGTTAAGATGTTTTATTTGATCCAAATTCAACATCAAAAGGTTGGGAAACACTGGTCAAATGTAAAGTAACCTATATGTTTGACTATAGGGTCACAGGGTGTAAAGGCAAGGCAGGCAAAAAATGACTTCAGCTATAGGCTGTACGTAAAAAAACGTGAGTAGTGAGGAAAGTATTTCATTATAGGAACAAATTGTTACTAATTTCTAACCGGATCTCTCTTGGGTATATTTTTTTGGTGTTTTTGAGTTTGAGTTTTGAGTTTTTCCAAAATACACACGGTGCGAGGATGGCAGCGGTGTGATATGTTTGTGTAACATTTTAATGCGTCCCTTCTGGTAGCATTACAGTTCGCGGGCCTCGCTCTCCTCTGTACTTCCTCCATGGAAGTTGAGTGGAAAAGGGAAGCAGCCAGATCTCTGACAAGCTCCAACACCATTAACACATTTCTACTCTGCCCAGGAGAGGGCTAAAGTAGCAGGACTACCCTCCGTGCGATTGAGCAAAGGCAGAGATTGTTTTACAACACAAAGCCCACCGCATCCACCATTTTTCATAAATTGTCGGTTGTAATCCCGACGAAAGAGACTGCTTGTTAAAAAAAAAAATCATATGGAATGTCGATTGTAATCCGAAATGGCCATTGTTATCCTAGTGGAAGCGAAATTAGGTTTGAGGCCCGACACAAATACAAATCTGGTGGGGGTTGAACATGACAAAATCAGCGGCCTTCTCCGACACATCAGGATTTCCTTCACGCAGGCCGGGGACTCGTAAAAAGGCGGCTGGAACGATGTTTTATTGGAAGCAGGGAGTGAAGAGCGAAGAGAGAGAGAGAGAGAGAAAAAAAAAAAAAGTATGATCTTGACACATACCTTGCCTGGTTTTTCCACGCATATTGTTTCAAACGAAAATACAAAGTAAGACGAAGCGTCTAACTGAACCACGCCAACGTCCCAAATGTTTGTTTTATTTTGGTGTGTATAGTTCATTTTTCCCCCGGATTTCTGGACGCGCAAGGAACACACAACCAGGCGAAGGGTTTTTTCACATAAATTTTCAGTTGGAACATTTAAGCCCGTGAGTGAAGTCATGCAGGGGCATTGCTGGTACCTGATATAAATCACAGTTTATGTTGAAGTGACATTTAGAAAAATGTACACGTGAGTGGATTAGGGACGCTGTGTGTTACCTCAGGACGGAATAAATCACAGGATAGGTCGTTTGAGGTCGTTAGCAGAGAGAGAGAATAAGCCCTGTGTTCTCCCGAAGTTGGACTTTCGCTTACCTCTCTCTCTCTCTCTCTCTCTCTCTCTCTTTCTCTCGGTTTCTCCCAGAAGAAACCATCCCACTGACCCGTCTCTGTCTGCACAGCTGAGAGAGAAAAAAAGACCTAGGGGCTTTATTCCCCAAAAAAAACAACAAAATGGAAAATATGTTTTTGTCATTACGCAGATTATTGCATAAACAATCACAATGGGGGGGGGGGGAGAGACTACAAAGAGGTTTATTTTATTTTTGCGCAATCAGTATGAATTACACATACCTCACCTCTGCTTCATGAAAGCGTCTGGGCTACTTTTGTTCCATACAGAACAAGAGACCCCTTATCCCGAAGCGTTGGAAGCAGGGGATATAGATGTGGGGTAAAGCCATTAGCGTTCAGTCACGGAGCAGAGAGGCTTTTTTTTTATCATCGCCAACAGCTCTCTCTCTCGACTGAGGCTGAACACAATCAAAGACGTACAATCAATACCGGACGGACTACGAAATGCACACGCTGCACGACTGCAAAGTATCAACAGCAAAACATATGAGCGCAGCACATAGGAATCAGAATCAAGAATGATGAAACTCTCATTTCGTGGTCCCTGTCCTGTCCTGACTGAAGACTGGGATTTAGGCTCACGGTTTAGGCCACCAATCATTTTTGTTGGTCGTTCATCATCCAGGGGGCTGATGTACACTGTACTCCTCATGGCGGTAGCCAGCCTATACGTGATTCATAAGCGGCAACAGATGTAAGTCATCATCATGCCGGTGATTCTTTTATGAAGGAATACTCTCTTTAAGTTGATTCATGTTTGCTTTCCTTCCTTCAGCTGGTCAATAAGTTGCAGAAACTGGAAGCGGCCGAAACTTTAAATCTCCATTAGCCTTTCCACTTGTCCGGTCTTGGAAGCGTAACTTTGCCAGACGAGCCGACGTTTGAAAAGAGACCGATTTGAAATCGATGAATGAATACAAATGGCTGTTGGTGAAGCTCTGGCTTTGACTCCATCTTGACTTAATAGGACAGTGACCCCCATGATCCTCCCCCAAGCCGCGCACGCACGCACGCACGCACACACACACACACACACACACACACACACACACACACACACACACACACACACACACACACACACACACACACACACACACACACACACACACACACACACACACACACACACACGGTTGCTGTGAGGTAACCTGTACATCTTGGTTGGTCCGGGGGGGGGGCGTAGTTCGAGGCCAGGTCTTCACTGCTACTAGTCCAGCGGAGTCCTGGGGAGGTAAAAATCCAGTGTCTACGTTTGATGCAACACTACACAGATACACGGCTATTTTCTTTCCACCTCTGAAGCATAAAGAAAGGCTTAATTGCATCGGATTTGGCCCCGAGCGGCACCGAAGCTCGTCTCTCTCTCTCTCTCTCTCTTGTTAAGCCTCTTTCTCTGGCAGTGTCACACACAACCTGGAAGACATATGTACAGATGCACGTGCGTGCATGCACACACACACACACACGGACGCACACACAAATGTCATCATGCTGTACCATCATGTACATATGTATTTTTCATTTCATAAACCCTATGGGTACACGTAGGCTGCTACACGCACAGACAGACAGACAGACAGACAAACAGACACACACGCACACAGACAGACAGACAGACAGACAAACAGACACACACGCACACACACACACATAGAAACGGTTGCCTCCAAACCAAAAACAATAGCTGCATACAACTCAATCGCTGGGCTTTGAAACCATACACATGTAATCTAATGTAGTGTCTCTGCGAAGCAGGCCAACACTGGGGTCTCAAGGAGGCCACAAACAAGTCTGTTGCTAAACACTATTATTGAGTTTTGTTTCCTATTTGTTCTCTTTTCTCTTTGTTTCAGACACGAGCGACTGTGCCTCCAGCAAATGTGATATGTAAGTGTGTTCCTCAATGACAACCCACCCTAGTGTTTCACTAGCAAACTGTTGGTATAGCACTTTACATGACACAGCATTGACTCATACATTACTCACATATATCCATTCATTCTCCTTGCATTTCTTACCGCCATGGCTTACCAACATGCAGGCTTAAGTAGTCTCTCGTCTCCTTAATATTGCCAATATTTTAAAACATTATTTTTTCTACTGTAATTTTAAACCCATTCCTTACTCTTGTTTTTCCCTTGCTAAGCACTCTGTGTTACTGTTTTGATTTGATGTACTTTATTACTCCCCCATGGGGAAAGTCATCCTCTCCATCTTCTTGCTGTGAGGCAGCAGTGCCTGCACTGTGCCACCATTATGCATGTAAAAACCCTATCAATAAAGTTTGATTGATTCATTGTACTTCAATTATTTATTACTTGGTTCTGTGGTTCCCAGAGACCAGCAGCGGGGCCGAGGCCAGCTGGAGACGGAGGGCCAAGACTGGGGAGAGATCCATGCCGCCATGGCTCTGACCAACCTGGGCCAAGGACAGATGTGTGTGCCCACCGGCACCACAGGACGGAGCTGCCCCAGGGGACCAACCAGTGCCACAAGGACCATTATCGTAGGCAATGCCTGCGCCATGGGCCCTACTGGTGCCCCGTGGCAGAGCTGCGCCATGGGCTCCATCATCAGCGCGGGAAACACCCTGACCAGCCGCATCATCCAGAAGTCTTCTCACATCTCAGAAATCAAGACTGTTAAGTTAGCCCTGGCTAACGGCGTGTAGCTGTGTGTCAGGTTAGCCCACGCTAACGGCTCTTGGCTGTTTGTCAGGTTAGCTCTCGCTAAACAGCGTTTAGCTGTATTGTGTCACCTCAGTCAATAATTGTATATACTGCAGGCATGGCCAGCATGCAGATGGTAACATTTCTCATTGCCTCTTGATTAATATAATTTTTTATAACATTGTTACACTTTTGATATCTTTAATTTTAATTGTGAAATAAAATGTTCTTTAGTATTATTTTCTCTTCCATTTCTCTCTGACGGAGTAAGTTATATTAACTTTTCACGAGACTGGAATATTATCCAATGGTAAACTTACATTCACAGCAGCAATTTTTAATAAATCAATTGTGAAAACAATCTGAATCATGTTTTTCTTCCGTACGATTTGCATTCATTATGATCATATCAACAGATGACCTTCATAATATGAATCAGTATTCTGCGGTAAACAGAAACAAAACGACGATAGCAAACATATAAGGTAGTGTCTCTAGTGTTGACTGTATCTGAAAACACTAACTGCTTTATATTGCTGGCTATTTACTTATACTATTTAGTCATTTAGAGGCACTGACCCTTACAGTGAAATACAGCTTAATAAGAAGCAGGTACGAGCATGTTGTGCAAGTGTGTTACCCAGAACCCTTGCTAGTGAAACACCTGAGCACTTTATCTGCCGTCAAAATATATCAGAGGTCCAACTGTAAGGGGAAAATAACAAACTCCATAACGCACTATATGGGGACGGCCGTGTTGTCTGCCTGGAGTCTGCGACCTATAAACCAATTAGCGAAGTTTAATTTGATCGTTCAAAGCACCAAACCAGTTGTTTTT
Organism: Muraenolepis orangiensis; assembly: GCA_027704905.1. Lineage (NCBI taxonomy): Eukaryota > Metazoa > Chordata > Actinopteri > Gadiformes > Muraenolepididae > Muraenolepis > Muraenolepis orangiensis. Next base: position 17,361,912 of record CM051005.1, on the reverse strand, counting down.
ATTGGCACGCTTTTCAGCCCCCATCCACAAAAGCGACCATCATTTCCCTTCAAGTTCTTCATCTGTTTTAAATAATTAATGAGACCTTGGGAAACGTCTGACCTCCGCTCAAAAAGGAGTCCCCTGCCAAAGCGTCCGCGAGTCCAGCGGAGCCGCAGAACACGATAAGCCACGTCTGGTGAGACGTGGGGACCGTCCCCGACGTCCTCACAGGCAGCCACAATCTCATAATGACACACACACACACTCAGCTGGCAGCGCACGACCATGTGGGACATACTAACCAGAAGTTTTCCACTTTCAGGTCCCTGCTCCTGCCTGTTTTGTGACATTTGGAGCGGAGAAATGTTCTCGGTACGCGAAACGTGGAGCAGGCTCACAGTGGGAGTCATCTGCTGCGAGGCTTTAGTGGAAACACTGAGGCTCACTCTCTCTCTCTCTTGTGTGTCTGTCCACCGCAAGCTGCTTCTGGTTAAGCAGCACGGCCCCGACCGACACACTGAACAGAGGCTGGCCGGCTAGCCCTGATTAGACCAACACAATGATGTTTAGTCTACGGACCGGCGAAAGGGAACAATTACTGTGTGTTGTGTCGTCGTCGTTGTTGCTGCTGCTGCTGTTGTTGTTACAAGGCGGTTGTTTTTGGTTGTTGTTGTTTTTTTTGCAATAGGCATTTTTATTTAATTTCAGTTTGGAACAAAGACGTGTCAAGGTTATAACGGTCCCAAGTGTCATGGAATAATAAGGCAATTATTTTATTTCAAGGGTATTGGACTCAAATAAAATGCCAAAAGAACGAGCACACACACGAGTAACCTACAAACAAAAAAACCCTTTAGATGTCTAATGGCAAACAGAGTTAAAACAAACAGAAATCATGAAACAAAAGAATATTGACGGTACAATGACCCTGAAATTACTACAGGTTGCACGGGGTACTGCAAGTAGCTCACTGTGGAATACGTGGAATACTACGGCTATAATATCGAGTGTCAAAATGTCACGTGTTAGGACCACTTTACCCACAAGGTTCTGATCGAGTAAGCTTTCGAAAACTGCCGTTTTGTGAGGCGATTTGCATTCTTGCCAGAGAGCAGTTATGGGCACGTGAGAAATGAGAAGGCGCTCAACGAGTAAAGAGGTCGTATTTAAACTTTCGAGTTTGTACATTCTGCTGCCAAAAACGAGTGTGTTGGTACATGCTCCCCAGGAAGAAATACTTAGTCGACTTCAGGGCATTGCAGCAGGATTTTCGCCATTTTGCGATAAAACGTCACCGTATGGAACATGTTTTTGATTTTTAAAAGAAGGTGAAGCGAGCATGCATAGACAACTATAAGCATATAAGAACGATTTTTCTTTCTTTTTTTTTTTTTAAAAGGCCAAAGCGTTGATTTTGGAATACAAATGTAAATACATTTCGGTCAGTGGGAAGGTAGGGGGGGGGGGGGGTGTTTCACTATGTATGCGATTTCTTTGAGAGCTTGTTTCTCACAGTGACACAAGTGCAGGTCACAAGCCTCCGTCCTAGATACAGGTAATCTTGGGGGGGGGGGAGACATTCTCCCAAGTCTCTCCCCCGTTTGTGGCCTCTCTCTTCAAGTTATATGTTAAATACACATGTATACTTCATGTTAAGAGGCACGGACATGAACCAGAGCACCGTACACAAGGGGTCCTTGATTGTTTTGAGGCTTTTCAGCACATAACCTACGCCCTACACAAGGGGATTTCAGGGTTGTTTTTTTCATTACTGATGGGACCGACTGGGAACGATACCTGGTTGATTACACTGTAGATATCGTTATTGGATTTAATGTTCCCCCTCGCTCTGCACTGCGTCCTACAAATTGCCGCATGATATAGCTGCTATACATTAGGTCTTATCGTGCAACCGAGTTTGAGCGAGGACCCCCAAAAAAAGATATATATTAAAAAAAAGAAAAAAAAAAGGAAAGATTTTGTAAATGTTGCTGACATGACGAATGGAAAACAGATGTATACTCGCGTGACAATCATCTGGCATGGGTGTATTAATTAAAAATAATGCACTTCCTGTCATGAGGTTGGTTTTTTTTGTTGCATCTATTCATTAAGATTTGATAGTATGTAGTAAAAATTAAAAAAAAGAAAGAAAAAAAGACCTGTGACAGAACAGACGAGACAAACGAGAGTTTAACAGGAAGTGTGCAAACAGCAAAAGTTCGCCTGGCCGGCCGACGTTTGAGGCCTTCACTCAACGAGATCCTTCAACACAGAACTCGTTTGACTCTCTCTCTCTCCACTCTCTCTCTCTCTATCCACTCTCGCTCTCTACTTCTCTCGTTCGGTTCTCTTTCCCGTGTCCGGTCCGCGGTAGTTTCCCCAGGTAGGTCGGTGATCAGCAGCGGTTGTAACCCTGCTTTAGGGTATGGAGCAGTACCCTCCACAGGCCCCACCGGCACGCGGCTCCTGGTCCCCCAGGCGGACACTCTGGCTGGCGTTGTCGCTCTCCCACAGCCCCGGCGTCTGGAGGATCTTCTCCACCAGCTCCTCGAAGGCACACTGGACGCCGTCCTTGGTCTTGGCGCTGGCCTCTGCAAACGGACAAAAATACAAATCGTAAAGCGGCAGTGTTAAGTCACGGCTGATTGATGAACCGATGTCGATCAAAATAGTAGAAACTAGAGGGCCCTCAGTAGAGACACACCAAAAAAGCCCCCTTTGTCCTTTCTCCCAATGCTAAACAATCAATCAAAAAATCCTGGATTTGGATTCGTATCGCGATATTTCCCTAAATGTTCTTTAATCCTAGTTGGCATTCCACCTAAACACTCAACAAGTTTTAAGAAATATGTTAGTAACTTTGTGAAATAATACACAATGTGATTAATTTTTGCCCCATCTCCCAATGCTAGAGAATCCTTAAAAAACTATCCGGATCCGCGCCAAAATCAACTGTTCCTTGACCCATAAGTAATCCGACCACCAAGTTGTGTCAGGTTTTCTCTGCCAACAGACAAACAAACAGGGGTGAAAACATAAGCTCCGGCTCATCTTCCATGGCGGAGGTAATTCAAAAAAGGTTTCATTGTTTGGAGAACTTTCCCAAAACTCCCAATATACGCGACTGAAACTCAACTGTCACGTCAGCCAGTCAGGCGAGACGGCAAGATAAAGACTTGAGAGACAAGAGAACAGAATCGGCAAATCAAGTCAATTCCATTTTGACTCGTCCCGAGATGGGACGCGTGTTGACAAAAAAATGTCATAAAACGGCATGAAATGACTTCATCCGAGCGGCTCAAAGACATCCTGTGGAAACGCGACAAGCGCACGCAGTGAAGGCTCTAAAACCCCCATGACATCTTCCTCGTCCTGGCTCTCTCCTCCCTTCACTTTCACTCGTTCTAAAATGGAAACTCCACAGGAAAAAAAAAAGACCTAACCTAATTTCCCCCAAAGCGGGGGCCGATCGGCGCTGGGAATCAGGAACACGTGTAGCGACGTGGATTCGATCAACCAAAGACAGATTTTTTTTTTTTTCTCTCTCTTAATTCCGACACAAGCTGCTGTGGCGGCTGCTGCTGCTATTGGAGCGACTTTTCAGCCCAGATTGATGGGCTGCCAGAGCAGTAATAAACAAACAAGGCGACAAACCTTAACTGAACGCAAAGAGGGGCTCGCCCTCCGTGTCTCGTCTTCCAACTGCAGACGCTCTCTCTTCGGATCAAACATTGTGCTTGTGTACATAAGAGACTTCACAGAGGCAAATGCTATTACACAGTGATGCACACAGTGAACGCCCCTACAACTTTAAAATATCCACTTTTCTTGTTTGGTTTCAAATAGTGGGGTTTTTTTTGGGGGGGGGGAAAGGTTTTTTTCGTTAGTGAAGTGATGTCTCTCTTTTCCGATCTGATGAATGAAGCAGACGGGGCAGACGGCAACCATCGACGTAACAGGTAGGGTTAAACTTAGACTTAAAAACTATTTAAAGAAATACATACATGGCTGAGCCACCCATGGAGAGGTCTGGGGGATAAAGACACACGTACCAATAAATAACATGGAGTGTTTTCTAGCAAACTTCAGTCCTTCATTTCGGTCCACTTCATGGTTGTCCTGAAAAAACAGGCCGGAAAACGTTCAGACAAAGGAATACATCTAGGGAATACAGATTTGATAAAAGTATTTTCTCGTGCCGATTACAATAGAATAAAGGGATTGGATTGGAAATGTCACTTGTCATGCCGCTAATATTGCAATATTTAGGGTAATCCGAGTGTACCTTGTCAATTTTATTGCCGACAAGCATCTTGACAATGTCGTTTCGGGTAGTGTACGTCTCCAGCTCGTTCAGCCAGTTTCCAAGTTTTGTAAAGGTGTCCCGTTTAGTGACATCATACACTGTAAAATAAACAGACAAATTAACAAAAACAAATTGCAATAAGTCGAGACGTGACTCCACAAGCTGAAGAGCTTTGAGAGAGCAATGTGTACTCATTAGCGGAGTAGGCAACGTATGAATAAGCCAAACAACATCAAATGTTATTCATTTTAATATCAATGTTATTTCAAGCACCATATCTTCATAACTCTGAAGATTCAGAAGAGATGGGGTTGTGACACTTACTCTATACAACTCTATACTAGAGAGAGATTTAGCCTCATCATGGACATGGAGAATGGTATTCATTAAGAATGTCTACTGGCAGAATAACAGACTCACCAAGTATGACGCCCTGGGCCCCGCGGTAGTAGCTGGGGGTGAGGGTACGAAACCTCTCCTGCCCAGCTGTGTCCTATAAAAACAGACAACAGCTTAGAAACAATACAGTCAGGAATGGCAAAACAAAAGGAATGCGGAAATCTAACCCATTGACCAATAGCCAACGGATCATACCTTCCCCGTACTCGTCTTGTGCTTACACAGCTGTGCTGTGTCGCCCTCTAGTGGCAAGACGTTGCACTTCAATATGTTTTTCAGAATTCCCCAAAAGATTATATTGGCAATAACGCTGCAACGAGATTCTGAGTGAATCTTACCCAAATGGCAAGCTTTGCACTGTTCCCATCAATGGAAATTGTCTTTACTTTGAAGTCCACGCCTTTGAATAAAAAGGACAAAAGGGGAGAGCTTAGAACACGAGAGTTCAAAGAAGTGTAGAGTACAAAGCAGCTAAGCAGTTAAGAAACAGGACAATAGTTAGTGTATGTTTCGTGTGTGAACATTTGAATACATACGGTGGAGGCACTGGAGTACACAGTGTGATACTCAACGCGTATTAACCCCTTAACACTCTTCCAAGGCAAACCTCTTTACATGTGTCAATATTAGTGTTTGTGTGTGTGTATATGGGCAGATATAGTGTGCGTGTTCACCTATTGTCGCCGTCTGCTCTGGATCAAACGTGTCATCTGTAAACCTGATCAGGAGACTGTTGAAATATAAATAGTCAGGGCGGAGGAAGACATGGGTCACTTGTTCATCATTAGATGAAGACATGAGTCACTTGTTCATCATTAGATGAAGACATGAGTCACTTGTTCATCATTACATGATCCACAAAACAAACGTTGTGTTATCAACAGCAGCAGCGGACGTACTTTGTTAGCAAAACTTGTTAAACCCTATATTTTACTAATCAACCGCACACAACATTTACATGTGATGTATATATATATATGTATACAATAGGACAGCGCCATAAGAGTACAGCCCTCCTTGCATGACGAAGAGCACAACATTAACATGTCAACAAATGTCAACACACTAGCTTGCTATGCTAGTCACTGCCGAACAGTTATCCAACCTTGACTTCCCGACTCCACTCTCGCCAATAATCAATAATTTCAGGGTGGTCAGAATGTCTTCATCCATATTAATAATATGATGACTATAGCCCCTCTCCGGCGACGGCTTTGGACTGTTTTTAACGGGTTGTTTAAGAGAAGGTAGCGGGCGACGGGATGGCTAGCGGCGGGTGACTACGTACTAGCCTTCTGCTCGTTTCTGTCTCTCTGGAGACCCGATGTCGCAACTTCCGCTCATGTGACGTAATGGAAGTATGACTTATTTAAAAAAAAGTCCTAAACATCTTTCTTGTTTGCTTATGAACAAGTGCAGTGTATGTGTAAATAGTACGCCTTGTCACATAGATTGAGCCACACGCAGCGTCGTTCCTCATGTGGATCATGTCAATTAGTTGTACAATGCACAACATGGTCAGCCCTTGGATCCCTTGTTATTGATGGTTGATTATCAGCCAATATATATTTTATTATCATTTTATTATTAATATATATAATATATCTTTTTTGGATTGTGAATTGGATGTTATTTGCCTACATGTGCCTATCTTTTACAGAATGTGTGACATCAAAAACGTTATTGAATTTGGTTGAGTTTGTCACAGATGCACATCTGAGTGGTATACTACACAGAGGGAGCACAAGTGGAATCTTTCCATGTCTTACCCTATCCTAAACAAAGAGTCTCCTTTCGCCTAAACAAAGACACAATGGTACAGCCAAAAGCCCCCTTGTGTCCTGTGGCCTGAAGCTTTAACAAACACTGCAGTGATCGAGTGACAAGCCCTGGATCCTTCCTGGGAAAGTAGGCTCTATAAGTAAAGAAGAGGCCCTAGAGAGTCTGGGTGGGGGGGGGGCGGGGGGGGAGATAGGACACCAGCAACATGGGGAAATGGAGCCAGTGAGGCGTTCACCAGCACAAGTATTGAATTGTCTTTGCGGTAACTCACAATTACACCTGGGTGCTGGTGGGAGCACCTACCCATATATTATGTAATTACACACACACAGTCACAGTCACACACACACACACACACACACACACACACACACACACACACACACACACACACACACACACACACACACACACACACACACACACACACACACACACACACACACACACACACACACACACACACACACACAACAAATGTGTGAGCTTCCCCCATGGTCTCCGAGTGATGTTCGTCAGTCTTCAGGGTGGAGAGCATCAAGCATCAGTTTCCATTGGACTGCTTAGCGATGGCCCGATGCTACACCGCTTGCCTGGAGCGACCTCTGCGCATCTTCTTCGCAGCGTTGGGACACTTGATCGGACAGCATCCGTGGTGGTTCTTCACAGCCCCTCTGGTACTTTCTGCCGGGCTGGGCAGTGGGTTCTACCTCCTGGAGGGCCGGTTGTCCAATGACATCGAGGAGCAGTTCACCCCTCTGCACGGCCCGGCCAAGACGGAGAGGAGATACATCCAAGAGACCTTCCCGGAAGACGGCTCCGCATTCTCCAGTTTGAGGCTGAGCACCGCTGGGACTTACGGGACCTTCATAGCCACCCACGAAAGAGACATCCTCACAGCGGAGTCAGTCCAGGAGATCCTGGACCTGGATCTCCAAGTGAGAAATATGGCGGTGGAGACGGAGAATGGGACATTTCGATACGCAGACCGGTGTGCTCAGGTGGCGAGAGGAACCTGCTACTCCGACGACCTCCTAGGCTTCATTAACTACACCGCCAGCAATGTGGAACTCCTCAATTTTACTTTCCCGTGGAATGGCGGCCGTTTCGAGAGCGTACCGTTGCACACCAGTCTAGGGAGTGTGACTCTGCACCAGGGAAACTCGGTTGTGGAAAGCGCCAAGGCCATTCAACTACGTTACTTCTTACAGGGGGACGATGAGACGGACGTTGATCGCTGGCTGAATGACTTTCTGGCTTTGATGTCCAACACGTCTTTGACAACTATTAAGGTACGGTGATCACATGGTCAAATGTGGAATTATGTTGTTACGTATGTTGTGGTATGTATTAAGCCACGTATCATCTTTTCAGGTATACCACACCACTTCCAAGTCAATGCAGTGGGAATTCGAAAAATCCCCGGCTTCGATCGTCCAGCTTTTCTCCATCACCTACGCCATATCTATCACATTTGCGATCCTATGTTGTTGGAGGTTAGTAAGTCATTAGTTCATCAAGTAATTCATTCACTCATTCACAATACATGTCACAAAACAACATTATAACTGCATTTATGCTGCATTATTTTTACCGACTTGTGTAGGTTGGATCCGGTGCGGAGTAAGGTATGGGTGGGGTGCGTGGGAGTCCTGTCCACAGCCCTTGCCGTGCTGTCCAGTTTCGGCACGCTGCTCTTCCTGGGCTGTCCCTTCGTCATGACTGTGGCCTCCTGTCCCTTCATGATACTGGGTACGGTTCTGACGGACATCAACGTCTCCAAAACCACCCCGGCAAATGTGTAAATGGGAGGACCCAGACTCAAAACATCTTATTAAAACCCCCAGTACATGCCAAAATGTACTGGGAATAATCCTCAATTTCCACAGCCTAACTGTAGAGTTCAGTCGTAAATGTGATGTGAAACCTATGGACTCTTGTGGTCTTTACGTGTGTGTTTAGTCAACAACATCCGTTATATGCCATTGAATAATCCGTCAATAATTTAAAGTTATTCAAACAGCTGCCCACTGCTCCTAATACTAGGGTGGGTTAAATGCAGAAAACTAAATTTCACTGTTATTTCAATGCGTGTTGAATTTCAATGTATGTGACCAGTAAAGATAATTCAATCATCTAGATTTTGATTTAACGTTGAACTTGTGACATTTTAATGACATGAAGGTATCGGAATCGACGACATGTTTATCATGCTCTCCTGCTGGCAGAAGACCCGGGTACAGGCCCGTCCTCCTGACCGCCTGGCCGAGACGTTCCGCCAGGCCGCCGTCTCCATCACCATCACCAGCCTGACGGACGCTCTGGCCTTCTTCCTGGGCTACTTCTCCCCGTTCGGTTCGGTCCGCTCCTTCTGCCTCTACGCCGGTGTCTCCGTGGTCTTCTGCTACTTGTACAACATCACGTTCCTGGGCGCGTTCCTGGCTCTGAACGGCCAGAGGGAAGCCGAGAACAGGCACTGGTTGACCTGCGGCAGACTCTCTGAAGACCTTCCGCCCGGTAAGTCGAGGGTCTTTGGCGTCTGCTGTGTCAGTGGGAGCTACGATCGGACCGCCGATAAGGAGGACGTCGACCCCGTGAGCCGGTTCTTTGAGAAGTGCTACGGACCGCTTCTGACTCACACGTGGGTCAAAGTATTGGTCCTGGTGGTTTACGTTGGCTATCTGGCTGGCGGTGTCTACGGCTGTTCCACCATGGAGGAGGGGCTTGATGTCAGGCATCTAGCCTTGGATGACTCCTACATCATCAGGTACTACAACAGCCAGAGACAACACTTCTCAGAGTACGGTCAGAACATAATGGTGGCCGTGAAGCAGCCCTTCCCCTACTGGAGCACGGACGCACAGAAAACCCTTACTTTATGTATGGCAGATTTTGAAAACCTTAGTTACGTTAATAGCACTTCGGCTTGGTTCCTCTCATTTCAACAGTACGCGAATGCCACCGACCGAGACGTTGGTTCCGAAGAGGGGTTTGTGCGCCACTTGCCAATTTTCCTCAAACTCAACCCCATCTTCAGACAAGACCTCAACTTCAGCGCGGACCGCCAGATTCAAGCCTCTCGCTTTTTCGTTCAGACCCTAAACAACCACAACGGCACCGGCGAGAAGGAGACGCTGCTCGGTCTGAGGAAGGCGGCCGAGCGATGCACGGTGAAGCTCTTGGTCTTCCACCCTGCGTTCATATACCATGACCAGCATGCCGTCATAATGGACAACACCGTGAAGACCGTATCGGTAGCCGCGGCCGCGATGTTGTTAGTCTCTTTCGGCCTTATACCGAACCCCTTGTGTTGCCTCTGCGTGGCCTTTGCCATGTGTTCTGTGGTGGTCGGGGTGGCCGGGTTCATGTCCTTGTGGGGCGTCAGCCTGGACTCCATCTCCGCCATCAACCTGGTCATCTGCATCGGCTTCTCGGTGGACTTCTCCACCCACGTGGCCTACTCCTTCGTCTCCAGCTCCAAGCACCGTCCCGATGAAAAGGCGGCGGAGGCCCTGGCTGGCTCTGGGGGTCCCGTGCTACAGGGGGCGTTGTCCACTGTACTGGGGGTGCTGGTGCTGTCCGTGTCCGGAAGCTACATCTTCAGGACCTTCTTCAAGATCATGTTTCTGGTGATTGTGTTTGGGCTGCTCCACGGCCTGGTGTTCATCCCGGTGTCGCTGACATGGTTTGCTGGATGCAGAAAGTTGTGACGATAACAACACTCAACTCAACGAGCACGGCGTTGAAGGTGCAAGGGTTATGAGTTAGATTTCTTCTGGGGCCAGCCATGGCAAGGATGTTCGACTAAAAGGGTACGCCAAACTGTAATGAACCTTTCTGAAGGGGTACTTTCACAATCACAACTATGGCCATTATAACATATTCATCGATCATGTTATCAAAGCGGTCCAAAAAGGTACAATCTTTTGCAAACTCAACTTGTTTATATATTTTTATTTTACACATTTTTGTTCCAACTTAGCCATGACTTTGCTGGAAGATCTCAACCCGATTTCTGTCAATGTTTGTACAGCATCACTGTACATCTATGTACAATTATATGATATAGTCATACTGTATATACACACACACACACACCGCTACAGGACAGTAAAAGGCAAATAAACATAAGAATAACACATGAGCAGAGCACAAACAAAGATTACACATTCTGGAATCAACCCATGAGGCCTAAATAAGAGCCAAAGCCAAAATAAAAAGAGGTTTGTTTTCCTATAGGATTGATTAGCAAATACATGACTTTAAAATAAATGTTGTCGCTTAACAATCGTCACCTTATTGAAGATAAAGCTATCTTTGTATTGTCATCTTCCCCAGTGCCTGAGAGCGAGCATATTGGTGCTATACATGTATAGCATTCAAGTCTCCTGTGCACTTCGAACTATACAACAAAACATTGTGAGAACTTAAGGTGGTAAAGATAATTGCCCTCTAAATGAATGCAATGACCTTCAAAAGAGCAACCAAAAAAATGAAACTCCATCTTTCTTGGATGACTTGTGAGAGAACCCTGGCAAAAACCAACAGAAAATGTCATGACGAGCTCAGACGCCATTTTGATTCCAACACCCTGTTTCTATGTTCAACTTACTTGGTACACAAGTGTCCTGAAATCAGAAAACAAAACAAATACAATATTTGTAATATCTACCAGCCATTAACATATGTAACATAAGCAGTGTGCAGTTAAATGTCACACATAAAAGTGCCGAAACTCAATTCATACAAGGCCACCATTAGAAACACCAGCACATCTCAAGCTTGCAGTGTGTGTGTGTGTGTGTGTGTGTGTGTGTGCACACACCAGGGAATCATTAAATCAATGTTTTGCAGTGTGAAGCCTGTTTTCACCGAAGAGCCGTGCATACATACATACATACATACACGCACACACTTAAGAGTAAAGGGATAACGTTGTCCTGACTTCACGGTTTCATTTTGACTTGCCTATTTACATTCGTGACTGAGAACATCACTTCCCTCCTCCCTCCCTGTACAAATTATACATTCCTCCCCCCCCCCCCACACACACACACACACGCTAACACCTGAGCATTCAAACTGTCGACCAACTCACAGACAAAGGAAGTATTCTCGTTAAATGGCTCAGTAGATTTCAGGGTGGTAATATGGTTTTTCACAGACCCTCTGTGAACCCCTACAGCTGGGTCAAAATGGAGGCCGACTTTGGGTCTGAGTTACTTTACGAGCACGGCAGTTAAAAAAATAAAATAAAAAAAATGTACTAAAATGTAAATTTCTTTTTATGTTTGGTCACACACACACACACACACACACACACACACACACACACACACACACACACACACACACACACACACACACACACACACACACACACACACACACACACACACACACACACACACACACACACACACACACACACACACACACACACACACACACACACACACACACACACACACACACACACACACACACACACACACACACACACACACACACACACACACACACACAGCTTGAATGCTCTATCTCACACACACGACAGACGCAGGATGGATGGCCAATCACTACACTACTTTGTTATTGATCGGGATGACACAAAGTGATCAAACAAATTTATATTAAAACCTAAAACTGACAGCATGGGCTATGAATCCCTGACCTGACTGTATATGAGAACACTCCCCTGGAGCTCCTCCCTCTCACTCCCTCCCTCCTCCTCCTCCTCCTCCTCCTCCTCCTCTCTCCTCCTCCCTCCTTCCCTATCCCGCCTCTCCATCTCCCCACCCCCCACAGTACTGCCCCCCGAGGCAGGGTACACCTCACTGGGCCTCCAGGGTCTTCCCCTCCAGCACCAGCCGGATCTCCTTGGCGTCCAGCGTCTCGTACATCAGGAGGGCGTCCGCCAGGTTCCTGTGCTCCTTGGCGTGTGTCTTGAGAAGGGCCTTGGCGCGCTCGTACGAGTCCTGGACACGGACACAAGACACACGACTATCATAAGACAAAACATGTCAACTTCAATAGAAGAAATGGCTCAAGGCGACACCGGTTCGATTCCCACCTGCGGCCCTGTGCTAGACCTTAGTCCCTCAATAGAAAAAGCAGCCTGAACTGGCTGATTAGAAACACACACGATAGGAGCGCTGGCATGCACCATCTGCTCTGTTTGCTTAAACTTGTCCCTTAACCCTTAAGGGACAATAAACTGGATTGATCCCACTGTGTCCTTGCTGTCGGGATGAACCCCGAGAAGCCATTTTTTAAAGGCTTGTGACAGACACACACCACACACGCACGCACGCACGCACACGCACGCACGCACGCACGCCTGTGTGTGTTGAATACAGAACAGGTAGCCAGACTACCTTTCCATCTCTGAGATGTCAATATTGTGCACCCACTAACAATGACACCAAAAACAACAGACTGACCCCGTGTTCTGATTTCTATAACAGCGGTATGCATGTCAAAATGTGGGATTCTACGCCAAAAACACACCTTGAGTATTTTCCTGATTTCCTGTTCCACGGCGGCCTGCGTCTCTGGGCTCTGCTTGGTCATGTCTTTGTAGGTCATCACCCCCAACTACAAGAGACGGCAGAAGCGGCAGGGAAAACCAAAAGGCGTTACGACGGTGTAATCAATCGGTAACGGTACGTACCGTACCTCCACCGTGAGACACCGAGGCAAGCGGGGGCAGCATATGAACCCGAGCGGTTTACCTTTTCACACATCCCAAATCTGGTCACCATCATCTTGGCGATGCTGGTAGCGCTGTCAAAGTCACTGGATGCGCCTGAAGAGACGGAGAGAGTGGGATATTATTTGGGGCATTTTTTCCTCTATGCACAGGAGAGTGGAGATTGACAGGAAAGTGGGTTGAGAGAGAGAATGACATAGGACCGCAAAGGACCACAGGCTGGAATCGAACCAGGGGTCGCTACAAGGCTTCTTCACCTAATGAGGGTGACAGGTTTACAGAATGAGCTACCAAGCTGCCAAAATATAATTAAAGAAATATATTTTTAACAACGTATTGTTTGGAAAACATGAGTAACATAAGCGGGCGTGAACTAAACTCAAAAGTGTTGGGAGGTAGGCGTCAGAAAATAGATCCGTTAATGCTGAGCGCCAGGAAATGGATGTGCTTTTAGAACACCATTAACCTAACCTAATCTACAAGGGTTCAGCGCAGCACATCCAAACCAATATCGTATGTCTCCAACCATCGAAAGAAAAAGTTTGTACCAGTGGTAGTGTACTCTGTGCCGAAGATGATCTCTTCTGCCACCCGACCGCCCATGCTGACGTCCATCTGGGCCAGCAGCTGGGACCGGGTCTCGCTCCAGCGGTCGTCCTCCGGCAGCATGGACACCTGGGATGGAGCCCCAGGTTGGGGGGAGGGGGGGGAGGAGCAGCAGGATATTGAGGAGGAGGAGAAACAGATGGAGGAGGAGAAAGTGACAGGGTGAACTTTGAATGAAAGTGTCACATTAAAAAAAAAGATACAATTACTTCGACTACAATTTAAAATCGAATCATGTCTGTTAAAATCCACCAGTATCATGTTTTACATGTCATGCAAAATTGCATACACAAGTACAAACAACTTCACGGGTGTGGGTTGGAAGCTAGATCGGTGCCTAGCACTGCACTTGTAACCCACTTTTAAGCCATTGAATAAACCACATACAACTTATGGCTAGCACTGTTGTAGGTAAGGTGTCTTCATGAAGCTAGCTGGGTGGCTAGCACTGCTAGTGTGGGTCAATGGTCTTCATGAAGCTAGCTGGGTGGCTAGCACTGCTAGTGTGTGTTAGTGGTCTTCATGAAGCCAACTAGGCGGCTAGCGATGCTACGGTAGCCGTACGTGTCCCAGGCTGGGTCCTCGGGGCATGATGGTGGCCTTGTTGATGGGCATGGCGTCCTTGGTGTAGTACGCCACGATGGCGTGTCCCGACTCGTGGTACGCCGTGATCTGCTTGTTCTTCTTGTCGATCACCGCACTTCTCCTCTCCGGGCCTGAGGGAGGGAGAGAGAGAGAGAAAGAGAGAGAGGGAGATGATGAAGAGAGTGGTGTTTAACATGTAGAAGGGGTTTGGTGGGAATGATCACATGGCACTGAGGGTTAAAGCCGGAACAAGAGCTGAATATAAGATCAGCGGCATGTGGTCACTTGATGGTAAGAGTTACGTTTAGGCTTAGAATCAGACCATTTCTTCTCTCTACAAGAGACAGAGGGCAAACTCAGGCTAGTGCTTAGGGGGGGGTTGACTTCCAGCTTAAAGTTTCAACCTACAATATAGGCATTCTCGAGGAAGATACCGCAACCAATTCATAATTTAAAATAAATTCAGTAGAGAGTTTGTGAGGGTGAATCCTCAAATAAGACAAGACCACTGATTCGCATTGACAGCCATGCACAACGAGCAAAGAAACGAGACCCAGAGAGAGAGAGAGCGCCTCCTCTGACCGGCAGCTCACCCATGAGGATCTTGTCCTTTGCGAACTCCAGCTCCTTCAGGGTGACCATGTCCTTGCCGTCCACCGCCGCCTTCAGCGCCGCCTGGTTCACCAGGTTCTCCAGGTCGGCCCCGGAGAAGCCCACGGTGCCTCGGGCGATGATATTGGCCTCGATAGCTGGCGGTAAACAGAGAGAGTAGAGTAGAGGCCACGTGAACCGAGGGACTTCTGGACGTTGGCATTTGTTTTGGTAATTTAATTTATCGAAAGCTGCACAACGGTTTAAAAAAAAAAAACACATGGACATTCCAGAGAAGCAAAAGGGGTAAAAAACAAGTTCCCTTTTCCCCATTATGTTTTTACCTGTTTGTCTATTCATTTGTTTGTCCATGAGCTGAGATAACTCAAAAAGTTATGTACAGAATTGGACAAAACGTGGTGGTTGATTATATTTTGCCACAGATCCGGATCCGAAATCAGATTCAGGAAATTGTTTAAGCCCCTGTCACACGGTCCCGAAATTGACACCAGATGGACACACGATAAAGGAAATGTTCAAATTCAGCTCTGATCGTAAAAACATCAGGCCATTCGTGAGGGCATCTTAAGCCATCGTATGACCGCCGGTGGAGTTTCTCAGGCTTCGGCAGCAACTTCATGAGCGGTGGCAAAATCTTTGGCATGGCAAAAAATTGCCAAAGGACCATGCAAAGGTTAATTTTCGTGTTGAATTTGTGTGTCCATTTTGCCCTTCGTGAGGCCATCGTGAGGGCATCTTTCTTTACTTCGTGTGATCATCGGTGCCATCGGGCATTTTTCGCCATGTCATGGTAACGTGGACATATAAAAGGAGACCTCCTAGACCGCTGAGGAGACCTGGAACCCTCTGGGGACCGCTCTGGTCTATGTCTACATATGTCCTCAGTTGTTATATATATAGATTATGTCTA
Source organism: Muraenolepis orangiensis (assembly GCA_027704905.1). Taxonomy (NCBI): domain Eukaryota; kingdom Metazoa; phylum Chordata; class Actinopteri; order Gadiformes; family Muraenolepididae; genus Muraenolepis; species Muraenolepis orangiensis. The sequence continues at coordinate 17,346,015 of CM051005.1, read as the reverse complement.
TTCGGTACCCAAGTTCACAAAGGGATGCAGTGTTATTATGGTACCACTGTGAGGCACTGAAGCGTTAGGCGCCAAGTAAGGACGCAGGCTTGCGTCGTATGTTAATGAGGGGGTGTTCACCTGACGCACATGTTCAGATGGTGTGTGTGTGTGTGTTCTACGTTAGCTCGACTGAGCGAAAGGATGTACCAGTGGTGCTGAGGAAAATAAACATGACCAAGGGCTAAACAGTTCATCGTCTCCGTCCCAACTATTTCTCTACGAGTGCAACGTATGAGGAAGCTGCCATCCTTAACGTCAACACCCTGCTTTGGGTGGAATGTTAAAGTTTAATTAAATTTGAAATAAAGTTTAAATGTACTGTGTGTTCTGCTGCCAATAATCTCCGATCAGCAATTGAATTTCCCACGGTCGGCCAAAGGTTTTATACCATCGGGAGGTCACGTGACGCCTTCGTGACCTAGGTCGAATGCATCGTACTCTCAATACGACGTTGTGTAGCCATCGTGTGGCCTTCGTGTGTCCTGCGGGTATAAACTACTATAAAAATTCACATCTTCGTGTTGCCTTCGTGTGTGGTTCGGGTGCCATCGTGTGACCTTCTGTAGGAATCGTACTTGCTTCGGCTGTTGACCAAGTTAGGGGCCATCTTCGCGCAAAATTCAAAATTCCATATTCGTGTGTCCATCTGGTGTCAATTTCGAGACAGTGACAGGGGCTTTAAGGATTCTTCAGCATTTGGAGATAGGGAACTTTGTAGGGCATAGGGAACTTTGTAGGACTCTTAGGTATGGCGGAGGTATGCGCTCTACTGAGAGCCCTCTAGGTCTAGTAGTGTTAGTTTGTATTGTTATTTGATGTTATTCTATACATCCATCTATACACACATTACATACATATATTAATTATTTTAGTTGCATCCCAAGATACAGAAATAGTTAACCTCAACAAAGTGTGCTTCAACATAACAACAAAATAAAGCCCAAAACAAAGTGCTTCATGAGAACACCCTAAAGAACGTCACCCACTCAAAAGGTTGCACACCTCATACACAAACTAACACCAAGTAAACCAGTGTGGTTGTTTGAGTGGACCCCGCCCAGCCTACCTGGGTCCACTTTAATCTTCCTGAGGTACCAGTTGATGATCTCTGTGCGCCCCTTCACGTCCGGCTTGGGGACGGTCACCTGCATGTCGAACCGTCCCGGACGGATCAACGCACTGTGGAGGAGGGGGAGGAGGAGGGGAGGAGGAGGAGGAGGGGAGGGGATGACAGACGAACATGAAAGTAAACATTCAATAAACACCATTTTCAAACAAGCCATTTTGTTTTGCTGGAACAAAAATGGTAGCTCGTCACTAAATGGGTTATGTTTATCCATAAGCTTACAGGCCAAAGGGTTTGCCTCCCATATGATTAGGGATAAACATAACTAGTAACCGCCCAGTTGTGACGGAAAAATTGAATACATGGTTTGCAAATGGGGAAGATTATCTCCTGATATTTAACATACATAACATACATAGCACTCTTCAAAATTGTATTCGCAATATAAATAATAAAATGCAGTATTATTATTATTATTAAAAACATACTTGTCCAAAGCTTCTGGGAAGTTTGTTGCTCCGATGACGATGACTCCTTCGTTTGGTTTGAATCTGTAGGCAACAGAAAATCAACCCGTGAGCGTTGAGCTAAAGACTGACTGAAGCCATACCCTCTGTGAGAACAAAACAAGGAGTCATATTCTGAAATGTGTTCTCCTTCAACTAGAATAATAAATTGCTTTTATATAGCGATTTTCAAGACACCCAAAGCGCCATGCATAGAAGAGACTACTGCTTATTTAAAAAAAAATCATCAACCCTTTATTTGAGAGCCTACCTTTTACAACAAGATAGGTAATCAATGGGGCTAAATATAAAAATAAAAAGGTACAATCCCTAGAACGAATCAAACCCTAAAACCCTAATCCTAACCCTAACCCTAAAAAGACAGCTGGACATAAAAGAGAAACGCCAAGGAGTAATGAAAGACAGAGGTGATGAATGTTAGGGGATCAGGGCCCTGTTCAGAGCATCCATCATCAGAGCATACCCATCCATCTCGGCCAGCAGCTGGTTGATGGTCTGTCTGGAGTAGGGATGCATGGGAGACTCGATCCTCTTTCCGCCCACACTGTCCAGCTCATCGATGAAGATGACACACGGAGCGTTGGCCTTTGCCTCCCCTGGGAGGGGGGGAAACAACCATTAACAAACTATTAATCACCAGCTAACCATAAGTTATTAACAAGTCTTTTAACAATGAGTCATTGACAATCAGTCATAAACCATCCATTAGCCATCAATCAGTAACCAACTATGAACTATCTAGTAAAAAGTAATCATCGTCTTAGGCTTTAAACAAAACAAAGCCATAAGAAGGAGGAGGAAAAGGAGGAGAGGCTCTCTCACTGAATAGGTTGCGGATGCGGCTCGCCCCCACGCCGACAAACATCTCGTCAAACTCGGAGCCCGAGGCGTAGTAGAAGGGGACGTCTGCCTCGCCGGCCACCGCTCTGGCCAGCAGGGTCTTACCGGTGCCTGGGGGCCCGACAAGCAGGACACCTGGCGGAGGACAGGAGAGAGCACGATCAGCAATGGGAAGAATCCAATTCATTGAGATTCCTTCGATTGACACTCAATGCTCCCCTTACAAAAATGTAAAATAAATATGTTGCCATGAGCTATGTGAATGATTGTAAATGAAGAGTTCGTAATCAGATCATCAAACATGGTATCATCACATCAAAATAGTAATAATAATGTAGTAATTATGTGCTTTTATTTACAGTTTAACTAAAAGTACAAAGTTGGTAATCATATGACCAGACCATATTTTCCGGAATATAAGTCGCACTTTTTTTTAGCTGTCTGGCTGGTCCTGCGACTTATACTTTGAAGCGACTTACATAGAAAAGTCTCATGTATTTTGCAGCCGTTTTTGAGAGCTCCAATCGATCGGTTTAGAGTTAATATTGGCCGATAATGATCGGTGGCCGATAATGATCGGTGGCCGATCGATCGAGCATCACTACGTCTCCAGTTACATCTTCTGGTTGATAATTGAGACTAATACACCAAAGTGACTTATATGTTTTGATAAAGCGACTAATACTCAGGTGCAACTTACAGTCCGGAAAATACGGTATGATAGGACCAAAACCTTGTGATGTGAAAATGGGCATTGTGGTTTATGTTTGGCAGGAAAACTGAATCTGATATTTGAATTAATAAAGGAATAAACACTGAAATTAATTAATCTAATCCTCCATCAAATATAGTCTGTGTCCCCGAAGTGAAATTACTTCCTGGATGAGGAGTCACCATGCGATCTGACCTTTGGGCAGCTTCCCTCCGAGGACGGTGAACTTCTGGGGATTCCTGAGGAACTCCACCACGTCCTGCAGCTCGTTCTTGGCCTCGTCCACGCCCTTGACGTGATCAAAGGTCACATTCTTCACCTGCACGGGGTCCACGGCCGAGTCCAGGCCTGATGTGGTTCGGAATCGCACTGCCCGAAATGGTTAGATTAAAAGTTCGGCAGACAATAAAAATCACACCAAACCGGTATTGCCGCGGACGTTATGGGGGCTGTGGGTAAACGGCCACAGTTTGGCGACACCGGAAAGCCAACAAGACAAGAATCGTCAAGCGACAAGAGGTGGATGAGGGCAATCGAGCTAGGGTCACACTTTAAAGGATAAGTGTCAAGTTCAGCTATTTTCTAATACGAAAAAAAACCACCATTGATGACAGTGGTCCAATATCGACCAATGCAGAATGCAGAATGTAAATGCCAGACCAATGATGTCAATGGTCCAACTTTTCAGCGGAAAAGAGGGTTGACATTGCGGACCATGTTTTTTTTTCTTCCAAACACTACTATAATACTCGTATATTACAAAATAGCCCAAATAACCTGGTTAACAACCAACATGCCAAGCAACAGGCGCTTCTAGGAAGGCGCATCCGTATAGATGAGGTGGGAGCATTGTGAGTTGAGCTGAGTGCTTCCCGGGTACAGGACCCTTTACCCGATAGGAAGGGGGTCTTGGAGATGCCGTACAGCCCCACCAGCAGCAGGACCAGCAGGATCAGACGAGTCCTCCTCAGGGAGTCTTATGACACAGAAGAGGACATTGAGCAACTTAGAAACTTAAGTCTCCTGGGCAAGTATACACATGAGACACATACACATACACATCCTGGACACCACTAGACAAATGAGACTCATATAGTCTCCTGGAAAGGTATACATCACTAGACAAATGACTCATACCGTCTCCTGGGCAGGTAAACACCGCTCAACTTATACCCGTGATCACGTCATTTCACCGCTTCACATTACTTTGCACTATTGAAGTATACCTCTTGCTTTTAAACATTACCAAAATAATAAATAATAAAAATACATCAACATAATATAACCTTTATTTTTTTTAAAGGTGTTGGAATAATAACAACAAAAAAACCCCTCTGATTACAATATTTAGTTAATAGAGTACTCGTTAACTTGAGTACAGGTTTACACCCCTAGTAGGTACGCATGTGTGTCTACCTTGTGTGCGCTGGGTCATGGCCTGGGCCTTCATGAAGCCCTCGGCGAAGCCACTTTTGAACGCGTCCTGGTGTCCGTCCGCAATGTTCTTGCTCTTTAGCAGGCCCTCCAGAGTCTCCACATCCAGGCCCTTGTCCCTTGTTAGGAAGCCCTGGAGGTGGACGGGAAAAGCAGTACATAATAATAATAATAATAATAAGAGAGCAATAATAATACAAGTGTGGTTCATGTTCTGGTCCTGATAATCGACTGTCGAGTTCAAGTCAGTCATCACATGCACTGCACGCTGTGGCGGTAACCACTAAGTGTTTCGTCCCAGTGGACAGAGAGAGGGGGGGGGTTGTGATAAAATGAACAAGACGGCACACAAAATACAACACGCACTAGTGGAGCACGGTCAATGGTCAAATAAAGATGAAAATACTGCTATTGGAAGATATTACATGTTTCTCGCAATAATCATAATAACAACAAGTAGAAGAGGAAAAATAAAAACAATTCCTTAAGCTATGTTGTCAAATAGTATTAGGTCTGTGAGAGATGCTCTCCGTGTGGGGTCTACCTTCATGAAGGACGGCGTGAAGCCGCCTGACTCGGCAGAACCATCGCGGGACAAAGACAGTCGTCTGGTTTTGCTCTTCAGGGTTTTGAACCCTCTGCTCTGGGTCCACACTGTGCAGCGGGTACACACCGTGTGAAGAAAACACACCAGAGACCACACACCAAACAAACCCAATTGAGGAGTGAAGTGGTTCTGAACGATTCTATGAATCGTTCTGAACGATTCTATGAATCGTTCAGAACCATTTCACTTCTCAAATACCACATCAACTAACTTTTTTTTTTTGTATTTGCACGTCGAGACATAACATAATACTGGAGGAGGTGTACCGACTCACTCAGTACCTGGCCAGAACTGAAGGTCTGTGCAGATGGATTGGAGAGGGGAGGGATGCTGCCGGCAGAAGACATTCGGGGGCGAGGGCGTCGTCAGACCAGAAAACCCTAGGGAGCGAGGGGAAAAGTTTGTGTTACACACCGTCCGGTTTTAGGTACAGTACAGCGAAAATAATTTTGCATCTAAAAAGAGTGCAAATGTTATAGTCGATGGCATGGTAATATATAATGTACAGTGGTTAAATAATATGTAAAAACAGTCAACTAGGTATAAAATAACATATAGAGCAGGTATGAGATATGTGTAGAATTATATATATATATATATATATACACTGTACACACACACATACATACACACAGGTACATACAAGTAAAAACTGGTCAGACGCTGGGTGTTGCGATGTATATACGCCGCTATCTTGGTAATTTAACAATACAATATGTTATTATTGTACATGCATGACATGCTGATGTTCTCCAGTGCGGCTAGTAAAAAGTCACTTGTACGTTTTATCTTATTTATTATTTCAATCAGGTTTATATTGAAGACACATTGGCCTTTACTAGAAAAGGTCAAGACAGAGAGAGAGACAGAGACAGAGACAGAGACAGAGAGAGAGAGAGAGAGAGAGAGAGACCACCGTGCAATGTCAAAATGAAAATAAAATCAAGTTCAAATCCAAGTCAAAATAAAGTGACTTTTAGATCAGTTATTTTGTCCATCAATTGACTCCATGTTCATGGATCGATTAAACCAAAAACGTAACTCTACTACCCTTATACTACGTGATTGTTGTGGTGCGTGGATTGTGGGAGGAGTCTCACCATGCTTGTTGGAGTAGAACGAGTGTGTGGAGAGATGGGACGTCCTCCATGCCGCTGGGCCCGTGGACGGCCGATGGACGATGGACGGCGACGCCGCGTGCCGGCCGAGGCGAGGCAACACATTGTTCACAAGGTCGTCCAGCTGTTGGTCACCCAGGTCCGAGAGGCCAAACTCCCGCAGGCTCCACACAGGCTGCACACACACACACACACACACACACACACACACACACACACACAGTATTAGTCATGGCTAAAAGACACTGTGCCAACTCGATGTGCAAGGTATACAGCACATTTATTCTAAACATATTTTGCAATCTTTTATCCAAAGGCACTTGTGAGAGGTTGACCGGTGAGGCTCAGGACAATTAGGACACAGAATCAAGATTAGACAAACTGCAGAGAATTCAGTGTGCTTCACAACATCGCTGTTGATCACATGGGGAAGTTGACAGAAACATGACATGGGGGATATGGTCATACAACTACAGGACACTGTACCTCTGTGGAGTGGGAGTCCGACTGGGGCCCATGCTCCTTGTGTTGGCTGGGCTTGACGGACACCCCGCTGCAGCTCCCCACCGAGCACTTCAGAGAGTGTAGCACGTTGATCAGATGGCTCAAGGGGACAGTCACCTGGAATTCCGTCATTACGTAGGTGACTTAGAGTTTGACCATTTGACACATGTGAGTGACACACGTGATGAACGTAACGAAAACAAGCGTGCAGCATGACGTCTGCACGCCCTACGCACTTGATTGTTTTGCTGATACTAAATGTGACACACGTCACTCACACTTGTACTTGTGGAAATCGTACAAGAACAACGTACACGTTGAAAAGAAAACACTCCCCGGTGGGAAATAGTCTGACACGTAGTGTCAACTAGTAAAGTTGTATTATATATACATATATGTATCATATATACAACTAGTATTGTGAAGTGTAAATACAAGGGTTGGCCCTAAAGGTAAAGCTAGTATCAGTTTGGTGAATAACTATCTAGTACAAACTATTGTATTAGATAGTGGGCAGTACTGTAAAGGAATGGCAATAACACCGCGGTCAACAACTACTATTAACGTTGAGTCGAGCGAATACAGTAATAACAGTTATAGAATAAGTATGCACCGCTACTGCTAAACACAATGCTAATGCCAGAGGGCTAGCTCCTCTGACCCCTACTACAAAACACAACACAACACCAGTACTACGTGTGTACCTGTGGCTGGACCGTCATCGAAAGGGAGAACATGGTTCAGGTTTCAGTGGGACCGGACTGTACCGTTGAAGTCTGTAACGTGTACCTCACTATGGTTACACGTCCGTGTTTTACACGCTATTTTGCCGCTTATGTCTTTCTTCTGACAATTTGGAGCCGGAACTGATTATGCTAGAGCGCCGCCTGAACCGGATGTTTCGTTTGTGACGTATACAGATTTGCTTTCGTTGCTGTAGTGTTCTAACATGTATAGAAAATTATGAATGGCAATTATTATCTGATCTATGATCTATTATTGTTGTAACTAATATTATTAACTTTTATTACTTTTTGACAATGACGAATAAACGATTACCATACGCATTAATGACCGAGGTCCTTACTGACATTTTCAACATTGTCACTAGCTCAGGCAGTTTCCCCAGCGTGCTTTAAAACCACCTCCATTGTGCCAGTGCCAAAACACTCAGCAGCGATTTGAGGCAGCGAGCCTCAACGACTTCCACCCTGTTGCACTCACCCCCATCATCATGAAGTGCTTCGAGAGGTTGGTCCTGGCTCACCTCAAATCTGGCCTCTCACCCTCACTGGATAAACACCAATTTGCCTACCATGAGAACAGGAGCACGGAGGATGCCATCTCCTCAGCCCTTCACTCACACATTAAACCCTCTGTTTGTAACTGGTTATTGAACTTCCTAACCAACAGATCTCAGTTTAGACAGTCTCACCTCCTCCACCCTCACCCTGAACACCGACGTCCACCAGGGCTGTGTGCTGAGCCCTCTCCTTTACTCCCTCTTCACCCACGACTGCACTCCTGTACATGGTACAAACACCATCATCAAGTTTGTCAACACAACGGTGGTGGGCCTCATCAAGAACAACGATGAGGCAGCCTACAGGGAGGAGGTCCAGCACCTGGTGGTGTGGTGCTCTGTCAAAAACCTGGCCCTCAACACCAAGAAGATTAGTAAAAGTAGCTGATCGTGGACTTCAGTAAGATCCTCATCAACGAGGCGGAGGTTGAGCGTGTCTCCAGCTTCAAATTCCTGGGGGTCCTCATCTCCGAGGACCTCTCTTGTTCCCTCAATACTGCCTCACTGGTAAAGAAGGCTCACCAGCGTCTCTTCTTCCTGAAGAGACTGAGGAAAGCCCACCTGTCCCCTCAGATTCTGGTGAACTTTTACCGGTGTGCCATTGAAAGTATCCTCACAAACTGCATCACAGTGTGGTATGGCAACTGCACTGTTTCCGACCGGAAAGCGCTGCAGAGGGTGGTGATAACCGCCCAAAGCATTGTTGGATTACCCCTCCCTGCAATAAACACTACCCACCACAAAGGGTGTCTGAGGAAGGCACAAAAAATAGTCAGACACCTCTTACCCCAACCATGGACTATAGCTCTCCCCTCCTCCCGGAGGGGAGAGCTATAGAAGCCTTTGTTCCAAGTCAAGCAGGCTTAGGAACAGCTTCTTCCCCTCAGCTGTCATCTCTCTGAACTCTGTACCACAGCCGCCTTTTTACATATTATTCAACAACTGTACATTATATATTACCATGCACTTTAATGTAACATTTGCACTCTTGTTAGATACCAAATTCCTTTCACTGTACTGTACTTGTGCTGTGCAATGACAATGCATTTGAATCTAATCTAATCTAATGTAGGCTACTAACAACCGTATTGAAATCAATAAAAAAAAGATTGTCTTAAATTTCTTTATTTCATTTAAAACAAATACAAAATTCACTACTTTCATAACTTAATAACAATAATAGATGCTATTATATTGCACAATGATATAACACTGTTCTTGAAGTCTACCTCAGAAATATGGATTTATGAACTATGGATTGAAGCACCTGCATGCTAAGAAAGGTCTTCAGTCTATGGACTATAACATCATTTGCTCTGGCATTCGGGCATCCTGTTTGTTTTGGAATATTATCTATTTTTATTTACATAGTGTATGTAAAATATTCAAAATGAAATGTATCAAGCTCTATTGGTATAATATTATGAAGAACTCTAGGCTTACTTATTATATTACGTATTGTCTTATTATATGAGTATAATAAAGGGGCAATATAATGTTTTCAAAAGGCGATTTCCATTTTCTAAATCTATTGCAATAAAGTACCTAAACCAGTTTTAAGTGTACTGTGTACTGTGTTTTCTTTTCCATTAACATATTACTTCTGAAACATCTCTTCGAGGAGTCCGATCCAACCCAATGTGCTACATGATGTAAAATACAATGTATTTAGATTTTTGTTGCTTCAACGTGGCTGTAACATCTCTCCTCGTGGGAGTAGGACAAAGGCCTTCAGCTTATTTTTCTAAAAAGAAACAGCAGTTCAAATGAAAAGTTAGTATTCTAGAATTGCTTTGAGCAAAATATACCAATATCACTGATATAAGTATATTTTGTAGATAGTAGAATAGGTGTATGTAAGTATTTTGACTATACTGTATTGTGCTCACCTTCTTCTCCGCTGTAGGTATAGCTGAACTAGCCAATGGGCAACTAGAGGCCAAAGAGTAATCAGTACTGCTGTGAATGGAGAGAAGGGGAAAGGCCACCGCACATATTTCCGGAACTGCAAAACAATAAGTTGGTTAATTCAAATAAATCACATGTATACAATATATAATATTAAACATTTAAAATCATGGAATTGTATTGAAAACAATTCTGGACAGTGGAAATTTACTTGAATGAACTTGCGCATCAGAGATGAGACTTCTTCCGGCCTTGGCGATGGGGATCTTGACTAGAAGCAAGAAGAAGGAGAAGAAGAAGAAGAAGAAGAAAGATTGAAGCAAACTGAAAAATAAAAATGAGCTGATTTTAACTATTTTTCTTACTGTCCTTCACCTGGGAGACGGTCAGAACCTCCAGCGTGTGTAGCCTGTGTAGCACGTTAGCCATGTCCTCTTGTAACCTAAGCAACGCGGTAGCTATCTGCTCGTGGACGTTACCCATGGCAACACTTCCTGGATGCCCCCCCGCAGAGACGCAGCGGCAAGCTGCGTCCATGGTGACACACAGCTGAGAGACACAGGCAGTCCTGGGGGACCGGGAACACCCTGAAACAGGTGACACTCATTTGATGATGTGACAGCTCAAAAAGGGGGAGTGGTTTCTTAAGGAAATATATAATTGTCCCTCTCTTGTTTGGATGTATATATATATATATATATATATACATATAGTATATTTAGTAAACAAAACTCTATAAGGCTTGGTGTAGTGGAGGCAAATTGGCACGTTTAGTTAAATTTGCCCTTTTTCAGTGCTGTCATCCTAAAACAAGTTTACTATTTGATCACTTATTATATATATAAACACCTCTGTTTGTCCTACGATGACACCTCTGTCAAAAACGTCTATTGCGGTAAAAAGAAGAAAACATTGCTTGATGCCGATTCCTACCTCTCCCTCTCCGTGATAAGGAGCTCTGGGTTCGGACCGTACCAAACTCATATTCAAGAAGGGGTTGTCCGAGGTGTGTGACATCCTCCCGTGCTTTTAAAGTTGTCAACCCCTCTTCAGCAAATTCCCTTCGCCTCGCTGAGGATCTTCTCGATCCAGACGCCTTGATGGAAAAATAATACATGAAACAAAAATGGATGGAACAACTTACAAACAACATCTTATAATATTGCAAAGGGTATTTTCTATTCATATTACTACGAATACGTCATTTTAAGTGCAAGTACTAACTACTAGAACACACTCGCTTATAACCCTACCTCTTCCATAGCCAGATGTTCCATTGAATCACAGAATTCTTCATTATCCGAGTCTGTTGTTCTGTGTTTTTTCTCCGAAATGACACCACTGTTATCTGTGAATATGCAAGGGAATGATACACATTATCATCATATCATACCAAATTAAATACTTTTGTCAGTAATCTTAACATTAGACTACCATATGTGAGTAACCCAATTCACAGACGCCATATGGTTAAACTGTATCATTAATCAGACACTTTATTGTGTTTTATATTGTTGTGTAGTATTGTTATATGTATGTATTGTGTTGTTTATAGTATATAGTATTGTATATATTAAATAGTCAATAGTGTTGTTTATAGTATAGTATAGTATAGCATAGCATAGCATAGCATAGTATAGCATAGCATAGCATAGTATAGTATAGCATAGCATAGCATAGTATAGTATAGTATAGTATAGTATAGTATAGTATAGTATAGTATAGTATAGTATGGTATTGTTCATACTGTGGGAGGGAAGGGAAGGGAATGGGGAGTAAGCAATCCATTGTACTTGTTGAACATGGCAAATAAAAACGATTGAATTGGAGAAGACCTAAACGGTATGCCAGTGTCTTACCACTGTTGACTATATATCGCTGTGCCCGTGGCTCCACGGAGGCCAGCTTCTGGTCTGCCCGCTGGCTATTCAGGGAGCTGTGGATCCCGTTGGTGATGAAGGACACACTGGGCTCCATGCTGCTCACCGACCACCTGCCCTCCTCCCATACCTGTATAGTGGGGTAGGGGGTCCTCCTCTTCCTCCTCCCCTCTGCCCCGACCCAAACCATGAGCAAACGAAAAAGAGAGAGAGAATAAGATGAAACAAGATCAAACAAGATTTTGTTCCTGATTTCATTCAAAAGGGTTTCACTTGAGGGGTTCATTTGATGGATGGAGTTGGTACACAGACGTCGCACAGCCGCTTCTGTAGCACAACACAATGCTTTGATCTATTGCTATGCAATTCAAAGTGATTGCACGTTATGTCAGCCCCACAAATACCCCCCCCCCCCCCCCCAATCCTGCTTAGGGATGTAAGCGTGATTGATTGATTGTGTTTTAGAAAATGACAATCTTCATGACACAAAACAGCCAAAAAAAGCTACCCTAAAGCTACCAATGAGTACCTTCAGCCTTCTCCTCGTTCACTTCCTCCTCCTCCTCCTCCTCCTCCTCTTCGTCGTCCTCTGTATTGTCTCCATCGGAATTCTCCTCGACCTCACTGATTTCTGAATCAGTACTTTCCTTGTTCCTGAACACTTTGTTGCTTTGCTGCTTCTCTATGCTGTTGTAGTCTATATAATCTTCACTGGGGGCCATAGTGTTTTTGTTGTTGTGTTTATCCGCATCACAGATGGCCAAGGGGAGATCATTGGTCACTTCTCCGTCGTTTCCTGGGTTCTGTATATCCTCCCACAAATCCCCGAAGCCTGAATTGGGGATTTGATTACCGTTGATTACCTATGTGATCTATCTACTATTAGAATGAAAGCAACAACACTTTAGCAGCTACCTATATAAACACCAGCAAAACACAGCACTACTGTGGCCTAGCACCGACAAGCAGGGGAGGATGAAGCATGCAGAGCAGAGCGAAAGCAGGCAGATGGGCAGCACACTGTGGAGCTAATGAAGAACACTACACATCACAGACTACACACCAGGTTCTCATTATTCTGCTTGAATCCTCAAGAGTCGCTCTGATTTAAGCAGAGAGCACGAGTGCACACTCAGCTGTCTCGTATAAAAAAAGGCTAGTCTGAAATTAACATCAAGCTCAAGCACTATAAGAAAGGAGAATGGGGGAGGGGGAACATGTTGTCAAAGACTTGCCTTCCATCACTGGCTTTGGTGTGCTGAGCTCATCTGGGTGGGGGACAGAAGACGTGCACAATGGAATGGAAATTAAGACCTGACAATCCTTTCTGCTGTCATGACAACCTTGATGCACAATGTGTGTGTGAATGATTGGAGGCATAATCGATTCGATTGATAAAGTTTTTATATTCTTTGATCATTTACTTGTCCGCATTGGTCAATGCAACATGTGTCCAACAACACAACGTTAAAACAAACATTAAACTATCTTGAGGACACATAAATGCTTGAAATAGATTAAAATCAGTCACGATGCTTTTTCTTGCTAATTGTAAGATAACATGTTAAAAGGGGTCTGACGTTTATCACCATCACCATCACCACCATCATCATCATCATCATCATCATCCTCATTCTCATCCTCACCCGCACAACCTGCGAAAGGTCTCGTGAAGTCTCTCTTGTCCACCTCGTTTTTCTCCTCCTGATCTCCGGCTCCGCCAACCTCGGCGTAGAAGTTACCCAGCTTCTCCACCAGCTCTGACACCTCCTCCGAGACGGGGATGGTCTCCAGAATCTGAGGGCACACAAACATGGGCTTATTTGTTGTAGGGGGGAAAGAACGGTGCATTTAGTTGAGTTATTGTCTAAAGTGAGCAAATAAAAACAATTGCTTACACAACATTACTTCTTATTAAACATGCTTTATTTGCACACATTCTTGAACAAGTATTACTCATTTGTTTCCCCTTGGATGGGTCAATAATAATAATCATTTAAATATACTCACAATATACTCATTTAACCTATTTCCTTCTCAAATTTCTAGGATGAAGATTTGACTCCCTCACTGAATAGAAAGCGATACTATAAATATTACATTTAATCTGAAACATTGAGATATCTCCTCCTGTTATCTCTTCAATTCTAAATACATTGGAATCAGGCGGTGAAAAGGAGAAGCACCTTAATGAGGGTTGTGTCAGAGTCAATGCTGAAAGGGCATACCAGTTGAATGTCATCAACGTAATTCAGCATGGCTTCCTCCTTCGTCATATTTCCTAAGGAGCTCCAGGCGTCCCTGGCAAGAACCAAATATTCCACATAAATGCGTGAGCGACACGAGCAGAGGGGAACCCAAAGTCTGATGAATGAGTAAAACGTTCCAAAATAACACAGCAGTCTCCTGCTCCAAATTGGCTGAGATATTAAAGTAAAATGACAGCAGCAGGTAATAATCTATAAACGAGTATAGCTTATTGACAGCATGGAGACATGGATTCCTATCTGACCATTGTTATTATGTTTGTTTCTGGCATTAAGGGAATAAAGATTGGGTCATTAATATCACGGTGAAAGCCATTACTAACACTACTGCAGGCAGAGCCCTGGCTACTTCATGCACAAGGAGTGATACATAATGGATGAAGATCGGCCATTACCATCTATTACAATTGCTCCTGCCTCTTGTGTGGGAAATAATATAATAAATACAACAACCAAACAAACAAACAAACACAGCAAACAAAAACAAACGACAAACAACGGTAAAACCTTTTTGCGTTTGTTCTTCTCTCTTTATAATAATTACAATTTCATTTCAAACATCTAAAACAGCTATTAGTCTTGGATATAAACAAAATAGATATATTTTCTGTATTTATTATTTGTAGTTTACATTTTTTTTTTATTGACTGTTCTGTACTTTCTGCGGTGACACGCACATTTCCCATGGGAGTACCATTGTGGAGTGTGTGTGGTTGGTGGCTGGTTTAAGCAGCCTCACCTGGCCTGAGTCAGACTGATTCTGACTCTATGGCTGCACACCTGTGGGTCCTTGTTAATCAAGGCCCACAGGTTAAAACAGCCACCACCACACACACTCGAGGAGGGGGCTCTGGCATATACCATATGCTATGTTATTATTCAAAACTTTGCATTAAACCGGATTCCTCATCACCCTGTGTCCTTGTCTTCGGGAGGAGCCCTCAAGTAGCCATTATAATGGCTGGTGGCAGAGTCAACTGCTACAACCATCTTATCTTATCTTGCTTTCTAGTCCACTTTGTAGTTATCTTAGCTACGAAACTTAGCTAGCTGGCCATAATCCATACATAAACCTGAGCAAACTTAGCATTAGCTCCGTCAAGTGTGCTTACCATTTAGCTTTCCCACGACTGTCCCAGAAGCCGGTGGGTCTGGGGATGTTGCAGGGGCCCAGCGTGGCCTGCTTGTAGTAGCTATAGAACATCAGCATCATGTTGTCAGAGGGCTGGTATGGCCCTGAGGAAGCAGAGCACTCACATGTATCATTAGCATCAGCATCAGCAACCTCATCATCATCATCAGCTGTCACTTTTAAATGTAAATACTGTATCATCCATTGTCATGATGTCATGATATCGTGATTATATGTAGTATTGTTATTGTATAGTGTTGTTTATAGTATATAGTATAGTATGTAGTAGGTAGTATATAGTGTTGTGTAGTGTTTAGTATTGCATAGTTTAGTATAGCATTGGATAGTATTGTTGTTGAAGTTCAGAATGAGGGAGTGATTGGGGAGTAATTCTTCCATTGTATTTGTTGCACATGGCAAATAAAACATCTTAAATCTTCAATCATCATCTTAATATTTATCTTCATAGTCATCTTTATCATCATCATAAGCGTCGCCATTAGTTATTAGTTATAACCTAATTTAATCGGGTTAATCAGGGCTAAATAATCAGGGTTAAATAAAGTACCATATTATCTTTTTTATATAAAACATAATTAGTCATTATAATACTACAAACAATATCACAGTTTAAATAGTATTATGAAAACGTGCTCGATTATATGTGATAAAACAATGAAAATAATGTTGACATTTTACCATGTTTGACATAGTTGGGGGATGCTCTGTCAAAACAGATCATCCTTTTAGCCCTGCATTTGACTGATAGGATGATATAATATTACCACATATTACATTAATAAGCCATTCATAAGCCCCACATCACTGGTAATTAAGTCCCTGCCATGGCTTCCCAATGTAGGTCACTGTATGTCACATGATTGGCACATCACAAAGCCAAACACAGATACTAATAATAATAATGATAAAATATGATCATGCTATCATGGTAGTAGCCTGCATTTCGCTGTCTTTAACTGAATAGAATATACTAGAACAGCCACTTACCATCTTCGGGCAAACTCCGTATAACTCGAACTGCGGCATCAAATTTCGCCTCCAGGCTGGACGTGGTGTCCTCCTCCTGCGCCATGCTGGGTGGACCAGGACAGGAGGATGGTATCTTTAAAGTCTTAGACAGCGATGACATGTGTTAAACATCAGCTAAACACAAATCGTTGCGTTAGAAAAATATGGATTTAGAAACGTGCTGAGTGTGTGGGCAGCTTGAACGATCCCGTGGGATTATGTTTTAACCAACGAGAGACGTCCGGAGGTTGCTTATATATATATATGACATGAAACATGCCGTGATATAATTTACCTGGCCTCAAATGTTAGGCTTGTGGAAAGTCATCCGAAAAAAAGATATGTCCTCTTAGGATTCATGCACACTTCCTTTATGGTCCGTTATCTGCAGGAGCCTGCGTTGGAAAAGCCGATATAACATTCGGTCAAGGATGAGCCAGGCGGTTCACACATAGGATGATCAGACCATTTAGGGAACTGTAGTTTCCCTGGGCAACGCCTACAATACCTGTCGGGGGGAATCTAGACGCGCCTTTCCTTCAATACCCACAAATCAGTTGAACCACAACATATTGAACCCCAAAGCTTTCTGGGAAATGTAGTGTTGCCCGCTGTGCAGGGCATTATTTGGAGTAAGGGTTCAAACCTATGGTTCAAACCCAGTACACGCATGGCTTACATTACTATGTATGTAAGTGTTGGATAGACTAAACGCATATTTGCAAGGTGTTATTGTACTTTGTACTCGCAAATATGTGATTTATATGGTATGAGGGCAATAACATATTATATACAGAGGTATTTAGGTAAGTATACTGAACAAGCAAGGTATAACACAGTGCTAATGCACTGCTATGAATAACATTGACTCAGTTTCAAAGATATTAAAAGTGACTGCATTGCAGTCGTTATTATAACGATAAATACAATTGAAAACGGCAGGTCTGCCTTAAGACAAACAAACAAACATGCAGGTGGTACAAACAGTGTCTACATTTCAATGCAGACGTGGACTACTAATAATGTGTTTGCCACACAAAAAAAGCAACAAAATAAAATGTTCACACATCTGACTGCACGATTTGACGCAGATGAGATGCGCTTCTGAACCCTTCTCTTCGCATCGCGTTTTCATGCTATTGGGTGCCACGTCATCACCGCCCATTCGTAAGCCAATCGCGGGCCACACCGATGAGAAAAACAACCCCACCAATTGTTACGGTTCTCTGCGCTTTCCAGGCCAAGCAGCCTCTACAATGCCAGGCGGGGGAGCCCCTTTCTCACCACCACCCACCCACCACCCACCACCCCCACCGAAGCACCGCCGCCGCCTCGCCTCGCCTCACTGAAAGGATAGGGAGGAGAGAGGACATGCGAAGAAGGGACGTAAGATGGCAGAGCTACAAATGCTATTAGAGGAAGAAATTCCGTCCGGCAAACGGGCTCTGGTGGAAAGCTACCAGAATCTGTCGAAGGTCGCGGAATACTGCGAGAACAATTATGTGCAGGTAAGACGAGACCAACCGTTCAAACGGTCCGCTGCCGTCGTCGTTATCTTAGCGGCGCGGGGGGAGGAAAGATTTACAGGAGCACAGGAAACGGCTGCTCGCAACGGACGGGATCCTCGAACCGAGTCGCCCCTATTCCGATTCCCAGCCAGGCCAACAGCAACGAACCACACCGTGGAGCTCATACTGTGTTTCGTGCTTTTCTGTTACCTCTTTGTGTGTGAGGCTCAAGGGTTACCGTTACCGTTACCGGGGTTCGCGTCGTAGTATCCCCCCCACACACCACCACCACCACCCCGTCCACATTCGACCATCGGGCGAGTCGACCATCACGGGCTATGGGGAGGGTGTGTCGCCGCGATGACCGAGTGGTTTGTCACTGTGACTCACTGGCATGTTCTTTATCTTTTTCACGTAGTAGTGGGACACGTCTGGGTCCTCGTAGTATCATATTTAGCATAATGTATTAGTTATGTGTGGATAGACACGAACACGTTATTACACCACGGAGACGCCAAGTAGTTGCCTCTACCGAGTGTTTGACGGCGCCTTCGTTAAGGAGGATCGATTGCTCAGCATTGTGCGTGTGCCTGTGTGCTGTGTGGTGTGTGTGTGTGTGTGTGTGTGTGTGTGTGCCTGTGTGCGTGCGTGTGTGTGTGTGCGCGTGTGTGTGTTGAAGGGGAGAGGGGGGGTCCATATGTGAGAAACTATGTGTGCATAATTAAAATACGCCGTGGGCTTACACACGGGTTCTAAACGATAGTAAGGCAGAGTGCCCATTTCACACGGAATTGACGTTTGACGTTTATGAAAAGTCGTTATTATAGCTAGAAGTGTGAACCACACGTTAGTGTTTAAAGCCCCTTCGGTAGGCTGGCAATTTGCATCAAATCAAATGGGGGCATAGCTGGCAGATCTCGGTATTTGCATGGACAGAGATAAGCCAATGGCACTTCAAAGATAAGGTCATTTACATTTCTGCTCACCGGTGTTGAATTTGAATTGCCAGTTTTCTTTTCGGAACGTAGTTGGATTAAGGTGGTTTAAGGCGACGAGTGTGAGCCAATTGAATTAAATACCAGAAATATGAAAAAGTCAGTTGGTACCCGTCTCTCCCCACAGACAGACACAGAAAGACAGACAGACAGGCAGACAGACTTTGATGTTCTGGGTATTTGTACAAATGCCCAGACGTAATACAAGTTTGTCCTACTTGTCACCAGAGATGCAATGTAGACAGTGTCTAAATGCAAATGTGAACACACACACACAATGCAATATTTTTGGGCATATATTGATCTTGCAAAGACAATCACAATAATTAGTAGTGTGCAGTGTGAAGGGTTGGGTTTTTCCCACACACCTAGAGATACAGTCCTAAAAGTGTTTTTTTAATGCAGTTGTACATTAAACATTAATGCAGTTGTAACACACACACACACGCGCAGACGCACACACACACGCGCACACACACACACACACAGAAGCACACTCCGGCGTTTGTGTGTCTGCTTAACAAGATGTGAAATGTCAATGAGCTGCCAAATGATGTTACCATTTTTTTTTTTTTTACTTTAACGTGTCAGAAAAGGATTAATGGAAACCAAATAGGATTAGTGTCTTCCTAGTGCACTCGCTCAACATCTCAAATATCAGTGAATCAGTGGCACTATGGTGTTTTTACGCATGCTCACCCTCGTACAAAAACCTAATCTGACCCAGCTGTTGTTGACCCCACACCCCTTTACCACACACACACACGCACACACACACACACACACATAGGCATGCACTCCCATGGTTACACTCATAGCTGTTTCATTCATGACTCATCAGTCACTCACACATAGAAACACACGCACGCACACACGCTCGCACGCACACACACACACACACACACACACACACACACACACACACACACACACACACACACACACCACACACACACACACACACACACACACACACACCACACACACACACACACACACACACATCTCTCTTTCACAGTTAAGTTACGTCTGTAGATTCACACAAGGAGGACTATCTGATGACGTTTAAGAATGGCTTTCAATCTGTTTTTAATAATGCCTTTCTGATACAGATTATTTTATTGCAAAATTATTACAAACGCCTCTAATAAGCCTTTTCTCAAAATTGTGGAAGAGAGGGAAAGTGATAGATGAAAGAGACAGACGGACAGACAGGCAAGACCAACGGACAGACAGACAGACAGACAGACAGGTGTTGTTGTTGGTAAGGTTGAATCAACTCAGAAGGATTTGAATCAACAATATGGTCATCCCCCCCCAGGCTTTCTAGATAGACATTTTAAGAGCTCTAAAATGTATTTGATGGAGCAAAAATTCAAGCAAGTTGATTAAGGAGTCAGTATCTTTGTTTGGAAAAGTGTAGGGTAGGTGAGAATACAAACATTAGGACAGTATGAAATATATCAATAATAGGTCAATACACACATGATAGCAATACCACAATCTCTTATAGCTACATGACCACTGACATGCATGTCAAACTTTCATGAGCCTTGAATTAAAGGGCTGCTCCTAATACTAGGATGGGTTAAATGCAGAGAAACACATTTCACTCTGTGTTTACATGTGGGAACAGTATATGACCAATGAAGAGGATTCAAGTGTGAATAACATCAAGGTGGTGGTAGATTAACTGTGTCTAATGTATACAAACATCTAATACAGTTATTTCAGCACAGCACACGATTGCTGTTTAGGTTCCTTTGAGGTAGGCGTGAGTTTGATCGTTGTGTGTGTGTGTGGCCACGATTTAACATTAAGATCCATTGTCCTTTAGTGACGTTGCGTCGACACTCAACACACCACGAGCCATAACGTGTAATTCTGTATTCATCAACTAATCATCACATCTGTGGTTATGTCAAATGCTGACACGGTTCGTCGGCTACAATTTTGCCAAATGCCAATCGAGTTAATCACCGTTATAGACTCGAGACTGCTGTACAAACTGCAGCTCAGATCAACGGTTAACCTTATGAGATGTTCCAGGCTGCCCTACTGTGATCCTTCCCTGCCACGGTGGGGTTATGTTTGTGTGGTCTCACGCCCTGATTTATGTTTAATGAAGCGGTTGATTAGCGTGGACCCTGGGCTGGCCCTGTGTGTGTGTGTGTGTGTGTGTGTATTTGTGTACGCAGGTGAATGTCTCAGATGAATGGGAGGGAGGGGTCGGTCAATTCTGCTTTCCTTGATAGATGTGATTCCTGTATGTGTGTCTGTCTCTCTCTGTCTCTGTCTGTCTGTCTCTCGCTCTCACTTCCTCTTTCTCTTTCTCTCTATGGGGTGTGTCTCTGTGTATGACAGGGCTGTATCATTGCAAAAATAGAATCATTTGACAAGCTGTATATTCACCGCTCTGCTTTCTAACTATATGCATATAATAACCTGCTGGCTCTGTGCGAATAAGTCACACAGCAATTGTTCAGCTAATATTTAATGCAATTGAACTCCCAGGGCATTTGTTAACACACAATATTTTAATAATAAGTGATGTTTATGCTATGTGTGATTATCACACTATACCCAATTCGACACGTCGGCTCTCGTGGCAATTGTAGCATCGGTGGGAACTATTCCAAAACAAATCACGGTGGCACCCAAACCTTTGACTTTAGGTGTACCACTACATTTTTTTCAAGAGCTTTCGCGGACCACCTCATATGCAAAGAAATGGATGAATGACACATGCAGTGGCTGAGCAGACAAAGAGTGCAAGCGCCTTTAATTATTCAATTACTAAATTATTACTGCAAGAAGGCTATGGCCACCAATGAAAACACATGATGGAAAACATATGATGGAATGCACAAAGCAACACTATCATTTATATAACAAGCCATATTACTATATTATATACGCAACACCGCTCAAGTGGCCCCTGCATGCCATACCGCCACCCTGGTTGTTGTTGCATGCTGCAAATATGTGGATCGGGTTATGGTGGCTATTAGGGGCATGGCGGCACAGATGCACGCTTCCTGGCTGCCTGGAGGAGGAGGAGGTCTGGATCTCAGGGAATGTTCCAAGCATTCCTCCAGCCTTGGCTGACCTCCTCCCTCACACCTGTCCCATGCTTAGGAGCCCCCCCCCCCACTCCCTATGGGAGTGGTAGTAGTAGTTGTTATGTAATGAGAGACCCTAAGGCTCATCGGTGTCGAGTCACAGCAGAAAGGTGGATGTGCCATCCACTGTTTTGTATTCATGTTCACTTGTAGAATGTTATAGATGTTTTTTTAATTCTCTCTCTCTCTCTCTCTCTGCTCCTCTCTTCACCTACACCATCACCATCATCATCTTCACTACTTCGGTTGTCACCACCACCACCATCATCATCACCACCGCCACCACCTCCACCTTCCCCCTACACCACTCAACACTCATCCACCACCTCCCAACTGTTTAACCATCACGCCCACCACTGTCTCTTCATTCATCATCACCTCCACCACCTCCTCCTTCACATCCACAACCACTACCACCAACACAACTATCTATTCATGATATCATCTCCATACCTGCACCACCATCCTGCACCACCATCATCACATCTCCATGTTCTCAACCACCTCCCCCTTCACCACCGCCACCATTACCACCACCACCACCTCCCCCCCTGCGCCACCACCCAGGCCCAGGACAAGCGCAAGGCCCTTGAGGAGACCAAGGCCTACACCACCCAGTCCCTGGCCAGCGTGGCCTACCAGATCAATGCCCTGGCCAACAATGTGCTGCAGCTGCTGGACATCCAGGCCTCACAGCTCCGCCGCATGGAGTCCTCCATCAACCACATCTCCCAGGTAGGACGGTGGCACACGCCCCGAACGACCGCAACCGGGACCACGGAAGCTTGTCTGTCGTATATGGGCTTAATGAATGGTGTAAATCACTGGCTGTTGTGGAGGAGAAAACAGACAAGACACAGGGCTTTTCTCTTTTTCTTCCACTTTGTTAATTATTATTTAATAAGAATAAAAGCAATTTTTTTAATAATAGATTATTTTTTGCGTCCTATACTTTAGCTATTTAGCCATTTGGCAGATGCTTTAAATCCGACTTTAAGTGAATTCAGATACATGTAGGTACATGTGGGTAGTAGATGCAAATGAACAATGTTTACCTTTGCTTGCGTGTTGCTTTCACCCCGATCTCCCCCCGTTACTTTCGTCCGCCGGTGTTTTGCGCCATCCGATGATGGGAATCTCAAGGTTCGTCGTCGACACA
>CM051005.1:17257862-17320362 GCA_027704905.1 Muraenolepis orangiensis | reverse complement strand
GAGAGAGAGAGAGAGAGAGAGAGAGAGAGAGAGAGAGAGAGAGAGAGAGAGAGAGAGAGAGAGAGAGAGAGAGAGAGAGAGAGAGAGAGAGAGAGAGAGAGAGAGAGAGAGAGCAGAGAGAGAGAGAGAGAGAGAGAGAGAGAGAGAGAGAGAGAGAGAGAGAGAGCAAGCGGAGAAAGCAAGGAGGAAATAAGCTGGAAGGAAAGCTTCATGGTGGAAGGAACAAGAGAGAAAAAGAGTCTGGGATTTCTGTTCTAAGGCTCTAAGGTTAATCTAAGGTTGTATCTAAGGCTAGAGTGTTGTCTATCCATGATGTCTCTCGCACTACACTACGTTTTGTTTGTTGTAGAATTGGGGCGGACAGAGAAGAGAAAAGAGCCTAGTGGTGTATTTCCCAATACAAAGTTGTTGTTTTTTTCTCCTGGAGCCACTGCACTGATACTGCAAAAGCTTGATAAAGGCAACGCACTTCCTGGGTGACCGAGACTGGCAGAAGTTTCTGTTGATGTAGTGTTGTTGGATTCTGCCATGTCATCGGTCTGCTCTACAGACACTAACTCTATAACAAGCTACTTCCTGTTTCATTCACCGCCTTACATTCTCTTTGCCTAGGTTTTTTCTGGACTGGTACTCTCTCTCTCTCTCTCTCTCTCTCTCTCTCTCTCTCTCTCTCTCTCTCTCTCTCTCTCTCTCTCTCTCTCTCTCTCTCTCTCTCTCTCTCTCTCTCTCTCTCTCTCTCTCTCTCTCTCCATGCGTGTGGCGCAGCTCTCTCGGCCTATCTGGGACAGGAAATAGGGGAGGCCGTCTTCGCCCTGTCCCAGCTGGGTGTGACTCACTTTGGTTTCCTCTCCTGAACACAAAGATAGAATCATAATTCACTCTTGGTTCACTTTTGTATCTGTTACACTTTATTATTATTGTATTGGACCAGGCTCTCGGGAAGTCTACTACTTTCCTCTTCCCTCTGTCCTTCCCTTGCTCCTTCCCTCTCTCCTTCCCTCGCTCCTTCCATCGCTCCTTCCCTCTCTCCTTTTCTTGCCTTTTCCCTCTCGCCTTCATCTCTCCTTCCCTCTTTTCATCCCTCTCTCTTTCTCCTTCCCTCTCCTCCCCTCTCCCATTCCCTCTCTCGTTCCCTCTCCCCTCCCCACTCTACTTCCCTCTCTCCTACCCTCTCTCTTTCCCTCTCTCCTTCCCTTACTCCTTCCCTCTCTCACTCCCTCTCTCCTTCCCTCTCTCCTTCCCTCTCTCTTTCCCTTACTCCTTCCCTCTCTCACTCCCCCTCTCCTTCCCTCTCTCCTTCCCTCTCTCTTTCACTCTCTCTTTCATCTCTCTCTGTAGAAGGGAATGTAATTACAGCACGTACCAAACTATTCCTTTAGAGGGATTGTTTAGAGATAGGGCAAAGGGGACATTTTGGTGTGGCGGGGGTATGCACTCTACTGAGGGCCCTCTAGTTCCATATGTCTCCCCCACCCTCTTAACCCATCCTCTCTCTCTCTCTCTCTCTCTCTCTCTCTCTCTCTCTCTCTCTCTCTCTCTCTCTCTCTCTCTCTCTCTCTCTCTCTCTCTCTCTCTCTCTCTCTCTCTCTCTACAATGCAGTTACTGTATATTTCCTTCTCTTTATATATAAATCAGATCACCACTGCTCCTCGCTAAAGCAAAATGATCCATCTATTCTTCTGTATATACTGAATGTATAAACTCAAAGCAGACACATATCCAAGGGTTAATGCAGGGCCACCTGAAACAAAGTCAATAGATGAAGTACGATGTCTGGATGTCAGATGGCCCATAGACCCAGAGAGACACCCAGACATACCCAGACACACCCCATCTCAATGGCTGGGTCGTGGGGTTCAGTGAAGTGACGGCTGGCCAGTGATGGATGTGTGACCTCATTGCCATGCGGATTGTGCCAAGCGAACAACTCATGTGCACACGCACACACACAGACAGACGCGTGTCACGCACACACACACAGAAACACGCGTGCACACATGTGTGCTTAGACCGACCCTTTAGTCTCCCTTCCACACACGCTCATGTAATGTGTGGAGTCTCCATGACCAGACACATGACCAGCAACCCCATGTTCACACGTAACACACCCTTAATGTAAAAACATACCGTACACAGGGACACGTAGTTCACACACACACACACACACACACACACACACACATATTATCGCTCTCTCTCTCTTACACTTTCAATGTCTCTCCATCCCTGGCTCGGTTCCTCTCTGTCTCACACACGCGCAGACACACACACACACACACACACACACACACACACACACACACACACACACACACACACACACACACACACACACACACACACACACACACACACACACACACACACACACACACACACACACACACACAACACACAGAGGTTGACTGCAGTCAGCGGCCAATCAGCCAGCTGTGATTGACGGCAAAGGAGAGAGGAGCTCTGTTTGGCTTTCATTGAGTCTGGATGGTGGGAGGGGGCGGGGTCTTTGCAAAGCCGTCCCCAGGGTATAGGCCAATAGAAAGAGAGAAAAAGGCCAATAAATGGTCAAACTGTAAAAAAATATATAGTGTGCTCCTTTTTTATGACCATTGTAGATATACGGAAGGCGTGGGTGTTAACATTAATGCACTGACTCTGATGCCACTGTGCTCTCTGGAGATCAGGAGGTGTGACGATAAAAGTGGACAGTTCATTAACCTTCATTCCCTTGAGATGATTAGTAGAGTTTTAGACCGAAGAAAAAGGTGAAAGGAAAAGGCCGGAACAGACAATAGGAGAACTGCTGTGTACTGTGGCAGAGAGGGTTTATGATGTGTGAAGGACACCCCTCGAGGTTAGGTTGATAGGGGAGGGTTGATGGGGGTTTCGTTGGAAATGGTGGCAATTCCTGTATATGCATTTTAGATGTATACACTAAGATTACATTTTAGATTTCCAGGGCGGTTTGTTACCGTAGTATTGTGACTGCTGTCTGCCTGTTGATGAACCAGTATTGCTCATCGTGTCATCGGAGAGTAATGTAAGAGTTCTTACTAAAACTAACTACAATAATATTGATATGATAAAAAATGTGAATGAAGCCATTATTGTGTCACTGTGAGATATTGTGTTTTTTCCCCTCACGCCACACGCCACACGACGCAGAGAATGAATCACTTGATTGAAAAAACGAAATCCGTCTCCGTTTGAACCTCAAATCGTTAACGTCTGCTTGCCCTCTCTGTTTGTCTCCGCCCAAGACGGTGGACATCCATAAAGAGAAGGTCGCCAGGCGGGAGATCGGCATCCTGACGACCAATAAGAACACAGCGCGCACCCACAAGATCATCGCCCCCGGCAACATGGAACGCCCGGTGCGCTACATCCGGAAGCCCATCGACTACACGCTGCTGGATGACGTGGGACACGGCGTCAAAGTAAGAGTTGTCCCCCCCCCCCCACCCCCCCCCCCTTCATTGAGGGGATTGCGACGGCCGCCAAAATAAAAGTCACTGCTGTTCTTTTCTTCTGCTATTGAATGACAACTTGTTGTTTCCGTGGTGAATGGAATGGGCTATCCTAAAATCAGAACAGATGATCATATTATATGATATTTTATAATATTGATTTATACTATATTATATGATATTTTATTATATTATATATTATTAGATTATTTTATATTATATGATGTTATATTATATCATATTACAGTATATTATATTATATTACAGTATATTATATTATATTATATTATATTATATTATATTTTAAACGGACGCACGATACGTTAGCAATGGGCGCTATTAATCCTTCTGGCTACACGCTTCAAGCTAACCCGCTAGCTGCTGGGCTCATTATTTAGATATATATATGTTAACCGGGTGTCTGAATCAATTTTGCCCGGGGAGGGAAACACGTGTTTATGGTCCTGCTCACACCTGACTAATGGCGGGCTGACGTGATTGGTTCTGAGGCTCCTCAGCTGATCAATAGCCTCTTGCTTAATTAGGCACGCTGGTGACATGGGAAAACGCACCCATTGCCGCTGAATGATCAGCAAATAAGGGTTTTGTATGTGTGTGTGTGTGTGTGTGTGTGTGTGTGTGTGTCTTCTGCCAGCCCCCCTGTGGAACCGTGAGAAAATATTCTTTCAACCCTTTTTCCGGCTCATTCTTCAATTTCTTTCAGCTCTCTCCTCGCCGGTCCAAGACTGTGTGTGTGTGTGTTTGTGTGTGTGTGTGTTTGATTGTGTCTTTCGATGAATGTGTGTTGAAGCAAGTGTGTTGAGTGTGTGAGTGTGTGTATGTATTGATGGCCCCAGTTCCCTAGCGTCTCGCTGTGTGTCTGATAGTGGTTGCTTGTTCACTTTTAAATGTCCTTTGATGCAACTTCCTCTGCTCCCTGTTACTATCCCCCCCCCCCACACACATACACACACACACACGCACATACACACACACATAAATACACACTCGGCACGGGTCATTATGCTAATTAACCCAAATTCGCCAGAAAATGGAAATGAAATGTGTTGACGAGAAATTATTTTGATGAGAGTTCGAAGAAAAGAGTTATTTCCTTATTTTTTAGTTCTTACTTTTTGAAAGCGTTGAGAGGTTAAAGGACACCGGGCCTCATAAGCTGGCAGCGTTCACCGTTCACAAACCTCACCAGGGATTCTACACTTTGGATCCTGTGGTGTTTCTTTGTTATACTCTTCTTCCCAGAGAGAGAGAGAGAGAGAGAGAGAGAGAGAGAGAGAGAGAGAGAGAGAGAGAGAGAGAGAGAGAGAGAGAGAGAGAGAGAGAGAGAGAGAGAGAGAGAGAGAGAGAGAGAGAGAGAGAGAGAGAGAGAGAGAGAGAGAGAGAGAGAGAGAGAGAGAGAGAGAGAGAGAGAGAGAGAGAGAGAGAGAGAGAGGCAGATCAGTTTCTAGATTTTCTAAAGAAACTTCTTAGATAGGCACATGTGGTACACACACACAGGGATCTCTGTTCCGGCCTGTTCTGTGTGATATCTGTGAATAATTTAGATCCATCGATTAGGTGAAATCCACCCCACCAACCGTAAAGACAGGGGGAAGAGTGTGTGTGTGTCTTGTTTTTGCGTGCGCGGTAATATCTGCGTTTAATATCGCGTGTATTTTTAAGCATCCTAATACCCCCTGGTATCTAGGACGTACTGTGTGAAAACGAATAACCGGTTGGTCGTGTAGTGAGGTGCGGTGAGGTGATGAACAGGGTCTCCCACCAGCAGCTACACGACCAGATGGGGAGCTGAGCTCTGCCAAGCTGGGCCAGCAAGTCTGCTACTTCTTCCAGCCCCGTAGCCCCGAGGTGTTAGCGCTATAGCGCTATAGCGCTCCCGATACAATTAGGCTGGCTCGGTTTCAGTTAATAGCGTCTTCGTGAACAAGAAGGCGGCAAACAGCACACAGTTACATACAGCCGTCTGTAGATGGATAAACGGCAACCGTTGTTGAGGATTTTTTCGTTGTTGTTTGTGTGGAACGTGTAGTAATAATAATAATAATAATAATAATAATATGATGGGATCTTCTGCTCTTACTAGCACTGTAATAAAGCACCTCTTTTTCACTCACCCCTATTCACCATTAACCAATGAGCATGTCTTTTTCTTTCTCTCTCTCTCTCTCTGTCTCTCCGTCTCTCGCCCGCTTACAATCAGTGGCTTAAGGCCAAGGTAAGAAACAGTCGTTTGACTCTACTCTTGTCAGCCTCGCTGTCTGCTCTGCCCAAACACTGGCATGGTATCAAATGTTGGCTACTGTGTGTGTCGGGATATAATGTAATTGGAATACAATGGGGAATGCAGATTAAGGAAGGATTTGATCCATCTGTTTGCCTTGCAACCTTTCTGTATGTCTGTCTGCCAGTCTGTCTGTCTGTCTGCCTGCCAGTCTGTCTGCCTGCCTGCCTGCCTGTCTGTCCGTCGATCTGACCATTTTAGGGTCTCTCTTGGTGTTCTCCGCACTCTGAGAAAGAGGCTAAAGACAAAAGTGTTAAAAGCTATGTTATTATGCATGTTAAAATAAAGTAAAACCTGTGGCTAGAACCCCCAGCCCCTCTACCAGAGAGATTCACCATGAAACAGACAGGCCTTTCACTCAGCTCACACCAGTCTCTCTCCTCCTCCTCCCCCAGCAACAGGGAAACAACGCAGCGGGACGAGGGGGGACGCTGTCCAGGACCAACCCCCCGACACAGAAGCCCCCCAGCCCCCCCATGGCCGGCCGCGGCACCCTGGGGTGAGCAGCGCCTACCTTCCAGCCGCCTCGATCCGTCGAAAGACGCAAGCATAGAAAAAATGTATCCACGTTTTAAATCTAAATCTCGAGGATCGAATATTGGTAAAATACATGTACATACACACACAGTGAAATGAGTTTCCCTGTGTTTAACCTATCTTAGTATTTGGAGCAGTGGGCAGCTATTGTGTATATACAGCGCCTGGGGAGCAGTGTAGGGGTCAGGTGCCTTGCTCAAGGGAACCTCGGCAGTGCCCAGGAGGCGAACTGGCACCTTTTTCCAAGTACCAGTTATCACTCCGTACTTAGTCCGTTTGGGGGACTTGAACTGGCGACCCTCCGGTTCCCAAGCCAAGGCACAACAGACTGAGCTATCCTGCCGGAAATAAGAATTATATATATATATGTATATAATAAATCCACTTCAGGGAAGTGGAACATTTCAGGCGGTGGAAAATGGATTGTAACGACGGTGTAGTGTGGGACGGGACGAGAAAATGGAGTCAAAGCGATAGATCTCTACGTTTGACGCTGTCTTCATTTTGAGGCGGCGTGCACATGGCCGGTGCAGCGCTGTGTGTTTATTCAAGGCGACGGCTGGCGGTTTCAGGAAGGAAGGAGTGACCGGCTGTTCTGTTCTGTTGGGCTGGGTTTGTGGGTCACACCATCACACCGTCCATCATGGTTTTGATACATGCATGTGATGTCCTGTGTCTGTGTACCGTCAGGGACACGTTAGTCCTCCATGTTTGTTTTATTGCATATATCAATCTCTCTCTCTCTCTCTCTCTCTCTCTCTCTCTCTCTCTCTCTCTCTCTCTCTCTCTCTCTCTCTCTCTCTCTCTCTCTCTCTCTCTCTCTCTCTCTCTCTGCCACTGTTTATCCCTTCTACCCTTCCCGCTTCCACTCCCTGCCTCAATCCTCCCCCTCTCTCTCCCTCTCCCTCTCCCACTCTCTCTCTCTCTCTCTGTCTCCCTCTCTCTGTCACTGTCTATCTCCCTCTTCCTCTATGTGTCTCCGACTCCCTCCCTCTTTCCCCTCTCTCTCTTTTCTCTCTCTCTCTCTCTCTCTCTCTCTCTCTCTCTCCTCTCTCTCTCTCTCTCTCTCTCTCTCTCTCTCTCTCTCTCTCTCTCTCTCTCTCTCTCATCTCCCCCCCCCTTTCTTTCTCTCTCTCTCTCTCTCTCTCTCTCTCTCCTCTCTCTCTCTCTCTCTCTCTCTCTCTCTCTCTCTCTCTCTCTCTCTCTCTCTCTCTCTCTCTCTCCCCCTTGGCTCTCTCTGTCTCCCATCCAGACGTAACACACCCTATAAGACACTGGAGCCGGTGAAGCCGCCTGTGGTGCCCAACGACTACATGACCAGCCCTGCGCGCCTGGGCAGCCAGAACAGCCCCGCCCGCACCGCCTCGCTCAACCAGAGGCCCCGCACACACAGGTAGCGGGCTAACACGCTAATAACAGCGAGCTCATATGCTAGGAGCTCCTAACGGCATACAGCAATTCCGTTAGAGACAGCACACCCACAGGTAGCGGCTAACACGCTAACAACTGCCAGCTAATATGATAGGAGCTACTAACGACATACAGTAGTTCCGTTAGAGACCGCCCACCCACAGGTAGCGGGCTAACACGCTAGCAACCGCAAGCTCATATGCTAGGAGCTACACTACTGACATACAGCATTTCCGGTAGAGACCGCGCAGACGCACACCCACAGGTAGCGTGCTAACACGCTAGCAACCGCAAGCTCATATGCTAGGAGCTTCGCTAACGACAACATACAGCAGTTCCGTAAAGCCCCACGCTCGCGGGTAGCGTGCTAACATGCCAGCAACTACTGACAACAACGTACGTGTTCTGTAAACACACATACACACACACACAGACTTGGCAAAGAGCAGCAAGATAAGAAGCTAGCCACCGCTAACAACATAATACATATGTTCTCACACGTACCTCACAGACAGTGCACACCTACAGTTGCACAGTGGTTAAAGTTACGTATTCTGGTGCATATCCCGTTCATATATTGGTGTCAACTTGAGTCTCTTGAACGGCCCCCTCAGACAGAATATGTCGAAATGAAGGACGCGCTACGAGAGCACGACTCGAGTCAAGTAATGAAGCGTTTGACGCGTCCTAATAATTGTTATCTTTCTCTCGTATCGTTCTGCCCGCGCACGTCGCTCCAATTCATCACTCGCACTCTCTGTAATCTCTCTCTCTCTCTCTCTCTCTCTCTCTCGCTCTCTCTCTCTCTCTCTCTCTCTCTCTCTCTCTCTCTCTCTCTCTCTCTCTCTCTCTCTCTCTCTCTCTCTCTCTCTCTCTCTCTCTGTCTCTTTCTCACTGCGTATGTCTCTCTCTCTCCCTCTCCCTGCGTCTGCAGTGGCAGCAGCGGGGGTAGCGGCAGCAGGGAGAACAGCGGCAGCAGCAGTGTGGGCATCCCGTTGGCTGTTCCCACTCCCTCCCCTCCAAGCATGGGCCAAGGTATAGTACTCTTTCAATGTGTTGATTTCAACTTGTTTGTCAACCTTGTATCATCCCCATATTATTGCCCGATATTTCACCTGTGGAAAGGGTGTTCCATTGAAAATACACAGTGCTATAATCTGACTCTCGAGATGTTCAAGGCAGAGCAGGTTGTTATTACATTACATTACACCAAAGGTCAAAAGTGCATTACATTCCTAACAAGTCTCCAAGAACTGAGCCAGAGTGCTCAGGTAAAAGTACGATAAGTTAAGGTAAAAGTACTATAAGTTTGCAAACAATAGAACAATGTCTACGTAGACCATCTACTTAGAACGACACTAGTACACGCTAGTAAAAAGTGATAAGAGGGTGATAACATGTTATAACAAGAACCCACCACCTCCTCTCCACAGCGGCCCCCGTCTCCACGGCGGTGCCCCAGGGGCCCGGCCTGGGCCCCATCCCCATGTCCCAGTTCGGCACCATCTCGCGCCAGGTGTCCCGCCACAACTCCTCCTCCACCACCTCCTCGGCCTCCATGGTGTCGGCCACCGGCACCTACCGCCGAGCCCCCTCCCTCCACTCCCAGTTCTCCATCTCCCAGCAGCCCCACCTCAACGGAGGCCCCGCCTACCCCCCCAACCCAGGTAACCCATGGGCGGTGCCTGTGTGTGTGTGTGTGTGTGTGTGTGTGTGTGTGTGTGTGTGTGTGTGTGTGTGTGTGTGTGTGTGTGTGTGTGTGTGTGTGTGTGTGTGTGTGTGTGTGTGTGTGTGTGTGTGTGTGTGTGTGTGTGTGTGTGTGTGTGTGTGTGTGTGTGTGTGTGTGTGTGTGTTAGGTCTATTGCTGTTCATTGCTAGGATATGCTCATTTGAAGGAGAGCGGAAGAGAGAGAGAGTATTAATAATAATACTTAGTATTTTACAGAATGGGGAGACACCTAGCCACATAGACAGACAGTCAGACAGATACATACATACATACATACATACATACATACATACATACATACATACATACATACATACATACATACATACACACACACACACACACACTCACAGACAGACAGACAGACATACATCTCGGCAGGTGTGATTCATCAAAAGTTTCACAACTAAACCAAAAAGTGTTTTTCTGCGTATCACCGCTTGGAAGCATCCCGGTTAATACTCCTTCCGTTACACCGCTACAGCGAGTGATCTTGAGAGTTCTAGATGTGGATTCGGCACAGCAGCCGGCATTGGAGGGAGGGGGGGGGGGCTGTGCTGTGAAGTCAGAGCGTGTCCACTCCCCTCCACGCTGCTTCCACTACGGTGGATGACTGTTGACTCGGTTGAGTTCTCTCACTTGTCGCTTGAGTGGTTTGGCTGATGATGAAGGGGCGCTTGTGGTGAAGCGTTGCGATGGAGCATTAAGCTGTTTGCTTCAGATAGTCTCTCCACGTGGCCACGCAACACTGCCTGTGCGAGAGAGAGAGAGAGAGAGAGAGAGAGAGAGAGAGAGAGAGAGAGAGAGAGAGAGAGAGAGAGAGAGAGAGAGAGAGAGAGAGAGAGAGAGAGAGAGAGAGAGAGAGAGAGAGAGAGAGAGAGAGAGAGAGAGAGAGAGAGAGAGAGAGAAAGGAGAGAGAGAGAGAGCTTTACTGTTTAATGGTCCCCTATTTGACCACCAGGTGTGAGTGTGATTTACCATTACAAGCCGTTTGGGCTTGTAAACACAGTGGGAGTGATTAGACTAGATCAGTCTAGACCAGCCTACCCAGTGGACCGTACCAGCCGGCTTATCTGCCCATCTGGTCGACCACTCACACAATGTGTGATTGTGTCACTATATCAATGACAATGTTTAGTCATGTGACGTGATTTTGAAACAGCCCTCTAATGTGCAAATCACACTCACACCTGGTGGTGTTCTAGGGTAAACAGGGATCTATGGGGTAGACAAGGGCAGGAATGTGTCTACCGCACATTAGCTCTCCTCTCACACCTTACTGCATCATTGGCGCATGACACACACACACACACACACACACACACACACACACACACACACACACACACACACACACACACACACACACACAAGGAAACCCAGGCACACAGACATGGACACTCACGCGAACACATACACACACATACACAGTGGCTCGGCTAAACAAGAGGGATGTGAGGACATATTCAGCACACTGTGTGATGTGGAGAGATTTACGCTGTTATAAATATTAGATTGCTCAGAGCTCTCTCTCAAACTAATGGCAGACAATGCGCAGTGTGTGTGTATGTGTGTGTGTGTGTGTGTGTGTGTGTGTGTGTGTGTGTGTGTGTGTGTGTGTGTGTGTGTGCATACAGGTGCGTGGGCACATGTGCCTGTGTGTGCATGTGTGTGTGTGTACATGTGAATGTGTGTGTATGTGTGTGTGTGTGTGTGTGTGTGTGTGTGTGTG
Source organism: Muraenolepis orangiensis (assembly GCA_027704905.1). NCBI lineage: Eukaryota > Metazoa > Chordata > Actinopteri > Gadiformes > Muraenolepididae > Muraenolepis > Muraenolepis orangiensis. The sequence continues at coordinate 17,309,184 of CM051005.1, read as the reverse complement.
TGTGTGTGTGTGTGTGTGTGCATGATGCAACATCATGGGCATGCAAGAAACCGTGTCCTTCTAACAAAAACAACCTGCCAGTGAAGAATCACTCTGCATCCAGGGGCCCTCTGAGGGAGGGAGTGGGCGGAGGTGCTGGGTGGTGGTGGTGGTGGTGGTGGTGGTGTGAGGGCCACCGCAGCCCTCCTCGGAAGTCCTTTTTGAGTAGGTGTCTGTGTCGATGGAGGGTGGGGGCTCTCTAGAGTGTGTGTGTGTGTGTGTGTGTGTGTGTGTGTGTGTGTGTGTGTGTGTGTGTGTGTGTGTGTGTGTGTGTGTGTGTATGTGTGTGTGTGTGTGTGTGTGTGTGTGTGTGTGTGTGTGTGTGTGTGTGTGTGTGTGTGTGTGTGTGTGTGTGTGTGTGTGTGTGTGTGTGTGTGTGTTGTGTGTGTGTGTGTGTGTGGTTTGCTGGTGGCTCATCAGTAGTGTTCAGGGGGAGCTGTGCTGCGTGAGATGTGATTCGTCACCCCGGGTGAGACGCAGCCTGTATGGACAACATCCCCTCAGCGCTGTATACCTGTCAGCCAGTCTGTCTCAAACACACACACAGACACACACACTGAGGCACACAGGCACACACACACACACACATGCACACAGACCCACACACACACACACACACACACACACACACACACACACACACACACACACACACACACACACACACACACACACACACACACACACACTTCTATATCTACTCCAAAGAATGGCCACTTTCCAAAAAGGCCTTTCGGTTGGTTTGAGGGAGACGGATCGACTCGATTGTAAACCCCCAGCGGAACACAACCCAAAATGACCCACCCGGGGCACACAAAGCACAGGCGTGATGGATGCTTTATAAGCGCTACGTTACTGGGGCATGCCTCCGCTTTAAAGGGCCACCCCTATTTCAAAAGTGTCAGCGTCCACCCATCATGATGCACGATGGATAGATCACAGGACAGCCTGGTAGGTTGACCCATCTCTGTCCGTCATACATCCATCCTGGGTGGATGCTCCCGTGTGTGATGTCACTACGTGATGTCCGCACCTGGTGTTTCAATAGGGGCCCTTTAATGTGGCCAAAGCACAAGTCTCTGCTGCTGCCCTTTGCTGCCTGTTTGAGCATCTCCAGCCATCCTATTAGGGGATGTTTGGGATATAGGCTGGTATAAAGGAGAACGCCTCAGTGTCGCTTGCTGCACTTTTGCTCACAAGCTTCTGTTTTTGTGTCTGTTTTTCTCTGAATTTGTCTTGTGTACTCTCTCTCTCTCTCTCTCTCTCTCTCTCTCTCTCTCTCTCTCTCTCTCTCCTCTCTCTCTCTCTCTCTCTCTCCTCTCTCTCTCTCTCTCTCTTTGCACTGCTCTCTCACCCACTCTCTCAACTGCTGCTCCAGTCGCTGTGGCTCCGCCCCCTCCTCCCATGGTGCAACTGACTCCCCAGATCCCCCTGACTGGCTTTGTGGCCCGCATGCAGGAGAGCAGTAAGTAACACACACACACACACACACACACACACACACACACACACACACACACACACACACACACACACATTCTCATTCACCAGAGACACATACACATTCACCTGAGACACACACATACACACACACACTCATTCACCAGAGACACATACACATTCACCTGAGACACACACATACACACACACACTCATTCACCAGAGACACATACACATTCTCATCCTCATATACACATACCTATGCAGTAAGTTACATACACACACACAAGCACACTCATTTCTACACAGTGATACACACACACATACAAAACCTGTATAATCGGCACAAACTGCTGAACATGCTCATATAATATGTACATGAAATGCAGATGTTATATACAGTATGCATGTCATTTACTTGGATGTAGACTGGGGAGGGACTGGCTGGGTTCTGTCTGGCTGGTTCTTCTCCAATACACACACACACAAGCCACACCTGTCTGCCAGAGTCATCATTTGAGGCGACATAATCCCTTCACACACACACACACACACACACACACACACACACACACACACACACACACACACACACACACACACACACACACACACACACACACACACACACACAGTGCACCCACTCGTGCACGGACACACCCCTTTGATGTCAGGTCTGTTGCCATGGTGACAGAGCATGGGCTCGCTGCCGTCGACTGTGACCTGATGCTAGGCCCTGATACACCTCTCGCTCTCTCTCTCTCTCTCTCTCTCTCTCTCTCTCTCTCTCTCTCTCTCTCTCTCTCTCTCTCTCTCTCTCTCTCTCTCTCTCTGTTGCTCCCCTCTCTCTCTCTCTCTCTCTCTCTCTCTCTCTCTCTCTCTCTCTCTCTCTCTCTCTCTCTCTCTCTCTCTCTCTCTCTCTCTCTCTCTCTCTCTCTTTGCACTGCTCTCTCACCCGCTCTCTCAACTGCTGCTCCAGTCGCTGTGGCTCTCTCTCTCTCTGTTGCTCCCCCTCTCTCTCTCTCTCTCTCCCTCTCTCTCTCTCGCTCTCTCTCTCTCTCTCTCTCTCTCTCGCTCTCTCTCTCTCTCTCTCTCTCTCTCTCTCTCTCTCTCTCTCTCTCTCTCTCTCTCTCTCTCTCTCTCGCTCTCTCTCTCTCTCTCTCTCTCTCTGTGTTGCTCCCCTCTCTCTCTCTCTCTCTCTCTCTCTCTCTCTCTCTCTCTCTCTGTTGCTCCCCTCTTGTTCTCTCTCTCTCTTTCTGTTGCTCCCCCTCTCTCTCTCTCTCTCTCTCTCTCTCTCTGTTGCTCCCCTCTCTCTCTCCCTCTCTCTCTCTCTCTCTCTCTCTCTCTCTCTCTCTCTCTCTCTCTCTCTCTCTCTCTCTCTCTCTCTCTCTCTGCTTACTCTTTGTCTCTGCATCTATGAGTCACTCTGACTCAGAACCAGACTGTCTTCATATGGCACCTATTCCTATGAGTTTATGAAGTACTCTGTATGTCTCTCTCTATGTGCCTCGTCTCTCTGAGTTACAATAGGTAATTCAACAACTAATCCTAGTGTTAGCCAACAGCGTTGTGAAAAATGAGACATGTACAGACATATAGGGACAATGTAAGAAGAGAAGACAGGAGATTAGTAATTGACAACACCTGCCCCTAACTTACCTATCGTCTAATTAGAGCCACGCCCCTCCTGTCTCTCCTTCCTTCTCATCAGAGCCACGCCCCCTCCTATCTCACCTGTCTTCTACTCAGAGCCACGCCCCCTCCTATCTCACCTGTCTTCAACTCAGCCATGCCCCCTCCTATCTCACCTGTCTTCTACTCAGAGCCACGCCCCCTCCTATCTCACCTGTCTTCTACTCAGAGCCACGCCCCCCCCTATCTCTCCTGTCTTCTACTCAGAGCCACGCCCCCTCCTATCTCACCTGTCTTCTACTCAGCCATGCCCCCTCCTATCTCACCTGTCTTCTACTCAGAGCCACGCCCCCTCCTATCTCACCTGTCTTCTACTCAGAGCCACGCCCCCCCTATCTCTCCTGTCTTCTACTCAGAGCCACGCCCCCTCGTATCTCACCTGTCTTCTACTCAGAGCCACGCCCCCTCCTATCTCAGCTGTCTTCTACTCAGCCACGCCCCCTCCTATCTCACCTGTCTTCTACTCAGAGCCACGCCCCCTCCCTATCTCACCTGTCTTCTACTCAGAGCCACGCCCCCCCCTATCTCTCCTGTCTTCTACTCAGAGCCACGCCCCTCCTATCTCACCTGTCTTCTACTCAGAGCCACGCCCCCCCTATCTCTCCTGTCTTCTACTCAGAGCCACGCCCCCCCCTATCTCACCTGTCTTCTACTCAGAGCCACGCCCCCCCCTATCTCACCTGTCTTCTACTCAGAGCCACGCCCCCTCCCTATCTCACCTGTCTTCTACTCAGAGCCACGCCCCCTCCTATCTCACCTGTCTTCTACTCAGAGCCACGCCCCCTCCTATCTCACCTGTCTTCTACTCAGAGCCACGCCCCCTCCCTATCTCACCTGTCTTCTACTCAGAGCCACGCCCCTTCCTGTCTCTGCCTTTACAGACAGTGCTAAACCAGATCTGTTAGACAAGTAAAAAACTCTTTGTGACATTTTGAGATGTAAAGCCATAAAACGTGCGGAGGACCTCCTGAACTAATGTGTCTGGCACTGCAGTAATCCCTTTAATATGACAGTATGATGTTACATTCGAGAGCCGAGCAGAGCTGTGAGTTAAACAGATTATTTTAGAAACCACCATGTTGGATTTCATGCTATTAAAAAACGAGGACTGTAGGGAGACATGAGAGGAAGCAAAAATTGGTGTGTGTGCGCGTGTGTGTGCGTGCGTGTGTGAGCATGTGCGTGCGTGTGTGTATGAGCACCCGCGCGTGTGCCTGTAAATTACAGTTTAGTACCAGCGTAGACTATGGTTAGAGACTCTGAAATAAGCTCAACATGGTGATGACTGAGTGATCTTTGCAAACGGTGTTCTTATCTCTGTCAACGTGTCGCGTTGACAGTCAACAGCCTATATCAATCAATAGCAGAGGCTGTTTTGATCGCTACATGGTTTCTAAGGCAGCGGTTCTCTTTTGCGGCAGCCCCCCCCCCGTCATGATTCACTTATCGCCCTGCTGCCCTGTCGCCTCTGGGTGCGGTACCGGAGCGTGATTTAAGTCATTGATAAATCACATATAGACACTCCGCTGCCCTCTAGTGGATAGTTTAGGCACTGCGTGTGTTACATTGCGACATAATTAGTAGTCGTGGCCCTTCTCTGTCAGCGTAGTCATTTCAAAAGTGCAGGGGACCAAAATGTAATTGTTGTTCCTCTTTGGCCTGTCTCTCTATTTAAAGCATTGTATATTTATATGCATATATAAGTACTACTACCTTCCAGTCTGTTCTGTCTAGTTTGGATCTCATTTGAAGTTGTTTCGCTGTATTGATTTCAATACAAAGAACTTTGTTTGCATTCATTTGTCATACTATGACAGTGGTGACCACGGTGAATTAGATTAGATTCAGACCATAAAGGAACATAAACTTGGCCAGAAATGAATAAGCAAACATTCAATATTTGTGGTAAAAAGTAATCTAGATAAGTAAATAGTGTAGAATAGATCACATCCTGCTTTCATCTTCTAGTCGTTATGTTAAAGTGTAGTACAAGAGTTTGGATCTTAGGCTATATGAAGTTCTTTCACTGTCTTCAATTTATATAAATATGATTAATGATCGATGTGTAATAGTAATCTTTCATCATCTGGATTCCTTATGCACTGATATCCACCAGGCCAATGATCAAAGTATGGATTGGAGAGAGTAAATGAGAAAATATGTGTGTATATATATATATATATATATATATATATATATATATATATATAAGAATAAATGGAAGAGGCAAATGTATTTTATTTAGAGTGGATGTGAAGGATTGATGCATCTTTTAATGTATCATATAGGGGCATTCACTGCGATGCAGTGATTTGCGACTTTAAAACATGTGGTAGAAGGAGGGAAAACTGGGCCCCCTAGTTCTGACGCCTTTCTGTTGGATGGAAATGTGTGTGGAATTGTATGTTTGATCAATTGAGAATTGCATGTATGTGAATACTGAATGAATGGACATACTAAATGCTATGTTTATCGGCAACAGACTATATTCGACGAGTCCACACCTAATCCTGTGTAATGAGTGTGAAATTGTGTTTAATTAGTAAGGAAAGCGACATATCTATACATCCAGCTGACAAAAATAATGTAACACTTAGAAAAAACACCACTTAGAAATATTATTATTATTATTATTATATTATTTATATACTAAATATGAAATATCTAATAAATATCTCCCTTTCTCTCTCTCTCTCTCTCTCTCTCTCGCTCTCTCTCTCTCCTCCCCCCTCCCACAGTAACAGACAGCCCCGCTCCGCCTCCCCCCCCTCCCCCGGTGGACATGGCCATGTTCGAGGAGCCCTCGCCTCCCCCTCCCCCTCCGCCCGTGGACTACGAGGAGGAGGAGGCGGAGGCGGCCGTGGTGCACTACAACGACCCCTACGCAGACGGAGACCCGCAGTGGGCCCCCAAGGTCTACCTGGAGAAAGGTGAGTGTGTGTGTGTGTGTGTGTGTCATTGTTCCCCGGTTCGATCCCCAATGCCTCCCATCCTCCCTGCAGGCTATCTAGAGTTACTTTGGATCATCTCCTAAATAATAGTAACGATAACGATAGTAGGTTCATTGACCTTTAACCTCTTTCCCTGATTCATTGTTCAACCTGTACAGCGTTATGCATATTCTTATTTGTGTAATAATAAGTAATACACAGTAAGTAAGTATACGTAAGTATACCCACAGTTAATTTTTGAGTCCTCGATGTTATAGTGGTCATAACCTTTGTCACTCTCTCTCTCCCCCCTCTCTCTCTCTCTCTCTTTCTCTTTCTGTCCCTCTCTCTGCCTGTTTTTTTCTCTCTCTCTCTCTCTCTCTCTCTCTCTCTCTCTCTCTCTCTCTCTCTCTCTCTCTCTCTCTCTCTCTCTCTCTCTCTCTCTCTCTCTCTCTCTCTCTCTCTCTCTCTCTCTCTCTCTCTCTCTCTCTCTCTCTCTCTCCGTCCACCTCTCCCTCTCCGTTTCTCTCTCTCTCTCTGCCCCCCCCCCCCCTCACCCTTACCCTAGTGGTGGCCATCTACGACTACTCCAAGGACAAGGAGGACGAGCTGTCCTTCATGGAGGGCGCCATCATCTACATCATCAAGAAGAACGACGACGGCTGGTACGAGGGCGTGTCCGGCGGCGTCACGGGCCTCTTCCCCGGCAACTACGTGGAGTCCATCATGCACTACGCGGACTAGACGCCAGACACACCAGAACGACCACCACCCTTCCGCTTGGTTTGGGGTGAAGAAGGCGGAAGTGTAAGGAAACAGAGTACATTACAGAGTATGAGCACGAAAGCCGTTTATACAGCGCCTCGTACCTCCAGAGTCAAGTGCCATGGGAAGGTTCTTATTTACAATTTACAACAACCCCCCACACACACACACACACACACATTGCACTTCCACACGCAAAAAAAAAAAGAGAAATGAAGCCCAACGGAAATATATAAATAGATGAAATGGGAACCGGTGAGAGAGACTGTGTGTTGGTTGTTTTCGGTTTTGTAGATTTCTCTCTATCTGTTTCTGTCTGTCACTCTTTCTCTCTGTCTGTCTGTCTCTATGTTTCTCTCTCTCTCTCTCTCTCTCTCTCTCTCTCTCTCTCTCTCTCTCTCTCTCTCTCTCTCTCTCTCTCTCTCTCTCTCTCTCTCTCTCTCTCTCACCTCCTTCCTTAAATGTTTGTTTTCCCGGTAATCTGTTTGTGGCATTATTATTGAATTGACGTAGCTACTGTTATGGGACTTCTACCGGAAGAATTGGGTCTGTCAAGAATGAAATACCACTATGCCAAGTCAGTTTTTTACTTTATTCTTATTTTAAATACTTTAACGTCATTCCATGTACATTCTAGAGCCGACACAGCAGTCCTCTCCCTCTCCTCGTTAACAAAAAAAAAACTACATCTATTTTGTTTTTTTACAAAGAGGAAAAAAAATGACAAAAGACAAACACAAGAAAACTTTATTCAGACAAAAAAGCTAAGCAAAAAGTGACTCGGAGGACATTTGGAAGACCACAACAACAACAAAAAAAGATGAAGAAGAAGAAGAAGAAGAAAAGCACTGCGTTGAAGATTTATATTTACTAAAGCTACGTGTCATTGGGAACCGGGTGCAGCACACCAGGGTGGGGCGGGATTTGTAGAGAAACAACCACAAATACAACAAACGAAGAAGAAAAAAAAGAGATACAAACTGTTTAGGGTTGCTTTTTCTACCCCGTGGCGTTTGTCTCTGTTAAGATTGTGTGTGTGTGTGTGTGTGTGTGTGTGTGTGTGTGTGTGTGTGTGTGCGCACGCACGTTCCTCCCGTCGACCTGTAATTTCTGTTCGGATCAGTCATGTCAAATGTATCTGAATGCGCTTCAGTTTGTCACGATTCCAGTGCCATTTTAACAGCCAACAGTGTGTTTCGATTGGATCGATTTTTTTGTGGTATTATTATGAAGGAAAGACAACTGGTGTCTAATGAGTGTTGTTTTGTGGAGTAAGGTGACACTCCGGTTATGCCATGTTATGCCCCCCCCCCACACACATCCATTCTGAAGGACTAAACTGCACTGATGTTGGGTTGCTGACAACATTTGGATTGTCTCGGTTGTTTCGGTGGAGTTTGATCGGATCTGTTCCAGCTGTTGTCTCCACTGACCCGAAACACTTCCACACATTTTCCCTTCCGAAAAGCATACTTTGGTTAAGTGCTTTTTTTTTTATTACCGGGTGCTCAATACAACCATGATCACCTACCACCACAATGACCTCAACACAAGTGCAAAGGCTGTTGAAAAAATGGTCTCTTCTTACTCACTTACACTGTTTTGTTTCAGCTGTCTTGTCTTTTGCTATGTTTTGGTATTTAAAAGAGGGGTGACCCATCAACAGTGTTGAATGTAACCTTACTCGGCCATTTGTATTAAATCATCGTAACCGTAGGCAAGCCACCGGTGCGTTATATGCACTTCACCTACTACAGTTAGGTTCATCGTCATGTGACTTGTAACATGGGTTTTTTTTAACATTTGTTTTTTGTTTTTTTACAGAAATATATAGATGCCACCTTCGAATGATGATTGCAAATATATCCTTATTTTGACATACTTATCTGTGTTTTTCATTATTTTTTGGAGGAGGGAGGGGGGGTGGATTGAGTGTGTGGACTTCAGAAAATCCCCCCGGACGAATCGAAAAAAAAAACTCAACCCCATCTCCGCGTCGTCCCTTTTCGCATTATTTCGTCCCACATTTCGACGAGAAATGTGGGACTCCGCATTCAAGGTGGTCACGTGTCGAGGTCCCATCTATCCATACAATGACGATGAGGCAAATGGAAGACGTGCGTGTGTGTTTTACAGTCCTGTCCTCGTCGAACACTAGTGTCGTTGTTCATCTGTGTGTGTGTGTGTGTGTGTGTGCATGAGGAACAGGTCGAAGGACTCGACGACTCTTTTAACATCACTAATGATTGATTTTTGTGGAACAAAAAGGAATATCAACAGTTTTTCTATGTGGCGCATTTCTAGCCGTGCATTCATATTTGTATGATTATTTGTTTTCTATATTATTTGGAGTCCTACACTGCTGAGGAATTGTCTGCTTGTGGCTGTATGTATGTCTGTGATTTTATTTATTTGTTTGTTTTTGTTCCTTATATATATATATATATATATATATATATAGAGAGAGAGAGAGAGAGAGAGAGAGATCACGATGATACGGCCACTGGGCGTGCTGAACCGTGTAATGTTTACCACTTCAAGAACTCTCTCCGGTGGAGGTGTTGGGGTCTCCACACTCCGATGTGTTGTTGTTGTTGTTGTTGTTGTTTCTTTTATTACGACGTAAACAAAACGTGGAGAGAGAGAGAGAGAGAGAGAGAAAAAAAATCAAATAAAGTGATCTGTAACTTTCTTCTTCTTCGTGGGAACAGAATCCGTAGACCTTCTTGTCGTTCCTCCTCTCGGCATATGTACATACAATGTGTTCATTGAAATTGATGTACAGTCCTTTTGTAATAAACAGCCCGTTGAAACGATGACGCCAGATTGTCTTTGTGTGTGTGTGTGTGCGTGCGTGTGTGTGTTCTCCGTGCTCGTAGAAGAAGGGGCACGTTTGTTTGTTTGTTTGTTTGCGGCAACATATTGGATATATAACAGATTCATTACGATAACTTCTTCACCAACAGCACTGCAGGCCCTCGAGTGCAGTATAAAGCTGTGGACAATAGTTTAACTGTGTGGCAAACAGGTGGGTTGAACCAGGTTGTGTAGAAAACACTGGATGGATCCCAGATATGGATCGGGGCCCTTATCGAGGTGGACGACTCCAGGTTCAGAAAGTGAAAACCTCAGCCGTGTTTTCGCTCCATCCCGACACAGAATACACCTGGTTCCACTTACAATGACTTCAAGGGGGCAGAAAGTAACTTTTCTTGGTCGGAGGGGGGGGGGGGGGACCCCAGGGTCTTCTATCATCCATCAACACGATCGGTAATACAACTGTATTATTTGCCATCTCTTCATGCCGCCCACCGGAGGTACTCAGACTCCTGTTGGAGACAGGGATGCTGAGGAGGAAGAGACCAAGGTTTCACCAAGCCTGCAGGTCCCGCTGATGGCCAGACGGTGGCGGTAAATACTCATAGCTCATACTCAACTCGACTTCAAAGTCTGACCCTCGCATTGCCAAAACCACAAACCACACACACACACACACACGTGAAACGACGTCAGTGTTGATGAATAAGAGGATTTTAGATTCACCAATAAATCAGGCAGTAAATATCAAAACATTTCAAAATTCCTGCGCAGTGCAATGTAACATAATGTAATGCAGGAGCGGACTGGGGCAAAACAACGGCCCGGGAATTTGAACCAAAGGGTATGAATACATATGCAATGAATATATTTCTGTTTTTTATTTGGACTGCTAGGGGGTGATTACTTGTACTACTATAATACTATACATACCATACTGAGCCAGATAGCTTTGAGATTATAATCAGTCATTTTGAGTTACGAAGCTTCTTCTCATTCTTCCTACGTTTGCATCCAAAATGAAAATACTAGCATGCACCGGTTAGTCAGATGCTGGAATTTTTGTTTTTTTCCTCACAAATGATGGCACAAAAACGTTCATACTAATGTGTCCTAATGAGAATGTTGCGTCATCTGCCTTAAGCGATTTCCTTTTCTTCTCCCTTTGCTTTTCAGCACCACGCTTATGCTTTATCGCGTGTTTACATAGCTCCATCTTGCCACACTAACAACTTACCTAGCCTAGTTTAGGTCCACAGCCAATGCGGCCACATGCATCACTCTGTGCACGTAGTGTCTGATTGACAGGTGACAGCCAACAGCCTATAGGGAAAGGGGCGGGACAAACCCACGGGGACCAAAGTAGTGATGGGAATTCCGGCTCTTTCGAGTGAGCCGGCTCATTTGTCTCGGCTCACCAAGAAGAGCCGGCTCTTTCGGCTCCCAAACGGCTCTTCTATTTTACCACATATACCTTTTATAATTCAATCAAATTTCAGCCATATTTTAACTAATTATTTATATGTGTACACATATATCACTTAAATTATTCAATACATCCTTTGTACTGAAGTATTCAAAAGTAAATTAGAATATAAATGATTTGCTGTGGCCAATTGTTTTCATTGCATTTACAGACCCTTGTAACTCTGATACCACCCAATGAATCCACTGACTCGCTTGTAGAACCAGGCTACACAAAGCAGAATGCAACACCTAGAACAAATTAAGCATAGACATTTAAAATAAGGACAGCTACTGTATTTTTGTATATTTGACATTTTTATTTAAACAAAGAGCCCTAACAAAACAGCAGGGCTCTATTTCAGTATAAACTATAGAACAAAACACAGCAACAGCTGACATAAAATAAATATATTGCAATGCTAAAAACAGCAGCAAATAACAGTCTCTAATGAACTTACCACCAACTATCAAACTGTAACCTTTTCTTTTTCTTTTCAGGGCAGATTGGCATTGAGGAAGACCAAGTGCCTCAGGGGTTGATCCGGTTTCTTCTCTCTGTTATTATCTGCCCTGTTTTAGAAAAGATCCTTTCTGAGGAGACTGATGTGACTACAATGCACAGTCGCCGTGCCATGACCTTCACACGTCGTGGGTACACTGAAGCCTTGGACTCCCACCAGCTCAGCGGGTCTGTGGTTCTTGGGATAAGAGGCTCCTCCAGATAGGACCTTACTTCCAGCATAGCATCTGCTGAGGGATTCCTTCTTGCAATGTCTTCTGTTGCTCTTGCATCAGAGAGCCTCCAAACAGCAGACATTTGTGGCTCCACTTCTGGTGCCCTTGCTCCCTCTTCTCCGTCTTGGCCTCCTGGGGGTTGAGCTGGCTGGCTGCTGAGGTCGCATCGAGCTGCTGCTGCTGCTGTTACTCTCTGAAGAGCCTCATCAACAGCGCAGTTATCATTAAAGGCCAGCCTTTTGAACCTTGGATCAAGTACAATAGATTCTGAGAGGACAGTGTTGTATTCCATTCTGTGGAACTTTCTGTCCATCGACGTTGAGAGAGCAGTCACCAACTCTGTCACTTTCCTCTTGGTCACTTGTGTCTGGTTGTGGGCTGTGATTGCAGAGGAGTAGCATTTTGGAGGATGTCTCATGAAAAAAGAGAAAACAGTAACTCAGAAAATTATGCTTTGTTTTATTATGTGGTATATGGACAAAGTTTATTCTTGTTTAATATTACTTACATTCACATCTAAAAGTTTCCTTAATATGTTATTATATAATAATAAATAATATAATAACAACTGTCAAATGTACCTCTCTGAGCTGATTTCCACAGTGACCTGCTCAAGGTTCCAAAACAGTGCAGGTCTCCTGTAGAGCCTCCCATTGTTCTTGATCCAGAGCATCAATATGTGCATTGATAAGGGCCAGGGTAGAGATGATTGCATCCTTTGACTCCAGAACCCGTTTCAGCATGTACAATGTAGACTTCCACCTTGTGACACAGTCTAGCTTGAGCCTCAGCTCAGGCATATCCATTTGGTGCTGAGTAGACTTCTACTTCTCTGTTGCTCTTGTGCTCTTATGGAAGAATTCTACCATCCCCTTCACTTTGTCAAGAGTGGTCTTCATGACCTTCAGGGCATCTCTTACCATCAGGTGGATGGCATGCACGAGACATGGGTGGTGGGTCCATTTCAAGAGTTGAATGGCTTTGGTTATCTTAGCTGCATTGTCACTAACACAGCAAGCCACTTTATTTTCTATGTCCCACTCTTTTGTCACTCTTAGCAGTTACATTTTCTGAAGTGTGTCTGTCGCTAAACTCAAAACAGTCCAGAAGACAGGCCACTGTTTTATAATTTTCTATAAAGTGACATGTAACAGACATAAAATAGGTGGTGGTTCTTGATGTCCAGCAATCAGTGGTAAGGCAAACTGCAGTAGCTTCCTTAACCCTGGCCTGCAGGGTGTTTTCCTGCTTGGAGGAACATACATTGGATTGAGAGCCTGTGTGAAGCTTCGGAATCCCTTGTCCTCCACAATGGAAAATGGTTGGAAATCACATTTTGGCCAAATCTTCATCCACTATGTTCTGTCTAGCTGGGGTCATTCATTGCCTTTGCCATTGCCATTCATTGCATATAAATTGGCTTATTGAGGTCCGTGTAGCTGTTGGTTTTTGGGTACCTGATGCATGGGTGGTAGATCCTGTAGCTGCAGCAACAACAGGTGGAGTAGACACACAGAAGCAGAAGCAGGCAGTCTGACCTGCCTTTTTTCTTCCAACTGAACTGTTGGATGCACAGTTCTCAAGTGCCTGTGGAGGTGGTTTGTGGACCCTGCTCTATATGAGAGCTTCATGTTGCAAATTCTGCATTCTGCCTTTGTGTTTGCACAATTGTTAAAATGCAGCCAAATGCTGCTTCTTTTCCTACTTTCACTCATCTTATTTGCGCGACGCAAACTGACACTTCACCGTGTGAAGTGTCACCCCTCCCTCTGTTCAGCTATCAGCACTGAGCACGCGCCGCCCCTCCCTCCTTATCTATCCTCACGTGATGCACAGCATGACATGCAGTCATGACAGTGACATTCAGTCACTGCATGTACGCGGAGCACCCGTAAAACCCGTTCGCGGGTGCGAGCCGGCTCCCGTCGTTCACTAAAAAGAGCCGGCTCTTTGACACATCACTAGACCAAAGTAAATAGGCCTATATCACGGCACAGTTGAAAGCCGTAAAGTACCCGTTAAAAATCGCTGAAGCAGTGTATCCCAAGTTCCGGTTGCCATTCACCTTGGCATTCACCATGGAGGACAGTTATCGCTGGACAACATCGCTGCATAACCTTCCAAAAGTCGGTCAAGACGATGTGGTTCAACTAGTGAATGAACACTCTACAGTGAAGAAGTCTAAATCCGAATCATACAATTTCCCGACATTGTGTCTTGTGGCTCTATCTGGATATATAGCCATATAACAAAGGTGATTTTGTGTAGGAGCAGAGGTATGCCTATGTATTTAATATAGGCTATTTATTTGATGGATTTGGATTATTTCAATGTACCTTTTAATTTCCGTGTTAATATGTAGTGTGCAGCTGTATATGTTCTAAAAGGGAATGCCTGTTATTCTTGTGAATATAAGTTGTCTTAAAATAAAAGTGCTTGTGACATCATACATGTGGCATTGAGTTAAAACTGAAAAATTTGCCAAATTCGTATAAAATACCGATATATATCGTATATCGCGATGCAGCCTAAAAATACCGGGATATGATTTTTGGTCCATATCGCCCAGCCCTACTTGGGACCAGTGCTTTTAATCATACATACCCAACATTGTGTGTCTATATTCGGATGAGAGATGTAGTGTGTGTGGGGGTCAGGACCAGTGCTTTTAATCATACACATACCCGACATTATTAGCCTATTCCGCCCACTTTTCGAGACGTATATGCTGTCCTTGTCAAAGTGCAAACTGCAGACATACGCGCTACCCCTGAGAACATGAAACGAGGGACCTTCATCCTCCTTATCAGCATCACACAAGACTGTCTCTGTTTAGACGTTGAGCAGCCGGTACACCACAATAACAGCGAGGAGGGGAGGCGGCCGTAGTTTGTCACTTATCTGGGGTAACTACCGGAAGTAAGAGTACACTGCTCGGCGATTTTTAACGTTCCGGAAGCAGGAAGTGTCACATAGGCCTATTGGCCAGCCACTACTTATACCTAGGCTATCATGTTAAAGGCCCACCCCACCTTTTGGGCCATTGGTCACAATGCTGTGGGTTGTCTAGGCAACTGCTGCAGTTTCTTTTGTTAGTTTTTTATACCAATTACCGGCCCCCTGACCCAGCGGCCCACCGGGAAGACTCCCGGTACTCCCAATGGCCAGTCCGCCCCTGATGTTATGTCATGTTAAAATAGTGCATTTGCATAAACACTAGCACTGAAAAAGGGTTGAATATAACAACATACGGTGTGAAGATGCAGTGGGATTGGTATCTGTGGTACCGGACTTTCAGCAAAAGCTTTTTGCCTCTTTGTGTTTGTGTTGCTCAGTGCCTCCCTGCTGTCGTTCAACTCCTCAGGGGAGAAACCGAGGTGTGATTTCATGGTGTTTTATGGCATCGTTAAATGAATATCGTTGCCCTAATAGCCGTTTGTCTGCCTACCTGGGGTTCTTTGAAGAGGGAGTATTTCTCAAGATTTAAGATTCAAGATGTTTAATCGCCAATGCAACAAGTGCAATGGAATGCTTACTCCCCATTCCCTCCCCGCAGTATGAATTTCCTACAATTTAACACTATAAACATTTACTATGCTTATACAATACAACACTATACTATAACAATACTGTACACAATACAAATAACAATAAAGTGACTGATGGATGAAATATACATATTTGGAATTGTGCAAAAATCTTTTAAAAAGCATTTTATAGTGCCAGTAGTGCAGCAGCATCATGAATACAGTGCATAACAGTGCAGTAACTGTAATGAGTCAGAAAATGTATGATAGTGTAATGTAATATGGGTGACAATGTTATGATAGCACCCCTACCACTTCAACCTCTCCCTGGCCCAGGCTGTTGTTCCCGTGGTCTTCAAGATGTCCACCATCGTGCCTGTCCCTAAACAACCCAAGGTGACATGCCTGAACGAGTATAGACCTGTAGCCCTCACCTCGATTGTCAGCAAATGCTTCGAGAGGTTGGTCAAGGACTTTATTTGCTCCGTGTTACCTGCCACGCTGGACCCATGGCAATTAGCATATCGCCAAAACAGATCCACGGACGACGCAATTGCCATGGCCCTCCACACTGCCCTTTCACACCTGGAGGGAAATAACTGTTATGTGCGGATGCTGTTTGTGGACTACAGCTCAGCGTTCAACACGATAGTTCCTGCCAAGCTCAACACCAAGCTTAGAGGTCTAGGCGTGCCCCCATCCACGTGCAGCTGGATACTGGACCTCCTGTCGGACCGCCGCCAGGTGGTGAGGATGGGCAGCACCACCTCAGAGCCACTGACCCTCAACACGGGTGCCCCCCAGGGATGCGTGCTGAGCCCTCTCCTCTACTCCCTCTACACCCACGACTGCATGGCTATGCACAGCTCCAACGTCATCGTCAAGTTTGCTGACGACATGACAGTGATGGGCCTGATCGCCGGCGACGACGAGACTACAGGGAGGAGGTCGGATCGCTGGAGCAGTGGTGCCAGGAGAACAGCCTCGCCCTCAACGTCAAGAAGGCCAAGGAGCTGATCGTGGACTACAGGAAGCAGAGAGGAGAGCACGGCCCTATCTCCATCGACGGTGTTGCAGTAGAGAGGGTCAGCAGCTTCAAGTTCCTCGGTGTGCACATCTCCGAGGACCTCACATGGTCCACGCAGACCACACACATGGTGAAAAGGGCCCAACAACGCCTGTATTTCCTCAGGCGTCTGAGGAAATTCAGCATAGGCCCCTGCATCCTGAGAACATTCTATACCGGCACCATGGAGAGTGTTCTTACAGGGTGTATCACCGCCTGGTACGGGAACTGCACCGCACTCGAGCGCAGAGCACTTCAAAGGGTGGTGCAGACGGCCAAGTATATCGTTGGAGGTGAGCTCCCCTCCCTCCTGGATATATACAACCAGTGGTGCGTGGCCAAGGCCAAACGCATCATAAAAGACAATGCCCACCCCAGCCACGAACTGTATTCACTTTTACCGTCAGGCAGGCGATACCGCAGTATCAAGTGCCGCACAAATAGGCTTAGAGATAGCTTCCACAGGCAGGCCATCAGGCTGCTGAACAAGGGCGTATAGCATATGTATACAATGTATATTTTATTACATTGATTTATATACACATATTGCTCTTTTTCTGTGCTGATATATTGCATTTTATGAATTGCATTTTTACTTTTATATATTTAACTTTATATATTTAACAGTTTTGTACTTTTTTTACTTATTTTATTCTATTCTATTTTAATTTGATCTTATTTTTATAACTGCTGTCTGTCGTCGGGTATTGCACATACGATTTTCACTCACTGCTTTATACTTGTGTAAACTGTGAAGTGACAATAAACCTGACTTGACTTGACTTGACCTAGCAGTTCAGTAGGCGCACTGCCTGTGGATAAAAACTGTTCTTGAAGCTGGTAGTTCTTGTACGAATTCTGTGGAACCGGCGACCGAGAAGAGATGCCTAGGGTGGTTGCGGTCCTTTGTAATGGAGATTGCCTTAATCCAACATCTGGTCCTAAAGATCACCTCAATGCATGGAAGTGCACACACGGTGATCTTTTCTGTAATGCTCATGACCCTCTGGATGTATTTCTTGTCCTGTGCAGTGGTGTTGCCATAGCACACAGTGACTCTCTACGGTGACACGGTAGAAGGGACCGGTCCCTTTGGGTGAAAGTGTCTAAACTAATAGTATGGTTCTCATTTTTACCCTTCTTAACCAAAGCTAAATCCTCAAAATCGTACGTTACATATGCTCACCTCTCAGGCTTGAGAAGCAAAAGGAGAAGTGTGTCTATCTCAGAGTCACTTCCAGACATCACAGATTCTAGGCGCTATAGCGACAGACGATCGTAAAGTGATATCGGCTACATTTGAGTGTTTACTGATACATTCACATTAATAAAAGCAAACCTCAAGTTCAAGCCAGACGTTTAAAACCTTCAGAGGCAACATCTTGGTGTCTGGTTTCGATACGTAGCGTATAGCACATAAATATACCAGAGAGCTATTCTTGTTCCAAAAGAAATAGGTGCGCACCATATGTGTTATTAAGACATTTAAACCCAGGAATTCACATAATCTTTGGTCAGCAGAGACCGAAGATTATGTCTCTCTGTAAAAGCACTGAATGTTATCATATTCATTTTAAACATTAGTGGAGAGTACATCGTTCTAGATATGCGTTCAAATAGCAATGATGATTGATCAAAGCTGTGAGAAGGTATTTTGTTGCTTATTTGGGTGGAAGGTTCGTCGAAAACGGATCCGACCCAATCCTATAAGCTACCGTAAGCAATGGAACCCAGTCTTGGCAGAGGAGATGTGAGAGTTAATTAATTTTTGCGCGTTTGTTTGCTAGTTTGTTCAATCATTTATTATTTAATAAGTCATTAGGTATGTAGGCCTATGTAGAAGTAAGTTAGTTAGCTAGCTAGATATGAGTTACCAAGTTACATCATACATAGTGGAGTACACAAACAGAACCTATTTCTTGCGAGTAGGCTACGGACTATAGCTATAAGCGATAATACTATTTAAAATACCACTACTACTTCATGATGTATGATGTATTGAATTACTTTAATATATAAACACATATATACAAATAAATAAATAAATATATGGCTCATCCAGTCTTTCCTCCCTCCAGATGTTGGTCACCCCACAACCTCAGCCTGTATTCCAACCGACAGATGCTCATTAGGGGGTTGCCTGGGGTTACCGTCAACAGCCATCCTTCTATACGTTACACAAATCTACTCCCGATATCTTCTGCCCATTCTGAGGCCTGTACTCATTTAGACGCACGGGGAGGGGATTTGAGGGGAACAGTGAGACAGTGTTTAGCAGGCATTAGCCTTAAGCTCCTCTTGGCCCCGGTGCAGTGCGGTACAGGGATGGAGAACAGGTCTCAGAGTGAGCGGGAGGACGACATAACATCCATCCAGATGTGGTGACCTCAACAGCTCCTTGTACAGACCACCTCCCCCCCCATGACACTATCCGGATCCTCCCTCTTAGCACTCTTAGTGTCTTACTAGCTCTAGTGGTTACATGATGGTTCGTGTGTTAATTGTATTGTTCGCCAACTTTTTTTGTTTGTTGTGCTTTTACCTTAGCACTGGTTCCTTTCTTGGAGACTTGTTAGGTATGAAATGCATTTTTGACTTTTGATGACAAGTTTTTTCTCTTGCCTACCTTTGTTGAAAGCACCATTGTAAGTCGCTTTGTACAAAAGCGTCTGCAAAATGACTGTAATGTAATGTTATGTAATGTAATGTAATGTAATGTAATGTAATGTTAGACTTGCTGCGACTGATGAACGAACCCATAGATGTTTTAAGTAGGCTTTTTTGAATGAATACATAATAACTATATAAATACACCTTATAGATACAGATTTTTAAAAACTCTTAAAATGGCCTGTATATTTGTCCTGAACAGATATTACGTCATATTTTGTAGCTGATATTATAGGAAGATGTTGATTATGAATTAACCGCTGTATCGTGCGGAAGCAGATGCACACACCACCGTAAGACGTTGGGCTCCTAAACATTTTCAGACCAAAAAAAATGAAATGTTTTCTTCAGGCCCAAAGATAGATGAGGACATGATGAGAGCCCAGGAATCTCTGCTCATCTGGTCGCTTTGGGTGGAAAAAAACTCAACACATGATGATGATGAATGGAGGAAAGATGTCTAACGTATTTATTTGATCTGGTCACTGTTTCTCTACTGCACCGGTCAAACAGAATGTATGATGTATTTGGGGGGGAATTGAACTTGGCTTATATTGCTTGTTGGAATAGAAATATGGAAAAACACTTGAATGCTGTGGTCGATGGTCACACACACACACACACACACACATGCAAACACATGCACGGCAAAAACCAACACACACACACACACACTGTACGTTCCACGCTCACCTTTGTGAGAACATCTATCTCCCCCCTAGTAGGCTGATAAATATGGTGTCTCTCTCGTCCATCTGGGAATAAATACGGAACAAACTTAAACCATACTCAAACCGTACTGAAACATTCTTAGACCATACTCAAACATTATTAAACCATACTCAAACCGTACTTAAACCATACTGAAACATTCTTCACCCATACTCAAACCGTACTTAAACCATACTCAGACATTCATATTCTATATTCAAGCCATACTTACTACTTACTCCAACATACGTAAATATAGTCATTAAACGGACCAACAATGTATTCATTCAGAGGTACGTTATCGAGAGGCACAGATGCAGGAGCAGTAAGTCCTATTTACTTGAACTGTAGGCAATCTTGAGCGAGAAGAACTCCTACCTGCACTTCACCGTGAATGCTGTCACAAGTATCTGCTTCAGTAACATTGGTGTTTGCTGATTGTATTTCTAAACTGTTGTCAGCTGGAGGTGCTTTTGTGTGTGTGTGTGTGTGTGTGTGTGTGTGTGTGTGTGTATATGGGTCTCCAAAATAAAACAACTGGACAGGATGTCCTCACTAAGACGACATCACACAAAGGTTTCCGCTCAGAGATGACAGGCACATGCAGCTTAGCTCACCAAAGGCTTCAAACATGCCTGATAAATATATATATATATAAACAGCACATGTGGCTCGAATAGCGTGACCACCAGAACGGACATCCTTTGACGACGAACACGTGTGTGCGGTTTGTGTTGTGAGTGTCGATGGAAATTGAGGTGAAGGTCACCGCTTTGACCGCAAAAAGGCTTAAGGCCTTTCTTCATCTGTCACGCGTTGAATTTTGGTCCATGCTCGCAGCTAAACTAAACTAACCAAACGAGACACAGCCTTGTGTCTCGGCTCGGCATCGTAACCCTTCAAAACTGTCACATGTCGTTCTCTACGGCTCTCTCTCTCCACATCAACCTCTCTCTCTCTCACCATCTCCCTCTCCCTCTCTTTTTAACTCCCTCTCTCTCTCTCTTTCCTTCTATCTCATTCCCTCTCCCTCTCTCGCCCTTCATCTCCCTCTCTCTTTCCACCTCTCCTTCCCTCTCTATCTACCTGCATCTATCTCTCTCTTTGTCTCTCTATCCTTCCCTCTCCCTCTCTCTATCTCCCTCTCCTCTCTCTCCCTCCCTCTTTTTACATCCCTCTCTCTTTCTTTCCCTCTCTCCCTCCTTATCCCTCTCTTTCCCTCTTTCCTTCCTCTCCCTCTCCCTCTCTCTACCTCCCTCTCTCTGTCCCTCTCCCTCTCTTCCCTCTCTCTTTCCCTTTCTCCTTCCCTCTCCCCCTTCCTCCCTCTCTACCTCCCTCTCTCTCTGTCCTACTCCCTCTCTCTCTCTTCCCTCTCCCTTTCTCTACCTCTCTCCGGCACCCACATCAAACGTTCCAAACGACACACACGTCACACATTGGCCATGTTTTCCCATCATGTACGTCTCTGGGACCCAGCGTGGGTTGTCTCCCTGTCAGCAGCTCTCAGGAAGAGGAGGGCGGGGGGGGGGGGGGGAGAGGACGTGGGGGGGCCCCCTACAAGCCGGGGGCCACAACATGCAGCACAGCCCCCAAAACAAGCAGACGGTAAACAGACGGCGCATGGGGGGGTGGGGGGGGGCTGCTTTCTTGTGGCCCAGGTCTCCTCTGTGCTGTTGTGCTCCGCTGACTGAGTGAACTCATTAACTATTGGCAGGGGGCCAAAGCGACCCAACCCCCCCAACCCTAAAAAGAAGCAGCGTATGTTTGTGTTACACACTGCTGATGTGGTTCGGCTGAAATATTTCACTCTCAAACAGAGCCCGGGCAAAACAATGCAAGCTGCGCCGAGCCTGTTTATAAAAGACTGGATCATGAGGAACGACCGTGATGTCAGTTATTTATTTAGGCTGCTCTGCTGACATTAATGACTGCACTGCGAATGCGTTTGTAGGATCCTCTGGTGTGCATACAATTGTGTATTGAATTATCTTCAATTTCATTGTCTGGATTCACTCGAAAGTGCTTTAATAATAATAATAATAATAATAATAATAATAATAATAATGCATTTGATTTTTTATGGCATAATCTCATTATATGCTCAGCGTGCTACAAAGTTAAAAACATAGCAAACAATCACAATACAATTTGTATATAATATTTGTGCTTTGTATGAAAGCGTCCGATATAGAGATGACCTCACATATCATCAAAGACTCAATTCTCTGCTTGGAGTTTACCTTGTGAAGACAATTCGTGGAGAGGACTTGGAGACAATTCTTCGTCCCCGCAGGTGGAGTGACGAAGAATTGTTTCCAAGTCGTCATCGCTGTCACACTCCTATTAGCTACAGGTTTCCTGTCCAATGATCTGATCCTGTAGCTGCTCTCATTGGCATGGTATAACACGCACACGTACGCAGACACTCACACACACACACACGCACACGCACACACACACACACACACACACACACACACACACACACACACACACACACACACACACACACACACACACACACACACACACACCCCTTCCTAGGGGCCCTGTCTCATATTTGTGTAAACACATCATGTACGATCTTAGGATATATCTTAGGGCTATAAAAGTCTCAGGTTTATAATATTTGCTGCGGCTGTTGTCTAAAGTATTCCCTTCTTTTAAAAAACAGGGTTGGGTGTTTTAAAGAAGGCAAATGATACACAGGAGTCTCAGTAATCATCACACATACTGCTGGTGATGTTGGCGCCTCGGTATGCATGCTACACAGCCATGGGTGGTCCGCTTACCTTCAACATCCGAGATTTTTATTTGCCATATGTAACAATTACAATGAAACGCTAACTCCCCATTCCCTCTTCACAGAGACTCTACCATTACAACTGTGGTGCAAGTTAAGCTCCACTCTGTAATTCACACTCTGGGCTGTGTGTGTTTGTGTGTGTGCGCATGCATGTGTGAGAGGTAATGTCAATGTGTGTGTGTGTGTGTGTCTGTGTGTTAGAGAGAGAATGTGTGTGCGTGTGGGTTTCTGTGTGTGAGAGTGTTTGTGTTTGTGTGTGTGCGTGCGTGTGTGTCTGTGTGTGTATGTGGGTGTGTGAGACATTGAGAGATAGTGTGTGTGTGTGTGTGTGTGTGTGTGTATGCGTGGTGTGTGTGTGGTGTGTGGTGTGTGTGTGTGTGTGTGTGTGTGAGAGAGAAACACAGAGAGAGTGTGTGTGTGTGCATTTGTTTTTGAGGTCATCATGATTGACTACAGCATGTGTTTTATTGCAGTGTGTGTATACATGTGTGCAGTATGTGTGTACAGTTAAGTAAGTCACACTAACGCATACAGTAGAGTCAAATATACTGTGTGTATCTGCTCTGACTCCATCACTGAACCCAGCAGGCATGTGGGTGATGAAACGAGAGAGAGAGAAAGAACTAAGTGAGGTTTGAACGCTTTTATCACATCTGCAGGGCATATTCCAGGACGAGAGAGAGAGAGAGAGAGCAATTAAGAGTAGCGATAAAGAATGTTTTTACAGTGCACTGATAGCCCCCGTAACAGACGAGTGCTTAAATGTGTCCTCACTCACTAATTCTACACCCGGAAGGAAGATGAAAGCTACAGTATATGCATAAAAGTTCTATATACCGCATAAAGAAGATCGTGTTTACATATACCTCTGGTTATTTAGAAAGAGAGAAAGAAACAGAGAGGTAGAGAGAGGTAGAGAGAGGTAGAGAGAGGGAGAGAGAGAGAGAGAGAGAGAGAGAGAGAGAGAGAGAGAGAGAGAGAGAGAGAGAGAGAGAGAGAGAGAGAGAGAGAGAGAGAATGAAAGAACCTGTTATCCATAAACCTGTACAACATGAATTAATAAATTCAATTTATTAATAATTCCATACTAGTAACCCTAATACATTACTACAATACATCGCCATTCATATCACAACATACCTGGCGGCTGTGTTGAAGCAGACTATAATAATAATAATAATAGTAATAATAATAAAAAAAAAAAATAATAATAACAATAAACAATTATTCATTGTTCTTCATCCTCTATGAAAGCCTTTAATGATTACTTTTCATCCCTATACGGGAATTATATATATATATATTCAAAAGCCCTCCGTTTCCTAGAAGCTGAGAAACATGAAGAAAGACGAAAAGAAATGAAACGGATGAAACTATTCCAAATATCTAACACATGCACAGCAGCATCAATAGCAAAGGGAATGAGTGGGGCGCAGTGGTATGTCTGGGACGCCAGGGGTTAATCTAAGACCACGGGGGAAACCTGTTGCCGATTAGAGGCGATGTGGCGGGGCCACATGTGGGCTAGACTGAGCGCTCTCTCCACTCGGGACACCGGGAAGGAGAGAGGCAGCACATGCCAGCGCGCAAACGGACACAGAAGCTCGACTCGCCTGGGACACTATTATTATTATGTTGAATCTTTTTTTTTTTTAGGGAATGGAGAATATGATCCTATATTTTTGTTAGAACTATTTGAGGAGTTTTCGTCAAATGTTATGTCCTATATATAGGCCTATTTGATTATTCATTGAAGACTTGAATTTGGGCGTAATGTGGCTACACTATAGGGATGCGTAATTGACGCGTGCCTTGGATTCGTTCTCAACAATATTGGTTTTCAATATCGGTTTTCAACCTTTCTCAGTGAAAACATGGCACTTCTCACAGCGTTATCTTTACTATGCTTCACGTCTTCATTTGTCAGAGGACAACGTGCCGCTGAAATCTGCAGGGGCCCCCACTGCTTCCCGGCCGCCCAGGACTGGAGCAGACCGTGCGTCGGGGAGCATTGTGCGGGTTATTTGAGTCCGCCGGTGCAAGCCAGGCAACCGCAAATCTACCCCGGTTACGAGCAGGTGAACGCTCAGACGACCCATCGGCACGTTCAAAGCGCGCCCTTGATGCAATACGCGGCCCCTCGGCCACAGCGAGCGGGATTTACGCACACGGCGGGCGCCGGGGACGCCGCGAGGAAAACCAACCCGCGGACCCTCACCGCGGAGGTGTTCCACCCGGACTGCGAGGGCGGCAAGTGCCAGAGCGGCGTATCCTCCTCGGCCGCGCAAAGGGAATGCAAAGGCATCGAATGTAAGCTGCCGCTGCACATGCGCCAGAATCCCAGGCCCGTCGGGGCGGACGAGGGGAGAGCGAGCCCGTCGCCGGTGCACGTGACGGACAGAGCGGCGCAGTTCCTCGGCGACCTGGCGGACAGCAGCGCGTCCATCTCCTCCACCTCCTTTTCCTCCTCCTCTTCCCCCCAGCTGGGGATTCAGCTGACGTGCGACATGAAGCAAGGTTGGTGTTGGAGAGTGACGTCAAACCGTGACGTCATAATATCCCCCCCCCCCCAATTAAAATTGGATGTGGACTGTTGAAAAATATATATATATTTGGATGTGGACTACATTGATATATTATATCAATGTAGATAAATCCAGATAGATAGAGCCATGTAATAATGGATTGAATTAAATTATTTACTTTTATTTAAATACATGTATTTCCCCTCACGCCATTGCATTTCCTAAATGCCACTTATAATAATGTATAGTATGATAATTGCACATACTGTACATAAACATAAATTACATATAGACCCAATTAGAACCTGGCTGCCACAGGCATCGTATTCTCCATGAAAAGTGTACACCTACTGTAGTCTTCCATAAAGACATACATCAGAATTATATGATTTGTGATGATCTTTAATAGATTCATTTTACGACTCGTCGTAAAATGCACTTTGCTGGAGGGACGAGGATGTGTGTGGTTGTAATCTGTGTACAGGCACTAACGACGTCCCGGAGGACGCCCTCGTGCTGCATCTGCGCCTGTCCAAGGGCCAGGAGACGCTCATCGAGGCCCTGCGGGTCCAGCAGGCCGAGGTGAGGGAGCTGCAGCGGCTGCTCACCGACCAGCAGGGGTCGCTGGTGAGCCAGCAGCGAGACATCCTGGAGCAGCAGCGGAGGATGTACGAGCAGATGGTCCAAGTGAGTGAGCGCTTCTCCTCCTCCTCCTCCTCCTCTTCCTCCTCCTTCTTTCCCTTCTTCTTCTACTTAATCTCTGCATATGTAAATTGCCACAAGGACGTTTAATGACAGTGACAGAATACTGGAATATTGCAAAATCGAAAAAAAACAAAGGAATGTGGAGAGCTTTCTTTAACCATCGAGATGAGTGTCCTTGTGTTGCTGGGCCTTCTTGTAAGGATGTATATATATATATATAGAAGCCCTTGCCGTGTACTTTATTAAAGCATTGCGTGATGGGTGATGGGTTCCAGGTGAAAGCCCAGTACGACGTTCTCCTGGAGAACATCAAGCAGACGTCCCTGCAGGACCTGCAGGGGGAGCTGGACAGCCGCGTGGAGACCCGGCGGGAGGCCGGTCAGGTCCGGGCCCACCACACGCAGCAGGCCTTCGGCGTGCACAAGGTGGACATGGAGGCCAGGGTCATGGAGGTGAGGAGGAGTAAGAAGGAAGGAAGGACCGATCGGCCCCCAGACTTTGTTCACAGAGACTTTGCAGAATGAAGGAAAGAAGTCAGGAAATACCGTTTTCACACTGTATACGCCATCGACTCCCGTATTAGTTAATACGGGTGTCGATACCGTATTAGTTAGCGCGCATCGAATACACTTATGTTTACACTCTCTTCTAATTCGCGATTCGCTGCGCACTCGACACCAGGTTTTCGTTCACACACACACACACACACACGGGAAGCGAAACCCAAACTAGTTACTTCGCGTATTATGCGTATTTAGCCCAGTGTGAAAACGGTAATAGTCTCTCCGACTCCTGACACACAGTGTTTGACATGGACACGCTCACGTAAGAAACCCCCACACAGTCCGGTAACTTAACAGCAGACATTCAAATACTAAAATGCAGCATTTGTTTATGAACATGTACAACACGTGAAAGAGCACGGCGTTAACCCTGAGATAACTAATAGCCTTAAAAAGACTTAAACAGACTCACACCCCCTATCCAACTGTCTCCTCTATCCACGTTCTCTGATCAATGTTGAAATTTGACCCCACACTAAACATTTTAACATGAGTTTATATCTTCCATATATATACACGTCATGTGTCATATTCAGATTCAGAATATTGGGCTCACGTTGAAACGATTTAGACATTTTCCTTCCCACAAATGTCCTTACATCAAAATGTCTTTGATCTATATAAGCTGTTAGATCATGTGAATCTGGTTAAAAGATACTCTGGAAGCATCACATTCAGCATGCACACACACACACGCACACACACACACACACACACACACAGACACGCACACAGGCACACACACACACACACACACGCACACACACACACACGCACACAGTACACGCACACAGGCACACACACACACACACACACACACACACACACACACACACACACACACACACACACGCACACAGGCACACACACACACACACACACAACACACTCTTTTTTTATACTTGCAGTTGCTCCAATATGGCTCGTAGGCCTGTTTCTTCCATCGGTCTGCTCCTCACCTGCTACAACTCACTTTGGATAAGTGGCTAAAAGTGGTTAAGGATCCACATTTCTTCCCCCTAATGTCCCACCTGGAACGAATAAAGTCTACCAAATGCAACCAGTAACATGCAAATGGGAATGTAATCACGTTGCCCCTTTGCCAACCACTTTGTGTTGTGTTCTTGTTCTTGGCTGTCGGGCCGCCAGGTGGGGCGCCCCCTGCTGGCCTGCGCGGCGTGTGGACCGGAGGAATACTGCGGCTTCAGCACCGGACAGCCGGGCTGCGAGCAGTGCACCATCTGCCCCGCCGGCTTCTTCATGGTGGCTCAGTGCACCGTGCACGCCGACCGCATCTGCCAGGCGAGTGTACGGTCCACAAAGTACTGTAGTACCGTTAGTCGACCTGGAACTGTAATTTACTCCTACTTTACTATACTTTACTATACAGTACTATACAGTATAGCTCAGGAGGTCGAGCGGTCGCTTCACAACCGGAAAGGTTGCTGGTTCGATCCCCCAGGCTCCTCCGGGGAACTGTCGAGGTGTCCTTGAGCAAGACACCCTAACCCCTAACTGCTCCTGCCGTGTTAGCTGTCTTGCACGGCTGACTCCGCTGTCGGTGGTTGAATGTGTGTATAAATGGGTGAATGTGAGGCATGACTTGTAAAGCGCTTTGGATAAAAGCGCTATATAAAAGCATCCATTACCATTACCTTGCTGAAGGCCTTGGCGACGCCCATTTTTATATCTCACTCCGAAGTCCGAACTTTATTATGCACGTTAAAGTAATCGGACAATTTGGCGTCCAAAGCCCTGAAGAGTGTGATTCGGTGTTGTCCGTAAAAACGGAAGTTTTTTTTACAGATTATCGGACTAAACATTTGCGATGGAATGTGGATGGTGTGAAAAGGCATTTAACTGAGGCCTTTTATCTGTCTTATCTGTTGGCATTTTACTCTGCTTTTTTTTCAGTTTTTGTTTTTGCTTTTTTCGCCCCCAGACAACTTTTGTGGTAGTTTGAAAGTTGTTTTGAATGTTGTCTTTTGGTGAATGTTCTAGGACAGAGATGAGTGCCTGGAAGTAACGCACCAATGTGGAAACTCACAGAAGTGTCTCAACACTCCAGGTAAAAGGAAACACTCTTCAAACTCTGTATTTAAACCCTGGCCCCCCCCCCCCCCCCCGATCAACATCTAAAAACCTTCCTCTATTGATCCGCTCCCCCCCCCCCCCAGGCGGCTTCAGGTGCCAGGGCATGACGGAGCGAGACGCCAACTCGGGGATGTGCGGCCGCGGCTACTTCTTCAACATCGACATGGACGAGTGCCAGGCCTGCTCCGAGTGCGAGGGGGACCCCGTGTTAGCGGGCTGCACCTCCACCACCGACACCGTGTGCTCCACCTCCCCCGTCGGCGACGCCTCCTCCTCCTCCTCCACCCTCCTCCTCCCCTCCCTCTCGCTCTCCTGGGCGGGCGAGGTGGACCTGCCCCCCGCGTCCCGGGGACAGACCCCGGGCCCCGGCCTCCCCGGTGTGCCAATGCGGATCCAGGGCCGCGAGGGCGGGGAGCCGGTGTCGGCCGAGGACGGCCAACTGGTGCTCACGCAGCACGGCCTGGTGTGGCTGGACGAGAACTTCTCCCTGTTCCACAGGTGCCGCAGCTTCGTCCAGGCGTGCCTGCGCCTCGACGGCGTGGCCGACGGGCCCGAGGAAGGCCGCGACCTCAGCGGCGTGCGTGTGGAGCAGCGGGAGGGCCGAGCGCTGCAGAGCGCCAGCATCAGCGGCGTGGCCGTGGTGGCCCCCGGTTCCCGCATCTCCCTGTACCTGAAGGGCGCCACGCCCAACTGCAACTACAGCGACGGGCTGCAGCTGTATGACCCGCCGGGCGCCCCCCTCAGCCTCCTCTGGCTGTCCCACGACACCGGGGCGGTGGCCATGACGGCGCAGGCGGTGTCCTCGGCCCACTACCACACCAACTACCGGCCCGTGTTCAAGACCACCTTCGCCTCGGACCCCTACGTGCTGGGCCTGACCCACGACGGCCGCGGCGTACGCTTCTCCGAGAGCGGCACGGTGCGCTTCGTCTTCCAGCAGGCGCTGTACTCCATGGGCCAGGCCTGCGTGGACAAGGGCTTCCACCTCCTGGCGTACCTCAACCGCAATGGCACCGGCATGGAGCTGTCCCGTGTCTTCAAGCCGGGCGTCAACTACCGGGACACCTCCGTCTCACTGTCGGGGGTGTCGGCGGTGGACCGCGGGGACACCCTGGCCTTCGAGGTGCTCTGCCCCGCCCAGTGCAACGTGCGCTACTTCGGGGACGGCACGGGCATCAGCATCCTCAGCCTGGTGTGGGTGCCCGCCGCCATCTCCTCCTCGCTGGCCGCCACCGTGGCCCAGGCGGGCCTGCCGTCCGGGGCCGTGCGCAACAAGCCCCTGTTCTTCCACCAGACCTCGCCACATGTCTCCCAGATGGCCATGGCGGCCAAGGGGCCCCGCGAGCAGAAGCGGGACTTGGTGTTCCGGGAGAGCGGCACGGCGAGCGTGGCACTGGACCTCAAGCTCATCCACTCCTGCAGCTTGCTGAAGGTCACGCTGCATAGGCGCGGGGGGCCGGAGGAGGGAGGGAAGCCCGAGCTGCTGAGCCAGCAGGTCGGGGGTCAGGTGCCCGAGGGCAGCCGGTGGGACGGCGTGGCCCTGAGGGCGTCCTTCCAGGTGAGGAACGGCACGGCCGTGTTCTTTACCCTGGACTGCGTGCGCGGACGTGTCAACCAGATCAGTCACCAGACGGGCAGCGGGGTGACCGTCCTCTGGGTGGCCGTGTAGCGTGCCGGCGGGGGGCGAGCTAGCCGAGGGCGCTACGTGGATGAAGAAATGGGTTTACCTCAGATATTTGTTGTATATTATTTTTTGGAATATTTTTGTTATTAGTCTGCGTTTAGTCACTTGTTATGCTCCGTCAAGTTTAATTTATGTTTGTGATGAATTCATCTACTATCATAGACATTGTTGTAGTTTTGACTCATATTCATAGCGAATCCTTATAGCAGGTATATATTTTACAGTTAATAACTTATACAAAATGTATATATACGATAATATGTGGACTGAGCGGTCAGACTGATTAGACTCTGTGGCTGTTGGATGAGGCTGCACACCTGTTGGTCCTTGGTGATCAAGGCCCCACAGGTTAAACCAGCCACCACACACACACACACACACACACACACTCAGGAAGCAGCGATCATAGCATGTACCATCTGCTCTGCTTATTAACCACTCCAAACTCTACAATAAACCGGATTACTCCTCGCCCGGTGTCCTTGTCCATTGTAGACGCCCTGCTCTTTATTATCTGTAATTGTAATATTAATAATATAAGTTCAGTAGTAGTGTTTCTGGATGTTTGATTCTGATCTCCAATGTCATTTGTCCGTTTTTTATGTGACTTTGCTTCTCTCTCTTGCTGTGTCGAGAATGTACATCCCGGTTCAATTTTACAAGAGTTTCTTTTTTTTTTCAGCGAGCATGTGTTCCAAGTTAGCCCCCCATTTGGTCATGCCTGTAACCACCATATGCCTTGTTTAATGACCACTTTATGCATATTATCAGCTTAAAGATCACGCATGTGTTTACCCAAACACTGGTTGCTTTCAAAACCGCCTGATGGAAGGTTCTTGTAAACAAGCTGTTGGTTGAGTGACAACAACTCAACACAATGGTTGAACAAATGTACTGTGTACCTAAACCCAACTGTAATTAAGTGTACATTTATTTTTATAGTAAATCCAATAAAAAGTAATTTGTTCTGCAAGATGTGTTTTGCAGTTCATTCTCAGCCTGCTCCGTGTATTTAGCAATAATGTGGTAATCATTTTTCTGTGATTGACAACAGTTAAGAAACATCACTGGTTCTCAACCCGTGTGTCCTGACCCAAATGTGGCTCACAAGCCAGACACAGTTAGTGTCAACTTCAGATGCTGCAGGTTTGTATCCAAACCTGGATACAAACCATCAGCTGTGGTCACACTGGTATGCATCTGAGTCTGATGTGCTTGCGTCTGAACACATGTCGGACGTCACCAGTAAGCCTACGCACAATATCGGATACCGCAACTGTCACAAAAGGCTATGCACGCACGGTTGATGTGTGACCTGACCTGACTTGCACCATGTAGGCCTTCACATTACGTTAAATGACCTTAAAAGAAAAACAGAAAAGACCCCTGGCCTCAAAACATTGTCCACCGTCCACGCCTCGCCGTCGGGGAGGAGGTGTGTGTTGGTGTGTGTGTGTGTGTGTGTGGACGTGGCTCCGATCAAACACAGGTGCCGCCTGCTAGCAGAAGCAGGCTGCAGATGTTTCGCGTTAAGCATCAAAAGAGCCGGGGTCCTTCGACGTGAATCAAAACAGTTGAAAAATATTCTATTAAGAGTGCCAGTAAACAGCGCTAGCGGTCACCTCACACACACACACACACACACACACACACACACACACACACACACACACACACACACACACACACACACACACACACACACACACACACACACACACACACACACACACACACACACACACACACACACACACACACACACACACACACACACAAAGCCGTCTTTACTGCCGTGGTTCTGTTTCCGCAGGAGGTTGAAAAAAACAACTTGTGGAGTCTTTCTTGTGCTCTTGGAAAACGAGTCGAAACGTCTCATTCCTTCGAACCCGGGGCTTTGAAGTGGTGACCCCCCCCCACACACCCACACACACACACACACACACACACACACACACACACACACACACACACACACACACACACACACACACACACACACACACACACACACACACACACACACACACACACACACACACACACACACACACACACACACACACACACACAACCCACCCCTCTTCCTCTTCCTCTTGCTAATTACTGTAGGCCGACAGCGCATTTCTTGGGATGAACAACACTTCTCAGAGAGGCAGGTTACATTTTGATTTACAGCCGTCTGTATGGCATGAAGATTGTAACAATTTTTCAAGGTGTGTCTCGACCCAACTAGAAAATAAAACATCTACGAAAAAACTATAACCTCCCCTGGCTTGGTCCTGTATTGTCTTGTCAAACACAACTAGGAAGTGTAGGAACAACGCTACAAACTGCCTAAAAGTAGAGAAAGGGTAAAAAATGCGAATTAACTAGTGGGGAAAAAAAGCCTAAAATCTAAACAAGTCAAAACAAGGGTCCTAACAAGCGTAACAACTAGATATCTAACCACTGAACCAAAACCAAACAACACAACTGCTAAAACTAAGAGTTGAGGTTGAACTGAGGCGTGAGGGGAGAGCAGGTGAGTTATGTCCGTCTGGGAACAGTTAAAGATGGGGGAGAGGAGAGTCGTACTACCAACCGACAGACGCCCAATAACGTTTGGTACCCATGCCCTGCTAGTGCGTTATAAGCCTAACACAAGCCAGGTGTGTGTGTGTGTGTGTGTGTGTGTGTGTGTGTGTGTGTGTGTGTGTGTGTGAGGGGGACGGGGGGTGGGGGGATTGTGTACCTAACCTGCATAGAGAATGATCAGATGTCAAAACAGTATGGTAATAATTAGTCTTTGACCCCCTTGTGGTTTTAAACTACATGGAAACCACCCAATTTTAAACCTGAACATACATTATCTCTTAATGCGGCACCCAAAAAAGAGAACATAACAAATTTAAGGCTACATTAGGGATTAAATGTCTTTTTTTTTACAGGCGTTTGAATACACCCCATAAGGAGTCCAGATTGCAGGTTTTTATCCCCCTTTGTCCATGTGTTCAGTGGCTTGGTGTGTTTAGCGGTCGGCCTACTTCCATCCCCATGGTATAACCAGAAGCTTAGAGCAGATAAGATGTGGAGCTCCGAGCAGGATGAGAACACAGTCCTAATACCTCAGAGTACCGGCCTGCTGGCCACCATGTGCCGACCAGAAGGTAAAGAAGAGCATTGGGGTGAGACAGGTGTCTGTTCACCATCTCTCTCTCTCACTCACTCACTCACTCACTGGGTTCAATTCCCCGCAGGGCAGGCATACTGCTGGCCTAACCCCTACCGGACAGTAACACGTTTCACTGAGAGTAGCTTTGCATGACAAAAATGACTGAATAGCGTCGAATTGACACCATAGTCTAGCACACATGACGATTATTCAGGAAAACGACTCAGGCCAACAACGTTTCAAAGTTAAGTTTCAAATGCAAGAAGGATGGACAAAACATGAAAGCTGCCTTGTCAAGAGAAGCAGCAGTAAGAAAGCAGCAGTATAACCAGGGAAGAGAGAGTGAAAGAGACAGATGAAAAGAGAAAGAAAGGGAGATGTACATGGAGGATAAAGAATGTGAGAGAGAGAGAGAGAGAGAGAGAGAGATTAACTGGTTCTGGTTCATCTGGAAGCGGTTGTGGGACTTGTTTTCTGTTGAACGTCTTCTGCTAACCACTAAAATACATCTCCAGCTTGCATGGGCTCACTGGGCCCTGCCACAGGAGGACGGAGAATCCTCTTTAATCAAACACATCCATCTAGCACCTTGGGAGGGATTGGCAGTTCACACATTCGGTTACAACCAGGGTTGCATTATAGTTCTGCCTTATTCGCAAGATAAGGCTAATGTAAGTTCATTAAAAAAATGTGTTTGTTATACGGTACAGAGAATAACCCTA
The DNA here is from genome assembly GCA_027704905.1 of Muraenolepis orangiensis. NCBI lineage: Eukaryota > Metazoa > Chordata > Actinopteri > Gadiformes > Muraenolepididae > Muraenolepis > Muraenolepis orangiensis. Next base: position 17,275,072 of record CM051005.1, on the reverse strand, counting down.
AAGTAACTAACGTGTTAAAAATGCACGATTGGATTGTTTCGATTTTTCCTGTCATGCCATTTTCAGCAGGTCTGGGACGCGGTTAAACATAGCACTGTAGCGCCCTCTGGTGGACAAGGAAAACACACGCTCGGTTTTGGTTTCACATTATACTTTATTAATAGTATTTATGTAATGTCCCATGTGTGGAATATTGGGGCATTGACACAATAAATATGCATTTTGAGTGCATCACCAATATATTATTTAATGAATAAATAGATACATGTTAAAGTTTACGTTTAAGATTAGTCTGCAACAACCACTCAGAATATTAGGCCAACATACTGAGCCCGGTTAGACATGGATGCTAACTAGGACTTTTAAAAAGTGTAGCAAAGAGGTTTTTTTAAGGTTAATAAATAAAGCTGTAAAAGATACAAAACAACCGGTGTACATGAAAAAAAGGGCTGTCTTTTTTTCTATGGCCGTGACTAGAAACGGTGTGACACGCTAACGAACGTCACTCTGCCACATCTGGTTAAAATTCCCACACGGGATATAGAGTATAAATGTGTGTGTGTGTGTGTGTGTTTTGCGGACAAAAGTTGAATTTTGGTCTTCGTTATCTGAGAGCACACGACAGCGTATTACGTCTTAAAACCCATCCTATGCACCGTGATATCTGAGCTCACCATTCGGCACTTACTGTGAGTGTCGCTACTCTGCTGTATCGGCGACAAGGCAATCGGTGTGGCGTGTACGGAATATGTCAGCATACACTCACATGAATGAAGTGACGACGGCGTTTAACAGGCAGCTATTGCGGGTTGGGCATTCACCGCTGTGGATTATTCCCAAGGACAATAAGGCGCTTTTTGCGTGTGACTTGGTGGGTAAGTGCCCCCCGTAGACACGCCCCTCTAAAGATGGGGATCCAAAATGGCAGTTATGGATGAAGCGCTATTCTCCCCCCTTTTTATAGTTTTTGGTTTGAGATACGCATAGGGCCTTTAATAGTAGAATTTGGCTACATTATAATTCCACAATATATCCACAATAATACTGTTTCATACAAGCACCGGTACACAGAACAGTCAGTATATACGACAAGCCAAGTTAGGAAAAACGTACATAAGCTCAATCGTCACAATGAGAGCGCTTTGTTCTTGTTCTGTGTGTATAAGTATAATAATGCAACGTCAGTGTGATATAATGTGTAATGGTGTAATATATAGACCGTATGACGCCAAAACGAGTGCTGGAACAGTACAGGGCATCGGCCACCAGATGGCGCCAGATTGGTTTCGTGTATCGAATAGGATTAGTTGAGTGAGATAATGGCGGAAAACGAAAAACGACGACAAATAAAACGAAAGACAACATGATAGTTGGTGGATTAAAAATAGAGAAAGAAAAAGGAGAAGAGGTAGTAGCGAAAAAGGCAAGAGCGAAGCAGATATTTTGGGCCCATATAAAGCAACACTTCCAGGTTCAGCCGAGTGGGAAGGCTGAACCCGAGAGGCGTTTTTGAATAAAGTTTGCATGGTTTTGTTTGTTTTTTAGCTTAGTGCAGAATCTCCATCAGCAGGCGCTTGAAGTCACCGCCGCACTCGGAGTCCAGGGCGTCCTTCAGGGTGACGTCGTACTTCTCCAGGTACATGTCCTTGATGGTCTCCAGGTCAACCTGACAGAGGAACACCAAGACAACACAGCTGATCCATGTCCACGCTTTCACTCATCCTCATACAACTAAACAGGGTTAAACACCAGGCGAGAGGATGTAGTTCTTCTGATTATGTAGACAGTGTGTGTGTGAGAGAGAGAGATTAAAATGACTATAAATGTTTCAATCTATCCTATTCAAACATTCAAGCATCTAGTCAAACACCTATACAAATACAAACATAATGTTGCTCGACAGCAATTAAAGATTCTTGTACAAATGTATGAGTCATTTACAAATGTAAACAGCACACACACAGGTGTGCATGCTCACCTCAGAGCGGCCAACGATGACACGGATCAGGGTATCCTCGTCAGTACCGGCTCCCTTCATGGCGGCGTTGAGTCGCCGGGCGAAGAACAGCTGAGGGTTTTTAGCGCACCTCACTAGGGAAGACACACACACACACACACACACACACACACACACACACACACACACACACACACACACCACACACACACACACACACACACACACACACACACACACACACACACACACACACACACACACACACACACACACACACACACCACACACACACACACACACACACACACACACACACACCAAGTGAGAGAAGATACGAGAGAGAGAGAGAGAGAGAGAAAGCGAGAGAAAGAGTATCCATAATACACTGTGTAACATAACCCATTGATAATAAATGTGTGACCTGAAGCTGTGGATACCATTGTCATTTGGGAGCAGACCCATTGCTCTAAAGTCAGCAGACTGAGGATGAGGAGGAGGAGAAGGAGGGAGGAGGAAGAGGACACTGGGGAAGGAACCCAGCAACCTTTGCCTGTGGTTGGGTGCGCCTAGCGACCGCCGCTATATCCTAGCCTGACTCGCTTAATTTCCAGTGTTATTGTTTTACCCAGTGTGACGTAGCAGTCGTTCAGGGTCCCTCCAGACTCGCTGTTGATGGTATCCAAGATGTCGGTTCCCGAAAGCTAGCAGAGCGCGACACACACACACACACACACACACACACACACACACACACACACACACACACACACACACACACACACACACACACACACACACACACACACACACACACACACACACACACACACACACACACACACACACACACACACACACACACACACACACACACACACACACACACACACACACACACACACACACACACACACTTTGATAATAGGGAATGTTATGGAGGCCGGAATAAAGACCATAGAATATAGAAATAAAGAAATATAAACAAACAGCAAATGTCGGAAGTTGACAGAAACGTGTGGTTTGCGTATATATGTAGCCATGTTTATCGTGACGTTTCACTTTCTGTCACGCTGTCGACGTACGATTCCAGTTTTAATGCGAGCCTGAACCTCACCTAGGTCGGGTGTGTTATCATCCTACCTTCTCGTACACCTTGAAGGTGGCCTGGAGCTGGATGTAGTTCCTGTGGGCCAGGATGGAGGTGAAGGCTGACTCGTCGGTGCCAAACCGCCCTTCCCCCGCCTGTCAAGAGTTGTTGAGGGTTTGAGTTTTATAGAACATTAAAAAATAATATATTGTTTGTTTGACATGAAACGTGTCACTCTTTTTGCATTCAGCAGCAGCGTTTTTCCAGACGTATTTTTTTAAATAATATTTAGTTTCCACCCCTGTTTGTCTTGTTTTTTTTGTCTGTTGGCAAGATAACTCAAAAAGTTATGTACGGAATTGGACAAATCTTGGTGGTTAGATTACTTATGGGGACAAGATTCGATTTTTTGTAGATTTTGGCGCAGATCTGGATCCAAATTCAGGATTTCTTTGCCTCAGAAATAGGGCCAAGGGGACTTGTTAGTGTGGCGGAGGTATGCTCCCCTACCGAGGGCCCTCTAGTTCATACACATTTGATCTGGGACCGGCTCACCTCAAACAGAGAAGTGGCGTCTTGTTCTGCCAGGTCCTCATCCACCTCATAGCCCTCCTCCCTGTTGGCCTGGGGGAGAACAGGGACGGGTTATAGATAAATACATCTTTAACATATCTCTATAGTAGGGGTGGGGGGAGAGAGAGAGAGAGAGAGGGAGGGAGAGAGAGTAGGCAGCAACAGTGTGGGTTCTAAAAGGGATATGACTTCCAGAAGGATGTGAATCACGACTTGGGTGGGAACCACACTAAGGAAAGCAACAGAGGTGGCCGGTTGCCAAACCAGTAACACCCTCTTCACAGCGCTGTGGCTGTTTTGGCAACAGCCTTCCCCATAAAACAAGCCTGTTTCCCCCAGTGTTTGTTCCCACTCCCCGGCGCCAAGTACCCTGGCCGTACGTAGCTAGCGTGATAAGCTAACCTGGAGCAGCGCGACGAGCAGATTCTTCACGTCCCCGCTGGTGTCCCCCTCGATGTCTGCCTCCAGGCCAGCCTCGTGGACTGTGGAAGAAAATATATCCATCAACAATGTTGTACCAACCACCATTTAACTGTCTCACTGTACACAGGTTGTGTTTTCCCCCCTGTCTGTCTGTTTCGCCAGATAACTCAAAACGTTATGCACGGAATTGGACATAACTTGGCGATTAGATTACTTATGGGCCGAGGAACAGATTTCATTAAGATTTTGGAGCAGGTCCCGGAATCGGAATCCGGATGCAGGGGACATTTTTTGGTGAGGCGGAGGTACGCGAGAGCCCTCTAGTGTTCCATCTGCTGTGGTTTTTAATTACAGGAAAAAAATATGTTCCTAGGTTTATTGTCGAGTTGGAATATCTCTCTCTCTCTCTCTCTCTCTCTCTCTCTCTCTCTCTCTCTCTCTCTCTCTCTCTCTCTCTCTCTCTCTCTCTCTCTCTCTCTCTCTCTCTCTCCTCTCTCTCTCTCTCTCTCTCTCTCTCTCTCTCTCTCTCTCTCTCTCTCTCTCTCCTCTCTCTCTCTCTCTCTCTCTCTCTCTCTCTCTCTCTCTCTCTCTCTCTCTCTCTCTCTCTCTCTCTCTCTCTCTCTCTCTCTCTCTCTCTCAGTCTACGACATAAGCAAGTGGTGTTTCATGTTTTCCTCATGTTGTTAAGTGTGGTTGTCCTCATGTTGTCGAGTGTGGTGAAAGAGAGTGGGAAACATGACGACACCATTACTCACCCAGGGACACACCCAGGGAGTCGGGAGACCACATAGTCTAAACCACATACAGAGGTACAGTCTACTCACGCTGTGTGTAGGCCTCCTTGTAGCTCTCGATGTCCTTTTAGAAAACGGTGAGAGAAATGAATTAGGGGGAAGCAGATGATGAGCAGCGGAGCATTAGATCGAACACACACACACACACACACACACACACACACACACACACACACACACACACACACACACACACACACACACACACACACACACACACCACACACACACACACACACACACACACACACAGCATTAAAGCCACTTTGGTTGAGCCTATTTTCCATGTTCTCATGAGTAGAATGGACTCATGGTTTCACAGCCTTCATCAGCAGTAGGCCTCACTGGGACTCAGATGAGATAATATTAGATGTTCTTTTATCCTTCTCAGACGGGAAATGTGGGTGAAGTACAGGGCAGTAATACCATAAAAATAATATAATGAATAACTAAAATAGATATTTTTCTTCTTATTATAATTATTTCTTATGGCAGCGTTGAGATGCCACAGCGAAGTACAGCTGAGGGCTTTTAGCACACACACACACACACACACACACACACCACACACACACACACACACACACACACACACACACACACACACACCACACACACACACCACACACACACACACACACACACACACACACACACACACACACACACACACACACACACACTTTTATATTTGTCGATTTGTTCTATATATATCCGTTTATACACATTATATCGTCGTGCGGGGAAGGACTTCGAACACCATTAGAATAAAGGATTTTTTTCTCCACATTTCCACCCCACCTGGTTCTGGGCGGTGCACAGGATCTCCACCAGCACCGCCTCGTCCGTGCCCGCCCCCTGCACCGCCTTCCTCAGCTGCTTGGCCATGTAGACGTGGGGGGGGTCCAGCATGGCCACGATGGCGTTCTCAAAGCTGCCCGTCAGCTCCCCCTTCAGGACATCCTCCAGCTCCTGGTCCGAAAGGGAGGGGTTGGGTTGGGGGGGGGGAGGGGGGGGAGAGGAGAGAGAGAGAGAGAGAGAGGTGGGAGATGAGAGAGGAGGAGGAGGGAGAGGAGAGGAGGGTGGAGAGAGTGTTAAATACAGAGAGAAGTAGGGAGGGAGGAAGGAAGGAGAGAGAGAGAGAATGACTGATTATGTTACAATGGTATGCAGCCCGGTGACAATAAGCAACACAGAGAGAGAGAGAGGGAGAGAGAGGATGAATGATTATATTGACTGATGTGCAGACAGTGAGAGGGAGATAGATAGTGAGAGAGAGAGATCACGAGAGAGAGAGAGAAGAAAAAGGATAGAGAGAGAAAGGGGGAGAGAGACAGAGATATCACGACAGAGAGAGAGAGAGAGACAGAGAGAGACGCTGCTACACATTTCAGTGTTGATGACTGGACGTCGTTAAGTCATTATGGTAAAACTTGTCCAACGCGTGGGAAGCTCCGCCCACCCGGGGGCCGGCTAACTAAACATTTGCGAGCAAACACAATTTCATACAGCCGACCACAATGCAAACAGCGATGCATAATGGCTGCTTTCGAGAAAAAACAAGTAAAACACAAGAGAGAGTGAGAGAGAGAGAGAGAGATAGAGAGAATGGGTGGGGTCCCAGTAGAGGAACGTTGAATACTCACGTCATCAAATTTCTCAAAGTAGGCCTGTTTGATCTCCATTCGCTGGGCAGCGGAGCGGTTGGCCAGGATCTCGACGATGACCCCCTCGTCCGTCCCTGTAAAGAGAGACACACACATCGACCTTGGTGGAGTTCAACCGACGGACAGTCGGACACGCATGTCACGTCACCGAATGATCATCTCACTTACCCAAGCCTTTGCAGGCTTGCCTCAGGGCCTTGACGTCGGCCATAAGGTCGAATTCCTCGTAAGGGACGATGGTTGGCTGGGCAACAAACACAAAAAAACACAAGACATGGAAATTGTCAACCCAGTATAGGTTCTAAGCGTGATCAAACAAGCAAGCAGGGTCCTATTTGTTTATGTGGATTTCCATGCACGCTTTAGCTAATCAGGGTGCAGCCCTCTGAATCTGGCTGAGTCATGTGAGGGGCAGCTGGCTGCAGTGTATTGATGTACTGTGAGCTGGCTGAGGCCGCTTCCTCATCCTCGCCCACTCCCCGTGGAAAACACAATGCGGCCTCATTGATCCGACCAGGACGGAATTGGCCTACTGGCGTTTCAGACAAATTCCGCACGGTGTTGCATTAAGCCCCCGCCCCCACCCCACCCCACCCCAACCCAACCCCACCCCGACCGAGCTACCGCGGCCTACGAGCCCAGATCCTCCATCCCCGGGACTCATCCCAGCGCACTTTAAATCAGCGCGTTTAAATCTTCCAAAACGAGACAGGTAGTCTCTAGTTTTAACAACCAAAAAAAGCAACCAAACCATAAAAGACAGCATCCAACAGTCCTAAATATAAGCAGGGGTTTGTATCAGCTATGAGACATAAAGTACTTTATGTACGTTTTATGTTCGCGAGTATTTGACAAAAACAACAACTTCGCAATGACGTTGTGACGATCCGTACGCACCTGCACGTTACCCATGATGACGATGATGCTGCTGATGAAGACTTCGATTCGGTTTTAAACGTCAAACGTTGAGGCTAGAAGAGGTCCGGTGTGATGCGACAGGCCCGCGGAGGTGGTGTCTCTTCCTCGTTTACCGGCTGCTGTCTGTGAGTGAGTGTGTGTGTGTGTGCGCTCTGAGGGGAGGAACCGGGAGGGACGTTCCTCGCCCTCTGTCCGGTGCTGCATCGATGACGTCAGACGGAATGAGACAGAGAGCGCGAGGACGTGGACATAACTAATAGTAAAATAGTTTTAAAAAAAATAATGAATGAATGAATCGTTCATCGATTGTATTAATGAATTGTATTTTCGGGAATAATCATACTTTAAGTAGCGTTTTTGTAGGCTATTCTTGCTCGTATGCCTCCTTCATTCTATGCCATTCCTATTTGTATCTTATTTTCAAAGGAATCCCCACTCTTACTAAATGTGTAGTGTAGATCTGAAGATTGTTTTACAAGTTAGACAACATTTGTCGAGAACTGAACTAACCGGCTTATTATGAGCAGGTGCAGGAACTCGTCAAAGTCTCCACACGGGGGCGATGTTGTACTATTAAAAAAAGCAAGTATAGGCGTGTGCTCGAATATAGCCCTATTTGATTTCGATTTATAGAGTATAGTCTTGTCCATATCTGAGTTTATGATAAACGGGACAAAAACGCCTGTCATGGTAACGTTTGATATAAATATTTATTGTACATTTGTACTATTTACATGCAAATACAACAGAACACAATATGAATGTACAACAGAAATATTCCCTTGTGGAGTCTACAACAGCTCATAGTGTCTGTTTGGCATACAATACAATTAGTGGGCAAGTAATAGTTCTACATATCGCCTATAAACCCATTTTGATAGAAACATAGATATGAGCATGAGGCAGTGGTTCACAAAGAAATACTACTAGTATTATTGGTCATTAAATGTGTGGAAAATGTTTTGGTAGAGTAACCACTTACATTGTTGATAAAGAAACACTTTAGTTAATACACAAGTGAATTTGTTTCGATTGGCTCATCAACAACCTTGGGTAATGGGTACAAACGTCATTTGTACCCATTAAAGGTTTTTTGGTCTTTTTTTTGGTCACTTTAATGTATATATCTTTCCACAACATCCAATGTTGCGTTTTACCATTTACATAAAAGTGCAGGAGATACAGCTGGACCGCCTGGATGGCTTAATGTGGCGTCACCTATAGGGGAGTTCTCTACTATGGGAGTGATGCTAGTGTAATGTGGCGTCACCTATAGGGGAGTTCTCTACTATGGGAGTGATGCTAGTGTAATGTGGCGTCAGTGTCACCTATAGGGGAGTTCTCTACTATGGGAGTGATGCTACTGTAATGTGGCGTCAGTGTCACCTATAGGGGAGTTCTCTACTATGGGAGTGATGCTAGTGTAATGTGGCGTCAGTGTCACCTATAGGGGAGTTCTCTACTATGGGAGTGATGCTAGTGTAATGTGGCGTCACCTATAGGGGAGTTCTCTACTATGGGAGTGATGCTAGTGTAATGTGGAGTCACCTATAGGGGAGTTCTCTACTATGGGAGTGATGCTAGTGTAATGTGGAGTCACCTATAGGTGAGTTCTCTACTATGGGAGTGATGCTAGTGTAATGTGGAGTCATCTATAGGGGAGTTCTCTACTATGGGAGTGATGCTAGTGTAATGTGGCGTCAGTGTCACCTATAGGGGAGTTCTCTACTATGGGAGTGATGCTAGTGTAATGTGGCGTCAGTGTCACCTATAGGGGAGTTCTCTACTATGGGAGTGATGCTAGTGTAATGTGGAGTCACCTATAGGGGAGTTCTCTACTATGGGAGTGATGCTAGTGTAATGTGGCGTCAGTGTCACCTATAGGGGAGTTCTCTACTATGGGAGTGATGCTAGTGTAATGTGGCGTCAGTGTCACCTATAGGGGAGTTCTCTACTATGGGAGTGATGCTAGTGTAATGTGGCGTCACCTATAGGGGAGTTCTCTACTATGGGAGTGATGCTAGTGTAATGTGGCGTCAGTGTCACCTATAGGTGAGTTCTCTACTATGGGAGTGATGCTAGTGTAATGTGGCGTCACCTATAGGGGAGTTCTCTACTATGGGAGTGATGCTAGTGTAATGTGGAGTCACCTATAGGGGAGTTCTCTACTATGGGAGTGATGCTAGTGTAATGTGGAGTCACCTATAGGGGAGTTCTCTACTATGGGAGTGATGCTAGTGTAATGTGGCGTCAGTGTCACCTATAGGGGAGTTCTCTACTATGGGAGTGATGCTAGTGTAATGTGGCGTCAGTGTCACCTATAGGGGACTTCTCTACTATGGGAGTGATGCTAGTGTAATGTGGCGTCACCTATAGGGGAGTTCTCTACTATGGGAGTGATGCTAGTGTAATGTGGCGTCAGTGTCACCTATAGGTGAGTTCTCTACTATGGGAGTGATGCTAGTGTAATGTGGCGTCAGTGTCACCTATAGGTGAGTTGTTGTGCTGAATGTGTTTTTTCTTCTTGTTAACACATTTCTTATGAGGGCTTTGATCATGCATGAAAGCAAAAAGCAGGAAAACAACATTAAGATCCAGATAAAATAAATGTTTTTCAATTATATGTATATATATATATCTATGGTATACCAATATATACACACACACACACACACACACACCTGCAAAAGCCATGCATGTGGATGTGGACACACGGTCCCATTGTAATGCAGCCCCCCCCCCCCCTCCTATCCCTCAGTTGAATTCACTCCCAGTGCGTCTCAAGATGTGCGCTCAAGCAGACGTTAGATGGGCAGCCGAGTGAAGGAAAGAATTATGAATTATTCAGCTCACCCAAACAAGACTTAGGATCCCTAAAAGATTGTCTCAGAGAAGAGCAAAAAAACAAAACAAAGCACAGCACAAAATGCTGACACACCACATACGCGCCTACACACACACACACGCACACACACGTCGTAGACAATCTGTAAACGGTGCACATCTGTTGTCCAACATGGACTCACAGTGTGTGTGTGTGTGTGTGTGTTGCTTTGGCGGACAAGTTCCATAACAAGACGACTCTACCAGCCATTCCGCCATAGACACCCAGTCCTGGTTTGTTGAACGTCGAATAAGTTTATTGTGTTTATTGGCAACGGCACGCCACACGACACGTTAAAGTGGACACCACAGACAGGTTCGTTACTGAGGCCAAACACTACGGACGGCATTTTGTGTGGATGCCGGTAAATATGGGTTCATCTTATAGTCCTTGGTCTCCCGTGTCTCGCCACGTCAGTGTGTCAATATTCCGTCTTCATGTTATCAATTATTCACACGGTCGTTAGTTAAGGCTCTGGGCTCTGAGCGGAGCTTGTCGTCTCCTCCACACATCTGGGTAATGATCTCCTGCGATGGTGAATCAATATTGATTATTTAATCCATGGCGGCGGTGCACGCCAAGGACCCAGGATTGTCTTGAATACACCTAATTGGGTGACGAGCGGTCCACGAGTGTGTTTCATCAGCTTTCAGATTGGCCCAATCAGGCGTCACCCGCCCCTCCCGGTCTCCGTTGAACAACCCTCCATAGAGATTTAAACCTTGAAGTGTTGGCTGGTGGAAATGATTGGGTTTGATTCAAACATACTTGACGCATTGTGATGTGATGCAACACACACACACACACACACCCACACCCCCAAACACCCACCCACCCACACCCCCAAACACACACACACACACACACACACACACACCCCCCAAACACACACACACACACACACCCACACCCCCAAACACACACACACACACCCCCAAACACAAATACATAAAAACAAATGGATATAAAGGTCAAAAGGTGCAGACTAAACATGTCTCTACTTCAATAAAGTGACTTTAAAGTTGCATAATAATAATAATAATACAATAACATAATAAACCGTTGCAGTTTAACAAATTTGAATGAATGAGCAACAGAAGATTGGTTTAGTTTTGAAATCGTTGCATTATGATGATTTCAACTTAAAGAGCTGCATGAGCCCGGAAAAAGGAAACAGCGGTTGTCTATAGACAGCGCTCCCATCTTTTAAGTTTCACCTCTTAAATAAAAAAACGGATGAGTACTTCTTAACTGTCCAGATCCGTTAAACCCCCCCCAGCCTGGCTCCTCCTCACGCCTTGCTCCCGGAGTCCGCGTCCTCGAAATCCCAGGGACACACGTCGGCCATCCTGGAGGCACTGACCACCGGGGGAGGTTTTGAGGCGCCCCTCTTCCTCTCCGGCGAGGGTTTAGTCTGAGGGCGTCCGCCTCCCGACGGCGTCTGCTGCTGCTCCGCCTCCATCGCCCTCCTGATCTCCAGCGGGGGAGCTGAGGCGTCGCGGGCGTCTCTCGTGGAGCTCCGTCGCCTACCCGACCGCGGGCCTCCCCCCTCGGACGACTGGCTGACCCGCCGGCGCTCCCCCGCCGTCTGGGGCTTGCTGGCCGAGCTGCCCCGCCTCTCCCTGCTCTTCTCCCGGCCCTTCTCCCGCTCGGGTCGCGACGCAGTGGACGAGCAGGAGCCCTTGCGCTTGCGCTTGCCGTGCACGGTGGGGCTCTTGCAGCCCTTGGCCCGCTGGAGGCCGGGGCTGGGGGGTCCGACGGGGCCGGGGTCCGGGGCGGCGTCGGTGTCGGTGTCCGGGTGCTGCTGCTGGTGGTGGTAGTCCCAGGGGCAGATCTCCACCATCAAGGACGGCGGCTGCAGGAGGCTCCCCGTGGACTTGGAGTGGTCCGAGTGGATGGCCTTGGGCTTCCCGTCGGTGGGCGTCACGCTCTTCTTGCGGCGGATCCGGTCCGGGGAGATGGAGTCCATCAGGGACAGCTGCCCTCCCGCTGCCGGGCCGGGGATCTGCGGCAGCGGCGGCGGCGGCTCGTCGAAGGCCCACGGCGAGACATCGGGCTTCAGCGGGAGGGGGGAGCGCGTCTGTCTCCTGGCCTCATCGCGCCGCTCGCCGCCCTTGTCGCGGGAGCTGCGGCGGCGGTTGCCGGGAGACTGGTGGGAAGAGGAGGAGGAGGAGCAGGAGCGGCCACCTTTCACGCTCCCCGCGCCACCGCCGCCACTGCTGCCACCCTCGATGCCGGCGATGGACACGTGCTTCTGGGCCTTTCCCTCGGTTGGCGTCTGGGCCGCCTCATCCTGCTCCCAGGGACACGCCTCCGACAGGTCATACAGGTTCCTGCCCCCCGCCTCCGAGCAGATAGACGGCTGGCTGCCGCTCACCTAAAGGGATTCGGGCCGACGGATGGATTTGGTTAGTGATGTCACTCTTCCAGGGGGGGGGGAGGGGGGGGCTTTAATACGTCCACTAAGCAACGATGTTGTTCATTTGGATTTACAAATCCGATCATGCGTTATCTGCTATCTCCCATCTTATTATTATATCAATACATTATATCAACACAAATACAATTGACTTGACTTAACTTAAAAAGAAAGTAAAAATAGTCTCTTAATATTTGGATAAAAGTGCTAAAAGACAATTCATAAAATCATCGTTCATGGCTCTATAAACCCGGATGAAAGACTGACAGTGATGAGCCTTGGCAGGGCTGCGCTAGCCTACCTGCTGCTTCATGATGCCCATCTTGAGCGGGGTCTTGCAGTACTCCACCGACTGGCTGACGATCATCTTGGGGAAGTGCTCGGGGCTCTCGTCCACCTCGGAGAGCATGCGGCCCTTCAGGCCCTTCCGGCCGCCGTCCTCGGTGGCGTGCGCCTTGCCCCCCAGGCCGGGCATCTTCTCCTTGGCGCTGGCTATCACACTCAGGGACTTCTGCATGAGGGAGGTCCGCAGGTGGGCCCCCGAAGAGGAGGAGGAAGAGGAGGCGGGGGAGGACTTCTTCTCGTGGGTGAGGTTGTGGGCGCTGGCCGACTTCCAGAAGAGCGGCACCGACTCTGTGGACTCGGCCGCTTCCAGCCCGGGAGGGGGCGTTGCCGGGGTTTCCGCCGCTGCCCGCTTGCCGCCGTGCCTGCCTCGGCCAATCAGGGAGCCCAGGAGGGAGCCTTCGCCGGCAATGCTCCCCGTGGGTGTCATTTTGTCTCCCGGGGCGCAGGAGGAGGAGCCGGCGCCGTCAGAGCCCGGGTCGCAGACGTGGTCGTAGCTCAGGGACTTCTTCATGGCCTGCAGGTTGGCCTTCAGGGACTCCTCTCTGGACTTGCCTACGGAGGAGATCGTCGAAATGGAAAATTAGACGGCCCTCAGTAGAGCGAATACCTCCACCACACAGAAAACTCTACGTTGACCTATTATCTGAGGCTAAACAATCCCTCTAAAGCAACAGGTGTTATAAATAACCTTATTTTGTTTGGGTATTATCAAGCTTCAATGTTGTTTTGGTCCATTGTACGGTTGAAAAACGTAATAGTGAGTTTTACTGTCTATCTTTTTTTAATGACTTTGCCAACGCAATACTGAGTCAATCGTTTTTCTGCCTAATGGATTCCATGCATGATTTTGCAGGCCGTCACCAAAGGAAAACCAAAACAAACAAGCAATTTTGCATTCCTCAAGCACGCCTGCTGTTTCTACTGAATACTAAGCACCCACCAATTGGTAGATCAAAGACGGTTTATTTATTCATATTTGTATTTTATGTTTACTCATCTATCAGACGCTTTTATTCAAAGCGCCTCGCAGACATAGATATATACGGATATAAGAGCAAAGCAAGGTTGGGCATCTTAGCTTAAGGATGCCTAGCGCTAGGGCTGGGGTGGGGGGCATGACCCTATCCTGCACCGATGTGGACAGATTTTAACCTCCAACATTGGAGATGGGGTGGAGGTTATGTTTTGTTTGTTTGTCTGCTTCTCTGTGAGCAGGACAACTCAAAAGGTGATGTACGGAATTGGACAAACAAACTTGGCACTTAGATTACCAGAAATTAGTTAGATTAGATTAGTTGGGCCACAGATTTTGCCGCAGAATCCGGCTCTCGGAATGTGGATGCAGGGGAGTTTTTGTTGAGGCGGGGGTATGCGCTCTACTGACTTATGCATGCATTGGATTGTCTATTCAGCGGTTCGGGTGTAGCAGGGCTCTCAGCCAATGGTAGACACGCGGCCCCGCACACTGTTCTGTCTTCCTCAAAACACACAACAAAAACGACTAAACGGCAACAAAACCAAAACGATAACATTTAAGTCATGTTTAGCTTAGGGCCATCTCCTCCCTGCGTGGCTTTGGACAAAAGCCACGCAGGTGCTTACCGTGGTGCTGGTGGGGGTGGTGCGGGTGGTGGTGGCCCGGGTCGAAGGGGTTCCTCCGCAGCGTGCTGAGGTTGCTGCCGTGCTCGCCGTCCTCGCGGCTGCGCTGGCGGTGCACGTGCTGCATGCTCTCGGGGATCTCGGTAATGCGGCGCATCAGCGAGCGGCCCAGGCCCTTCTTGGAGCTGCGCTTCTTCTGCAGGTGGGGGTTGTTGGCCAGCATCTTCTTCCTCTTGTACACCTCCAGCTGGGCGTAAAGCTTCTTCAGCTCGTCCTGAGGGGTCCCGGGGGGGGGGGAGAGAAGAGTGGGCCGCTAAATGAGCCCCCACACACTTTTGGGAAATTTTGCGGGATCGAATATGTCATCATCCATAGGTCCCTATTCTAATATATTCTCATCTAATAAGTATTTATTTATGATATGCTTTATTGTTGATTCATTGCATTCTATTTAATGCAACTTCTTTCATCGTCCTCTACGCAGGGCAAGCACTCATGCCTGCAGTGACTACAAGTAAAGTAAACATTTGAGGCTGAGCATTTTTTATAATGCAATGTATCAGGCAAAGGGTGGAATACATGCTATCGTTGCTATTTGTAGTTATCAGCATGTACTACTGATGTATTTAGATATTTGTACTTAAAAATAAAAAAAATAATAAATCACCATTTCCATCATTTGTTTGTATATCCCTTAATCACAGTTCCTTTCTCAGGCACGTTATATGACACAATGTTACAAGAGTATAATATGTTTATTAGGCTGACGTGGCCTAATGAATACGGTGTTATAATTAAACAGATTAAACAGTTGTAGAGCCCCCCCCATCTCAAGCCCCAAGTCTATGTGATTTTTCAGATGTTCAGAAGCTAGCATCTATACAGACAGGGAAAGCCACTGAAAGCGGTTAAGGCTTTTGGGACGAAAGCAAATCAGCAGGTCATCTTCCCTCGACGAAGCCTTAGAAATACATTACATCCACATCAGGTTTGGTGATGCACCAATAGGAACCTCCATGATCTCCTCTGAAGCTGGCTAAATTGCATCCGTGTGTCCCACGCCTTATGGGTATTCATAGGACCTACTTAACATTGACGGGTTAAACATAAAACCCGGCAAACAATAGGCAGCAGCAGGGAGAGCAGTTGGAGCATGTGGTTGTATTATATGGTGCTCCAACGACATCTCTCTGGGATATCACGCACCTGTCTTACAAGTACAGCTTGGCCAAAGAGAAAGAGGGAGGAAGGGAAGATGGGAGGACCGCAGGGAGGAAGGAGGGAAAGAGGGATGGAGGCAGCAAAGGAAGGAAGCCAAGGAGGGAGGAAGGGAGGAAGTTAGGAAGGACGTTCGGAAGCAAAGGAGGGAGGAAGGGAGGATGTTAGGAAGGACCTTAGGAAATAAGGAAGAGGGAGCGAGGGAGGGAGGGAGCGAAGGTAGGATGAGGAAGGGAGGAAGGGAGGAAGTTAGGAAGGACGTTAGGAAGCAAAGGAGGGAGGAAGGAAGGATGTTAGGAAATAAGGAAGAGGGAGTGAGGGAGGGATGGAGCGAAGGTAAGAAGAAGGAGGGAAGGAGGGAGGATGAAAGGAGGGAGGAAGGAAGGAGATGAACAAAGCCACCGGAACAAAGCCAAAGGGACGTTGTCGTCCACCTCCATTTTGAGGCATCTGCTCTTCCACGGCCATCTGGGTCACCTCTAAAGGTGTCAAGTGGTGCTTCACAGCTGCTGGACGCCCACGTCACAAGCTGTTTCCTTTCCTTTCCTCTAAGTGCCCTCATGTATTTCAGGCGGCTACATTCGTCCTTCGCAAGGTGCCGTCAGCTCGGTGTGTATGCAGTGTCACGTCATATGGTTGAATCCCTCTTCAAAATAAGATGGTGGTTTGACACATTGGCCGATCTCCCCCCCCCCCCCCCCCCCCACCCCTTGACCTTCTCAGCTCTCACCGGTTCTCCTCTCTGAAGGCCGTGGTTTGGAGTCCATTCAGAGTCCAAGTTCATTCAAGACCCAATTCAAGGATCTCCATCGACGGAACGGAATTCCCTGCTCCCCAATTACTCAATTACTACTCACACTTGTGAGTATATAACTCAGTGGCTATTAAAGCATAAAACATTAACGGCAGAAATGTATTACGAGAAGTCAAATGCATTAATGAGGCTAACAAGTCATTTAGCGGACACTTCCATCTAATGTGGCTTATGGTGAAATTCGAGACAGTAGTCGTTAAGGAGTGTAGACTGGATGTCGGGGTTCGAACCCAAAACCTTTCAGCTCGACACTCTAACCACTACTACCCTGCTAGCCCCACTGTGATATAGAAAGAAATAAGAACATAAATAAGAAATAAACAGCCCTAGTAACTAGCTATGTAAATGAGAATTTCTAAGCTTCGGGGGGGGGGGGGGGGGGGGGGACCCTGCTCACCCTTATGTCCTCGGGGTCCAGGCTGTGCTCGCTCCAGGCCGAGGTGATGCTGTTGTTGAGGTAGGAGCCAGAGCGGCCCAATTCCAGCTCCTCCTCATAGGCCTCCGTGGCG
>CM051005.1:17250362-17255362 GCA_027704905.1 Muraenolepis orangiensis | reverse complement strand
CTGTCATTCATTCTTTCTCGTCTTCTTTCTTCAGTCGTTTTTTTCCCTTAATTCCTTCCTCTCGTCCTCATTCCTTTCCTTCCGTCCTTTCTCCCTCTCTCTCAATGCCTTTCTCCTTCCTCCCTTCTCTCCTTCTAACGAGCGGCTACCGGTCGGCTAGCATTAGCAGCTAGCGTGCGGTGGAAAGCGGCGAACATAAATGAGTGAGTTACTGTGGTGAAGATGAATGAGTGAGTTACTGTGGTGAACATGAATTAGTAAGTTACTGTGGTGAACATGAATTAGTAAGTTACTGTGGTGAACATGAATTAGTAAGTTACTGTGGTGAACATGAATTTGTGAGTTACTGTGGTGAACATGAATTAGTAAGTTACTGTGGTGAACATGAATTAGTAAGTTACTGTGGTGAACATGAATTAGTAAGTTACTGTGGTGAACATGAATTTGTGAGTTACTGTGGTGAACATGAATTTGTGAGTTACTGTGGTGAACATGAATTTGTGAGTTACCGTGGTGAAGATGAATGAGTGAGTTACTGTGGTGAACATGAATTTGTGAGTTACCGTGGTGAAGATGAATGAGTGAGTTACTGTGGTGAACATGAATTTGTGAGTTACCGTGGTGAAGATGAATGAGTGAGTTACTGTGGTGAACATGAATTTGTGAGTTACCGTGGTGAAGATGAATGAGTGAGTTACCTTGGGAACC
The DNA here is from genome assembly GCA_027704905.1 of Muraenolepis orangiensis. NCBI lineage: Eukaryota > Metazoa > Chordata > Actinopteri > Gadiformes > Muraenolepididae > Muraenolepis > Muraenolepis orangiensis. Next base: position 17,254,654 of record CM051005.1, on the reverse strand, counting down.
AGGAGCAGGCCCAGCGTCACGGTAACCGTCAGGTGGGTGTGGCCAAAGACGAGCAGCAGCATCCAATCAGGATGGAGACCCGGTGCCAGAGAGAACCTGTATAAAAGTGGTTTGTAACGGTTTGCACTAGTTTATAGTGTTACCAGTTTCTACTGATATATACTGGTTTCTACTGGTGTATACTGGTTTCTACTGATTTCTGCTGGTATTTATTTGTGTATACTAGTTTTCCAAAACATTAGAAAGTGAGGTGAGGGGTTTGGTACATTATTTGTTTCTGTTGAAGAGGACATGAGGACACTGCCAAGATTTGACTAGGAGAGTATGTCACATTATAACACATAATGACAAGAGTCCACATGAGACCACACACACATGTGGACCAGGGTTGAACTAGTTAAAAACTAGTAAAAACTTGGCTGCAGTTTGAGTTCCACTCTAAAAATTGACCTCCATACACTGGAATTTGTAACTAAATGCTAAATGATAATCACAAAGGAACAATAAACTTAATAAATTAATGGTATTTGGAACAAATTGTGCACAGGGAAATCACCATCAATTAGGATGTGTATATTAAAAGATAGATTTCAAAAATCGTAATCATCCGAAGGTGATATTAATACATTTAAAGGCAAAGTTAAGTCTAAGGCGACCTAAAAAATCGGCAGGTCTCGTGCACAGAAACACGCGCAAACACACACACACACACAAACGTGGACACACGCATGCACACACACAAACGTGGACACACGCACGCGCACACACACGCACGCGCACACACACACACGCACGCACGCGCACACACACACACACACACACACACACACACACACACACACACACACACACACACACACACACACACACACACATTCAAACACTCTTTTTCTCACACAAACACCAAACACACACACACACACATAGGGGAATCAAAGGGCAGCTGTGTGTTATCTCTGGGACCCAGCAGCAGTGTGTGTGTGTGTGTGTGTCTGTGATGTGTGTGTGTGTGTGTGTGTGTGTGTGTGTGTGTGTGTGTGTGTCTGTGATGTGTGTGTGTGTGTGTGTGTGTGTGTGTGTGTGTGTGTGTGTGTGTGTGTGTGTGTGTGTGTGTGTGTGAGTGTGTGTCTGTGATGTGTGTGTGTGTGTGTGTGTGTGTGTGTGTGTGTGTGTGTGTGTGTGAGTGTGATGTGTGTGCATGGTGAGCAGCACTTCCTCACATTTCTTCACATTCCCCCTGCAGGGCAGACAGACAGAGAGACAGAGAGAGAGAGACTTGATTCATAACAGCTCTCACGGTGCTGTTAGAAAATGTGTTTTTCTTAGCCCTTCCATTGCTTCCTCCTTCCCCCCTCCTCCACCCACCCCCTCCTTTCACAGCCTTGAGATGAAAAGTCACAGATTATTATTAGTACGACCGACTGCAGCCTAAACCAAAGAACGTTTCATCACCCACTGCTTTAAGTCAAAGAAACGGGGGAACAGAGAGGAATGATTCCCCCGGGTTCCGGGCAGAGATGGATGGGGTCTTTAAAGAAGCCCAGATACGTACCAGGGTCTGGACCCAGTGTGGATAAGATTAGTGTTGTTTCTATGCCACCACAAAAAACACACACACTCGAAGAGCATTACTCATCACCCTGAATCTAAATCTAAATCAAATTCTGGAGGATTGAATCGTCATTATTGGTCACATGCGCACACACACGCATACGTGAAATTAGTTTCTCTACATTCAACCCATCCTAGTATAAGGAGCAGTGGGCAGCGATTTCTATATACAGCTGCCCAGGGAGCAGTGTAGGGGTCTGGTGCCTTGCTCAAGGGCACTTTGGTAGTGCCCAGGTGTTTCGGGGACTTGAACCGGCGACTTTCCGGTTCTCAAGCCAAGTCCCAACAGACTGAGCTTTCCAGCCCACCTGTGTGGTTGCCCCTAAAGAGGTAATAAACTAGTATTCACATTTAACTATAAGATACCTTACAGTAGTATCTTATAGTAGTACCTTACAGTAGTATCTTATAGTAGTACCGTACAGTAGTATCTTATAGTAGTACCTTATAGTAGTACCTTACAGTAGTATTTTATACTAGTACCTTACAGTAGTATCTTATAGTAGTACCTTACAGTAGTATCTTATAGTAGTACCGTACAGTAGTATCTTATAGTAGTACCTTACAGTAGTATCTTATAGTAGTACTGTACAGTAGTACCTTATAGTAGTACCTTACAGTAGTATCTTATAGTAGTACCTTACAGTAGTATCTTATAGTAGTACCTTACAGTAGTACCTTATAGTAGTACCTTACACTAGTACTTTATAGTAGTACCTTATAGTAGTACTTTACAGTGGTATCTTATAGTAGTACCTTACAGTAGTACCTTATAGTAGTACTTTACAGTGGTATCTTATAGTAGTACCTTACACTAGTACCTTATAGTAGTACTTTACAGTGGTATCTTATAGTAGTACCTTACACTAGTACCTTATAGTAGTACTTTACAGTGGTATCTTATAGTAGTACCTTACAGTAGTATCTACAGTAGACATATAGACAGACAGACATATAGTCAGTCAATCCACCTCAGTCAGTTAGTTAGAAAATCGGACATAACGGACAGATCAACAGTCAGTCTGTCAGATAGACAAACAGACAGACAGACTACAGCTGTAACAGTCAGCCAGCTGGTCCAACACACAACAGTCAGCCAGGAAGACAGCAGGGTTTATTTTGGGTGGAGGTGCTACATCTGTGCTGTGTGGCCGCCATGTTTTATTCAGTGTGTCTCGAGGCGCCGAGGCTAGCCTGCTGAGCGGCCGCTCCAGCCTGACAGCACAGACGCGCCCGGCCGCTACGTCACTGAGCTGTAGCACCGCTACGTCACCACACTGAGCTGTAGCACCGCTACGTCACCTCACTGAGCTGTAGCACCGCTACGTCACCTCACTGAGCTGTAGCACCGCTACGTCACCACACTGAGCTGTAGCACCGCTACGTCACCACACTGAGCTGTAGCACCGCTACGTCACCACACTGAGCTGTAGCACCGCTACGTCACCACACTGAGCTGTAGCACCGCTACGTCACCACACTGAGCTGTAGCACCGCTACGTCACCTCACTGAGCTGTAGCACCACCACACTGAGCTGTAGCACCACCACACTGAGCTGTAGCACCACCGGAACTAAAAGTAGTCGATGAAAGTACCACTGCAGATACAGGAAGTACCACACGCCGCACACACCACAGCGCCACGATACACAGGAAGTAGCACAGCGCTTGGACTTGGACTCACCTGACCAGGTGGAAGATGCTGGAGAGGAGCAGCTCGTTGAAGACGGCCACCGTCAGATAGCGTGGCTCATGGTAGGCGGAGGGCACGGTTCGTACGGCGTGGCACAGGTACACGCCCCACAACAGGAAGAGGAACTCCGCTAGGGGGCGGGAGGGAGAGAGATGCTGCAGTCTTACTCTTTCAATGTATGTACATTTTCAGGTTCACTCTTGTGTTGGATCTCTCTCTCTCTCTCCCTGTCTCTCTTTCTGTCTCTCTCTCTCTGTCTCTCTCTTTCTGTCACTCTGTCTCCCTCTTTCGCTCTTTCTCTGTCTCTCTCTCTCTTTCTCAACAATCTCACTCTCCCTCCCTAACTTTCTGTGGAACTCTTTAGATTGACAGTTGTGTTGGATCTCTCTCTCTCTCTCTCTCTCTCTCTCTCTCTCACCTTTTCACCAATCCAATCTAACTCTAAATATACGTTTAACACGTATTAAACGGAAAAAACACAAATGCAAAAGCCACAACATAACAGAAGTGAGCGTCAAGCGATGTTGACATTGAAGCGCCCCACTATTATTACCTACACGTGTGGAAGACGAACGTTTATACAATATACGTTTTTACAATGTATTGTAGTGCTTTTTTGTGGATTCAACAATGCATTCTGAACGGCTCTCTGCAGTCAGTCCGTATGAGGCCGATAAGCCTGGCACCTATACCTCAAGTGAAGGTATATTCATTTTCATTAGGCTTAGGCTATCCAAATTCCATACTGTATAAAGTAATGATCGGAACATTGATCGGATAAGAATTGATCGGATAAGAAGTTACCTTGGCTTTCATTCAGTGCTTTGTGTTTCATTTTGAAACACGATCGTTTCTCGAAATTGCTGGAATGAAACCAGTGCACTTTTCCTGTGCTTCAAACAGAGTCCAAATATCCAAATATCACTAAGACGTAGTTCTCTGCTAATCTCTGTCGTTCACTCATCCAGGGTTATGATCTACACTCATA
>CM051005.1:17227862-17232862 GCA_027704905.1 Muraenolepis orangiensis | reverse complement strand
AATGTCCTCTAAATTACCCCAGGAGAAACTTTAGCGCCGTGTTTCATGGCTGAACCGAAACAAAGAGATGTTCGGCTGATGGACTTCTTTTTTCCCCCCCTCATTGTGAATCAACCGATAATTCGGACATTCGGTTATGCTGGGATTGAGTTGTTCTTCTGGTCTCGGTTTAGTGAAATGAGAATGTGGCATAGACCTAATCTATCCATCTATCTTTTTACCTTTATATCTGTCTGTCTGCCTGTCTGTCTATCTATCTCTATTTGCCTGTGAAACTAGCACTAGATCAAATATACGACATGTCATTTAAATATCAATATGTATTAATGGACTTCCCTTCTGGGTTGGGATGTGTTTGGGGGAGACATTGATCACACCATGCCAATGGGGAGACATTTTAAAGGCTGGGGTCTCACTGATGGGTGCAACTGCTGCTCAACTGCCGGGGGGTGGTGTACTCAGGTAACAGAAGCATGGAACTGAAATGGTTCGATTTGGCAACGAGCAGACAGTTTATGATCAGTTAATGCAGTGGTTCCCACACTTTTTTCTTTTCCCAAACACACTCCTATCGAATTGATTTAAAATATTTGTGTCTGTTAATTAATACAGAACTGCAACAGCTGCAAATCCCCCCTCCCCCACCTGTCACAACGCCCCCCAGTTTGGGAACCACTGAGTTAATTGGAGAAAAGTATGCAAACAATATATTTATATATCACTATATATTATATTTATATAGTAGTTCATTTATTTTATTTTATTATATTTATTATATTTTATTTACATTTTTTGGCAGTTATTCCAGTTTCCTTATGGTTGTGATTGTTGCTAGGGAACAGTGCTGAATCCCGTCCCCTTGTGTGTGATGAAGGAGGCGACAACAGGCAGGCTGGGGTCACCCGCGTCTTACCATCCAATAACGTGGTGCGGACATCGATATATAATTCAATTCATACCGATGTCTTTGCATGTTGTCTAAGAAATAACATAGCACAAAACCCCATTCAGTCGCATTCAGTCTCCACGGGCCGTGAGAAGACAAGACTCATCGCGCCGAATCTCAATAAGTCTGCTCTCTGGCTGTTTTGCATATCTCTCCCTCCCTCCCTTTTTCCCTCCCTCCCTCCCTCCCTCCCTCCCTCCCTCCCTTCCTTTATTCCTCACTGCCTCCCTCCCTCCCTCCCTCCCCTTGGGGAGCGGTGTTGTCAGGGAGTTAGGGTATGAAGCCACTGTAGGCTAGCCTGGCTCTCTATTCTCTCTCTCTTGTAGCGGTCCTACTTTCTGCCCCAGGATACTTCTTCTGCGGTGGCTGTGCGTTGGCAAGGTGCGGTGAGTTAAGTTCATGTATCACAGACACCGGGTTCGCAATGACATTCCTGGTGATTTATTTTACAACCTAGCCTGTGTGATCAAATGACTTTGTGTTATATTAGTCAGTAATTGGAATGACTTGATAGCTTTGAGGAATATGAGGTAAAAAATATATATATGACAACGTTTATTTAACAAATTCAATTTTTTTTCATCTGTATCTGCACTACACTTCACACTTTACGCTCTTTACTTCATATTTATATTTATACTGTACAGTTTATAGTGACAGATCCATATATCCTGCAGTTATGTATATATGTACATTTGTGTATTGGACGACCACCAACCACCGAGGGTGGAGGAGTCAGCCATGCAAGGAGACAGCCAGCACCTCGGGAGCAGTTAGGGGGTAGGGTGTCTTGCTCAAGGACACCTCGGCAGTTTTTGCTAGGAGGAGTCGGGGGATCGCACCAGCAACCTTCTGGTTGTGAGGCTGTATTTTTGTATTTCTGTAAATATCTGTACAATTGTTTCTCATTTCTGTAACTTTGTGCACATCTTTGGAGCTGGCGACAGCATTTCACTACACCTCATTCATGTAAAAAATAAACCAAATCTGAATCAGTATCAGCTGTTTTTGACTCCTCTCTGTAGTATCTATATAAGTATCTATATCAACAAAACAACAAACAAATCGTGAGGATTGAATCCTCTTTATTGGTCACATACATGAAGACATACAGTGAAACGTGTCCTCTGCATTTAACCCATCCTAGTATTAGGAGCAGTGGGCAGCTATTCATACAGCGCCCGGGGAGCAGTTAGGGTTAGGGTCTTCCTCAAGGACACCTCGACAGTTTTTGCTAGGAGGAGCCGGGGATCGAACCAGCAACCTTCCGGTTGTGAGGCGACCGCTCTACCTCCTGAGCTAGACTGCCGTTGAGTATTTTAAATGTGCTTATGATCTATATGTTTGTACAAGACTTCACCTATGCATATACAAAAAATAAAGATAACATTTCATTCCAAGAAGTGTGTAGTGTGATGTTCACTTCCCGGTTTGTTGTGTTAACTTCCTGGTTCACTCCCTGTATGGTCTGTGTTGTCTACTTCCTGTTCCTTGTTGACATGTGACTTACCTGTCAGTCCGTTGAGGGCCACCCGGCTCGGGTGGTAGAAGCCCCTCCTGCACTGACACTTGTACTGGTCCAACACAAACCCATGGCCCCCGATAGGAGTACACTAGAGGGAACAGAGAGATAGAGAGACATAGAGAGATATGGGGAGAGAGTGGGAGAGAGAGAGGGAGGGAGAGAGAGGGAGAGAGAGAGGGAGGGAGAGAGAGGGAGAGAGAGAGGGAGGGAGAGACAGACAGACAGACAGACAGATGCACAGAGAGAAAGACAGAGACACAGAGACACACAGAGAGACATAGAGAGAAAGAGAGAAAAAGAGACACAGAGAGACAGAGAGAGAGAAAGAAATACAGATTAGAAGCCTTATCCACTTCATTATAGTCTACAAATGATCGATAGACAGACAGACAGCCAAACAGGCAAATAGATAGATTACATACACACATAGCTAGATACATATGAAGCAATGAAGCGACACACTGAATTCTGAGAGAGCGAAAAAGCTAATATGATATGATGATATGGTAATATAATAAGATGTGGTGTTTAACCACCACATCTCTCTCTCTCTCCGAGTGTTGGCGGGGAGTAGTGTGGGGGTGTGTGGTAGGGGTGTGCGGTAGGGGTGTGCGTTAGGGGTGTGCGTGTCTATCAGCCAATGGGACGCGGGGAGAGGTGTTATGGTGTGAATCTCCAACGGTGGTTAAGACAGGAGGCTGTGATGGAGAGCCCCAGGGCTGAGCTATTATTGCATGAGAACAGCACGGAGTATAGGAGCCCAACAGCTTAAGAGCCAGACATTACACCTAGCTGTGTTTTCGTTCGCTGGGTTTAACAGTGTGTTGTTGTTGCCCCCCCCCCCCCCCACACACACACACACACACACCCATAACTGTGTTTCATAATAGTGTGACAAGTGACTGACTTCATTTACAACAGGACAGACAGTCGGAGAGAGAGAGAGACAGACAGACCGACAGACGGAAAGGCAGATAAACTGACACGCAGACAGAGAAACACACACGTACACACATTGACACACACACACACATTACATTAACACAAACGCGGTGTGCGAGGAAATCAAGTGAAACTGAAAAATGTCCATGGCGTCTATGCTGGTGTCTCTGGCTGGGACATCGTCTCCCGTCCGAAGGGGAACAGCTGGAGTGTGTTCTTATCACGCTTTGTCGGCTTAGATGTCATATAGTTACCGAAGCTGTTTTTTTTTTCTTGCTTTAAATAACGAGATTTAGTACATAATGAACACCAACAACAAGAAGTCCCGGAAGGACTCCTCCCCAGTGGGGTAGGGTGTAAAACAGAGGGACGTGAGTGTGTGTGTGTGTGTGTGTGTGTGTGTGTGTGTGTGTGTGTGTGTGTGTGTGTGTATAGAGAAGTGAAATGTACTTAAAATGTACTTATGAATGCTTCCTCTATGTGATAATTGTTACGTTAAATGTTGTATTATTATGATTATTATTTTTAATATTATTATTATTATACCTATGCTGTTTGGTATATGTTTGCTATTGTTTTGAGTATATTTTTGGATGTTGCTTTTGTCACCATCCAACCCAGCTCTTCACACTCCTAGTCCTGGATCTCCGCTGGCTTCCTGGATCCACGATGTCACGACTCCGTTCCAAGATGCCACTCCGTGTTTTCCCTATCAGCCGTTTCCTACTCAACTCACCTGTTGTCAATCGCACCTCATTACCAAGCTGTATTTAAGCCGTGTCTGTTGTCTAACTCATGGCTGTATCATACTGTCACGGCCGGGTGTAGGTGGGACCCGAGAGCAGGGAGAACAGACGTCAGATGGAACAGGTGCTTTAATGTCGGATCCAAGGCAGAGGTACAGACAATCCGAAACGTGGTCAAAGCAAGCAGAGGTCGATAACAGGTAGTCGAGGGTTGAGGCAAAAAAAGAAACGCAAGGCAAAGACAAGGTTGTTTCTCCAGGCGAGGGTCAAAACACGCCGGATCAATAGGCAGAACAACAATGAACTTAGCTTGATGCGAACCTGAGGCTTACTGAAAATCGGGGTGATGATCCAGCAACGAGTGAGACAACAGACACGGCTTAAAAACAGCTTGGTAATGAGGTGCGATTGACAACAGGTGAGTTGAGTAGGAAACGGCTGACAGGGAAAACACGGAGTGGCATCGTGGAACGGAGTCGTGACATCGTGGATCCAGGAAGCCAGCGGAGATCCAGGACTAGGAGCGTGAAGAGCTGGGTTGGATCGTGACAGCTTTGGGTACATTTTTTATAGTTTTTAGCATGTTCTGTTTTGGTGTTAAGTTGTGAACGTGTGTTCATATTCATGTCAACCTCATCTCACTCCAGTGTCGCTTCAGTGGAGGGTAAAGAGGGATAGAGAGAGAGAGAGAGTACAGATGAACCCAGCGATTAATCAACTACTACTACAACACATCAGATGGTGTCTGTAAATGTTGTTGCATTCAAAAATCTCACTACACACAACTGTATTCCAACCCACTTTGTGTGTGTAGAACGAGTACATTAAGGCGCAAAAGTAC
>CM051005.1:17215362-17222862 GCA_027704905.1 Muraenolepis orangiensis | reverse complement strand
TCCCTACCTCCACCATGCCTCCACCACCCCTCGGCTCCTCCCTACCTCCACCATGCCTCCACCAAACCTCCACCATGCCTCCACCACCCCTCAGCTCCTCCATACCTCCACCATGCCTCCACCATGCCTCCACCATACCTCCACCATGCCTCCACCAAACCTCCACCATACCTCCACCATGCCTCCACCACCCCTCGGCTCCTCCCTACCTCCACCATGCCTCCACCAAACCTCCACCATACCTCCACCAAACCTCCACCATTCCTCCACCATGCCTCCACCAAACCTCCACCATGCCTCCACCAAACCTCCTCCATACCTCCACCAAACCTCCACCATTCCTCCACCATGCCTCCACCAAACCTCCACCATGCCTCCACCAAACCTCCTCCATACCTCCACCAAACCTCCTCCATACCTCCACCATGCCTCCACCAAACCTCCACCATTCCTCCACCATGCCTCCACCAAACCTCCTCCATACCTCCACCACCCCTCAGCTCCTCCATTCCTCCACCAAACCTCCACCAAACCTCCACCATACCTCCACCATGCCTCCACCACCCCTCAGCTCCTCCATTCCTCCACCAAACCTCCACCAAACCTCCACCATACCTCCACCATGCCTCCACCAAACCTCCATCGATCTACTGTATCAAGGCAAGAAACCGGGGGTGCCACGCTCACCTATTGGCTAGTGGACTGTCATGGTGGCCATGCTGCCAGGGGGTGGGGGTGTGGGATCGTCTATGGTCGGTGTGGGTTGCTTTTCACTCCCGGCCTGCCAAAGGTTCTCGGTTCGATTCCCCGATACATGCGTGTCGGTATGCAAGCTGCCCCTAACCCCTACTGGCTTATTAAAACATTACATTTTTTTAAACATTTGTGAGAATAAAACATGTTTACTGAGAGGGCACTCAGCGTACCTCCGCCACACAAAAGAATGGATCCGGATGCTAATCCCAATCTGTGCCAAAATCCACTCAACTGTTCCGCGGCCCATGAGTTATCTAACAAGCTATTTTTGTCCAATTCCGTACATAACTTTTTGAGTTACCTTGCTAACAGACAAACAAACAGTGGCAAACAAACAAGACAAGCCAAAAATATCGCCTCCTCGCATCTCCGATGGCGGAGGAAGAAAGTCGCATTGGGTAAAATAGCACGAAACAAGTAAATCATATTTGTGATCAGAGTTTCGGTCCCTGGGACTGGACTGGCCCTCTGATGATGCTTGTTAAGGTTGTTTTTACTAACACATTAGACTGACTAACACTGTTGGATCATCTGTTCGGTTAGAGTTGCCTTTGATGGCATCGCTCCATGACCTCCTGGTTCTACGTGAGGTGACGTACAAAGAGAACAATCCTCCATCGTAGAACGGGGGATGTTTTAGACACCAGTGAACGGGGGGGAAGATGTTTAATCGAATGTTTATTTCTTAAAACCGAAGAAATCAGCATTTGCTGGAGATAACGGTGAAACAGACAACAAGAGCGATTTGCTCGTACGAAGACGATGCTTACGAAATAAACACACACACACACACACACACACACACACACACACACACACACACATCTCATAGCCCAATTAAAAGCCTGCGTGCTGGGAGCCGGACAGCCTCTTTGCCTCCAACAGAGTCAAGAGGCGAGAGGAGGAAGGAGGTTTTTCCCCCTCCGCTGTGCTCTCTCTCCTTCCCCCTCTTCCCTCAGCAGTCTGGGCTATTTTGCGTGTGTACAACTTGAGGGCGAGGAGAACGGAATGAAAGGCCTCAAACCTCCGAGAGACTCGAGGCCCGAGAGACTTCTTTGTTTGTCCACAATCTATCAAGGGAGGTGTAGCAGACGCCGCTGCCACACGCCACTGAAACGACTTCCTTACTGCCCCCCCCCCCCCCCCCCCCCCGACGACAAGGACCGGTTTAAAACCGGTTTGTTGCAGAGTTTGTAGAGTTGTTAGACAGAAGAGCAGATGGTACAGGCTTGCGCTCCTTCCTGAGTGTGTGTGTGTGTGTGTGTGTGTGTGTGTGTGTGTGTGTGTGTGTGTGTGTGCGTGTGTGGGTGCGTGCGTGCGTGCGTGCGTGCGTGCGTGCGTGCGTGCGTGCGTGCGTGCGTGCGTGCGTGTGTGTGTGTGTGGCGGCTGACCTGTGGGGCCTTGATTACCAAGGACCCACAGGTGTGCAGCCTCACCCAGCAACCCCGTAGTCTAATCAGTCTGACTGGGGGCAAGGGGAAGCTGCTTAAAACCAGCCACCGACCACACACACACACACACACACACACACACACACACACACACACACACACACACACACACACACTCCACAGGAGGCTTTTAGTGTGTGCATTTTGTGAAGCAGTGTTACAGATCTGGTGAAAATGAAAACACCAGATCGATGTTGTGTAAATCAATAATGTGTTTTCACGTTGAGGATCTCTTGTGATATTTTTTGGGGCGGAAATAACAAAGCTTCGGGAAAATACAATTACCAGTCCTTTCAACTGTCAACCATTATTTAATTCACAGGAGAGTATGTGTGTGTGTGTGTGTGCATGTGTTCACGTATGTGTGTGGACGCCATCTGTCTGTGTGTGTGTGTGTGCGCGCACGTGTGTGCACGTATGTGTGTGTACGTCCATGTGTGTGTGTGTGTGTGTGTGTGTGTGTGTGTGTGTGTGTGTGTGTGTGTGTGTGTGTGTGTGTGTGTGTGTGTGTGTGTGTGTGTGTGTGTGTGTGTGTGTGTGTGTTGTTGTTAGAAAGGAAATGCACTTCACTTCACATCACTTCTGGCAACTAGTAGTTAGTCTGCTATTTAGTCTGTTTTCCAGTGTGCCGCTGTGATCCCCACCTGAAGGATACCGGCCAGCACCATCTCATTTTAATATTTGTATATTGTGTATATTATATGTATATTATTTTTTTTGTACTTTACTATGTACATTACTATAAGTCAGTTATGGCACCCATGTCACTCCTGAACCATCCCTGGAAGGAGGGATCCCCTTCCACTCTGTGGTCTGTGAAGCCCTTTGAGACTGTAACTGTGATTAAGGGCTACACAAATTAAATGTACTTGACTTGACTTGCCTACCGTGTTGCACTTGTTGTAAGTGTCGCTGTAATGTAATGTCATGTATGGGATATCTATCCAAAGCCATTTACAGTATAGGGAGGACCAGAATGGCCAACGGAACAATAATAAATCAAATAACATTAAATAAACAATAAAACAAAAAATAAACATAGTTGTCATTACTAGCACTGCTATCTGCTACATGGTTCATCCCCGGCGGCTGCGAGTGGCCAGATTGCGGGGTATTATCGAGTCAAAAGCCAGGACTCTGTAATGCTGTACAGACGACACCCTGTTGTGTAAAACACAGGGTGTCTAAATTCTTTCCCCTGTGTGACGACCAGACGTGCAAACACACTGCTTATTATCAATCTCCTCTCACTGTTCATTTAAGGGGGCTTTAGGGATAGTGTTCTGTTGATGGAAAGGAACCCAGAGCTATATTGACTATATATAATTATCAATAAAGCAAAATAAAAATGTATAATATAATATTGAAAAAATAAAATTGCCTCATCCGCCAGGTTACCGGGCAGATAGAGGTACACATCAGAGAGAGAGAGAGAGAGAGAGAGAGAGAGAGAGAGAGAGAGAGAGAGAGAGAGAGAGAGAGAGAGAGAGAGAGAGAGAGAGAGAGAGAGAGAGAGAGAGAGAGAGAGAGAGACACAGACAGACAGACAGACAGACAGACAGACAGACAGACAGACAGACAGACAGACAGACAGAGAAAGTGGTTTTGAGAGAAAGAGTGTGAGAGCGAGAGTGTGTGAGAGAGTGAGAGAGAGAGCATGAGAGAGTGTCTAATATCGTTTTCACACTGCATACGGTATCGACTCCCGTATTAGTTAATTCGGGTGTCGATACCGTATTAGTTAGTGCGCATTGAATACACTTATGTTTACACTCTTATAATTCGCGTTTCGCTGCGCACTCGATACCAGGTTTTCGTTCACACACAATAGAGAAGCGAATGCGCATTAAATTGGGAGACTGGTTCGTTTTGTGTGAAGTGAGGCACATTAAACATTCTGTTCACACACACACGGGAAGCCAAACCCGTAGTAGTTTTATTGCTTTGCACCCAAACTAGTTACTTCGGGATCAAAACCACCGACCCCAAGGTGGATTAGTTAATGCACACTAGTTGGGTAGCGAATGCGCATTACTTGCCAGTGTGAAAGCAAAAGCGAAACGAGAGGGATAGAGAGAGAGAGAGAGAGAGAGAGAGAGAGAGAGAGAGAGAGAGAGAGAGAGAGAGAGAGAGAGAGAGAGAGAGAGAGAGAGAGAGAGAGAGAGAGAGAGTAGGCTAAGTGATGATGGAGAAGGGATGCAGAGAGGGAGGAACAAATTGACAGGAAAAGGAAGACACACAGACAGACTGACGAGACAGATTGAAAGAATACAGTCAGATGAGTGTGTGTGTGTGTGTGTGTGTGTGTGTGTGTGTGTGTGTGTGTGGTTGGACACCCCCCATTACATGTCTCACTGCAGTTTATGCTCATTAGCAGGTCGGTCCCTTTGAAGGTATCATCATGGTTCACATGCACACAAACACATACAGATTCACACACACAGATTCACACTGGCTCGCAAACACACACACACACACACACACACACACACACACAGGCAACGATTCACACGGACACGCAAACACACACAGACAAACACATACAGACACATGTGCTTGCAAACACACACACACACACACACACCACACACACACACACACACACACACACACACACACACACACACACACACACACATATCTGCACACACACTAGGGGTTTCACAACTACCAATATTTACTAGTCGACACGTTTTTCAAAATAGCAGTCGACTAGTCGACTAGTCGTTACGTCATAATAAAGACACACAAAGAGAGGTGTAAAACTGTATTTTATATTGGAACTCATACAGTTACATTACACACTGCATTTTAATTTGTGTTACATGGCTGAGTAAATAACAAACAGTAACTGGACTTAGTAAATAACAAACAGTAACTGGACTCACCAAAATCTACAGCAAAAAACTCTGTTTACATAAATGCCACGTAAATCCAGTGCGCAACAGCGCATTGCGCAACACTTTACTCGCTGTTCACGACTAGTTGACTAGGGCCTACAGCGCCGACTAGTGGTAAAGGTAGTCGACTAGTCGATTAGTTGGTGAAACCCCTAACACACACACACACACACACATATACACACAGTCCCAAGCCTCATACACACAAACACACGTACAGATGCACACACACTTGCGCACAAACAAGATTCACGCGTGCACACAGACAGAAAAATTACCACGCGCACGCAAACACACACACACACACACACACACACACACACACACACACACACACACACACACACATGCCTGCGCGCGCCGAAACAACACGGCCCGAAAAAACCCTGACGCTGGACCTTTTGTGTAATCACCGTTCCCCCTCTAATGACTTGGGCCCAGCTTCCCTGGGAGGACACTTCTCCACAATCCAACCATCCATAATGCATGAGGTCTTCTATGTGCTTCACGGGGACTTAAACACTCACTCACACACACACACACACACACACACACACACACACTCACTCTCTCTCCACGGCTGCTGTCTCCGGGCAGACCAGAGCAGCAAGAAAGATCAAACGCAGCGCCGAACGCAGCGACCGGGTCTGGAGGAGCGACCGCGTCCAACCCCACTTCCTGTGGAGGAGACGAAAAGGCCCGGCTGTACGGGAGAGAACCCAGGGGCCGGGCCGGGCTCGGGGGAGACTTTCAGTCTACGATGTGTGGACAGCGGTGAGGGCGGTGATGGAAATGGCTCTTGTGGAGTGGACATAAAAGTGATGCTGATGATAAAGATGATGATGATTCAAGTGATGATTGATGAGGATGAGGACGGTGACAACAAAGAAATGGATGAACACGGACGATACGGACGACGTTGAACCCGATGGTTGACGGTGTTTGTCGTCGACCACAACCCAGTGTTTCCTTCAAGGAACGTGTAGAGCCCTGGCTCTACACGTAGAGCCAGGGCGAGGAAAGGAAACGCACCCAGCAGTGTTGCAACACAACACAGAACCAAAACCAGAGCTAACCCAAGCGAATGTGTCCAAGATCAGAAGCAGAACAGCAGCAAAAAGGAACACATTTACTTTATCAAGAGAAATCCGTGTGACCTCTTGAATAACAATGGGTCACAATTAAAAGGCCGGGTGTGAACGAAACACTGTGGCCTCTGGTCCTATTAGAACAGAACAACCCCCCCCCCAACCGGTTCTCTCTCGCTGAAACCCTGAAACCCTCTGAACTGAAACCCCTGAAACCCTCTGAACTGAAACCCCTCTCTGACGTCCGCCTACGAGAGTAAGCTCTTCTACTTTAAATGCATCTCAGTAGCTGGGTTTCCGTCTAACAGTCGAAGCTAATTCTAAGCTAACTTTTGGAAGTTCGCACAAAACAAAAAAAAAGGAAAATGCGAATTTGTTGCGTTTCCATCAACTAGTTGGAGCGAACAAACTACGTCAGCGATCACCGATATCGGGTGGTGAAAGGAACGCTTGAGAAGAAGCCGACAGCGTAAGTCACGTGAGTTCAAAGTTCGGGCTACGTCAGAATGGATTCGGCAAAGTTGTTTCCATCTCCTTTTTTTTGCGATTCGAAACAACATTTTTGGGGAATCAGAGGAAGTGGATTCGATTTTGGCCCTTTCCATCAACATTTTCTAATGCGAAAAAAACAAAGACAAACAGACAAAGACAAACAGAAAAACTAAACGAAAAAGAACACCCAATATATCGCTAAGAGAGAGCTCTCCTCAAGTCAGCGCAGACCTCTGAACAGACGAGCCGTCTGCCGCCCCCTAAAACTCCCGCAGGAAAAAAGCAATACTTTAAACCGGATTGAAGTGTTGCATCTCAGGAGAGAAAGAGAGGGAGACAGGGGAAGCCACTCCTACGGAGCTCCGGGGTATACTATGCTAGTGATGAGCTGTCACATTAAAGGAGACCATCTTGTTAATCTTTTCTCTCTCTCTCTCTCTCTCTCTCTCTCTCTCTCTCTCTCTCTCATGCTCTCTCGCTTTCTTTTTTTTTCTCTCTCTCTCTCTCTCTCTCTCTCTCTCTCTCTCTCTCTCTCTCTCTCTCTCTCTCTCTCTCTCTCTCTCTCTCTCCTCTCTCTCTCTCTCTCTCTCTCTCTCTCTCTCTCTCTCTCTCATGCTCTCTCGCTTTCTTTTTTTCTCTCTCTCTCTCTCTCTCTCTCTCTCTCTCTCTCTCTCTCTCTCTCTCTCTCTCTCTCTGAGGCACCAGAGGATCTGTTCGTACTTCAAGGAGGAAGTAAACAGAATAAGCTCAGCTCGCAATTTGAGAGACAAATTGCCATCCTTGCAATTAATATTTACATAATAAGTCGAAAGG
>CM051005.1:17155362-17210362 GCA_027704905.1 Muraenolepis orangiensis | reverse complement strand
GGAGCAGTGGGCAGCTATTATTATTATTATTATTATAATTATTATAATTATTATTTTATTATTATTATTATTATTATTATTATTATTATTATTATTATTATTATTATTATTATTATATACAGCGGCCGGGGAGAGAGTGTAGGGGGTCTGGTGCCTTGCTCAAGGGCACCTCGGCAGTGCCCAGGTGTTTCGGGGACTTCCGGTTCCTAAACCGAGTCCCAACAGACTATAGAGCCATCCTGCCGCCCCAACATATCTCTATCTAAATGTCTCTGTCTCTGTGGTCTGCAGAGCCGGAGTTAAACAGGCCTTCTAGGGGGGTGTGTTTGGCCTCCGTTCCGGCAGCAGACTCTCCAGAGGGAAGCTATGGTGCTGAGGGGCCGTGATGGTGGAGGTTTTGGGGGAGGAGGGTGGGGGTGGTGGGGGTGGAGCTGACTGAGCTATAGTTACTGCGGTACTCCCGAGAAACCCGGACGCTAAATCCAACCCACAGCTGGTCCTCTCTCTCTCTCTCTCTCTCTCTCCTCTCCTCTCTCTCTCTCTCTCCTCTCTCTCTCTCTCTCTCTCTCTCTCTCTCTCTCTCTCCCTATTGTGTATCACTTTCTATTGTGTTCTTCTACAGTTGTTTGTTTTCTCTCTCACACACACACACACACACACCACACACCACACCCCACACACACACACCACACCACACACCACACACCACGTTGTGTGTGTTTTCAATCTGTCCATCCTTGATGGGTATCTCTATACCTCTCTCTCTCTCTCTCTCTCCTCTCTCTCTCTCTCTCTCTCTCTCTCTCTCTCTCTCTCTCTCTCTCTCCCTATTGTGTATCACTTTCTATTGTGTTCTTCTACAGTTGTTTGTTTTCTCTCTCACACACACCCACCACACCACACACACACACACACACACACACACACACACACACACACACACACACACACACACACACACGTTGTGTGTGTTTTCAATCTGTCCGTCCTTGATGGGTATCTCTATACCTCTCTCTCTCTCTCTCTCTCTCTCTCTCTCTCTCTCTCTCTCTCTCTCTCTCTCTCTCTCTCTCTCTCTCTCTCTCTCTCTCTCTCTCTCTCTCTCTCTCTCTGTCTTTGTCTCCCCCATTAAAATGTCCCTTTGGGGATAAATAAAGTCCTCTCTATCCATCTCTATCGCTCTCTGTGTTTTGGGCCTTCACACCCAACCGTCTCCGTCTGGACGCTGGGCCCAACCCACCACCGGGGGACACTGGCCACAGCTGCACCTCAGTGACACAGAGGCCCAGACACACACGTAAGTGATGGTGGAGATGAGTGATGTGTCGATTTGTGAACGTGTGCAAGTGTGTGTGTGTGTGTGTGTGTGTGTGTGTGTGTGTGTGTGTGTGTGAGTGTGTGTGTGTGTGTGTGTCAAAAAAGGAGAGATTTAAAGATAAACAGCATGTGACAAGGCATGATGTCCTAAAAGCGAGCACAGTCTGTATTTTTATCAGTGGTTTAGTTTGTTTTTCTATTGTGGCTGGCACAGCTTCCAAGGCTTGGTGGTCCCTACGCTCATGAAAAAACAATTGAAATGTAATATTGTTTGTTAGCCATATATATATATATATATATATATATACAATACCATTTGCCTTGCCTGCTGGTGATGAGTATTATAGTGTTGTTGCATGGAGTGTTATTTGGTCTCTTTAAATCGGTTACAGTAAACGCAGTCATAGCGACAACAACAATTGACTATAGCCACTTTCTCTCTTTCATTAAGCCTTTTAACTAGTCCGAAGAATGGACATTGTGCAAAACGATACCAAACGACCTCCCCTTCCCGAGTGGAAGCACACTAACCCAGTCCATAACACTTCCTGCCTTCCTTCCTTGGTGGCAGCTCACTACCCCCCCCCCCCCACACACACACACACACACACACACACACACACACACTGCGTCTCTATGTCATGTTACCACAGCCATATAGTGTTACAAAATCTGCAGATTTTGATTAGGTTTACAAAAAAAAACAATATCCCTGTTTCTCTTGGTGCCTACACACGTTGGGATTGAAATTTGGTCTGTAGAGGAGAGATAGGGAGAGAGAGAGAGAGAGAGAGAGAGAGAGAGAGAGAGAGAGAGAGAGAGAGAGAGAGAGAGAGAGAGAGAGAGAGAGAGAGAGAGAGAGAGAGAGAGAGAGAGAGAGAGAGTGTAAGAGGGTGTGTGTGTGGGAGGAACAGAACATTTAAGATAAATAGAAGTATAGAGGTAAAAAATAAATAGAGAGAGAGGGAAATATAGAGGGAGGTAGAGAGTGAAGAGAAGAGAGGGAGAAAGATAGAGAGAGAGAGAGAGAGAGAGAGAGAGAGAGAGACAGAGAGAGAGAGAGAGAGAGAGAGAGAGAGAGAGAGAGAGAGAGAGAGAGAGAGAGAGAGGGGAGAGAGAGAGAGAGAGAGAGAGAGAGAGAGAGAGAGAGAGAGAGAGAGAGAGAGAGAGAGAGAGAGAAGAGAGAGGAGAGAGAGAGAGAGAGAGAGAGAGAGAGAGAGAGAGAGGGAGAGAGAGAGAGAGAGAGAGAGAGAGAGAGAGAGAGGGAGAGAGAGAGAGGGAGAGAGAGAGAGAGAGAGAGAGAGAGAGGAGCTTAGCTGAAGAAGCCAAGCGTCCACCGAGCAGCAGAACGAACGCTTCACCATCCAGACACATATTTTTTCACTCTCTCTCTACCGAGAAGAAAAAAAGAAAAGAAAAAACATTCCTTCTATTTTTAGAACCACTCTGCCGTACAGGACCGGAAAAGAAAGCCAAGTGAAAGAACCCAGCGGAGTCGTGTTTACCGAGACACACAACTTCCACTCACACAACGACAGGTAGCAGAAAGGAAACCATGTTTTTAAAACCTTTACGACGGCTTCGGGGGGTTGCTTCGGGGGGGGGGGGGGGGGTCAACATACTGTCATACAGATTACAGTATGGACGTGGATGTATATATCCAGAGCAAACTTGCAGTGAGTTCAGATCCAGGTCACTAATAAGCAGGTACTAAGATTCACCCGAAACCCTAGAAATCGAGAATTGAACGGTTGCCAACACTGATTGTTCATTAAAACTTTCCAGTAGAATATCTACAGTATGAGGGGAATATCTACAGTATGAGGGGAATATATACAGTATATGGGAATATTTACAGTATGAGGGGAATATCTACAGTATATGGGAATATCTATAGTATAGGGGTATATCTACATTATAGGGGAATATCTACAGTATAGGGGTATATCTACAGTATGAGGGGAATATATACAGTATATGGGAATATTTACAGTATGAGGGGAATATCTACAGTATAGGGGAATATATACAGTATATGGGAATATCTATAGTATAGGGGAATATCTACAGTATAGGGGTATATCTACAGTATGAGGGGAATATATACAGTATAGAACAATATCTACAGTATAGGGGTATATCTACAGTATAGGGGTATATCTACAGTATAGGGGAATATCTACAGTATAGGGGTATATCTACAGTATAGAACAATATCTACAGTATAGGGGTATATCTACAGTATAGGGGAATATCTACAGTATAGGGGAATATCTACAGTATAGATCAATATCTACAGTATAGGGGTATATCTACAGTATAGAACAATATCTACAGTATAGGGGTATATCTACAGTATAGGGGTATATCTACAGTATAGAACAATATCTACAGTATAGGGGTATATCTACAGTATAGAACAATATCTACAGTATAGGGGTATATCTACAGTATAGGGGTATATCTACAGTATAGAACAATATCTACAGTATAGGGGTATATCTACAGTATAGAACAATATCTACAGTATAGGGGTATATCTACAGTATAGGGGAATATCTACAGTATAGAACAATATCTGCAGTATAGGGGTATATCTACAGTATAGGGGAATATCTACAGTATAGAACAATATCTGCAGTATAGGGGTATATCTACAGTATAGGGGGATATCTACAGTATATATTCTCCTGGTGGTGGATGGTGGTAGTGATGAGGATGGTGATATAGTGTCAGTCACTCTCGAGGTATGTGAACACAACACAACACACTGACAGACCATGTAGTAAAGCATGGAGGTGGTCCACGTCCGACCAAAGCCGAAGTCCGGGCCTCTGAGGAATGTTTATAACCTGTAAAAGCAGTGTGCTGCCCTTCAACTAAAGTAATACAAACGTAATGCATAATCAATATTTATTGGCTATATATCTGCTGCGGGATGTAATGGCCAGCGATGGCGACAGGGAATTGTTTGTGGCTGTGTTTTTTTACACACACGCCCGCACACACACACGCACGCACGCACACACACATACACACACACACACACACACACACACACACACACACACACACACACACACACACACACACACCTTGCTCGTTTTGTCATCTATGGTAATTGTCAGGCAGAGCTAGGATGTGTTAATTAAAATGTCAGAGCTGTGAGAACCCAACGAAGACCAAAGAAACGCACATTCTTCACCCAGTCATCCACACGGTTGACGATAGCCATTAGTGGTCCTCAGTTGATAACGCTTCAGTTAAATGTTCTCACATTGTCTGCTTCTGTATAATAGACCCACAGTGTGGGGTTTAGAACAGGGCCTTGTTACACATTACAAGTCTCTCTCTCTCTCTCTCTCTCTTTTCCTATCTCTCTCCCTTCCTCTGTCTCCCTCTTCCTATCTCTCTGTGTCTCTCCCTCTCTCTTCCTATGTCTCTCTCCCTCTCTCTTCCTAGCTCCCTGCGTCTCTCCCTGTGTCTCCTTCTTCCTATCTTCATGTGTGTCTCTCTCTTTTCCTATCTCTGTCTCTCCCTCTCTCCCTTTGTCTCTCTCCTCTCCCATCTCTATGTGTCTCTCCCTCTCTCTCCTATCTCTATGTGTCTCTCCCTCTCTCTTCCTATCTCTATGTGTCTCTCCCTCTCTCGTCCTATCTCTATGTGTCTCTCTCTCTCTCTTCCTATCTCTATGTGTCTCTCCCTCTCTCTTCCTATCTCTATGTGTCTCTCCCTCTCTCTTCCTATCTCTATGTGTCTCTCCCTCTCTCTTCCTATCTCTGTGTCTCCCCCTCTCTCTTCCTATCTCTATGTGTCTCTCCCTCTCTCTTCCTATCTCTATGTGTCTCTCCCTCTCTCTTCCTATCTCTGTGTCTCCCCTCTCTCTTCCTATCTCTATGTGTCTCTCCCTCTCTCTTCCATCTCTATGCGTCTCTCCCTCTCTCGTCCTATCTCTGTGTCTCTCCCTCTCTCTTCCTATCTCTATGTGTCTCTCCCTCTCTCTTCCTATCTCTATGTGTCTCTCCCTCTCTCTTCCTATCTCTGTGTCTCTCCCTCTCTCTTCCTATCTCTATGTGTCTCTCCCTCTCTCGTCCTATCTCTGTGTCTCTCCCTCTCTCTTCCTATCTCTATGTGTCTCTCCCTCTCTCGTCCTATCTCTATGTGTCTCTCCCTCTCTCTTCCTATCTCTATGTGTCTCTCCCTCTCTCTTCCTATCTCTATGTGTCTCTCCCTCTCTCTTCCTATCTCTATGTGTCTCTCCCTCTCTCTTCCTATCTCTATGTGTCTCTCCCTCTCTCGTCCTATCTCTATGTGTCTCTCCCTCTCTCTTCCTATCTCTATGTGTCTCTCCCTCTCTCTTCCTATCTCTATGTGTCTCTCCCTCTCTCTTCCTATCTCTGTGTCTCTCCCTCTCTCTTCCTATCTCTATGTGTCTCTCCCTCTCTCTTCCTATCTCTATGTGTCTCTCCCTCTCTCTTCCTATCTCTATGTGTCTCTCCCTCTCTCTTCCTATCTCTATGTGTCTCTCCCTCTCTCTTCCTATCTCTATGTGTCTCCCCCTCTCTCTTCCTATCTCTATGTGTCTCTCCCTCTCTCTTCCTATATCTATGTGTCTCTCCCTCTCTCTTCATATCTCTGTCTCTCCCTCTTTCTTCCTATATCTATGTGTCTCTCCCTCTCTCTTCATATCTCTGTCTCTCCCTCTCTCTTCCAATCTCTATGTGTCTCTCCCTCTCTCTTCCTATCTCTATGTGTCTCTCCCTCTCTCTTCCTATCTCTATGTGTCTCCCCCTCTCTCTTCCTATATCTATGTGTCTCTCCCTCTCTCTTCCTATATCTATGTGTCTCTCCCTCTCTCTCCTTCTGTCATATTCTTTATATCTCTATGTCTCTCCCTCTCTCTTCTATATCTCTCTCTATGTCTCTCCCTCTCTCCCCTGTCTTCCTCTTTCTATATATCTGTGTCTCTCCCTCTATCTTCCTATCTCTCTCTCTCTTCCTTTCTATCTGCCTCTCTTTCCATCTTTCTCTCTCTTCCTATCTATCTCCCTCTCTCTTCTCCCTCTCTCTTCCTATCTCTCGGTGTCTCTCCCTCGCTCCCTCTTACTATCTCTCTGTGTCTCTCCCTCTCTCCCTCTTTCTATCTCTCTGTGTCTCTCCCTCTCTCTCCTATGTCTCTCTCTCTCTCTCTTCCTATCTCTCTGTGTCACTCCCCCTCTCTGTTCTCTCTCTCTCTCTCTCTCTCTCTCTCTCTCTCTCTCTCTCTCTCTCTCTCTCTCTCTCTCTCTCTCTCTCTCTCTCTCTCTCTCTCTCTCTCTCTCTCTCTCTCTCTCTCTCTCTCTCTCTCTCTCTCTCTCTCTCTCTCTCTCTCTGTCTCTGTCTCTGTCTCTGTCTCTCTCTGAAGCTTACTCTACCCCACAATGTATTTCTGGTGCCAGAGCTCACCTCTCGAAACACAGGAAATGAAAAGTGGGCGTGCAAGAACAACATCAAGGTGTGTTTCTCTCAGAAGATGCTTGGTGTCTGTGTGATGTTATGTCCCAATGATGCCGGTGTCGATAAAGTTGCCTTCTTTGAGTGAGTACACACACACACACACACACACACACACACACACACCACACACACACACACACACCACACACACACACACACACACACACACACACACACACCACACACTTTCTCTTGCCTCATTCTGACTGTTTTGTCGTGTTTTGAAGGTTGTTTATGTTTACCTGTCGGTTTCTTTGTACTGTTTTATGGGTTAGGGTTTGGGTTATGGTTAAGCTAAGCATATCCCTTTTTATTTTTTAATTGTATCGTTGTAATCGTTTAATTCTTTGTTCTATTCTTTTTTTAACAACTTGACTTGTGGAGAACTTTGTGACTCTGTGAAAGACTGCTACTTAATACACTTAACTTGACACGCACACGCACAAGCACACACACGCATGCGTACACGCACGCACGCACGCACGCACGCACACACACACACACACACACACACACACACACACACACACACACACACACACACACACACACACACACACACACACACACACGCACACACACAAAACTTTTCACCTTACCTAAACTCCGGAAGCGAGTTGGCCCTTAATCCATAGAACCCCGCCGACAAGGTGAGCAGCCAGTAGGGCACGAAGGCACCGTGCTCGCACTCCAGGTATGGAGCGGACCACTTGATCTGACTTTTGTCCAGAAAGTAACCACGCGTCGCGGCCACCGCCGCCTCGCTCGAGTGGCCCGCTTGGGCCCCTTTTTTCGGTCTCTTCTGGTCCCTGAACTCGTTGAACCACTCGGACTCGGGGCCCCTGTTCTTCAGGTGGTGGCGGTGGTGGTGGCCGACGCCCGAGAGGTCCCGCAAGACCACCTCCTTCCCGCGCCGCGTGGCCTGGAGGAACACGTGAGGAGGAGGCTCGCCGTCGTCCGCGTGGAACGCCAGCACCGAGCGGTGGATTTTGGGGTCCCCCTCGAGGACGCTCCGGACCAGCGCGTGGTACCAGTGGACGTCCCGGCGCGCCGTGTGCTCCCGCGACCTGTTGCGGTTCTGGAGGACCGCGTTGAGGAGGTTGGCGGCGTGCGCCACGGTGTCCAGCACGCCGTGCAGGGAGTAGTGCGAGGCGATGTGCGCGCCGCCCCCCCGCAGGCTGCTCAGCTCGTACCTCCGCGAGCAGTTCACCTGCCTCAGGGCGGACGGGTCGCCGGTGTGCAGGAAGGCGGTCACCACCCGCGGCAGGTCCTCCTCGATCGTGTGCGCCACCATGGCGCGCTCGGTGGTGGCGGCGCCCCCCGCGTAACTCGTAGTGGGGTGGAGGTGGTGGTGGTGGTGGTTGTGGTGCGGCGGTGAAGCGCTGAAGACCGCGGGGTTCTTGGCGCGCGTCTCCGCGTCTTTGTCGTTGTCCGACCACTCTACGTAGCCGTAGTTGGTGGCCAAAGCGAGTCCCGCTTGCAAAAGCAGAGAGACGGCTAAAAAAGCCATCGTTTCCCGTTGTTGTAGTATCACAGGACGAGGAGAGAAACCGGTGGCACTTAATGTCGATGATGTTTGACGAGCATAACTCGGAAAATCGGACTCCTCCTCTCGTTACCTTAGACAAAAATAAGCAACACGTTGCAAATTCACTCCGGGTGTATAACGGCGTCCATTATTTCGTAAAGGCCTACAGGCATATAAATACAAAATAAAGGGTATACATGTTCATCGTGCGTTGTTGTTATCTTTTGTTAGAATAAAAGAAGACACGGAATTCTTCCCTTCCTCCTTTCCGTTTGCCGTTTATTCCTTCACCGTCTCATCCTAAACCGACCGAACCAGAACCCCCCAACTAGAGGCGGGGGAAAAAACAATAACAAATCGAATAATCGCCCTGAGCGAGCGCTCGAGCCTTCCAGTCGTCATACCATACGAGACGGTATCCACGTGAGCGAGGAGGGAGACAGCTACATCGCTATGGAAGCAGCGCCGCCCTCCCCCCTCCCCCTCCCCCTCCCCTTCCCCTCCCCGTGTAGCGCGCGCTCATAGGCCGCCGAAAAGGGTCGCCCACGAGGATGTGTGGGTTTCCCCCACCCGCCCACCCCCCGTTACCGGTCTGCTTCACGCCACCTGTTGAGGGTAGCTGGTAGGTGGAGGTGGAACGCGGCAGAACGGAGGAGGAGGCAGGAGGGCAGGAGCTGTCCGGTGCTGAAAGTAAAAAGCGCGTGTTGGTGGACTCTGGGGGAGGGAGGGGAGTGGGGGGATGGAAGTGAGCGTTAATTAGAACGTGTCTAAAGATAGAGAATATAAATAGAGCACGGGAAGAAAACAGTGTACAGTGTATACGGCGCGCGTGTTCACATATTTCCAGGCGGGTAAAACCAGCGTGTCCAGCCGGGGTTAACGGCAGGTGGTTGATGACGACGTGACACCCGGGGCGCAGCACACAACCCGGTGGCCCGCTAGTGGTCCGTGATCGGCAGCGCCTCGCGGCGGCCTATACAGGCCTGCACGCATCAGAAATGCTGATGCGTTCAGCGATACAATCCGACAGCATAAAGAGAGCGAGGGACACACCGCTTAGCCTAGCAGTCAGTCAGTCAGTGTGGACGGGTTAACACACACACACACACACACACACACACACACACACACACACACACACACGCATGCACGCACACGCACGCACACATACACACGCACGCACACATACACATTCCCACACACACACACGATCATGAATATTTGATGGTTATTTACCGTTTAATTTGCATGCTTTACAACTCCGCGGCTGTAGGCAGCTGCTATAGGGGCCGCTGTGCTGCTGGGTCATGTGATTTAGCCTACACCATGTCTATCTCCTACTGGTTATTTTATAATTGATCAAATGATTAGAGGCCGTTACACAGTACGTTCAAGCAATGAGCCATTCTTCTTTTTAGAATAAATATACAGCTGAATATATACAGCTGAACTGTGTAGTTGAGATATCTGAATACAGTTGTTTTTTGCATATTGAGATTGTTGGAATTTTAAATGACTGATGTAATAATCGCTGAATATTACATCCTCATATGAGAGGCTGACAGGTGTGAAATCGAGTGTCACATGAATGCACGATCTGTCGCACACACGTTTGCTTTCTTTTCATGTCTTTTCAGCTTTTTCTTCCATCTTGGTCTTTACCGCCCTCTGGTGGTGAACGTGTTCATTTCCCACGCCTCATTGCCTTTCAAATAGGCTATTCGTCTTTTTTATTTATATTAGTCTCATTATAGGTAGAGATGACAGTTTGTATGCGATGATATTACGACCCTTTCAATTAACTCAAGCTCATTCTTCCAGTTCATGCATTCTAGGCTGCTACTACTTTCCATCGGCATTTGGGAGACACTGTTGAACACAGTGTTTTAGCGGACCTACTGTGCTACAGAATGTTCACGTTAAGCTGGCTTGATTTTATGGATTGTAGATTTTCTTAGCAGCAGTTTCCAGCAGGTCAGAGTAGCAAAGGCTCTCCCCAGAAGTGTTATGTTTTACCATCTGTTTTGTTTACTTTATACAATCAATAGCACTCTTGCAATAGCACTTCCCCTAATTGGCACTTTATTAAGTATGCAGATGACACTGCCTTGGTGAGCCTCCCATATGATCGGGAGGAGCAGCATGGGCCAGTTCTTGACTACTTCCTGAATTGGTGTTAGTTGTCAAGCTTTAGTCCTAAACACTTGTAAGGAGATGTCCATTGCTTTTGGAAAGCTGCAATCCTCTCGCTCTATTGTTATCGATGAGGAATCCAATCCAATCTGTTCCACATAACAAGTGCTTTGGCATTGTGTTCGCTCGTAAACTTAACTAGAACGTTTGGAGTTGGACTGACCTGCGCTCCAGGACACAGGATCACAGGACACTTTGATCCAGGATCAAATTGTCAATCCAAACGTACGCTCTCATTCAGTCTAAGGGCCAAAGCATTCGGGAATACTTTGGTCGAAGGATATTCTTCCCAGCAACCCAGAAAAATATCTGATTGGTTGCATTGTTTTTCCAACACAAAACCACTCAAATGCGTAGTGCATGGACTGAGAAAGACAAACAAATCAACGTAACACTGTAATACAAAAGATAACAACACAGATACGATTCTCATTGAATCAGTTTATATAAATTTTATTCAATTTTATTAATACAATTAATTGTTGTTTCATCTGAGAGTTCCAGGGTCTTCTCTGAATACCTTGAAGGCCCTGACGCTTCACCACTGTTTATATATATATATATATATATATATATATATATATATATATAATAAAAATTAAACTACATTTGTCTTTTTGTTGCGGACTGTATATTCAAGATTCAAGAGACTTTATTTATCCCGAGGGAAATTAAGGTACAACAGTTGAAACAGGGGGAATAAATGCACACAAAAATATACAATACCTAAAACTAAATAACAACAAACTAAACTAAACTAGTATAAACAAAATATAACTAAATGAAATCTAAATGTATAGACAGACAAATTGCACAATTTACAGTATTATTACAGTAATATGTGGGTATATACAATATACAACAATACGTATAGTGCAAATTGGCAGTAGTAAAATACTAATAAATAATTCAGATGAGTGACAAGTGAAAAGGGAAAAGTGAAATTGAATTTACAGTGCAAAATTACAGTGAAAGGATTTACAGTGCGTTGACCTCAGGTCACTGAGTCTCCACTGTCCCTCTCACGACCCGAGGTAGATGAATTAAAGAGTCTGATGGCCACAGGAAGAAAGGACTTCCTGTGGCGTTCTGTGGTGCACCTGGGTGGAATGAGTCTGTTGCTGAGTCCGGCCCTTCCTCACACGTGAAGCGGCGCAGATCCTGGTCCAAGCGCTCGTCATCACCCGCCTCGACTACTGCAACTCTCTCCTGGCGGGACTCCCCGCCTCTGCAACCAAGCCCCTCCAACGCATCCAGAACGCAGCAGCACGCCTGGTATTCAACCTACCGAAATTCTCCCACGTGACCCCTCTCTTCCGCGATCTCCACTGGCTTCCGGTAAATGCTCGCATCAAATTCAAGACTCTGGTGCTGACCTTTAGGGCAGTCAATGGAACTGCCCCGGCCTACCTCCAGGCGTTGGTCAAACCCTACATCCCAGCCAGAGCGCTCCGCTCAACTTCTGCCAGGCGACTTGTTCGACCTTCACTAAGGTCAACCAAACATCGCTCGTCCAAGACCCAGCTCTTCACAGCTCTGGCCCCACAGTGGTGGAATGAACTCCCGTCTCATGTCAGGACGGCAGAGTCCCTCGCCAGCTTCCGCAAGAGACTCAAGACCCACCTGTTCAGAGTCCACCTGGACTCTCCTTTGTGAAAACCCTAAACTTGCTTAAAGTCCTGACATTAATAGCTCTTAGCATGTTGTATATGTTAGCAAGTGTATGTCCTTAATGTTGTTAACACGCTCTTATCACAGCTACTTAAGCAGGTGACCTAGCAGTACGAAATTGTGTTATTCATCTTGTCAATATGAATACTACAGTGAACTGCTGTATTTATATGTTTGCGTACCCCAGTGTTATGCTATTGTCTGCTTCAACTAATGTACACCTTGTAAGTCGCTTTGGATAAAAGCGTCTGCCAAATGCCCTAAATGTAAATGTAAATGTAAATGTTGCTGAAGGTGCTTCTGTATGAGGTCAGCACCTGATGGAGAGGGTGAGAGTTGTTGTCAAGGATACTACGCAGCTTGCGCAGCATCCTCCTCTCAGACACCACCAACAAGGAGCCTTCCTGACAATCCTGCTGATCTTGTTGGTGTCTGCTGACCTCAACCTGCATTCCCAGCACACAACACCGGAGAAGATGGCACTGGCTACCACCGACTGGTAGAACATCTTCAGCATCGTGTTACAAACGTTGAAGGACCGGAGCCTCCGCAGGAAGTAGAGACGGCTCTGGCCCTTCTTGTACACGGCCTCAGAGTTCTTGGCCCAGACCAGTTTGTTGTCCAGGTGAACTCCCAGGTATTTATATTCCTGAACAACTTCTGTGGACACACCCTTGATGTAAATGGGTGTGGGGGTAGATTTCCTCCTGCGGAAGTCCACCACCATCTCCTTCGTCTTGTCTGTGTTGAGCTGCATGTGGTTCAGCTCACACCACTCAACGAAGGAGTCCACGACGCCCCTGTACTCCTCATCGTTTCCCTCGCTGACACAACCAACACCCGTCGTCCGAGAACTTCTGCAGGTGGCAGGACACAGAGTTGAACTGGAAGTCTGAGGTGTATAGGGTGAACAGGAATGGGGTCACCAGTGCTGCTGACCACAGTGTCAGACACACAGTCCTGCAGTTTGACAAATTGTGGATGACCGGTCAAATAGTCATATACTTTAATTAGTATTGAATGAGTATGAATTGTGATGCACATTAAGAACACACGGAGGGTGCAGAGCGCTCTCTCTGAGCCGCCATAAATGTAACGTTCTTCTTTGGCCAAATCTGTACCTTACCTACTGTATGTGTGTGTGTGTGTAAAGAATATGCTGATATGGGTTATGAAACATAACCAGTAGTCAATGTGCAAGCAGACAGTTGAATGGTGAATTTATGCTACTCTGTTGAATTCATATATTTGTAAATCTGACTAAGAAAGAGTCAGTGCCTCCCCAGCCACGAACCTCACCGCACGTCACTGATACATAATACAATTATATTTAATATATGGACAAATTAAAGAATGTTTCCATCTGAAGAGAGAGGAATACAAATGGCAAAAAACACGGGCATGGTCTTAATTACTATGATGTGTTCTGTAACGCTGTTATGATTACTTCTTTTATGATTTGTTAATTGTTTGTAAGGAGTAATACGTTCATTATTTGAAAGTTAAAGCCCTTAATGAAAGTCAGCCTTAGACTAGTAATTTTAAATGTCTTGGTTTATTAGGACTATGCCACATAGTTGTACTGTTCATAGGACTATATCTTGTTATTGTTGTTACTGTTCATCTTGTTACTGTGAGTAGTAGGACTATGTCTTGTTATTATTCATCTTGTTACAGTTCATAGTCATAGGACTATGTCTAGTTACTGTTCATAGTCATAGTGTAGAAGCCATTTCACTGTTTAGTATAATTATTAGTTGTAGCTTATTATTGTATTTGATTATTGTATTTGCTTATAAGTATCAGGAGTTATTGTTTCCATATGTTGTTTATTATTTTGGTCACTAGGGGGACTTCACACAGGTAGACCTCACTCATAGGTATTTAGGTAGGCTGCTAATGGGGTTATGGAGTGCACCTGGTGGACATACGGTTTTTACCATCTCGTAGTAACATCTCAGTCAGCTGCTTGAATAAGGAATTGTTTGCCTGATCTACTTGGAATAAACGAACAACAAAACGTGAGAATCCTTGTGGACAGTGAAACTTCTTTGCCAGCATACATGATGCGTAAGATCTTTGTTCTAATGGTGCGCCAAGTATTGGCTTTATAGTTGCAAGTAACCAGCCAATACACATAGGACTATGTCTTATTACTGTTTTACTGTGTTACTTGTTACTGTTCATAGTCATAGGATTATGTCTTGTTACTGTTCATCTTGTTACTGTTCATAAACATAGGACAATGTCTTACTGTTGTTACTGTTCATCTTGTTAGTGTTTATGGTCATAGGACAATGTCTTGTTAATGTTCATCTATTTACTGTTAACTGTTCTGAAAGCTTTTAGGATAAATTCCTATGAATGATGAATGCTGTCAAGTTGAGTCAACATGCAATTAGAATAAAATGACTTGAAAAAGTCTTAAAGTATATAATTGGTATTAACATGATTCAAATGTAAATGTGTTTCTGTTTATACAACTAGTTCCAATTTAAGTCAGCCTTAGACTGGTCATATTAAAGGTCTGGGTTTATTAGGACCCATGCCACATCTTTTTACTATTCATAATCATAGGACTATGTCTTTATACTGTTGTAACTGTTCACCTTGTTACTGTTCATAGTCATAGGACTATGTCTTTATACTGTTGTAACTGTTCACCTTGTTACTGTTCATAGTCATAGGACTATGTCTTTATACTGTTGTAACTGTTCACCTTGTTACTGTTCATAGTCATAGGACTATGTCTTTATACTGTTGTAACTGTTCACCTTGTTACTGTTCATAGTCATAGGACTATGTCTTTATACTGTTGTAACTGTTCACCTTGTTACTGTTCATAGTCATAGGACTATGTCTTTATACTGTTGTAACTGTTCACCTTGTTACTGTTCATAGTCATAGGACTATGTCTTTATACTGTTGTAACTGTTTATCTTGTTACAGTTCATCAGTTTACTAGGACTGTCTTTTTACTGTTCATGCACAGTTCATAGTCATAGGACTGTGTCTTGTTGTTGTTGTTGTTGACCGTGTGTGAGCATGCCTATGCGGGATTGTTTAATGTGATATGATGATTAAAGGCCTCGTGATGATGCTGCGGACCAATTTCCAACTGGAGTGTCTGCATAACGACACGACTCCAACAGAGTCTACCTGGACCGGGTGCTCAGGTGTAAAGTGGGTGGGGCTAATATTAGCAGACGCATCGCCATGACAGCCAGGCGGCGACTGTTGTATTCATCCAGTATGACAAAAAGATATCGCAGGTCCTTAATGGCAAATTGACCTCGACTATGTTGACATTCAGACACATTTAGACACAAACACAAAACAGGTTAACAACTTGGCCTACCTTACAATATGATGTGTTAAGGACTACGTATTTGTTTAATCTATTTTATCTGTCTTATTTAAATCTATAAAACTATTAAATGATTTGACTGTACATGCAATTTTACCATGTCTGTAAAGGGCCTTGGGTGTCCAGAAAAGCGCTATATAAAAATGGAATGTATTATTATTATTATTATTATTACTATTACATCCTAATTCCCAGAGCGGTTCAGGGTGAGATCAATTTTTTTTTCTCTTATTTTATAGATTCATGAGATGCACTTTTGGTCCGGATAAACACATGGAATATAATCAAATGTCTTCCCTAAAATGCTCGTAATGTGTGAGGATAATGGGGGCGGCCTACAGGAATAACAAGGTGACGTGTTCCCAGAATAGTCCCAGTGGGAGGTGTAACCATGGGTGTAACTAGGGCGCCCCCGCTAGCACCGCAACAAGTATGGCCTAATGGGCTACATCATCAGAATACAACATGTTGGGCGCACAAAAACGATTAGTTCCTGCTGGTAATATATATATATATATATATATCGAGTCGAATTCTAAGTATATATATATACGCTGTGTGGGAGAGAAATAAATAAATATATATATATATTGTATGTTGAATAGGGTGTCTGTTAGTCAACCAATCGACCAAACACTGATGTGAAGTGGAAGAAGGTTCCGCTTTACAAACGTATTGGACGTTTTTATATTGACATTCAATATTATTTTGCGATACCATGATACTATGATTTTATTTTATTTTTAAAGCTAGCCGTTTTAATAAATGCAAATGTCAAAGTAAGGGTGGAGGAGGTGAATGTGAAACACATTGTTGTGTGTTCTGACATTCAGGTCAGGCGTTGTCATAGTTGGCCCGCCTTTATTGTGAAATGTGGGACGCCCCGGTGAACAAACACACGCTCTCCAAACATGGCGTCTGAAAGGAGTATGTCATTGGTGAAAGGTCTGCCCACGCCCCGTAAGTCCTCCAGCTCGAGCTCAGACACCGACACTGTCACACTGGATATACGGTAAGTGCTATGAATATGGTACTCACCGCAGTGTAACACAGTTCTAGTGTAGGCTACTTACTAAGGTGCATCTGTGAGAAGCTAATATTTAAAAAAAACACCACTTTCACTTTTTTTACTTTTCAAAATTGAAGCACTTGCACGGCTGCTTCAATTTTGAAGTCAAGGGGAGGTTGTTGAAGGTGAAGGCCCTCATCCCCTGACTGTACGAAGCATATTAAAAATGTCGCATCGTCCTGTCAACAAGCCGACAGTCACTCCGGTCCCAAAGGGACGCTCCCGGGGCTCCCGTGCACACTAATGGTTCCCTCAGGGGCCATTCGTTACACAGCGATGTGTCACCACCAGTGACATCCGTCTCGTCTATCCCTCTCTTCGGTCTTGCTCTTGTCTTGTCTCTGTCTGTCTGTCTGTCTTTCTGTCTGCCTGTCTGTCTGTCTGTCTGTCTGTCTGTCCATCTCGTCGTCCGTCTGTCGTCTGTTTACTTACTGTCCATTCTACTGTGTCTCGATTCGACATTCGTTGTCCAGCAGATGGCGGCAGAGCAACACTTTCAGAGCGGTAATGCTAACTACTATATATCATAGCGTGATTACACCGTAGCGCCTCCTATTCTTCTTAACAAGAAAGAACGAGGCTACATTGCACCTTTGCCCTTTGATGCAGTCAATATTAATGTCCTTTCCCGACACAGAAGACAAGATAGGCTTCGGAATCGGAAGGAATTTAAATATTTACATTCTGGTCAAATCTAGTCAGTCTTGTTGGTCTTGTCAGACTGTTATGCATACCATTAGTAGTTGTAATAATACCTATACTAATGAATGGAGGAGGGAATTCGAGAGGTACGTCAAGGATTGTGGGCCATCACATAAATGCAAATGCTTTGACATTTTCTTGGCACCTTGAGCTAAATGAACCATACACACACACAGTATCACATCAGCATGTAATAAGCTCCTTTAAAGTGATGTACTGTATGTATTAAAATTCTATCACCTGTCTGTCTGTTCATTATCTCTCGCACACACACACACCACACACACACACACCACACACACACCACACACACACACACACACACACACCACACACACACCACACCACACACACACTCCTGGAAATGTTCTTGCCCTCATGAGAGGAATTTAAAACAAGTGGATTCTGTGTCTTTCTATTTTTTTTCCATTTTCCTAATCAGTTTCCATGTCCTGCAGGGATTCTCTGTCCACACACACAGACACACACACACACACACACACACACACACACACACACACACACACACACACACACACACACACACACACACACACACACACACACACACACACACACACACACACACACACACACACACAGAGCTCTTTCTGTCGGTATACATCCAGCCCAGGAACACGTTATGTTAGCTGTTATATAACCCTTTCAGAGAATACCTGCAGGCTGCATGTTGTGTGCTCCGCTGGGCATGTGGAGACATAATGAGAGAGATGTGTCTCATCCTTATCAATACCAATTGGCATACCAATGCATACATATTCATGAATCCAAGTTGTACATGTTGTGTTTACCCACCCAGGGATTCCACCAAGGAATTATACATATTTTGTCCAGGAAAACCCACACATGCATGTTTAACCATGTTTGGCCTTGAATAATAATAATAATAATAATAATAATAATAAGGTGATAACAGGATGGTCTAGGGGTTGGTGGTGTTCCACTCACACAAAGGAAGGTTGTTGGAATCCCAATGTCCGTAGTCTACTTATAGGTACACTGCTTGAGCGAGATACCCCTAATACCCTAAACCCCTCTCCTTAAAGGTGCTGTAGGTAAGATTTGAGAGAGAGAGAGACTTCCTAAATATAACCACAGAAAAAACCCACCATCCCTCCCTACATTTCTGAGTTGTTGACAGGGAAGATGGACTTTGAACCAATCAGGGAAGAGATTGGTTCTGATTGGTCAGAAATGAACAGGGAGCGTGCTTAAATCCTAATTGGCAGAGGCACTCACCCAAAACAGATATTCCCACAGGGCGTTTCACCCATCAATAGCTGACTGACGGCTACGGTATTTCTAACAGATTACACTCAAATGAGCACTTAAATCCTACCTCCAGCACCTTTTAATGACATGTATCTGAACTCGCTGTAGGGCACTTTGGATTAAGTGTCTCCTTAAATGAGGAAATTGCAGTAAAGAGGAACCGTCTCCCCGATACAGCTCAACTCCCTCTCCTGGTCTCTCCCTTGTTTGCGTTTCCTCCCAGAATGCATTTCTATCATCAACACTTTGTGTGACCCACAGTGCCCCTCCCTCCCCCTCCCCCCTCCCTCCCCCCCCCCCCCCCCTCGCCTCCTCATCCCTCCCTCCCCCCCCCCCTCGCCTCCTCATTCCTTCCTCCCTCCCTCCCCGTTATAATTCCCCAGCCTTTTATGGAAGATACAGTGCTATAGATCCCCACTAAGTGCTGGTCCTCCTCCTCCTCCTCCTCCTCCTCCTCCTCCTCCTCCTCCTCCTCCTCCTCCTCCTCCTCCTCCTCCTCCTCCTCCTCCCAGACTTATTTTGTCTACTGGCATCAGTGAGCGTGATTACTGCGTAATGGGGACGGATGACCACCATAAGCCCACCTGTCTGAGCGGCCATGGTCTCTCTATCTCTCCTTTCGAGGACGACGAGGAAGGTGGTGGTGGGGATGGAGTTTGCAGTTAAGGCAATGGTAATGTCTGTCCCTTGGTCTGTGAAATGGCTCCATCCCCACCCACCCCCCCCATCTCAGCCCCTGTGCGGTCCGCTGTTTTGATTGCTATAAATCTTTTGGAATCACATCATCTTGGCACACTCATTAGCGACCGTGACTGTGATCCTAATGTACTGTGAGAGAGGGGGAAGATGGAGAGAGAGAGAGAGAGATTACATTAGAGTCAAATAAAGAGACATATAAAAAAAAAAAAGTATATTTGGACATAAATTACTTTATTGGGATAACTCACATCTCATTTGATTTTTTTTTAACGATTAGAAAAGAAAAGCGTGGCTGTTTGAGTTTCAGTATGCCGTGTTTTAT
The DNA here is from genome assembly GCA_027704905.1 of Muraenolepis orangiensis. Classification (NCBI taxonomy): domain Eukaryota; kingdom Metazoa; phylum Chordata; class Actinopteri; order Gadiformes; family Muraenolepididae; genus Muraenolepis; species Muraenolepis orangiensis. Next base: position 17,190,705 of record CM051005.1, on the reverse strand, counting down.
AGGTTTTTATGTGAGGTTTAAAAGTTGGGGGCCAGTATTAAAATAGCTTTTGTACGTTAGGCAAATTTGCTTCTGCGTGTTGTACTTATGACCTGACCTATGTCGGCAGTAAGGGGTCTTGGGGGGGGGGTGTGGAGTGTAAAAGAAGTGAATGGCTTTTCTCCAAACTTAAAACGAGAGTCGTATAAGCGAAGCACCGCTCTCTGTCTTCCATTATTAGCAGACTCTCAATCTCACAGCCAAGATGAAAACTAATGAAGGGTTATGAGCGCCGCGAAAGGAAGGAAGCTTTGTTCACCGCTTGAGCGATGGGAACGGGGCGCGATGTACGACGCACGGCTGTAGGTTTACCCAGCTAAACGACGCCGCTTATTTTTAACGAATCCAGCGTTGTGCTGATTTATGGGGTGATCATTTGTAAGCGGAGGCCATTGGAGAGAAGAAGGTGATTGTATGAGAGGAGAGATAGCGGTATCTCTCCGTTATTTAGATGGCAGAGCATCAAGGCAAAGTATAAATCTCCGTCCACGCACTGAAATATGATTATTCTATTTTAAGAATACCAATAATGTTCTTCCAACCGCAGAAAGCAAATACAACCTGATTTGTACAAATCATAACAATTTCATCAATTTCGTCTGTAAATCCGTGTGGTAAATCCAATGTTCTGAGCCATGTGCAGATATGAAGACGATTCCAAAGACAAACCCACAATAGCTCGACTATGTAAATCTACCAATGCATTTATAAATATTAATTAAAACAAATTGCTCTGAATAATATATTTGAAATGAGATTAAAAGATGTGCCTCGAACAAATCGTATAATTGCAAACACACGTTTCTGGACCGAGTCATTATGAATCTGTTCTAAGACCCGAATCGTCTTATTTATTCGGCCCCATTAACTCGATTGATCTAAAACGAATACCCCATTTACAGCCACTGGAAAACCCTGACATACGTGTGTGTGTGTGTGTGTGTGTGTGCACAATCCACACACACTCACACCGTTACAGACACACACACACACACACACACACACACACACACACGCCTACACACCCGGGACGCTAAGATCATAAGAACACCTCAAGGTCATTTGGAGAGGAGAACTCTTCCTCCTGAGTTGCGGCACCTGATTCTGACATTCACCCAGTGTGTGTTCTGGTGCTCAGCAGACAGTCACACTCTGCTCCGCTCCGCTCTGCCACGCTCCTCTCCTTCCAGTCGCGCGCGCCGAGTCGGGTTATTATAAAATCCTTTATCATTGTTGAGGGTCATTAACCATCTGCCATAGCAGTAATAAAACTCACCGATAGTTCATCCTCCACCACCCCACCCCACACCCCACACCCCACCCCCGCCACCCCCCCCTCACCACCACCCCGAAGTAATTCACTTTGCCTTTAGTTGCTGAATTAGCATACCAGAGAGTTGTACTCTAGCTGGCCCAGCTCAAAAGGCAGCCACTTAATTGCTAAAACGCTTAAAATGTCACTTGTGAAATGTGTATTTTCTCTCGCTCTCTCTCTCTCTCCCCCCCCCCCCCCCTTTCATTTGCAATGTGTGTGTGTGTGTGTGTGTGTGTGTGTGTGTTTGTGCCGCTCCCCCCCCCCCAAATCAGTGATGTAAACACACGTTGCCGGTGGCGGTTCAACCCGGGGTATCGAAGCCTGACGGGGACAAACTACCCCCCCCCTCTCCCCCCCCCCCCCCAGAGGACAAACGGAGGATGTGATGGCTGAGCGGGACAATGGCTGAGGGGGGGGGGGCGTCCTGCGGTGAGACACACACTAATCCCTGGCATGGCGCGGGGTCCCGCTCGGGGGAAGGGGTGACGGGATTGAGTCGCCCGGAGATCATGTTTCCAGTTGGTAATCCCCGACGATAATCCTCCCCTCACAACAGGCGGTATGAGTCGTTTGCCGGGTTGTAGTCGTCCTGGGACACCTGGGCACTTCCAAAGGTGCCCTTGAGCAAGGCACCAGACTCCTACAATGCTCCCCGGGCAGCTGTATATAAAAGAGCTGCCCACTGCAAATTCCACTGTGTGTGTGTGTGTGTGTGTACACAGTTTCCCCAGCGCAATGCATTGAACGACTTTCTTAATTCCTTCTTATTTCCGATGCCGCTATTAAAATCGAATTACGATAATTATTTTGTTATGTTGTAGTCAAATGAAAAAGTGCAATGAACGGGTGTTTCACTCGTGTACCTCGGTAGTACCTCGAAGGCCCCCCCAATGATTGCCCTGGGCAAGGTCAAAGGTCGTAGGTCAAAGTAGAACTTTTTTTTACCGATTAACCGCCACCACAAGGTTCTGGGTTCAATTCCCAACATCTGCAGTCCTACCTGTGGGCCATCCTTGAGCAAGATGCCAGCCCCCCCCCCTCTGTACCTCATTAACTGAATCTGAATTCACCGCAAGTGGCCTCGGATGAGAGCATCGGCCCAATGACTGAACAGTAAGATAAGACTCGCAGTAAGACGGGACACGCATGCACTGCACATGAACTGTTATTTTGTTTAAGTTAGCCTCGTGGAGACCTTGCCGTCCTCAGCGAATCTTAGCCTTAGCTTTTAATGAATTCAAAGTCAAAGTCTCCCTTTTCTATGGAGTTTCCCTATCTGCTCGAAATCATCCCAGAGACAAACGATCCCACATTAAAGGGCTTTTATGCCGTCGTGTCTCGCATTGGTCAGAATGGAAATGAGCAGGGGGGAAGAAAAACAACCTTTTTTTACACCAAAGTCACGTTGATCTTCATCGGATGTTTTATCGGGGACGACGCCTTCAGTCGGAGGGACCTGTTCGTGCGGGAGGACAGAGCCTTCCCCTGCCAGATAGACCTGTTGTTTGTGCCGCTGCGTATGTCTTCTGGGCTGCTTAGTGATCTGTGAAATGTGGAGCCTGGAGGTATCGGCGCGTTCCCCTCTGGGCTATCTGCCCGCTCTTCTGTTCACTTTCACATTTTTTTTTCTCCCTCCCTACCTGGCCTCTTCTACTTGCTTCGCTTCCGCTGGTCTGCTCGTCCTCCTCTTCCTCTCTTCACTTCTCCCCTCTCTCTCTCTCTCTCTCTCTCTCTCTCTCTCTCTCTCTCTCTCTCTCTCTCTCTCTCTCTCTCTCTCTTCTCCCCTCGTTCCTCATCTTCCGTTCCCTCCCTCCCGTCCTCACCCCGCCACTCCTCTCCTCTCTCCTTCCCCCTCTCATTTTACACCCTTGTGCCTCTCCTTTCCCCTCCTTTCCCCTCCCCCCTCCCCTTCCTCCTTTCCCCTTCAGTTCTCCCTCCTTCTCTTCCACGACTCTCTCCCCCCCCCTCCTCTCCCATCGGTTCCTCGACTCTCTCTCCCCCCCTCCTCTCCCATCGGTTCCTCGACTCTCTCTCCCCCCCTCTCCTCCTTTCCTCTCTCTTGCTCAGCCCTCCCCCCCCCTCCTTTTTCTCCCTTTCTCATCCTCCATCTTCTCCCTGAAGATCCGATTCCAGCGGATTGCGTCTTTTAAATTAATTTGTAGGAATCATTCATGTAGGTCCAGAGGGGGGAGGGCTGTGGGGGGGGATGACGACGACACGAATGCTTAGTGTATTTCATTCTACCGCTTTAGAAAAAGTGTTTTTTTCATTAAAGAGACAATGTTATGTACTGAAAGGATAAAGTGTAGCCCAACCTGTGAACATCATGTAGCCTAGCCTCTTGTAAACAACATGGAGACATAGATGATTTGAGTTAAAGAAATGTTGGGAAAAATATTTAAATGTACCAATTAAGAGTTGAAGAATTCCGTTCCTTCTCTTTGGTGGGAGCTATGGCAATAACCGGGGATTGAAACGGGTATGTTTCGGTCTCATGTCCGGGGCGGCAGTAGCTCCGGAGGTAGAGCTTCTGTCTTCTGACAACCGCTGGTTCGATCCCCCGGCTCCTCCTCCGAGCCAAGTGTCGAGGTGTCCTTGAGCAAGACACCCCCTAACCCCCTAACTGCTCCCGACGTGCCGGCTGTCTCCTTGCACGGCTGACTCCGCCGTCGGTGGTTGAATGTGTGTATGAATGGGTGAATGTGAGGCAGGACTTGTAAAGCGCTTTGGATAAAAACGCTATAGAAAACGCTGTCCGTTTACCAGTCCATTCCCGAGCATTCAAACAGTGTCACCTGTGTGACGCCAGTCAGTCAGCAGTAGGTTTTCTGGCAAGGTTAACAATTTGGAACATTTATACTCAATACTTGCAAATGCAAGGGCTTTTATCAGTGGGCCATCGGCTCAATCCCCACTGTGTTCCCTCATTCGGAGACCGATAGTTAACTTAGCATACTTTGATTTACATGGACCTCTTCGAGATTATTACTTTTAAGCTGGTTAGGTTTAAAAAATAGTATTTTATTATTATTTAGTTATATTTCACTGTTTACCTTTTTTTTTATTTTTAAATGGTGTTTCATCTACCTGGTGCAGACATGCAGCCGTGTCTGTGTGGTCACGCGACAGGCTTTGATGTTGATGCAATTATTATAAAAATAAATAAAATGGAATAAAAAAAAACACTCCAATGAAAACCAATGGTGACCGTTATCATCATCCATCATTGAGTTGGAATATGTTTGGGAGGAGAAAAAAAATAAACCTACAAATAAACACATTTTATAATTGGCCCACGCTTGGCCTGGAAGGAACGACTTCGACCACTGCAAGTTGTGAACAGAAAGTCAATTAGCAGAAAGAGGAGGAGGAGGAGGGGAGGTGGAGGTGGAGGTGGAGGTGGAGGAGGCGGGGGGGGGGGTATGGTGGGGGGGTGGGTGCCTCTGTGCGCTATGAGAAATCCCTGCAGATTTGTCTCAATTTCCCTATCAAAGTCTGGGCGGCAACACTGTGATCCTATTAACATCCACTCCAAATGAAGACGCCTTACCCTCCCCCCACCCCACCCCACGCCACGACCAGGCAGGAGATAACAGAAGCCAGCTGTCCTTGAAGAAGGGGGTCGGCCATGGCGGGAGGATAAAAGCAGAGGGATGGAGAGTGAGGGGGTGGGGGGGGGGGGGGAGGAGGGAGGAGGGTGGAGGGGGGGGGGGGGGAGGGGAGAGAGAGTGGGCCGTGAGAGAACGCGACGACACTCTCGTCTCTTTCATCTTCGGCGGGACTTCGACTGGCCTTTCATCATCAACATCCTCATCATCACCACCAGCCATCGCTGGTGGTGAGAAACGTGTCTTGCGTGTGTGTGTGTGTGTGTGTGTGTGTGTGTGTGTGTGTGTGTGTGTGTGTGTGTGTGTGTGTGTGTGTGTGTGTGTGTGTGTGTGTGTGTGTGTGTGTGTGTGTGTGTGTGTGTGTGTGTGTGTGTGTGTGTGTGTGTGTGTGTGCACGCATGTGTGTGTGTGTGTGTGTGCACGCACGCATGTGTGTGTGTGTGTGGGTGTCACAGAGTGACACGCCAAACCGACCTGCGGGATGTAACACTTTCAAAGGAAAGCGTTTTTCGGGGACATGCGCGGCTTCACTGTTTTTCCGTGGAGAGGTGATTCGCCACCGCTGCGCAGGTTGATACGTTATTACCCCAAACAGAATATAAACGGCCACCCGAAACACAATGAGAGTGGAATGATGACACCGGTGTCACACTGGGGTCTATACGATCTCTCACCCGGCATGCAGCGGGGGGGAAGCAGGTTGAAATCGGATGAAAGTCCTTGTTGTTACTCGTCATTTAGGAGATTTCAATTATTAGACGATCACCTCAAAACCCAAGATGTACCATTCTTATTTTCTTTGACATTGTAAAGAAGTCTTACCACCGGTTCTTGGACATTGGTGCACTGGTGTGTGTGTGTGTGTGTGTGTGTGTGTGTGTGTGTGTGTGTGTGTGTGCGTGCGTGTGTGTGTGTGTGTGTGTGTGTGTGTGTGTGTTTTGAACATGCGTGCCTGTTCATTTATTGATATACTGTGTGTATATACGAGATATGTTTTGAGCTGGGGGAAAGGCACTGACCCAGTTAGGACCGCTGGACGGACAGACAGACTCATCTTCATTACACAGCCGGCTCCTTCATCGGAGAGACAGCTCAGGGTATGGTGGAGATAGAGCGGCTCCACACACACACACACACACACACACACACACACACACACACACACACACACACACATAAACACACACACACACATACACATAAACACACACACACACACACATCATCTCACACATAATCATACATACATACACACCCACACACACACATACACACCCATAGATAGTGACACACACACACACACTTACGCACACACACAATCACAAACACACACACACATACATAATCACACATCATCTCACACACACACACACACATAATCACACACACATACACACCCACACACACTTAATCACACACACACATACACACCCACAGATAATAACACACACACATAATCACACACACATGATCACACACACACACACACACGTAATCACACACACACACACATAATCACACACACATAATCACACACACACACACACATAATCACACACACATAATCACACACACACACATCATTTTACACTTTCCAGACGACCTCTGACCTCGGCAGGGATGGATTTCTCTGCATGGATTGGCTCTCACACTCGGGGGATGGGCTCTTAATGACGCATGGTTGCCCACCTGTGGGTTTGATCGAGTACAGGACTACCGTCACACCGGTGAAAGAAACGTGGTCATTGGACTCACGATGGGTTGTAGTGACCCATGGTCGATTCCGAACTGTGTGCAGATGCTAGCTCTCTCTCCCTCTCTCGCTCTCTCGCTCTCTCTCCCTCCCTCTCTCTGGAAATAGCCTACTTCATTCTATGTCTAAGCTAATTAGTCCAATTGTGACATTTGGAAACCGCCTGCAAAAATCGAAATATCTCCTGATTCAAACGTCTGGCTACATCTATTAGGACTAAAGACGCGTCTATTATTCGTATTCCATAGTGAATTGTCTGGTTTGAGATAACATTCAACACTCCCCCTCTCGCTCTCCCCCCCCCCCGCTCTCTCTCCCTCCATCTCCATCTCTCTCTCTGTCTCTCTCTCTTTCTCTCTCTCTCTCTCTCTCCCTTTCCCTCCCTCTCCTCTCTCTCTCTCTCTCTCTTTCTCTTCTCTTTCTCTTCTCTTCTCTCTCTCTCCTTTCCTCCTCTCCTCTCTCTCTCTCTCTCTCTCTCTCTCTCTCTCTCTCTCTCTCTCTCTCTCTCTCTCTCTCTCTCTCTCTCTCTCTCTCTCTGTGGGAAATCAACCTAAACCCCTTGCAGGTGAAGCCTCGCCGTGTGGATGAATGGTGGAAGGGTCTCTGTACCCAGATGAGGACGAGACGGTCGTCACCAGCAGTTCCCCCGCCATGTCTCCCCTTCATTCTCCTCTCCTCCCTCTTTGTGATATCTTTCAGGCTGTGAGATTAGCGTTTCACCAAGCGTGGCAGTTCCCCCACAATGCAACAGTTTCAACACACCGCCGAAGAGCCGGAGTCTTTAAGTTACTTCATAAGAAAGAAAAATAAATGGTAAAGGAGAGGAAGGGGGAGGAGAGGAAGGGGGAGGGGGGAAGGGGGAGGAGAGGAAGGGGGAGGAGAGGAAGGGGGAGGGGGGGGAGAGGGGAGGAGGGGGGTTCTGTGGTAATCGTAAAACAGTCCCAGGACGCCGCTTTGGAGTCTGTTTGCCAGCGTTTGATTAATGCGCCGTCCGGGGAAGCCCAGAGCATCATGGGGAAAAAATAAATAAAAAAAGCCAAATCTGTTTCTCGTTCGTCCCGACGGTTGCCGGGGGAGAGTAGGAGGTGAAAAGCAAAGAAGGGAACTAATTATTTGTTTATGAATATTATACTTTGGTGATATTAATAATGAATAAAATATGATAAATCTTATTTAAATAATAATAAAAATAAATATAATATATATATATATATATATATATATATATATATTTAAATATATATATCTGTCTCTGTATATTAGATCTTAAATTTAAAGACACCGGGGCGATATAGCAAATCCAATACCATCTTGTTTTAATGTGTTGTTAATGTGTAATGTGTCTTCTTTTATATGACTTCAAAATGTATGTATATGCCGTTGCAGCCGGGGTAACGCGAGGTTATTATATTGTGGCGGTACGGCCGCGGCGGGCGGCTCTGCGGGATTAAGACCTATTTAATATTTTTATGGAGTACAAAACAGCTGTTCATGGTTTAGATTTACATCCACGTGTCCATTGTACTGGGGGGGGGGGGCTTTTCACGCGCGCAGGTCGGTAACCCTTCTGTTCAATAAAACGGTCGAGAAAGACGGGGCAGCTCAGTTCAATGACCTCGACCATCCCGGGGTGTGCAGGGTGTAGCTCAGTCAGCAGGGACTTGGAGCAGGGCTATGGAACCGAAAAAGGTCGCCGGTTCAAGTCCCCCCGAAACACATGGGCACTGCCCGAGGTGCCCTTGAGCAAGGCACCAGTCCCCTACACTGCTCCCCAGGCGCTGTATATATATATATATATATATACATATATACATATATATATATATATATATATATATATACATACAATAGCTGCCCCACTCTGCTCCGAATACTAGGATGGGTTAAATGCAGAGAAACCTATTTCACTGTGTGTGTACATGACCAATAAATATGTCCAGATTTCGATTTCTTTAGTGTTCAACTGCAGGAAATTCATACTGTGGGAGGGAATGGGGAGTAAGCACTCCATTCTACAATGGGCAATAAAAACATCTTGAATCTTGAGCTATTCTGAAGAAATAACCCGCTGGGATCCTCATGAGGAAGAGCGAGAGAGGGCACCGTCAGTTGCCTCGTTGCTTTGAACAAAGCGACTCGGATCTATTTTCGGTTGTTCCAGAAACGATTCAAATTCCACCCATCGGCCCTGTTTTAAATTTATTTTACAAGCAGACAATATACCACATGACACGGTCGCCGCCCCCTTCCCAAAAGGAGAAATCACTCGGTGTAAGATGATAAGCGACCTCCTTCTCTCGGGAGTCCCGGGGTGTATATATGCTTCTAATACCCAGCAACGTTTGTCCTTCAAAAGAAGAAAGGGGGTTGGGAGAGAGATATCGGCTACCGCTGTCATTTCAGCATGCGGGGGCCCAAGCAGGCGCCACGATGAGCGCTTGGACTAACTCTTCCTAACTCAGCCTTCTAACCCGGGCCTCCGATAACCCGGGCCTCCGATAACCCGGGCCTCCGATAACCCTGATTTGTGTAAGCCATGAGGCTCTGCCGCTAAACTCACTAACGCAACGTTAGTGAGTTGAAAATTGCTCCTTTTGGGTTTTATCTCTTTTTTTTTTTATAATGAGTGGAGCGAGTGGAGAGACCATCAAATATAGAAAGATAAAAGAAAAACGAAACAAAGGGAAGCGGGAAGAGTTCAAATGGTGTGGAGTGAAGACACCGTGGTGCTCTCCTCTTCATCCTCCCGCCTCGCTGAAAGGAAAGGCGCTGGTGTTTTCTAAGCCAACGGCGCATGGATCGGCACAGGCTTCAACCACCGCCATGCCAAACCCCCCCCCCCCCCACACACACACACACACACACACCATACACACCCACACACACACCACACACACACACACACACACACACACACACACACACACACACACACACACATCACACACACACACACACACACACACACACATACACACCCCGGGTGACAGAGAGAGAGAGAGAGAGCTGTTGTTTATTCTGCGCTTTATCAGTGATCCGGAGAGCTTTGAAGAAACCACACGAAATAATCATCTTTCCATCGTTTTTTCCTCCATAACCTTGATCTCCCGCCGTCATTAGCCGCCATAGCGTGACGATGATAATAATAATCCCACCAGAATCATTCTCCAGGGGGTTTTATTATTTTTCTTCCACCGGCGGAGGGTGGCGGCGAAATGAGGCGGCTGCACAAATCCCGCTTCCTCCTTCTGACGTCTACGAGGTTTAAATGCAAATCCTGCAGCTCCCAGCCGCCATAAAGCTTCATGACCAACTCTTGCACCACAATAGTGGATGCATGTGGGCCGCGTGTGAGCTAATCTTTTTAGAATGCATTGGGAAGACCGGGGGGGGGGGGGCTAGGCCTCCTCACAGATGAATGGCTGCCTCTTTCCCCCCCCTCCCCCCATGGTGGAACAGAGGTAATAGCAAGGGCTGACGAGAAGAAAAAATGCAGGCTCAAGCCGATGTGTTTTGACCTATCACGGCCATTATCCTGCTCCATTCCTGGAGAGTACTGTAAGTCTTGCTGAGGTCCTCTTTCCCCCTTTCTTTCGGCCTCCTTTGTGTTGTTGGATGTCTTGTCGGGTGTGTGTGTGTGTGTGTGTGTGTGTGTGTGTGTGTGTGTGTGTGTGTGTGTGTGTGTGTGTGTGTGTGTGTGTGTGTGTGTGTGTGTGTGTGTGTGTGTGTGTGTGTGTGTGTGTGTGAGTATGTGTGTTTCGGGGGGGGGGGGGACACACAGGCACTGGTCCAGGAGTGTTGGTAGTGGACCTCATTTGGCAGGCGAGTGTGGAGTGTGAGATCCCTTGCGGTCACGTGGTGTTGTGTTTTATGGTTTGTTTCCGATCTATACGCCGCCACTTGCAACCAAGGGCAGGACAAATACACGAGGGGAGGGAGGGAGGGAGGGGCGGCGGGTGGCTTTTAATTTTCTAAATGAACATGTCTCTTATGCTAATGAAATGGGCTTTTAACAGCTATCTCGGTGGACTGCGTTTAGAGGAAAATGGCTGAGAAAGCCCAATCCGAAATTGCTTCATCGCCGATACCGGCGAGGGAAGACACAGGGATTCTGTACTTAAATATTGATGGCACCTGAAGCTCGTCTCATTATCGCCAGCCAGCCAATAAACAGCCAATCAATTTCAATTCAAGGGGAAATAATAGCCCCCCCCCCCGCCTCCCGCGCCCTCCTTTGTTCCCTTTCAAAGTAAAAGTGTCATTTTAAGGCACCGACAATGAAAGGAAACAAGCTGAACACAAGTGAAGTACCCTGGGTGGTGTTTTTTTTCCGCGTCGTCATCGTCGCCCGACCGACCGACTAGAAAGCACTTTGAACAACAAGAGCTTCGCAGGTCCACCAGCGGAAAAACACGGGCGGCGAACGGCGAACGCTCGGCGCTCAGAGATTCAGGGGGGGTGGGGGGGGGGCCTTTAAGCACAGCCGGCGGCCGTGACACATTGTCAGCTATTATTGTCGACTGCTCCCTCAGGGGGGTTTCTCACTCTATAAACCCCTGGTGGAGTCTCTCTCTCTCTCTCTCTCTCTGTCTCTCTCTCTTTCTCTTTCTTTCTGTCTCTCTCTCTGTCTCTCTCTCTTTCTCTTTCTTTCTGTCTCTCTCTCTGTCTCTCTCTCTCCCGGACCCCCATTAGGAGCACGCTTGTTAAACAGACACACATATTAGTCTAACTCCTTGTTCCCTCTGAGAGGCAGCGACGGGCACGCCAACACAAACACCCCCTTGCTAATTACTTGCCTCTTTGGTGTAGTGCGTTCGTGTGTGTGTGTGTGTGTGTGTGTGTGTTTGTTAGTTCTTCCTCTAATTCATTGCTATCAACCCCCCCCCCACACACACACACACACCCATACTATACTATACTATTAAATATACGTGTGTGTGTGTGTGTGTGTGTGTGTGTGTGTGTTGAAGACTGTCATGAAATCCACCACATAGAGTTGTCTGTATTGATGGGCTCTGGCGCTTCCCTGGTGAAGGGCATCAGGCCTCTGATTTATTCATCTCTATCGGGGAAGTAGTAAAACTTTAAGGGTGGATGGGGGTGGGGAGGGGTGGGGGGGGTGCTAGTCCAGTCGTGTATAACTACATCCAAGAGCTATCCATCACCAAAGAATCGCACAGGTCTGTCAGACCTGCAATAAAAAAAAACGGTATCTGACTGATTGATGGCGGTGCGGCGGTATTCCGCGACGCCACACACAGTTAGCGAGCGCCGCGACACGTTAGCGAGACACTAAGAGACTCAAGCTGGAGCGATGCTACATGTTAGCGGAAAAAACCCCGCTATGCCAACATGTGATCACGCCTCTCCTAATAGGATTAACGCCATTCAAAAGGAGACCGAGACCCATTATTTTAATATGTTGAATTACTGTTATTGTCTCCATAAAAAAACAACAACAACAACAACAAACCAAAAAAACCTGGGATATACAACACAGTTAATGAGAAACTATTAAAATGCTATTACATTGACAGTTGTATAGAAGAACTATTGACTGGCGGGTGCAACACAATTAAAACGAATGTTAAGTACTTTCCAAGCACTTTTTCCCAGTGACTTATGCACTGGGTTGACGTTGACGTACGTCTTGTTGTGTTGCCGCTTGGTTACGGACCGCCTTTGATTAGAAATAAACCTTAATGAATTGGTTTGGAGTGTTTCCCCGGCAACAAATTACAACCCGTTTCAGTAATCTATACGTTACGATTCAAAGTGTGGTAAATGAACCAAAACCGTACACACCCACACACACACACCCCCACACGCACACACGCACACACACGCACACACACACACGCACACACGCACACACGCACACACACACACACAAAATAAGCGCTAATTCAAATTGACGGTTAGAAGTTAGTGGCACACACACACTCTGCAGCCGTTTTGTTCGGACTTAAAGTTTTTTGTCTGTCCCTGACGATCTCATTTCCCCACCAGCATGGACTACTTCCAGCAATATTTCAACCTATTTAATCAGCGCCAGATGCACTTCCACTCTACAACTGTTAAAAGATATAAATTCTAAATATGTATTTATATATATATATATATATATATATATATATATATATATATATATATATATTTGCCAGATGTTCACTGCTCAAATGGGGCTGCGTCCAGAATATCCAACGGTTAATTAAAAAGACGGGAAATGCTGATATATTTTCTCGTTTAAAAGATACCACTTGCTGTAACCGCTGCTGCTGCAGCCGCTGCCTCTCTTATTAAATATGAATGTAAAGATAAGCATCACGACAGCACAAGTACAAAACCAGACAAAATGGTCTTTGGGAAACATTTTCAAATTAATAGGACACGAAAAAGCTTGGAGAGGAGTTAATTTGATTAACTTAAATTTTATGCCGTTTTGTAAATGAGAGTGCACAAGAGTGCACGAGACGTCCTAAAATCCATTGGAGAAAACGGCAAACAGGACGCAACCCTCGCAAGGATAGGCTAAAACACGGACCGCATCGAGTGCATGTTTACCGTCAAATTAGGGGCTTGTTGTCGCAACCCGTGGAAGCCTCGTCAATCAGTCGATCCATTGAGACGTGAACCACTGCACTCGTCTCACAATCAGCCGACGCATCAAACAAGCACCTCTCCACATTTCAGGTTCGAACCGCCGAGAGAAAGTGAATATATTTACCGGGTAAACTGCGTAGTGTCTGATGGGATCTCGACGAGGCAACATCTGTGCAGAGCTTACAGGGCTCCTCTGGATGCTATGCTAATCAACGCCTGTCATGCCGGCCCCTGTGGGAATTAGTCTCTCTCTCTTTCTCTCTTTCTCTCTCTCTTTCCATCTCCATGCCTCTCTCTCTTGGTCCATCTTTCATCCCATATTTCTCGGGGCCTTGTATGTGAACACATTAGGAGTCTCTCTCTCTCTCTCTCTCTCTCTCTCTCTCTCTCTCTCTCTCTCTCTCTCTCCTCTACACCGTGCTCGGGGGCTATCTCTTGTCAGTGATTCGTGCGGCCTGCTGCTGTTTGATGCCGGGCCTGTCTCTCCGTAGCCCTCCCTCATCCATCACAGTAAAGTGTGAATGGCCAAACAGCTACGCTAGCAGGCTTAGCTCCAACCCCCACGTCTTTTACATACTTGGTAATCTGTGCCAAGGCTTCTCTCCTCCCCTTCCCTCCCCTCCCCTCCCCTGTGTTTGAAGAATGGAGACCTTGTGTTGTGTAGCTCCAGATGGGGTGAAATCAACAACCCTCTACTTGACTATAACTCTAGTGAGATGGATGGCGAGAGTGAGAGAGAAAGACCAGAGGTGTGTAATGAAGAGTGATATGCGATGGAGGATAGAGAGGAGCACTTTTGTTCTCACAATTGTGACTGAATATCGGATCCGACCGAGTTTGAGTTTGATGCTTCCGATTGAAAATCTACAATAAGTCGCCCACCAAAAACGTGTGAGTGATTAAAAACAACAACCATTTTAATTGCACAGCATACTTACAGAAAAGCACACAGTGGGGACACAAATGGAGCCGGTGGACAAAGAGGGTCCAGGCTACGCCGCTGCCTCGTCAGAAGGCTAAAGGGGGAAGAGTTAGAACCACCATTCCGGGATTGCTCTCTGAAAATTTGTGAGTTGATGTTTTGCGGGCCGAGATTTTTTACACAACACGTTTATGAAGCAGTACTCCCCTTCCCCTCTTGCCCTTTTTTTAACAACAATACAAAAAAAACAAGAACGCGGGCCCGAGGCAGGGGCCCACTAGCTACAGAGTTTGGTGGCCTCGTACTCCACGTGTACGGGCTGCCTGGCGCTGTACACCTGCAGGGCGGAGAGGATCCGGGCCACATCAGCGCTGGACAGTTTGAGCCTGTGGCGGAGCAGGCAGGAGAACAGGTCGGCGTGTGGCGCCCCTGGCGGGGACAGCCGGTTCACCCGCACCCGGAGCTCCACCAGCTGACGCAGGGCCGAGTCCTGGGAGCCTTGCGTGTACGGGTAGTCCAGCTGCAGGATCAGGTCCTGGATGGCCTCGGGGTCAAAGTGCACGCTGTACCCAAACAGCTGCATGCCGCTGACCTTCATGTAGCCCGCGCTGCTGCCGCCGACGGGGGGCTCCGTGGGCCCCGTCGTCGCCGGGGAACCGCCATCGGACGTGGCGTTCCCCCTGGCTCCCCCGCCCCCTCCCTCACCGCTGGGTGCGGCGGCGGTCAACGCGGCCACCCCTGCCCCCCCTGGCTCCCTGGCCCGGCTCCGCAGGTAGAAGTGAACCGTCTCGAAGAAGCTCTTCCAGCGGTTCCCCAGAGTCAGCGTCCAGTTGTAGCACTCTGACGGGGTGTCCAGCCTGGTTCGCTCCCAGTCGGGGTAGCCGTGCTGGCCGATAGGCACGGTCCAGCTCTCTGAGTGGCTGCCGCCGAAGGGGTTCACGAACAGGGAGAAGGTGGGCTCCACGGTGCTGTTGCGGGTGAGGCACACCTGGACGGCCAGCCCCAGGAGCACGTGCACCCGGTTGGACTTGACCCGGTTGCTCTTGAGCGTGAGCAGCATGCGCTTCCTCCAGGACGGGTCAAACCAGGCGTCGAGACGCACGTCGTTGCTGACGAACACGCCGTGCAGCGCGATGTGTGGGTCGCGACGCTGCAGAAGGTAGCGCAGCTCCAGGTCTTGCAGGTCGCGGTCGCTCTCCAGACCCAGGTAGGGCTCCGTGGGGTCGGGCACGGCCGGCCGGCACATGCCCTGGGTCAGGGTGAAGCCGGCGTTGCAGCCCGAACAGCGGGTGCGGTTCTCGGCAGAGCAGGAGGTGCAGCGGGGGCCCTCGCCCAGGGAGCAGGGGACAGGGCCCTGGCAGGATTGGGTGTGTTGCTGCTGCTGCTGCTGCTGGTGGTGGTGGTGGAAGCGGGGGCAAGAGCAGCTGTGGCTGGCCTCACTGTACACCCCCACCTGGTTGTTCTCGCTGCAGTAGAGCAGGGAGAGGACGTAGTTCAGCCAGTAATGCAGAGGCCTAAGGAGGGGGAAACAGACAAGCACAGAACAAACCTTTTAGTTGGAGGTGTGTGTGAGGTTAGTGACGTGGTTAGTGTGTAGGACCACCCTGGCTAAAAGTCTCTGGGTTCGGAATCTTCAAATCTTCCTGCTCAATAATGTGAGCATGTGTGAAGTCACTTAGCAGGACAGGATATGCTCAATGACTCAATAGTGGGATGGATTGATAGAGTCCAGTCACGTTGATATTTAAATTCCAAAACTATAATAATGTCAGTGGGTGCATGCACTGAATACTTCCTTGTTTGTCAGGATCATCCACTCAACTGTGGCAAACAATAATTAAATATGGACATTTTAATCTTCTGAATTCTCCTTGAGTGGCACAGATGGGTTGATGTTTAGTGCATGAGTTTGCGCACACACACACACACACACACACACACACACAATGCTGTCTTTGCTAGTTCTTGTTTGTATTTTTGCTAGCTAAATATGCTGCGTCTGTTGTATCTAGTCGATATTATATAAATGATCAACTAAATGAGAACATGATTTCAGTGCAAATAAACACGGATCAGAATATGTAAACAAGATTACAGAAAAAGATTAAATCAATCCACGCTGCTATCAAAATCCCTTCAGTTAATCAAATATATGACGTATAGGATTGTACTTGGATTGTAATTGGATTGTGGAGTGGAAAATTTACATTTTTTTCTCCTTGGATGTTTCCGTCGATTTTTCAAAACAGAATTACCATGAACACTGTGCCAGCCCACTGGCCACAAAACAGCTGAATGTTCACTGTTATTCGGGTTTTGGAAAAGCTCCGAGCAAAAAAGTGGTTTGTTGTAAATTAACTTTTTGGACTCAGACTAGGCTGTAAAATATGCAATTCCACAGACAGCATTGACTGTTTTGGTGATTGTACCTGCAGGGCAGCCGAACAGACAGGCCCAGTCAGTCTCAGTTATATATATATATATAGGCTGAATCCAATGATGTGTCCTTGTGGTGCATCAAACAACGTGTTCACCTTCTGAGAATCTCACCTCAATCTTAATCCAAACTTCTCCTAAGGGCTCTGAGAAGAATGCCTTCTCGCTCACATTAGCTTTTGTTTTGGGTATGTTTTTTTTTCCCCGTTTTAATGTCACGTTTTGGACAGCACTAGCCTCCAGTGATCTATGCTGTAAAACATGGCTGACTGACCACAACATAGCATCAGAACTATATATATATATATATATATATATATACACACACACACACACACACACACACACACACACACATATATAGATATATGACTGCATGCATTATCTTATTTATTGTGATAATCTTCTTCTTGTGTCTCTTGCCAGTTTCCATTGTTGTCAAGGACACTCGCTCGCACAGAAAAATCCTTCAACTGACTGATTGAACTTGAATATGTAGTGTCCATTCCCTCTCTCTCTCTCTCTCTCTCTCTCTCTCTCTCTCTCTCTCTCTCTCTCTCTCTCTCTCTCTCTCTCTCTCTCTCTCTCTCTCTCTCTCTCTCTCTCTCTCTCTCTCCCTGTGGTGTGTGAGTGTGTCTTACCGCTCCCTCTGCACGACTATTCTGGGCTGCTTGCGGCACCTCTTGCTGAGGCTGAAGAGCTTGTTAGCCGCGCGCCGCGCCTTGCTAAACAGCTGATCGCTGCTGGCCTTGAGGTGTCTGTAGCGCAGGAGCACGCCCGCGTCCGTCCTCCACAACTGCTCCACCGCGGACGTGTTCACGGCGTGATGGACTGGCAGGTTGCCCACAAAGCTTTGGAACTCGTCTGGTGTCACGAAGAGTGGGAGAAGCGGAGAGAGAGAGAGAGAGAGAGAGAGAGAGAGAGAGAGAGAGAGAGAGAGAGAGAGAGAGAGAGAGAGAGAGAGAGAGGAGAGAGAGAGAGAGAGAGAGAGAGAGAGAGAGAGAGAGAGAGAGAGAGAGAGAGAGAGAGAGAGAGAGAGAGAAAGAAAAGAAAAAAACCAGAGCATGAATAAGTAAAGCTTGCTTCTGTTCTGGCTGGGAGCCGCCGAGCGCTATCCAAAAGTCTGTCAATTTCTTTCTTTCTTGGTTTGTCCTAGAAAACCAAATAGGATCAATGTGACGCATAAACAACCGCAAACATGGCCGTAGTTATTTCTTGTTTTGTTTTTTTTTTGCGATTTCAATGATTTTTCCATCAAGAAAGGAGAGAACAAAGCTTTGCAGCGTTTCCACTTCTGGAGCGGGATGCGTTGTTCACACCGCGGTTAATTAGAGATGAGTGACTTTCAAAACCGTCACAACAAGAGGGAGAACGCTGGTGAGGAAATGCAGAAAACATCCACACTTTTGATGCCGTGTGAAGGGAAAGTGCCTCGTTCGTGACACAGACCGACCGACTTCTATTAAAAGAAGAGCCTTTATTACTTATTTAATTTGATTTGAATTCATATGACAGCACGGCGTTAAAGTGCTATCTTATCTCCTGAAAGGACCTGCCAAAACTAGTCCAAAAAAAGGAGCTTTAACTGTCACCTAAAGATTTTTTCCAAGAGTCCTAAAGTTTTTGTACGAAATCCAAAACAATACTTGCGATAAATGCACAGCCAGTCTGTGTTCCAAAGTTGAAAGCCTTATAAATTGTGATAGAGGTACTTAACACTACCCCTGTGTAGGCCACCTCTCCCAGATGTGACTACTGGCCATGTGCTACTTCTCACACAGCGTTGTTCCCCAGCCACACTTACGTACCGAGTGACTTTGGACAAAATGACCCAATGACTTAAATATTCCAATGTGATCAACATACGAATTCCACCGAATCGGCCGGACTCACCGGACTGCTGGAAGTCCAGGTTGCCGCGGGTCCAGGCGTCCCTGATCCTCCGTAGCCTGGTCTCTAGGGCCTCGAGGTCCGCCAGGGGACAGTTACACTGGGGGAACGCCGCGCCGCACTGGCACCAGCACTCGGCCGCGCGGCACACAAACTGGCCCCGGGACTTGCAGCCGATGTAGTTGAGGGCCGCCTGGACGAAGCGGCCCCTCAGGTAGGTGGGCAGGACCACCTGCAGTCCTGGTGGAGAGGATTGATTCACTCTTACTCACAGAATGTTTTTCTTTTTTGAGTGTGTGTGTGTGTGTGTGTGCAAAAACATGATGTTGATATGATTGATTGACTGTGAAGCTTTGTGATGCAGGTTTTTGATCACATTTCCCAGTTTCAACCCAGTATCTTAGCAACTGAATTCAGTTCTAATCTAAATGAATTTTCAGAGCTAGAAGCCATAGCTTTAGGTTGCGTGGGAGAGGGCCAATGTTAATGTACCCTTTGCTAGTAATGCCTTTGTGATTTTTGGAATGGCTTTGAGGATTTTGAGTATGTGACGAAGATGTATCAGGACACAAGGATGATTCAATACGTGTTCCTTATATATATGTAACAATGCCATGCAAACATAGAGATTGTATTTATTTATATAAAAATATAAATAATAAAAAAAAAAATAATATTACAATGCTGCAGTTGAGAAATGACTTTTTCCACTACCCATGAATAAAATACAAGTATTGTGGTTTTGACAATTCTCTATCATCACTTGTCAAACACAGAGCCTCTGGAAGTCTCTTTGTGACCACAGCCATGCGTATGAACAAGGGGGGGGGGGGGGGTTTCGTGACGTTCTTTTGCCTCGGCTAACACTGTAAAATTGACAGTTCCCTGTTCTTCCCTCGCGCTTTTTTAGAACGGGGAGCGTACCTTGAAGCAGAACCTTGTTCTCCGGACTGTGCACCAGCACCGAGCTAACGGTGTCCAGGTTGTCATAGTTACTACATCCGAGGGGCCCCGTTCTGGTTTCGGTCACCTGAGAGCAGAATCATATCATCAAATGCAAAGAAGATCTTTGAGCGGCCGGCGGCTGTGGCGTTACATTATGCAAAAATGATAATAGCGTTTCAGGAAAAAAATATTGTTTTCCCCCAAAGTGGGGTACAAGTACCCCCAGGGGTACGGACATTTATGTCTTGGGTACTGCAACAAAATCTGTAATAGCCTCTCTCTGTCCAAAATTAACCAGCTTTGAAAAAAAAAAACCACACTCGCTCCTACTCCTATGTGCATATCAACTGTTCGAAATATGAGAGGGCTTTCTACTAGGCAGAATAAAGATTCAAATGGTGAATTACAATGTATTGTCTTCATACTGAATGTAACATCATATGAGTAGTAGAGGGGGAACACAGCAAGAGGTTCAATGTTTGAGGGGGTACAGGACCTTAAATAGTTAATAACACTGTCTTGTCCTCATATGTAACATCATATGAGAGGTAGAGGGGGTACACAGCAGGAGGTTTAATGTTTGAGGTGTACAGGCCCTTCAAACATTTGGGAACCACTGCTTTGGATCTACACAGGATATGTACCGACCGCAATGTAAGGGTGCATGACATTTTTAAATCCGTCGATTGTGTTACCTGTTACCATCTTGTCAAACTTTGCGTGTGTATCAGGAAAGAACTAAACGCAAAGGTCTCAACAAGGACAAACTCCTGAATCAATTTCATGTTTTAGTGTGTTCGATTCACATTTTTTATGTAATCAGTGCAATGGAGGACTCAAGAGCTGTGGAATTAGAAAACCTTGGGTGCTGAGACGGATTCAGGATTAAAGATTTTTTAATTGCCGTTTGCAACAAGTACAATGGAATGCTTACTCTCCATTCCCTTTCATTTTGGTCTGACCTCAACTTAGAATAAAATCTATATCCACTCATTTTAAAATCTTCTCAACTGTACTTGGGAGAATGTGTCAATATGTTTGAATAGTGCATTCATTTATTAATTTTTTTTTTAAATAAAATAGGATAAAGCCTAAAAACTTTATGCAGTTATTCAATTCATTCAGTTTGGACCTCAACTGATAGGCTTATGTTTTATTATTGAAGTGACATCTACATAACAGGCGGTTGCATTAACCGGCGGCAGTATAGCTCGGGAGGTAGAGCAGTCGCCTCACAACCAAAAGGATGCTGGTTCGATCCCCCGGCTCCTCCTAGCAAAAACTGTCGAGGTGTCCTTGAGCAAGACACCCTAATCCTAACTGTTCCTGACGTGCTGGCTGTCTCCTTGCATGGCTGA
This sequence comes from Muraenolepis orangiensis, assembly GCA_027704905.1. Taxonomy (NCBI): domain Eukaryota; kingdom Metazoa; phylum Chordata; class Actinopteri; order Gadiformes; family Muraenolepididae; genus Muraenolepis; species Muraenolepis orangiensis. The sequence goes on along the minus strand of CM051005.1, from coordinate 17,169,836 downwards.
CTCCGCTGTCGGTGTATGAATGGGTAAAGTGAGGACTTTACATGACTTGTAAAGCGCTATATAAAGGCCGGCATTATTATTATTAACCGATTCTCTTCCCAATCTCTGATCTCTGTAAACACACACACACACACACACACAGTGAAAGAGCTAATGACTGGAAGCCAAGCTCGCTCAGAAATGAATGGAATAATATTCAAACAAATCCATCATTTTGATGCATGGCCCGACTAGCTGAAGGAACCAACTCTTGGCCGGGTTGCGAACACTTGTCCCTATCAGTGGCTATTTAGCACAGCATCCAGGTATCCCCCCCTCAGAGTGACTAATGTGTGCACTCTAATACGGGTGTCAAACGATAAAAGAGATGATATAGCACAAGCAGACTACTTTTCAGTTCCACTTATGTCTCCACCCCCCCCCCCACCCCCCACCCCCACCGTGCTTCTTTTCTCAACACACACTCTGCAGTTCACAAAGTGAGGTGAGGTGATCGCACAGCATGTGTTGGGTGTTATTGAGCCGAACGCTGTGAGGAGAGAGGTGAGCGAGAGAGGTGAGCGAGAGAGAACATTATTGTGTTATTAAGAAGCCTGTGTTGGTTGCATGACTACCCGGGGAACGCTACACACGCTACACACGAAAGGCTGAGGGCTAAGGTTGTCGGTTTAAAAAAAAAATCCTTTACTTTCCCGTATCTATTATTTAGACAGACACTTCCACGTAGCAGACACGGTCAGTATTTAGGGGATAGGTTAGTGGTTAATGCTTAATGGATGCCCACAGGCAGACAGTAGACAGACCCCCCGAAGCGAGAGTCAATCACCTTCTGAACCTGCCTCTAGCTCATCAGCAGCGGACACAGCCACACATACACACACAGACAGAACGACACAGATACACACACACACACACGCTCCCTTCCCCTGCACCACCACGTACCCGTATGGCGGTTGATGCAATCTGGAGGTGGTGGAGCTTGCGCAGGGTGCTCTCCCTGTCCGTGAAGTAGGAGGCGGCCAGCTGATACAAGGTCTCCAGGGTAACGGGGCCGGTGGCATTGACCTCGCCCCTTCCCCCACCGCCGCCGCCACCGACCTGGCTTCCTGCCAACGAAGGCTCCTGGCTCAGCTTCCTCTTGTCCACGAAGATGGTCAGAGACTCCTCCCCTAAGACGGCGGACGTTAGCAGGCGGAGAAGCGGGGTGTTGCGCACGAGCGAGCGCCAGAGTGGCTTCGTTAGCCGCCGCCGTGCACCACGCTAACGACGGCACAATTAGCATGCCGTGTGATAAGTTAGCGAAGCGTGGCGGCGCTGAAGTGGTGTAGTGGGACTGTCGCGGCGGCATATGATTAGGCGCTTTCAATCACTCAAAATCCTTAGGAAATAATGAGATGACTTAGGGCAGATAATCAGGCGCTCTTAAATAATCTTGTACTTGTTGCTTAATAATGAATAGCGAACGGCGACGTAGCCCCTGGGACACCATTAAGAGCTACTAGAAAGGGATTTGGCATTCCGTAGCCATAGCGATATTTTAATGTGTTCATTAAAATGGACAATGTTGCTATCAAAATATGCTAAGCGACCCTCGCGATTTTGTCTAAAAGACACGTTTCCCTTTCATCCTCAATGAAGTCTGTGAGACTTTTTAATTACAATTTGGGAAGTTACTCCTTTTCATGGACTGCCTTAAGTTAACCTTCTGTTCCTTCTAATTGACCATGCAATTATTTGTTGTCTGGCAAACAATGACTGATCTACACACACACACACACACACACACACAGACACACCGACTTAAACAAATACAAACACACACACAAATATAAAAGACACAAATAAAAAAACACACACACACCACACACACAAACACACACACAAATATAAATACACACACACACACACACACACAAATATAAATACACACACACAAACACACACACAAATATAAATACACACACACACACACACACACACATATAAATACACACACACACACACAAATATAAATACACACACACACACACACACACAAATATAACGACACACACTAGTATTACCAGCAAACACACACACACACACACACACATCCCGAGAGCCAGTGTACCCATCGTACCTCCGAGGGTGGCCGAGAGCAGGACGTGCGTGCCGTACTTCCGGATGATGCTCTCGGTGATGGCCTGGAGGCTGGGCCGTCGACCCAGCCGACGGACGGTCTGCGCAAACTCGGGGTCGAGGGGCGGTGCCGCAGGGCCCCGGGCCCCGAACCCGCCTGGCTTCTCCACCGCCAGACTGTTGACCTTCCATCGACCGAACTCCCTGGGGAAGAGGAAGAATAAGAGGAAGAAGACGACGACACCGGCGGGAAGGCATCCGACCGCACACACACACACACACACACACACATACACATACTCATACACATACACATACACATACACACACACATACACATATACACACACACACACACACATGCAAATGAACACACATGAATAAAACATTGACTTGAAGGAGACTTATGATTCATATTTTAGATATACCGTATGTATATAGTGCCACGGGAGGCGGAACCGTCCACATCTGCGAATGTCTCGTGATGCTGACGATGTGTGTGTGTGTGTGTGTGTGTGTGTGTGTGTGTGTGTGTGTGTGTGTGTGTGTGTGTGTGCGAGGATGCAAACAACATTGTTTGCCTGCTTGACAGTCATAATCTCCCCAGGGGGGTGTCGTCTGCTCCAGGTTCACAGGGTGGGTTCAGTGGAACCCCTTGCTGCGCTCAAATTGGATATCAACCCATTGAACTCATCAGCCGTTGAAATGTGTTTTTCATGACCGAACATCAAGATAGCAAAGATGACATTGGGGTATACTGTACAGCATGGTGTGTAGGGGTAGGGTAGGGTAAACCAGGTAGACCTTCACACATGGTGGTGCCAAGCAGGCTTTTTTGGAGAGCCAAGGGTGAGCGAGGACTGCTTTTCATCCACAATTCATTTTTCCTTGAGCTTTTGGGAAGTTATTTCAACCACCGCATGTTGTGATCTCATAACTACACGGGGTATAAAATACTATGCACGGCTAGCCTTCACCAAACCTTGAACGAGCCTAGAATATATTGCCCCGGTAAATACATGCAATACCTGGTATCAGCAGGTTTAAATATGTATTATTATTATTATTATAATAAGCGCTTTACAGACAGAGTAAAATGACACACACAGTAAAAGCATTGAATAGGTACATAGAATAAAAAATAAGACAGATAAGAGTATAATGATATTATATTGTGTATTATTCATAAAATATAGACTTTATTGCAATGCATTGTTTTTTTTACATCTTGGGTAATGCTTTACATCACAGTGTCCTTGTTACAGTGTAGTTACACATGCAATGAGCAACATTACAATCTGTAACGTGTTCTTAATATAATATTGCTGTCATAATGCTGAGAAACTAGTGACCTCGCCAAGCAAACCACAAACCTCACATCCCACTTTATATCCTTATAATGGATAAGCCAAATGTACATATTACATTACAATCATTTAGCAGACACTTGTGTTCAAAGCGACTGACCATAAGTGCATTCAACATCGGTAGGTAGGCAAGAGAACAGTCTCACCGGAAATTCTAAGTGCCTCCCAAGAGCAGAACCAGGTAAAAGTGCAATAAGTTCCCTAGATTTGACACAAGAAGTACATCAAACAGGGCCAACGACAGATAGTGAAGCCAAATGTACTACCCGCACTCTTCTAGTCCTCCTCCCCCTCCTGCTTTAGTGCAGTGTGTGATTCACAGAGCATTCATTGAGCATTCATTGCATTTTGAGAAAAGGAGAGAGGAGGAGCTGTTTCACACACAAATCTCCAGGTTGGCGGCGGTCGTGAGGGTTATTCAAAGATTTTCTGACCGTTGATCACCGCCGGACAGACGATTATTCCAAAATCAGCATCACCCTACAAGACACTAATGCAAGAGATATGCATGTAAAATATGTGAACTAACCAATCTCCAGAGGTCTTGATTGACCTCGGCTAATGGTGAGGCCATGTCAAGATTCTGCTCATGGGATCCCTGTGCTCTTCTGACAGATGTCAGGACGACTTCAGACCTCTGGGGGCTATTATAGGAACATTTTGGAAACACATCCCTCTCTGGCTCTCTGTTCATCTCTCGCTCTCCTCTCTCTCCTTCTTATCTTAATCTCTCTCCTTCCTATCTATGTCTTGCTCTTACTCTCGGGCTGTGTGTGTGTGTGTGTCTCTCTCTTTTCTGTCTACGTGTCTCTCTCTCCTGTCTCTGTGTGTCTCTCTTTCATGGCTGTGTGTGTGTCCCTCTGCTGTCTCTGCGTGTCTCTCTCTCCTGTCTCTGAGTGTCTCTCTCTCCTGTCTGTGTGTGTGTCTCTCTCCTGTCTGTGTCCCTCTCTTCTGTCTCTGAGTGTCACTCTCTAATGTCTGTGTGTCTCTCTCTCCTGTCTGTCTGTGTGTGTGTCTCTCTCTCCTGTCTGTGTGTCTCTCTCTCCTGTCTGTCTGTGTGTCTCTCTCCTGTCTGTGTCCCTCTCTTCTGTCTCTGAGTGTCACTCTCTAATGTCTGTGTGTCTCTCTCTCCTGTCTCTGAGTGTTCCTCTCTCCTGTCTCTGTGGTTCTCTCTCCTAGCTCTGTGTGTCCCTCTTGCCTGTCTATGTGTGTTTCTCTCTCCTGTCTCTGAGTTTCCCTCTCTCCTGTCTCTGTGTGTCTCTCCCCTGTCTCTGTGTGTCTCTCTCTCCTATCTCTCAGTGTCTCTCTCTCCTGTCTCGGTGTGTCTCTTCTGTCTCTCAGTGTCTCTCTCCTGTCTCGGTGTATCTCTCCTGTCTCTGTGAGTCTCTCTCTCCTGTCTCTCAGTGTCTCTCTCTCCTGTCTTGGTGTGTCTCTCTCCTGTCTCTCGGCGTCTCTCTCTCCTGTCTTTGTGTGTGTCTCTCTCCTGTCGGTGTGTCTCTCTTTCCTGTGTCTGTGTGTATCTCTTCTGTCTCTGTGGCTCTCGATCCTGTCTCTGTGTCTCCTGTATCTGTGTGTATCTCTCTCATGTCTCTGTGTTTCTCTCCTGTCTCTGTGTGTATCTCTCTCATGGCTCTGTGTGTGTCTCTCTCCTGTCTCTGTGTGTCTCTCCCTCCAGTCTCTGTGGGTGTCTCGCCTTCCTGTGTGTGTGTGTGTGTGTGTCTCTCTCTCTCTCTTGTATGTGTGTGTCTCTCTCCTGTCTATGTGTGTCTCTCTCCTGTCTCTGTGTGTGTCTCTCTCCTGTCTCTCAGTGTCTCTCTATCCTGTCTCGGTGTCTCTCTCCTGTCTGTGTATGTATCTCTCCTGTTTCTAAGTGTCTCTCTCTCCTGTCTCTGTGTCTCTCTCCTGTCTCTGTGTGTCTCTCTCCTCTGTCTCTGAGAATCTCTCTCATGTCTCTCTCTCCTGTCTCTGTGTATCTCTTTCCTGTCTGTGTGTGTCTCTCTCCTGTCTCTGTGTGTGTCTCTCTCCTGTCTGTGTATGTTTCTCTCCTGTTTCTAAGTGTCTCTCTCTCTTGTCTCTGATTGTCTCTCTCTCCTGTCTCTGAGTGTCTCTCTTTCCTGTCTCTGTGTGTCTCTCTCCCCTGTCTCTGAGAATCTCGCTCATGTCTCTGTGTGTCCCTCTCGCCTGTCTATGTGTCTCTCTCTCTCCCGTCTCTGAGTTTCTCTCTTTCCCGTCTCTGAGTTTCTCTCTCTCTTGTCTCTGTGTCTCTCTCCTGTCTCTGTGTGTCTCTCTCTCCTGTCTCTCAGTGTCTCTTTCTCCTGTCTCTCGGCGTCTCTCGCCTGTCTTTGTGTGTGTCTCTCTCATGTCTGTGTGTCTCTCTTTCCTTTGTCTGTGTGTATCTCTCCTGTCTATGTGTGTCTCTCTCCTGTCTCTGTGTGTGTCTCTCTCTCCTGTCTCTGTGTGTGTGTCTCTCTCATGTCTCTGTGTGTCTCTCTCCTGTCTGTGTGTCTCTCTTTCCTGTGTATATGTGTATTTCTTCTGTCTCTGTGGCTCTCTCTCCTGTCTGTGTGTGTCTCTCTTCTGTTTATGTGTGTCTCTCTCTCCTGTCTCTGTGTGTGTGTCTCTCTCTCATGTCTGTTTGTCTCTCTCCTGTCTGTGTGTGTGTCTCTCTCCTGTCTGTGTCCCTCTCTTCTGTCTCTAATGTCTGTGTGTCTCTCTCTCCTGTCTCTGAGTGTTCCTCTCTCCTGTCTCTGTGGTTCTCTCTCCTAGCTCTGTGTGTCCCTCTTGCCTGTCTATGTGTGTTTCTCTCTCCTGTCTCTGAGTTTCCCTCTCTCCTGTCTCTGTGTGTCTCTCCCCTGTCTCTGTGTGTCTCTCTCTCCTATCTCTCAGTGTCTCTCTCTCCTGTCTCGGTGTGTCTCTTCTGTCTCTCAGTGTCTCTCTCCTGTCTCGGTGTATCTCTCCTGTCTCTGTGAGTCTCTCTCTCCTGTCTCTCAGTGTCTCTCTCTCCTGTCTTGGTGTGTCTCTCTCCTGTCTCTCGGCGTCTCTCTCTCCTGTCTTTGTGTGTGTCTCTCTCCTGTCGGTGTGTCTCTCTTTCCTGTGTCTGTGTGCATCTCTTCTGTCTCTGTGGCTCTCGATCCTGTCTCTGTGTCTCCTGTATCTGTGTGTATCTCTCTCATGTCTCTGTGTTTCTCTCCTGTCTCTGTGCGTATCTCTCTCATGGCTCTGTGTGTGTCTCTCTCCTATCTCTGTGTGTCTCTCCCTCCAGTCTCTGTGGGTGTCTCGCCTTCCTGTGTGTGTGTGTGTGTGTGTCTCTCTCTCTCTTGTCTGTGTGTGTCTCTCTCCTGTCTATGTGTGTCTCTCTCCTGTCTCTGTGTGTGTCTCTCTCCTGTCTCTAAGTGTCTCTCTCTCCTGTCTCTGTGTCTCTCTCCTGTCTCTGTGTGTCTCTCTCCTCTGTCTCTGAGAATCTCTCTCATGTCTCTCTCTCCTGTCTCTGTGTATCTCTTTCCTGTCTGTGTGTGTCTCTCTCCTGTCTGTGTATGTTTCTCTCCTGTTTCTAAGTGTCTCTCTCTCTTGTCTCTGATTGTCTCTCTCTCCTGTCTCTGAGTGTCTCTCTTTCCTGTCTCTGTGTGTCTCTCTCCCCTGTCTCTGAGAATCTCGCTCATGTCTCTGTGTGTCCCTCTCGCCTGTCTATGTGTCTCTCTCTCTCCCGTCTCTGAGTTTCTCTCTTTCCCGTCTCTGAGTTTCTCTCTCTCTTGTCTCTGTGTCTCTCTCCTGTCTCTGTGTGTCTCTCTCTCCCGTCTCTCAGTGTCTCTTTCTCCTGTCTCTCGGCGTCTCTCTCGCCTGTCTTTGTGTGTGTCTCTCTCATGTCTGTGTGTCTCTCTTCCTTTGTCTGTGTGTATCTCTCCTGTCTCTGTGTGTCTCTCTCCTGTCTCTGTGTGTGTCTCTCTCTCCTGTCTCTGTGTGTGTGTCTCTCTCATGTCTCTGTGTGTCTCTCTTTCCTGTGTATATGTGTATTCTTCTGTCTCTGTGGCTCTCTCTCCTGTCTGTGTGTGTCTCTCTTCTGTTTATGTGTGTCTCTCTCTCCTGTCTCTGTGTGTGTGTCTCTCTCTCATGTCTGTTTGTCTCTCTCCTGTCTGTGTGTGTGTCTCTCTCATGTCTCTGTGTGTGTCTCTTTCCTGTCTCTGTGTGTCTCTCTCTCCTGTCTCTGTGTGTGTCCCTCTCTCCTGTCTCTGTCCTCTCTCCTGTCTCTGAGTGTCTTTCTCTCCTGTCTGTGTGTCTCTCCCTCCTGTCTCTGTGTGTGTCTCGCCCTCCTGTCTCTGTTTCTGTGTGTGTCTCTCTCTCTCCTGTCTCTGAGTGTTCCTCTCTCCTGTCTCTGTGGTTCTCTCTCCTAGCTCTGTGTGTCCCTCTTGCCTGTCTATGTGTGTTTCTCTCTCCTGTCTCTGAGTTTCCCTCTCTCCTGTCTCTGTGTGTCTCTCTCCCTGTCTCTGTGTCTCTCTCTCCTGTCTCTCAGTGTCTCTCTCCTGTCTTGGTGTGTCTCTCTCCTGTTTCTGTGTGTCTCTCTCTCCTATCTCTCAGTGTGTCTCTCTCCTGTCTCGGTGTATCTCTCCTGTCTCTGTGAGTCTCTCTCTCCTGTCTCTGTGTGTGTCTCGCCCTCCTGTCTCTGTTTGTGTGTGTGTCTCTCTCTCTCCTGGCTCTGTGTGTCTCTCTCCTGTCTCTGTGGGTCTCTCTCCTGTCTGTGTATGTCTCTCTCCTGTTTCTAAGTGTCTCTCTTTCCTGTCTCTGTGTGTCTCTCTCCCTTGTCTCTGTGTATCTCTCTCCTGTCTCTGTGTATCTCTCTCCCCTGTCTCTGTGTATCTCTCTCCTGTCTCTGTGTATCTCTTTCCTGTGTGTGTGTGTGTGTGTGTGTGTGTGTGTGTGTGTGTGTGTGTCTCTCCTGTCTCTGTGTATCTCTCTCCCCTGTCTCTGTGTATCTCTCTCCTGTCTCTGTGTATCTCTTTCCTGTGTGTGTGTGTGTGTGTGTGTGTGTGTGTGTGTGTGTGTCTCGCCCTCCTGTCTCTGTTTGTGTGTGTGTCTCTCTCTCTCCTTGCTGTGTGTCTCTCTCTCCTGTCTCTGTGTGTCTCTCTCCTGTCTCTGTGGGTCTCTCTCCTGTCTCTGTGTGTCTCTCTCCTGTCTCTGTGTGTCTCTCCCTCCTGTCTCTCAGTGTCTCTCTCTCCTGTCTCGGTGTGACTCTCTCTCCCGTCCGTGGGCGTCTCTCTCTCCTGTCTTTGTGTGTCTCCCTCTCCTGTCTCTCAGTGTCTCTCTCTCCTGTCTCTGTGCGTCTCTCCTGTCTCTGTGTGTCTCTCTTTCCTGTGTCTGTTTGTCTCTCTCATGTCTCTGTGTGTCTCTCTCCTGTCTCTGTGTGTCTCTCTCTCCTGTCTCTGTGTTCTCTCTCTGTCTCTGTGTGTCTCTCTCTCCTGTCTCTGTGTTTCTCTCCCTCATGTCTCTGTGTGTCTCTCTCTCCTGTCTCTGTGTTTCTCTCCCTCATGTATCTGTGTGTGTCTTTCCCTCCTGTCTCTGTGTTTGTATCCCTCTCTCCTGTCTGTGTGTGTGTCTTTCTATACTGTCTCTTTGTGTGTGTCTCTTGTGTGTGTGTCTCTTTCTCTTCTGTCTCTCTGTGTGTCTCTTGTGTGTGTGTCTCTTTCTCTCTTGTCTCTGTGTGTCCCTCTCTTCTGTCCCTGAGTGGCTCTCTATCCTGTCTGTGTGTCTCTCCCTCCTGCCTCTGTGTGTGTCTCTCTTTCCTGTCTCTGTGTGTCTCTTTCTCATGTCTCTCAGTGTTTTTCTCTCCTGTCTCTGTGTGTCTCTTTCCTGTCTCTTGTGTCTCGCTCTCTTGTGTCTGTGTGTCTCTATCCTGTCTCGGTGTCTCTCTCTCCTGTCTATGTGTTTCTCTCTCAAGTGTCTGAGTCTCTCTATGTCACTGACTCTACCACATGTGTCTGTCTCTGTGTCTCCTTCCCCTCTGTGTTTCGTTGTCTTGGACACTCTCTCTCTCGCTCTCTCTCATCCCCCTTGACACACAATCCTGTGTGGATACACACTTCCTCCCTCCAAAGTCCTCATGGGTTGCAATTAAATCACTGTCACAAGAGAAACACACCCGCGGGAAAATAATTGGGGAGAATCAGGACTGCCAGTGTGTTGAGTGCGTCATTACATCATAAAAAAAAAAGACAAACGGACAGACACAGTACAGAGGGAGACCAAGCGTGAGGCATGAGGACTGTGGAGCCCACAGCCTCACTCACCGGCCCAGACATGATGAAAGGCACACACCCTACAGCGGGGAACAGAGGTGAGGATCTAATCACTCGCTGACGCTGGGGCTATGGGAGACAGGCTGTCCGTTACGGTGTCCGTCACAATGCCCCATCCTGTTCCTACACTGGTTCATTACGGTGTCCGTCACAATGCCCCATCCTGTTCCTACACTGGTTCATTACGGTGTCCGTCACAATGCCACTTCCTGGTCCTACACTGGTTCATTATGGTGTCCGTCACTATGCCACTTCCTGTTCATTACAGTGTCCGTCACTATGCCACTTCCTGTTCCTACACTGGTTCATTACGGTGTCCGTCACTATGCCACTTCCTGTTCCTACACTGGTTCATTTAGAGCGGTAAGAACACACACGGTGTTAGATTAGACGCACCCAACACCGACACTAGTTTTGACAACATTGTAATTCATGTCGGCACCAACGATACTAGGATGAGACAATCAGAAATCACTAAAAGTAACATAGCTATACTGTGTGACTTCGCCAGAAAGATGTGTCGGCATCGATTAATTCTCTCTGGCCCTCTACCTACCAGGAGTAATAATGATGAGCATTATAGTAGACTATTTTTCCTGAATCGTTGGCTGGCACGATATAGTGAAGAGCAGGGCTTAGGTTTTGTAGATAACTGGTCCTCCATGTGGGACCGCCCTGGCATGCTGATGAGAGACGGCCTTCACCCCACTGGGTTAGGCGCCTCAATTATGTCAGAAAACATAGATAGATGTCTTAGCCAGGCGTGACTTATGCACCTACAGCATGCTGGGACGCAGGCAATTAGCGAACCTGCTAGCAACATACTAGCCCACGTTGCAGAGTCTAGAATACTGAGTGGGTTAGTTAGCCTGGGTGATGTAGCACGTAATGCTGACACTGAGGTGCCTCTAGGTTTTTATACTGGTCACAGCAGCAGCAACTGCAAACTGGAGGTTTATAGAACACCTACACCTATCAGTACTGTGGAGCTGCCCCGCACTGTCCTGAGGTGTAAAACCCGCAGGCGAAGGCAAATCTGCAAAAATGTTCCTGTAAACTCTTCCACTGAGATGCGTTGCAATCCAACTCCCTCAAACCTTAATACTCTGGAAGAGCTTAGAATAGGATTCATAAATATCAGATCGCTTTCAACTAAAGCGCTCTTGGTCCATGATCTAGTTGTTGAAAATAGGATAGACATCCTGGGCCTATGTGAAACATGGTTAAAACCAGATGTTTACCTACCGTTAAACGAAGCTACCCCACCCAACTATGTTAGCACACAGCTATCCCGAGAATCCAAAAAAGGTGGTGGAGTGGCTTTAATCTCAAGCTCGAACCTCTCCATGAAGCAGAAAAAGAACTATGCTTTTTCATCCTTTGAAGTTCTTGCTTTCTGCTCCTCAGTACCTACTACAGCAGAAAGGGCAGTAGATTCTTTCTTCTTAGCTATAGTATACCGCCCACCAGGCCCATACACACGTTTCGTGGATGAGTTCTCTGAGTTTGCGGCTGACCTTGTAACATATTCTGACAGTGTTTTACTTGTTGGTGATTTTAACATTCATGTTAATAACCCGGCTGATCCTCTTGCAAAGGTTTTTCTTTCTATAACCGATGCCCTTGGCTTTAAACAGCTTGTCCAGCACCCTACCCACAGTGGTGGAAACACTCTGGATCTCGTCTTGTCACGTGGTGTTGATATCTCAGACCTGGCCATCTCACCTTACACCTCAGCTTTATCTGACCACTTCCTTCTTACTTTCAAGGTGATGGTATCTTGCCCCCGCGATGAGGGCCAGGCTACCTATAGCTGCCGTCGCATCACCCCTGCAACTACTGCATCCATGGCAGCTAAGTTATCCTTCTCACTCGCTCCTCTCTCTGACTTTAGTGGCTCTGTGGGTAGTCTTACTGAAGACTTTAACACGGCCTTATCTGCAGCCATCGACTCTGCTGCTCCTCTTATTGTTAAAAAGCGAACCACAAAGCGGCCAGCGCCTTGGTTCAATGAGGAGACTCGCACCCTCAAACAAAGCTGCAGAAGACTAGAACGCAAATGGCGTTCAACAAAACTTGAAGTCTTTCATCTTGCATGGCATGACAGCCTGCTCAGCTATAAAGCTGCATTAACTACTTCCAGGAACGCCTACTTTTCAAGTGTTATCAACTTAAACAAGAACAACCCTAAGTTTCTGTTTGACACAGTAAGAAGCCTGACGCAAAAACAACCTCAAACAGTTGGCTCCTCTCTCTCTGCTAGAAACTTCTCGGAATTCTTTGAGCACAAAATCGAGACTATTAGAAAAGACATTGATGCCTTCCCCACCCATCATCCTGAACATCATGTAAGAGGGGCACTATGTGTCCCTCCTGAAGAAACCCTCCTGCAGTTCAGCACAATCTCCTTGGATGAACTTGCTAAACTAACACAGGCCTCTAAACCCACTACCTGTATGCTGGACCCTCTCCCCACCAAGGTTCTTAAAGAACTTTTCCCGGTCGTTGGGCCTACTATGCTCAACATCATGAACCTATCCCTGTCTACTGGAACAGTTCCATCTACCTTCAAGACTGCTGTGATAAAACCTCTACTGAAGAAGCCCGGCCTAGACCCAGAAGTACTTAGCAACTATCGGCCCATCTCTAACCTTCCTTTCCTTTCGAAAGTACTGGAAAGAATTGTAGCTGATCAAACCATCAATCATCTGATGGTGAACAATTTATTTGAACCCTTCCAGTCTGGGTTTAGAACCTTCTACTCCACTGAAACTGCTGTGACCCGAGTAGTTAATGATCTTCTCCTTACAATGGACAGCAACGCAAGCTCCTTGCTGGTGCTGCTCGACCTTAGTGCTGCTTTCGACACAATCGACCACAGCATTCTCCTTGATCGTCTCCAACACTATGTTGGCATTAAAGGTTCGGCTCTTCTCTGGTTTAGATCTTACCTCACAAATAGAAAGCAATTTGTTCTTTGTGATGATTCACAATCGAATCACTGTAACCTAAGCTTTGGTCTTCCCCAAGGGTCGGTCCTTGGTCCTCTGCTCTTTGCAATCTACATGCTCCCTCTTGGTGATATTATTCGCAGTTATGGAATAAGTTTTCACTGCTACGCTGACGACACCCAAATCTATATTCCTATCAAGTCAAACGACTCCTCCCAGATCCATAAAGTTGAATCCTGCCTGAGTGCAATTAAAAGATGGATGTCCCAAAACTACCTGCAGCTTAACACAGGAAAAACAGAGATGATAATCATCGGTCCGAAGCAACAACGACCACTATTTGAAGATGTCGCACTGCTGTTTGAGGGCTCTATTGTGGCCCAAAGCTCTTGTGTGAAGAATCTTGGTGTCCTGTTCGACCCGACGCTATCTTTCAGTCAACATGTAAAATATATAACCAGAACTGCATTTTTCCATCTTAGAAACATTGCTAGAATACGACCAATGCTGTCTGCCGCGGATGCAGAGACACTCATCCACGCGTTTATATCGTCTAGACTAGATTACTGTAATGCACTGTTTTCTGGGTTACCGAACTCTGCTACCAAAAGCCTCCAGCTTGTGCAGAACGCTGCTGCTAGACTTTTGACTAGGACCAGAAAGTTTGACCACATTACTCCAATTCTGTCCTCGCTCCACTGGCTTCCAGTTAATGCGAGGTCAGATTTTAAGGTGCTACTACTTACTTATAAAATCCTACACGGATTAGCACCCTCATACCTGAAGGACCTTATTGTTCCCTATTGTCCTTCTCGGCCCCTCCGGTCTTCAGGAGCCGGCCTTCTATCAATCCCAAAAGTCATAAAGAAATCAGCAGGGAATAGAGCGTTCTCCTACCGTGCGCCCTATTTGTGGAACAGTCTGCCACCTGTAATAAGGGAAGCAGACTCTGTTGAAATATTTAAATCTAAACTTAAAACCTACCTTTTTACATTGTCGTTTGGTGCCTAGGAGTGCCCCTCAGCTCTCATTACAGCTAAATCGACCCGTTAGTCAGCACTAACCTATCCCTGCTGCCGATAGGTACTAGACTAGAGATTCTCTACATGTTCCATGTCCACCCTACCCCATCTAACCCGACCGCAGTCTGCTTCTGTTTTTCAGTGTGCTGCTGTGATCCCCACCTGAAGGATACCGGCCAGCACCACACAAATCATCTTCTCATTTTAATATTTGTATATTGTGTATATTATATGTATATTATTATCTTTGTACTTTGTACATTACTATAAGTCACTTATGGCACCCATTGCACTCCTGAACCATCCCTGGAAGGAGGGATCCCCTTCTACTCTGTGTTCCCTCTCAAGATTTCTTCCTACGTAATTAAGGGAGTTTTTTCTTGCCCTTAGGGGGGCTAGGGTTTGGGGGGTGTTGTAAACATGTGGCATGTGAAGCCCTTTGAGACTATAACTGTGATTAAGGGCTATACAAATAAAATTGACTTGACTTGACTTGACTTCATTACGGTGTCCGTCACTATGCCACTTCCTGTTCCTACACTGGTTCATTATGGTGTCCGTCACTATGCCACTTCCTGTTCATTACAGTGTCTGTCACTATGCCACTTCCTGTTCCTACACTGGTTCATTACGGTGTCCGTCACTATGCCACTTCCTGTTCCTACACTGGTTCATTACGGTGTCCGTCATTATGCCACTTCCTGTTCCTACACTGGTTCATTACGGTGT
>CM051005.1:17105362-17145362 GCA_027704905.1 Muraenolepis orangiensis | reverse complement strand
TGTGGTGGGAATCCAGCACGGGGTTGATCTGCATTGTAAGAGTGTGTGTGTGTGTGTGTGTGTGTGTGTGTGTGTGTGTGTGTGTGTGTGTGTGTGTGTGTGTGTGTGTGCTTATCGTGCAGACATGGGCGTGTGTGTGTGTGTGTGTGTGTGTGTGTGTGTATATTGTGCAGACATGGGCTTATGTGTGTGTGTTGCAGAGGCTTCGGTGCAGGTGTGTGACGGTTCCCTGGCCAGTGGCGCGTTCCCACTTTGGCCAGAGAACATCCGGGGTGTTTTAGCAGAACAGTTTTGTGTCAGTACACCTCATCTCATCCCTCAACACTTTTTTGGGAAACAAAAAACATTATCCCTGCCAAAACTAATTTGCCTAAACATGTAATAAACTTTGTCTTTTGATCAAAAAGACGTTTCATCTTACGTTTCATTTGATCAAAAAGGTTGTTTCATCTTGTTTTTTTCCTTAACTGTATTTCTATTTCTGTTTCATTTCAGGCAACGTACCGCTGCTGCTCCGTATTTTTCCTGATGTGAGATAACCTTGAACTGTCATGATTGTTTGGTTCTGTTTTTTAACAGGATGACGTGCACATGTGTGTGTGTGTGTGTGTGTGTGTGTGTGTGTGTGTGTGTGTGTGTGTGTGTGTGTGTGTGTGTGTGTGTGTGTGTGTGTGTGTGTGTGTGTGTGTGTGTGTGCGTGTGTGTGTGTGCGCGCGTGTGTGTGTGTGTGTGTGTGTGTATGTGAGAGGCAGTAATCACTGTCAGCTGCTTCATCGAGCTACCCTGAATCCGCCTCTCGGTTCATCCCGCAGACCAATTACGTGACAAATTGTCAGGTAATCATGTCATTAGAGGAAGACTAGTCGTGTGAAAACTTGACATAGAGACCGGATGCCGGATGTGCTGATGGAAGCAGCGAGTGTGTGTGTGTGTGTGTGTGTGTGTGTGTGTGTGGGGGGGGGGGGGGGGGGGGGGTTAAGGACTATCATTATCATGTGTGTCACCCTGGACGTCCAGGAATTTATTAACCGTGGACTAGGTTTCAAGAGCAATGAGATATTTTCCACCGTGAGTTATTATTATGTTATGTTCTTCCGTAGTCTTAGTCAAGGGTATGTGAAATTTGATTTCATGGAGGTTTTTTTTGCATCGAGAAGACCACTTTCTAATCTTTCCATCCATCCATCCATTCATCCATGTACTGTGAATGTACGGACACTTTATGCAAATTAAATGCGAGAAGGAATGTTGCCTCGGTAACAGAGCACACTATCTATCATATATTTAGCCACCGTTCACAGCTAGCCCCTCTGGTTGCTAATTTTTACCTATGAACAAAAGTAGCTGTTACCATAAGTAGACAGGCAAAGTCATCAGGCCATTTGCATATTTCATCAGAGCCAGTGAGCCGGACCGCCCAAAAGGGCTTTTTGAATATTGCAATGGCTATGAAGCTCCCAAATGTTTACGATCTACGATCAATACCTTACCTTATCTTATCTAGGAGGACGTCCTCTTTTTCCCGGACATGTCCTCCTTTTGGGACCTAAAAAATGCGTCCAATAATCGCCAATAATGTCCGGGATTGGACTTTTGCTTGCTACAGTGGCATTACTTTATATGACTTTGACATTTCTCCTCATGTCCCGCCTTCTTGCATGCCACCATTGGTCGGTCATGTAGGCTACAGCTTAAGTCCTGCACGCTAACATTGGCCAAACTGCATCTCAATCATTCCCCTCAGTCGGCCCCATGCCGCTATCCTGCCCCGAGTTTCCTCTTGTTTCAAAAGTATGGTCAGCCTAACTTATCTAATGCTACCCGCGGTTCTACCCTTTGGAGAAAGAGGGAGCGCAACCTCAGTGGAGCGAAGCCGTCATTTCCGAGCTGAGGAAAAGTTGTTTTTCCAGCTATGTAAAGAAAGGGCTGCCAGGTGTGTGACCACTAAAGGTCCAGGAACCTGCATAGCCAGTTCCAAGGTTGCCAGGTTGGCAGGACTTGAAATTAATTAGAAGTGGCATTTCAAAGTGTCACCTTAATGAGGTAATATATATTCTTTATTATGTTGCAATAAAGCCGCATCTTTTTTTTTTTTAGGTCACGTATAACGGGGGATTGAAGTGTTTCTGGCAATATATACCACTAATTAAGGCCGGGCGCCATTTTGTTTTTCTGTTTTGTTTGTTACTATTCTCGTTTGAAGTGGAATGGTGTTTCTTCGTTAGCAGGGGGGGGGGGGGGGGGGGGGGGTGGGGGTGTCTGTGTGATCTGAGCTCCTCTACTCATTAGTGTGAGTTGTGAGTGTTGACACTGTAACCTGTGTTGGAATCGGCTGTCCTCATTAACACACACATATACACACACACACACTTGTTTCACACACACACACACACACACACACACACACACACACACACACACACACACACCACACACACACACACACCCACACACACCACACACACACACACATACACACTGTAGGACCACCAATACACACTGTAGGAACACCAGACACACACCCACACTGTAGGACCACCACACACACCCACACACACACACACACACACACACACACACACACACACACACACACACACACACACACACACACACACACACACACACAATACATACTGTAGGACAACAACACACACACCAAAACACACTGTAAGACCAGTAGCAGTTTGTTTCTGTGTGCGAGTGTTCCTTTGTGTGTGATTGTTTTGTGAGTGAGTGTGTGTGTGTGTGTGTGTGTGTGTGTGTGTGTGTGTGCGTGCGTGCGTGTGTGTGTGTGTGTGTGTGTGTGTGTGTGTGTGTGTGTGTGTATGTGTGTGTGTGTGTGTGTATGTGTGTGTGTCTGTGTGTGTGCGTGCGTGCGTGCGTGCGTGTGTGTGTGTGTGTGTGTGTGTGTGTGTGTGTGTGTGTGTGTGTGTATGTGTGTATGTGTGTGTACTGTGGGCCTTTTGACTGCACATCATAATGAGTCACTGTGGGCCGCAGAGTCACAGCCTCTGTTGACATCAGAGTCCAGCAGCCAGCCTATCCCTCGTTATGCATCACTCTCTCTACACACACACACACACACACACACACACACACACACACACACACACATACACATGCAGATACACACACACACACATGCACACATACACACACAGATACACACACACACACACGTGCACACACACACACACACACACACACACACACACACACACACACATACATACACATGCAGATACACACACACACATGCACACATACACAGACACACACGTGCACACACAGATACACACACACACCGATGCATTAAGGCAGATACATACCCAGATACACACACACACACACGTTCACATGCATAACACACCCATGCCACTTTGTTAGTATGCATGAAGACACACACGTTGGAATATCAACACTTTTTCTATGTATACGCTCAACATTACTCAATATTACACCTAGCACACACACATGCCCACACACACACATGAATCATACACACAGATCCACATGTCCACCTGGTGTAACGCACGATGCACAGGATGTCACACATGTATGACCCATGTACTGTCACACACACGCCATGTTAAGGAGCAGAAAACGTATACTCTAGCATTACCATTAAACGTTAATGAGTGCCACGGTTTCCTTGAGCCTGCCTGGGGATATTATTTGGAGTTGTACTGTATATATTATATTCAATATCTCCCCAGGAAGAGGAACAACAGCTACTATCTCCCTCTCCCTGCAAGGCGCCACCATTAATCATGGTTATTATTATGAGCTTATATTCATGATTTCTCATGTGTGCTTTATTTTCCACAAAGGGATATATGTATAAATATATATATATATATATATACTGTATATATGAGTAAATACTGTATATATATGTATATATTAGGCTGCAGGACAAGTAGTTATGTGTGTGTATATATATACTGTATATATATATATATATATATATATATATATATATATATATATATATATATATATGGGGCGGCAGTAGCTCAGTCTGTTGGGACTTGGCTTGGGAACTGGAGGGTCGCCGGTTCAAGTCCCCGAAATGGACCAAATACGGAGTAAGAACTGGTACTTGGAAAAGGGTGCCAGTTCACCTCCTGGGCACTGCCGGGGTGCCCTTGAGCAAGGCACCAGACCCCCACACTACACTGCTGCCTAGGCGCTGTATATGAAATAGCTGCCCACTGCTCCTAATACTAGGATGGGTTAAATGCAGAGAAACTAATTTCACTGTGTATGTACATGTATGTGACCTATAAAAATTATTCAATCCTCCAGATTCAGATGATATATATATATATATATATAATGTTATTTAAAAGTGACATAACACACAGTAAGTAACCAGGGACACTAAACTTTTCATTGACACTTCCATTGGACTTTTCCCAGATCAAAGTTCCCGCCACTCCACCCCCCCCCCACTCCACCCCCCCCCCCCCCCCCGCCCCCCCCTCTCCAGATGTGGTTTTGACAACTGGCTGTCACTTTATGGGTACTTTATGTATATTTAACAGTGACCGGTCCCGGCCTCATGTGGATTGCGCTGGCAGCGGTTTCCGCCTGGCCGCCAAGATGCCGACGAGGCGGAATGATAAACATGCGAATAGAATAGAATGAATATCCATCATAACCTATCGGCAGGGATTAGGGGGAGTCTTAAAAAATATATTTATATTTAAGCCCGGATGAAATGTAAGTGGTGAATATTTATTCCTCATAAACGGTCTGTGGGATTTCATCATTAGCATTTGAACCAAACAAGGGATTTTAGTTTTGTTAGTTTGGCTTGCTTGTCTGTTGTTTTTCCACATCTGTGTTTTCAGTTAATTTGTTCTTTCGGGCGATGAGCAGGGTTTGTGAGTTTTGATTAATGTATGATCTCCAATTTGTTTATCGACTCAGACGAAGACACGCGGCAAAAAAATTGTCGATATAATTTCTTGCAATTTTCCTCATCATTCCGTTGACTTTTTTCATTACACAGAGGAGTGAAATGTCCAAAAATACGAGCATTTAGTTTGTTGCCAAAGTCTGGGAGCGCCTCGAAGCTGTTTTCTCCTCAAACGTCTTTAATGGCTGTGAAACCCCAATCCCACACCAGTGGAACGTGCTTGCCTGAAGTCACGCTTTTTTAAAAACCTCGGCCTCGTTTCATTAAAAATGAAAGAAAGGATATCCTAAGTGGAGGTGGCTGCCAGCGATCCATACCCGTAGGTGTACCGCAGGGTGGAGATTAATTTAGCCTGGACCATCGCCTGGTTCCTCTTGCAAATCACCCTCCTGTCCTCACCTCCTTTCCTCCGTCAATCTCCTCCTCTCCCAACCCCTGTTGTCTTCCCCATGTCTTCTACTGCTCTCATACCCTCTCTTCCTCACCTCCTATTTTCACATCCTCTGAGCCCTGAGGCCCCTCCTCTTCTCTTCTCCTCTTCTTCCATCTCCTCCTCTCTCTCCACGTCTCTCATCCTTCTCTTTGGTTCTACTCCTCTTCTCCCCTCAGCTCTGCCCCTTCTATTCTGACGAGGGTCTGGTCGGAGAGGAGATTTAGATTGATATGTATAACAAGTATAGCGTCAAGTTCAAGCATCGAGTTATGTTTGGTTTAGGGGGGGGGAGTATGTGCAGTTCAAAATGAAAAGGGAGAATGCCACCATGGGGGGGTCCCACATGGAGACAGGGATCACAATCCCCATGTTCCTCGCCCTGTCTATTCTCAGAGCGACAGCGTCTGTCCGTCCGTCCGTCCCCTCGCCATGTGCGCTCTCCTCCTCCTCCACGCGATGATGTCACACCTAACGCCAAGATCCTCTGCATATATTTAAATGAACCTTCCAGCCCTCCCCCCCCCACCACCCTAACACCACCCCCCCCCCCCCCCCCCCCATCCACTCGCCTCCCGTTAAAGCTGTGGTCGGCGATGTGTGTCAATGGGTTTCTAGCTCTCCGCGTCCGTCTAGCTGCTTTTCTCCTTCTGTCTTCCCCGTTCATTTCATCATTTACCGCGGCGTCGTTAAGGGACTCAGCCGAAGCGACTATTGTGCAAGAGTATCTCCTATCTATGGTCTCCGGGGCTCATCTGCATTCCAAATGAGCACCGCATGCAGGAGGAGAAAAGAAAATACCCAAATCAAGCGCTAACAAATGGAAATCCTCCCGGCGCCACCCGTGAGCCCTCATGCTTCGCTAAAGACAGATTAAAAGACATGCTTGTGTGTATTTTACACACACACACACACACACACACACACACACACACACACACACACACACACACACACACACACACACACACACACACACACACACACACACACACACACACACACACAAACACACACACACACACACACACACAGATTAAGAGGGAAAGTGATTTTGGGTGTTCCTCGGTAGTCACTCTGCTGCTGCTCCCCTCACGGCAGGGGGCCCAGAATGTCAATCGATATGGAAAATGGCCGAGGGCGTTAAAGTACAAGCAAATAAACAAAGTGCAGAGGACAGAAGGAAATTCGATTCTTCGTCCACTGCTGCAGTTGCAGGGGTTTTGTTTTCGGGGTTCTTCCCCCACAATGTCCGAGGATCAATCGTTGGGTATTTTCGGGGGTTCCCCCACATGGTCCACCACCCACAGGGGTTTGTTAGCTTTTTTACAAACCTGCCTTGAAGCTTATCCAAGGAGACAGAGTTTGGACATCTTGCATTCTCATTCTTTGCAGTATTTTCATCATGGATGACGTCTTTATCCGTGTTTTTCTTTTCTTTTCTTTTCTTCTGGTGAAAGTACTGTAGTACAAAACACACACACACACACACCATTTTCTCAATTGCCTCTGATCAAGGCATCCAGGACACACAAACACACACACACACACACACACACTCGAGGATCAGCGTTTTTCTATGAGACCCCGCAATTAGACCTCGAGTGTCCCAATGGACAAAGAAAGAGAGGAAGAAGGCAAATGAGGTTTGTTCGCTTGTTTGGGCAGAATGAACAGCCTTGAGGGGGGGGGGGGGGGGGGGGGGTTGGTTCTCAAGAGGTCCTTCATCCCTTTTGGAGGATACCACAGAATGATCAGAATAACGGGGGGGGGGGACACGTGTGAGGATAATTCCTTCTGTACAGCCATTGTAATTGCGCACGGCCCCGCAGATCTGATTGCGTGATGTGTGAAGTGGCGAAATGAAGTGGATTGGAGAACAACCAAAAACAACGTCCCCCCCTGATTGCGGTGGTTTCCGATGAACCACGTTACCCCCCCCCCCCCCCCCACACGTACTTAAAAAATAGAGGATTCTGATTCTGATTTGGTTTATTTGTCACTAAATAAGGTGCAGTGCACAGTGTACTGTGACATGTTAAAGCTCAGCTCCAAAGATATCCTCAACAAAATGTTTCTATTTAACACTATATACTATACTATCTACTATACTTTCTACTCTAAGTTTATACAGAACAATAAAAACGACAATAAATTGACTGATGGATGATGTGTTTATGTATGTTGAATTGAGCGAAAAAAACACAACAAAAAGTCTTTCTATGCGCATTCGTGTAATTTTTACACGAATGCGCATATTTACAAAATTGCAGTATAATATAATAGCAGATAGAAGTGTGGTGTAAATCAAACCAAAAAAATGCAAGGCAGCAGCTGCTGTTACTTCTTATCCGAAACAACGCACACACACGTATGTGTTTAAACTCTTAAAGCGCTCTAAACGTTGCAGTTTACCCGGCGTACGGAGCTCAAATAAAGCAGAACTCCAACCCTTCACACGGTGAACTTACTTACTGGTGAAGCGTCTGTTGCTGGGGTTGCCAAAGGGCCGTTAACCACCAAAGAAACCATGTCGTCTGTGTCCTTTTTCGGTCAGACAGATTTATTCTCCCCAGCAAAAGGGGCACCTTTGCTTCAACTCTTGTAGCTTATTATTAAACGATGGTCTCAAAAAAGAAAAGGTTTAAAAAAACGAAGATAAATAAGAATAAGCCCTCTTTCACCTCCGGCGTTCAGACTTCCTGCCAAGAGACGGGTGGAAAAAAACCCAAAGAGGAAGATTGCAAGCAAAGAGTAAAACGATTCCCCTCCCCCCCCACTCCTCCTCCCCCCTCCTCCCCTCCTCCCCCCCTCCCCCCCCCCCTCCCCCCCCCCCCCTCCCCCCCGCCCCCAAATAAAATATGACCGTCTGGGTACTCTTTTATTTTCTCCACAGCTTTAGTGATACAAAGGTTGCACTCGTACAATTTACAGCCATCATTTTGCTAGGATGAACAGAATTAACACAATTGATCGGTGTTGCGTTGGCTTTTTATCGCCTCCTGCATTATTGACTCGCGCAAATGACCCCTCTACAATTCTATAAGTCAGTAGGCGGGAGGTTACTTATGGATGTTTACTCAAATCTATAGATGGTACACTATATGCTACGAGAGTTACAGCGTACAACTTACCACCAAGTGGCCGGTCACTGCGTTATAGCCTGGCGAATGTGGGAGTGAGCTTCCCGAGTTCTAGAAGAGGGGATTTGGATGGGGGTTTGGACGCGTTAATGTGTTGTGATCCGGTGGTTCGGCAACACTCTCGTTTCCCGCCATCGCTCCGTATGTTTGGCCACTGGAGACTGGTTATAATTTCACAGCCGGGATAGCAGGGTAACCCGTTCTGACGTCTCATTAAGTCGATATTTGTCAAAGTGTGTTTGACTGAGGCCTTATGTCCTTAGCCTACCTGTAAGGTTGGCCCACACATAGACATCAAAGTGGGCTTCAGCCCCTGCCCTTTTTCTTCCTCCAGAGAAAGTGCCCTTTTTATGGGATGCTTTTTTTATTCTTTTTTTTTATTCTTTTTTAAAATAAATAAATAAATATATCTACTCTGTTGCGCACGTTCCTTCAAAAATATATTGATTGAATAAAATCAAGTCGGGAGATTAGACTGTCAAGTTCCGATGCTCTCTCTACCCTCCCTCCCTCCCTCCCTCCCTCCCTCCCTCCCTCCCTCCCTCCCTCCCTCCACGTCTGCTGCACCGTGGTGCGGACAGTCATCGGCAGTCCCTTCAGACAGGTAGCAGCACCTCCCACCTTACAGTCCCTTCAGACATGTAGCAGCACCTCCCACCTTACAGTCCCTTCAGACAGGTAGCAGCACCTCCCACCTTACAGTCCCTTCAGACAGGTAGCAGCACCTCCCACCTTACAGTCCCTTCAGACAGGTAGCAGCACCTCCCACCTTACAGTCCCTTCAGACAGGTAGCAGCACCTCCCACCTTACAGTCCCTTCAG
The DNA here is from genome assembly GCA_027704905.1 of Muraenolepis orangiensis. NCBI lineage: Eukaryota > Metazoa > Chordata > Actinopteri > Gadiformes > Muraenolepididae > Muraenolepis > Muraenolepis orangiensis. The sequence goes on along the minus strand of CM051005.1, from coordinate 17,136,040 downwards.
ACAGGTAGCAGCACCTCCCACCTTACAGTCCCTTCAGACAGGTAGCAGCACCTCCCACCTTACAGTCCCTTCAGACAGGTAGCAGCACCTCCCACCTTACAGTCCCTTCAGACAGGTAGCAGCACCTCCCACCTTACAGTCCCTTCAGACAGGTAGCAGCACCTCCCACCTTACAGTCCCTTCAGACAGGTAGCAGCACCTCCCACCTTACAGTCCCTTCAGACAGGTAGCAGCACCTCCCACCTTACAGTCCCTTCAGACAGGTAGCAGCACCTCCCACCTTACAGTCCCTTCAGACAGGTAGCAGCACCTCCCACCTTACAGTCCCTTCAGACAGGTAGCAGCACCTCCCACCTTACAGTCCCTTCAGACAGGTAGCAGCACCTCCCACCTTACAGTCCCTTCAGACAGGTAGCAGCACCTCCCACCTTACAGTCCCTTCAGACAGGTAGCAGCACCTCCCACCTTACAGTCCCTTCAGACAGGTAGCAGCACCTCCCACCTTACAGTCCCTTCAGACAGGTAGCAGCACCTCCCACCTTACAGTCCCTTCAGACAGGTAGCAGCACCTCCCACCTTACAGTCCCTTCAGACAGGTAGCAGCACCTCCCACCTTACAGTCCCTTCAGACAGGTAGCAGCACCTCCCACCTTACAGTCCCTTCAGACAGGTAGCAGCACCTCCCACCTTACAGTCCCTTCAGACAGGTAGCAGCACCTCCCACCTTACAGTCCCATGTGATGCCGGCTTTTCTTGGCTTGTTTGAAGGTGAGTGGTGATGAACAAATGACTAGGCTGCCAGTGCCTCGAGTTTACAGCTAATTAGCCAAAAGACGAAAACAAATATAGTTAACTAAGGTACTAGCTAATGGATAAGTTAGCTCAAAGTTGAGCTAAGGCAATGTATCATGGGCATACAGGCTAATGTACTGTACTTAAGGGGAGACACTACAGGTGAATACAGTCAAATGTGTATCTAATAACGTCATCACAATTGCCACATTGATATGCAAATTAGGTGTTAACTAGGCCTAATAAAAACGCGCTAATTTGCATGCATTTACCAATTTACACAACTTCCCCAGATAGTTACTTACGTCAAGTCAGTATTTTCCCCTGAAATGTTATGTTTAAATATGCAGATTAGCTTTAAATCTATAGATGAATTCTATGGAAGTAAAACGAACACCATTTCGTTTTTTGGAAGTTTTCTTTCCATTAGAGTGAAAGAAAACGAAGCAAAGCAAAATACATCAAAATAACAAAATTGACAAGTACATGTACAAACGATCTTTTTGCCTGTAATGTACTGCCTTAAACAGTAACTTCATCATTTTGATTGTTGGCTGCTCATTTAATAACTATTAATTAGACTAGTTTGTTGTATTCTGATAGATCTTAATCATTACATGATACAGCGACCCACCCTCATACTGTATGTGAAATGAGGGAATTGTAGTTACACTGAAACTAAGTCCTTGTCAACAGCAGTTATTTTATGTTATGTGTGCGGTAAGTGTAATAATAATAATAATAATAATAATGTATTGGATCATTAATGTATTCAGGCAATTCAGTATTCTATTGCTTGGCTTAACTTTTTGTTTTAAAACATTATTATGGGAAGTGCCCTTTTTCTCACTTGAGCTCCTGCCCCTGAAAATGTCTGTGCACGTCCCTGGCCCTATGTCCTCAGCCTACCTGTAAGGGAAGCCCTATGTCCTCAGCCTACCTGTAAGGGAAGCCCTATGTCCTCAGCCTACCTGTAAGGGAAGCCCTAAGTCCTCAGCCTACCTGTAAGGGAAGCCCTATGTCCTCAGCCTACCTGTAAGGGAAGCCCTATGTCCTCAGCCTACCTGTAAGGTTGGCCCTTTGTCCTCAGCCTACCTGTAAGGGAAGCCCTATGTCCTCAGCCTACCTGTAAGGTTGGCCCTGTGTCCTCAGCCTACCTGTAAGGGAAGCCCTATGTCCTCAGCCTACCTGTAAGGGAAGCCCTATGTCCTCAGCCTACCTGTAAGGGAAGCCCTATGTCCTCAGCCTACCTGTAAGGGAAGCCCTATGTCCTCAGCCTACCTGTAAGGTTGGCCCTATGTCCTCAGCCTACATGTAAGGGAAGCCCTATGTCCTCAGCCTAACTGTAAGGGAAGCCTATGTCCTCAGCCTACCTGTAAGGGAAGCCCTATGTCCTCAGCCTAACTGTAAGGTTGGCCCTATGTCCTCACACACACAAACACGCACACACACACACACACACACACACACACACACACACACACACACACACACACACACACACACACACACACACACACACACACACACACACACACACACACACACACACACACACACACACACACACATTCTCTCTCTCTCTAGCCGTTCTTCACTTAGTTGGAGACAATAGGGAGGTTACATCTTACAGATAACTCTGAGAATACAATATAATAGCAGAGTAAAGTAAGTGAACTCGAGGTCAATCTCGAGAGGGAACACTGAAGCAAAACTTGTGTGTGCATAGTGTTTTCTCTGGGGTTTGCTGCTTCACCTTAAAGGGGGGAAGCTTCTCCTGATTGGCTCTTGAGCCAACACTGTCAGTCTTACCCAATGGGTGTTAGCCTGCTTAACATTAACATCCACAGTCTGTTCTGTGTCCACTTGTCCTCACTTGTCCTTGTCTGGAGAACCACCTGGTCCCACACAAATGGCCATAGATAATAGTCATACTTCATCAACTAGACATCAGGTACAAACCTAGCATAGATTTCTTGGCATTCTCGTCATAGCATAAAGTCCCATTAATTCCACAACACACACACGCACGCACACACGCACGCACGCACGCACGCACGCACACACACACACACACACACTTACTTAGTAACCATGGCCTTAATTCCCAGCTGTCAATTAGTTGATCTAGTCCCTGGTCGCGTTGCTATTCAACACGACATTGTCACGTCTATAGATTTCCAAGAGGAGAGAGAGAGAGAGAGAGAGAGAGAGAGAGAGAGAGAGAGAGAGAGAGAGAGAGAGAGAGAAAAAATAACATCTGTTAACAAGCCACTCATGTATTTGTTCCCTCCGAACTGGATTGGAATGGCAGTTTGAGGTGGAAGCCGGCTTGGAAGGTTTACCGAAAACAATGGCGTACGATGGTTCTCTCAGCGAGCCCTCTGGCAGTTAAAGAACCCCTCCCCCCAGCCCGCAGCCTCATCCTCCTGCTCACTTGTGTGAAAACACAGGCCTGCTAATTATCAAGACTTATCTACAGCACACGTCGAGTGGATCTGGATCAAAGCGCTTTTATTCATTTTAATTTTTTTCTATTCTTTTTTTTCTCACCGGGGGAAATTAATTGAACCGATCAGCCTCCCCGAACCCCTTCATGAGAAGAGACGCTCCTTGGGCGTGATGTAACGCATTGCTTTATTCAACGTCGAATGCGCGCCACTGTTTCACGGATTCTTCTCGTACATCTGTTATACGGCTGCTCTCTGAGCGGCCGTATAGATGAGAACAGTTTGCCTCGGTTTCCAATTAAACGGCGTTCTTCAGGATTAAACACTCGCCCCCCTGCGGTCTCGCCGAAGGGGGGGGGGGGGGGTGGAGAGGGGGGAGGGGGAGGGGGGGGGGTCGAGGGGAGGGGGGGGGGGGGGGGGTGCAGTGGTTCTGAAAACCAAAAAGGTTCTGGCCGGCGTCCGAAGCCTCACCCGTATGGGCTCCCTCGGCCTGAGCTTTCTGGTTGTTGTTTTTTACAACCTGTAAAAGAATGGACATCTGTAAGAAGGTACCGGAGGTAACAGTGTGACTATATTCCTATATTTCTGGACACACACACGCACCATTCTAATCACAAAACCACGCAAGAAATAAAAAAATCGGACCAATCATCTTCAATCCTCAGGACTGCAAATCAAACCCCGAATCTGCAAATCACCCCGTTCCCTCTTGTTTATATTAATATATATTTGTTAATATACTGTATATATGTACCGCAATTGACAACAATGTGTACAGTTTGAACCGAAAAACACGAAGAGAGCAAAAGAAAGACACAGAAAGAGAGGGACAGAATAATATACAGCATGATTCAACCTTTTTAAATACCAATCTTAAATCTTGAATCTTTGAGCGCAGATGTTCATTTGTTGCCAATTAGACATAGATAAAGTATAGGAATCATTGGACAGTTCATCTTCTACTTTCATTAGAGACTATCATATATTTTTTAAATAGATGCTTAGAATAGAGGTATTCGGCCGGATTATTACCAGCTTGGTAACGTTTGTTCGATGAAAATGTAGCTTTGTTTCCCAGAAAGACCTTCATATTGTGTGAAGAATTCAATTTAATTTTCGGTAATACGATCCATTTTTCAGCCGTGTTAGTCATCCATACGCAATCACTGAAACAAGAGCCGTACGCAGGTTCCTTGCGAGAAGCGATCTCCCGGAAGAAGGAAGGTTCGAGTAAAACAGCCCACAACTCTTAAGCGCTCCCTGTGTGTTGTTAAGGGCTACTACCTCGTGGATTAACCAGAAGCCTTTATTCCTGGCATTTGCGCCGGTCCATCTTGGCAGGCTCGGCAACATGGTCGATACACAAACATGGCCCTCATAAGGCCTGTGGAACGCTTAATTGTTGAAAAATGGAATTGGATGACGGCCAGCCTAGGAAGGATTCTTCCGGGAGCTTCTTTATAAGTCCCGGTCCTTCCTTGCCACAGCTGCCGCCGCTGCCGCCGCTGCCGCTGTCCCGGTCTTGTAGTTCAAGCGAGTCACTATAAGCTGAGGCTTCAGAGTCTGTGCTATAGGCGACAAATCAAAAGCGTCGTCCCCCTGTGAACAGATGGGCTCTGAGTTCGGCAATCCGCGGCGTATCCAAATATCCAAGACAAGAAGGTGACAATGTGTTTGCACTTCCTTCCTGTTCAAATGAACTACACGGGTCACCAGGGAACTCTTCACCTGATCAATTGATCAATTGATCTGCCTTTCGGTGTATCATGGCAGATAGACGCATGCACGCTTTTTATGACTTGTGTTCATGTGAGGGCACACACACACACACACACACACAGCGAAGGGCACATGCACGCATGCACACCGCCGACACATCTCACACACACACACACACACACACACACACACACACACACACACACGCACACACGCACACACGCATGTGAACGACTGGTGCGTGTGATTTTTTTTACGGCCATCTGCTCCGGTGTTTCACGGGGATATAAAGAGCACCAGCCACCCTCATCCATATAAACATGTCGCCAGGAGTTATGCCTTCACCACAGGGATTAGGGGTAAACTTTGGTAGAGTCGGTAGGCTCTGTGTGTGTGTGTGTGTGTGTGTGTGTGTGTGTGTGTGTGTGTGTGTGTGTGTGTGTGTGTGTGTGTGTGTGTGTGTGTGTGTGTGTGTGTGTGTGTGTGTGTGTGTGTGTGTGTGTGTGTGTGTGGCGCTCATCTATATAACATTCATTTAGTCACCTCCCTGACATTAGCATGAACATTAACTTTCCCCGCGTAGGCATTCGTCACGAGGCAGCGAGCCGACACCACGAGCGGGACGGGGCTATCCTCCACCACCGCCGCCATTGACGCCACCGACCGCGGTGTCCTTACCGAACAATCCTTGCGAACGTCCTTCGCTTTGACCCCCCCCCTCCCCCCCCCCCCCACACACACACACAAAGAAATAAAAAGTTTGACGTCTTGTTCACTCGGATGTCTTTTTTTAAACATAGCCGAAGAACGATGATTGATGCGTCTATCGGTTACGCAATCGTGCCCAAAGTAGGCCACCGCCCACGTAAGACCGTCTTCCATAACTCCTCCCCCTCCTCCCCCCAAGTAATTTATTTTATGACACAGTCTGGATTTTCGTACCCCCCCCCTTCCTCCTCCCCTCCCCCACCACCACCACCCTTATGCAGACCATGGGGGGGGCGGGGGGGGGGGGGGGTGGGGTCATGGGGGGGAAACTGTTTTTTTTCTTCCCCTCCTAACAATATGTCCCGCGTCCCCTGATTTGATGGACGAGGAAAATAAAAGACAAAAGTGGGATGACGAATGAACGTGGATGAAAGGCAGGCGGGTGCTTCTCTCCACCCCCCCCCCCCCACCCCTCCCCCCTTCGCATCCCCACCCCCCCTCCACCCCCCAAAAAGACCTGACAGCGAACGTTTGGAAGCGCCGGCACTGTGGGAAAGTGTCAGTGAGAGCCACTAGCGTCCAAAAAAACAGGCGAGGAAAACGTCCAGCGTGCGTTGGACGAAGGTCAGAGCCGCCATAACTCACGGGCGGAAGTGTGATTGGGCGGCATTGTCGCATCCATCACCACCACGTCACCTAAGCTACCGCGGAAAGATCATTAAAAAGTGTCAGTCTGCCCTGGGGGGGGGGGGGGGGGGTTACCGTACACTCCTCCAAGTCCTCCAAAGTTACGCACTAAAAGGAAGGCTGTGTACCAAGGCTGGTACACAGGCGGTACACGGTGAGTAGAGAACACACAGTACACAGGCTGTACACGGTGAGTAGAGAACACACAGTACACAGGCTGTACACGGTGAGTAGAGAACACACAGTACACAGGCTGTACACGGTGAGTAGAGAACACACAGTACACAGGCTGTACACGGTGAGTAGAGAACACACAGTACACAGGCGGTACACGGTGAGTAGAGAACACACAGTACACAGGCTGTACACAGTGAGTAGAGAACACACAGTACACAGGCTGTACACGGTGAGTAGAGAACACACAGTACACAGGCTGTACACGGTGAGTAGAGAACACACAGTACACAGGCTGTACACGGTGAGTACAGAACACACAGTACACAGGCTGTACACGGTGAGTACAGAACACACAGTACACAGGCTGTACACAGTGAGTAGAGAACACACAGTACACAGGCTGTACACGGTGAGTAGAGAACACAGTACACAGGGTGTACACGGTGAGTAGAGAACACACAGTACACAGGCTGTACACGGTGAGTAGAGAACACAGTACACAGGGTGTACACGGTGAGTAGAGAACACAGTACACAGGCTGTACACAGTGAGTAGAGAACACACAGTACACAGGCTGTACACGGTGAGTACAGAACACACAGTACACAGGCGGTACACGGTGAGTAAGAATCAGAATCAGAAAGCATTTATTGTCATTGTACAAGTACAACACAATTGAATAGCAATCCTCAAGACACTCTTAAAAACAACAACAAAAAAAATGATTAAAAAACTAAGTAAACCAAACAAAAGAAACAGGTTAAAGAATGTCCATATAAAAACAGTATATGTATACACACATATTGTTATAACCCTATATACACGGTAGAGCTAATTAGAAATGTATTCCCACACCAAAGGTCCATTGTGATAGCATACATGGGTACCATGTAACTAGGTATGTAGTATTGATACAATACAGTATCATATGTACACAGTGAGTAAACAGTGAGTAAACAGTACACAGTATGTACACAGTGAGTAGAGAGAACAGTGAGTACACAGTGAGTATACAGTACAGAGTAAGTACACGGTGAGTACACAGTGAGTAAGCAGTACCCAGTAAGTACACGTGAGTACACAGTGAGTAAGCAGTACCCAGTAAGTACACGTGAGTACACAGTGAGTAAGCAGTGAGTAAACCGTACACAGTACACACAGTATGTAAATGGTGCAGCACATACAAACGCCACATACCACATAAGACAGGGATAAGCTCGTTCATATTCATGTATTCACAGTTACTACTGATGAGCCAGCAGTGCATATCAATCTAAGGCAACTCTCCTCGGCTAATGAAGGGACTAATACATCTTATTTACTGTCCAATAAAACGGAATACAAAAAAAGACAAGGTGAAGTAGAAACAGTAAGATGAATCAGTCGCTCTCTCTCTCTCTCTCTCTCTCTCTCTCTCTCTCTCTCTCTCTCTCTCTCTCTCTCTCTCTCTCTCTCTCTCTCTCTCTCTCTCTCTCTCTCTCTCTCTCTCTCTCTCTCTCTCTCTCTCTCTCTCTCTCTCTTTCTCCATAAATAGTTTATTTACTGTGGTGCCACTGTTGTGCTGGCTCTGTTAGGGACCAGTGTTGTGCGAGCATTGATAAAACACACACACACACACACACACACACACACACACACACACACACACACACACACACACACACACACACACACACACACACACACACACACACACACACACACACACACACACACTGTCTCGTCTCTTCCAGAGTCTCTGAGGTGGTTGGTGAGTCCCTGACCACTGACAGCTAAGAGCCACACAGACACACACACATACACACACACACACACACACACACACACACACACACACACACACACACACACACACACACACACACACACACACACACACATAAAAGGAATGTCATTGTGCATAAGACAAAGAATAACCCTAATTTAACTAATTAAGCAAAAAAATACAAAATGTATTATAATAATATAAATATTATAATAATGACGAGTAAAATAATAGCTACAACTCAAAAAACAACTTTAACGGTCTCCCTGTATAGGCTATATCCTCTTGGTTTGGAAATTGACGCTATTTAGAGAGAGAGAGAGAGAGAGAGAGAGAGAGAGAGAGAGAGAGAGAGAGAGAGAGAGAGAGAGAGAGAGAGAGAGAGAGAGAGAGAGAGAGAGAGAGAGAGAGAGAGAGAGAGAGAGAGAGAGAGAGAGAGAGAGAGAGAGAGAGAGAGAGAGAGAGAGAAAGAGAGAGACAGAGAGAGAGAGAGCGAGAGAGAGAGAAAGAGAGAGAAAGAGAGAGAGAGAGAGAGAGACAGGCGTCAGAAGGTTTGTAGGAGAGCTGAGCAGCAGCAGCCTCAGCCAGGCGCACATTTTTAATGAGAGAAAAACAAGGTGTGGGGGAAAGAAATAATCGTTCAGCGCGTTCTTCCAGTGTATGGCCACTGTACTGCACCGCGGGTAACCGGCGCCTGTGTGTGTGTGTGTGTGTGTGTGTGTGTGTGTGTGTGTGTGTGTGTGTGTGTGTGTGTGTGTGTGTGTGTGTATTTGGCTTCAGATAATGTGAATTCCTGTTGTCAATTTCGGGGAAAGAAGGCTGCATTTGAAGGCTGCATTTGAAGGAGCCTACGAGATGGGACCGCCTTGTCGCGGCTGCTGTGACGTAAGCGGTCTTCAAATGCGCCCTAAAAGGATGCAGCCCCTGTGTGTCGGGTGTGAATCAAAGGGTTTGCTATCCCATAACCCTTTCTTCTAATCGAACTCTCCCCGCGCTTCATAACAAACAGAGGTAACGCCGACGACGACTGTTCACTATGTCGTCGTTGGTGATGTTTATAATAAAGAAGAAAAAAAAACTATTGTGTTTGAATTCATTCAACATTCATTTGGAAGAAAATGCACAGGGCACACACACACACACACACACACACACACACACACACACACACACACACTGTGTCCGTACGCCAGTGTGCCGCCGAACGCAATGCTGCACCTGGGCATTTAAAAAGGCAATTAGCGACATGCTAATGGCGTTCGCTGTGGGAAGCGCCGCGTGGTGCAAATGGACTAAAGGAGCGTAACGCATGAAGGAGGTTGGAGTCACCGTACAGGAGTCGCTGGTTTTGAAAAGCGAATCACCCAAGTCTCGTTTCCCCCCCCCCCCCCCCCCCCCTCCCCCCGCCGGCGGTATTATACGACTGCTTCCGATGTAATTATGAAAGGTAAGATTGAATAATAGGGAGCGCAGGCGGCCACCGCAAGAAATGGTTTCAGACCAATCAGATGACAAAATAATAAGGTGGAAATGATCGCAAAAGGTTCATTCTGACAGCCTGAGGGGGAGGGGGGGGGGGGGGGGGGGGTAGTGTATTCTGCAAACAATCACGACATCATTTCCCAACCAGAGCAATGCAAACCAGGAATTATAAACAAAGCAAAAAAAACAACAACCATACATTTAGGAAAGATTGTCTTGTTTTTCCGCTTCCTGCTCCGCCGCAAATCTGAAATTGGTTCCCTCGGCCGGAAATAAACCGGATCGGAAATTTACGCAAATTGTCCATTTTAGTGTTTAAAAAACGGGACGACGCAGATGTGCTATTTTCCTTCAACCTATGGAAGAGAATCAAGCAGGGGTTGAGAGGAGGACATTACAGACACGGATCAGGAAGACATAAGGGGGGGGGGGGGGGTGTAGGTGGGGATGGTGGTGGGCGGGTGGGGGGCAGCTAGGGAAATCACAGAGGTGATATGACGGATTTGTCTCCCAGGGTTTTAAAACAAAAAAACCTCCCCTGAATAGATAGATATGAAACATACACAGCGTCAAAGCACCGTGAGTGTGTGTGTGTGTGTGTGTGTGTGCCCATCAGTGACCGTCAGTGACCAATAAAGCGGCTGAACCACACCCGTCCGACAGATGTTGGACGGGTGTGATCCGGGAAGGTGGTGGTGTATGGTGATGGATGGAGGGGGAGGGGGAGGGGTTGTTCATGCTGAACTATCCACTCCGTCTTCGACAGGTCCGCTCTCCCTGACAGGAAGTGTGAGTTCATCCACGTTGGCGGTGGCAGGGGTGGTGGTGGGGGTGGGGGTGGTGGTGGTGGTGGTGGGGGTGGTGGTGGTGGTGGTAGTGGGGGTGGGGGTGGTGGTGGGGGTGGTGGGGGTGGTGGTGGTGGTGGTAGTGGGGGTGGGGGTGGTGGTGGGGGTGGGAGTGGGGGTGGTGGTGGTGGTGGTGGTGGTGGTGGTAGTGGGGGTGGGGGTGGGAGTGGGGGTGGTGGTGGTGGTGGTGGTGGTGGGGGTGGCGGCGTTAAGTGACCTGCGGTGATGGTCTCCTCCCTCGGCTGTCATCTCCCGCCATCTGGAGACGGTCGGCATCACACAGTCACACACACACACACACACACACACACACACACACACACACACACACACCACAAACATGCAGCCGACAAGATGTTCTTGATATAGTAATGTGTATTAATGTGTGTGGGTATGCATATGTGTGTTTGTGTGTTTCGGGAGGGGGGGTTGCATGTTTTTGTGTGTATATAGACTGTATATATATATATATATATATATATATATACTGCATATATATATATATATATATATATATATATATATGTATGTCTTTGTGTATCCTGTTATCCATATAATGTCAGCAGCATGCTGTGCTTGGTCTAAATGGCTTGACTGTCACAACATGAATTTTAATGTTAAGCAGGGCTGAGAAATGCCCATGCTCAATGACTCTCTTCATCCACCCCTCCCTCCCCCCCCCCTCCCTCCATCCATCCACACATTCATCCATCCTGCAGTCTTGTCTATCCAAACATCTGTCCATCCATCTTCTCCACACGGTCATATAGACACACTGAGACACTGCAAACTAGTGCCCACACGACTCTGAAGGTGTGTGTGTGTGTGTGTGTGTGTGTGTGTGTGTGTGTGTGTGTGTGTGTGTGTGTGTGTGTGTGTGTGTGTGTGTGTGTGTGTGTGTGTGTGTGTGTGTGTGTGTGTGTGTGCATAGGTTTCTGTGTGTGTAGTTGTGTGTGTGAAGCCCAACCACATTCAGAGAGAGCGAGAGAGAGAGAGAGAGAGAGAGAGAGAGAGAGAGAGAGAGAGCGAGAGAGAGAGAGAGAGAGAGAGAGAGAGAGAGAGAGAGAGAGAGAGAGAGAGAGAGAGAGAGAGAGAGAGAGAGAGATAGAGAGAGAGAGAACACAGCTGCACAACTCCACAGATGGGGAATCAACAAAGACAGGAACACACAGGTTGGAGCAGGAGCTCCGGCCCTGGCGCATCAACATGTGGTGTTTTTTCCTCCGAAGAGCCGGAGGGGCCGCAGGTGTCACAACTGATGAGTGTGAGATCCTCGTCCTCGTCCTCCGCCGCCTTCGTTTTCTGTAAATAAATCCCCCCCCCACCCCCAAAAAAAATAATTCTTGTTATTATTCCGACCCTTGCAGTACGAATTTGTTCGCAAGGTGTCAGGATTTGGAGTTGACGTCGTGCGCATAAACAAGCAAAAACAACAAAAACAAAACATAAAAATTACCTCAGTTTCCAGAACCCGATGACACGTCGTCCTCGCCGGATGATTTATGACTTATCGCTTTGTGTTCATATTGTCTGCGGTGCAGCGAGCGTCACGGCACAACACAAATCCCCGCGCGTATATAAGAAAACGCCAAAAATAAACACTTGACCCACGCAAGCCGATTTTGTTTTGATTATTATTATTAGTTTTTTTTCTTTCAACCGGCGCATAACAACGCAGTTACAAGAAGACCGGCGTCTCTCTCTCTCTCTCTCTCTCTCTCTCTCTCTCTCTCTCTCTCTCTCTCTCTCTCTCTCTCTCTCTCTCTCTCTCTCTCTCTCTCTCTCTCTCTCTCTCTCTCCTCGTCTAATCAAGCGAATCGTTAGGCCTGCAATCGACCCCCCCCTGAGTGTTTGATTGGCCCTTATAAGGGCGAACTAGGATAACCACGGGGAGGGGGGGGGGTCATTTTGTGGACTTAGCCGGACGTGGCGCTGTTTAAGAGGGAACGTTTATGTGCGGAGAAGCTGTCGCCACGATAAAGGGATTTCAACGGCGGCGTTTGATAGCCGTTCGCTTTTGAGTCGCACTATCTGTCCCGCCGTTAATTAATCGGAGTTCGGTCTGTGTTTTTTTTTAAAAAAACACTTCTTCCCGGTTGAAAAATGAAATGTCACAAAGAAGAAGAAGAAGAATCGCGCGGCAGAAAGCGTGAGGAGGGGGGGGAGGAGGTGGGGGGGGACGTTGGCACGTTTAAAGGTCAGTGATATACAAAGAGCTTCGCCAGGCGTTGAATGAATGGCGCGTGTGCGCCGTTGGCATCTGTTGTGATAACCCAAACACGAGCTCACAATGAAACGGGGGGGGTTTACATGACATGTGTTCCCCTCCACGTGGCTTGTGTGCATATTACATGAAACTAAATGGTTTAATGTTACAATGGCGGCACCCCAAACACATCCCATCTGCCAGGCCTCCCCTCAACGTGATCGCAAATTGACGGTTACACAATTTGTGAAAAAAAACTTTACAACCTTAGTATTAAACCAAAGTGCAGCAAAGCATTGACAAAACAACAACAAAAATTAAGAAATAAAAAAAGACATTTCCGAAACACAAAACAAATAGCCCGGGTTCTGCGTGTCACGGCGCTGCTCGTCTGCCACGTCCCTGAACAGACAAACAACACAACAATCAGAAATAGCGTTTGTTTGTGTACTGTTGTCATTGAACCACACGGCCTCACTCAAGAGAGACGCCACGTCAGCACGCCCTCACACATACACACACACACGTACGTTTTCCAAATAAAGGCACTGTACAGAAGAAAGAAAACAAAATCCAGACATTAAGGGTCCAAGAGACCAAAATGTTCAGCATGTGAAAAACTGCCGATATAACAGTGGTGAAGCGTCAGGGCCTTCAACTTGTTCAGAGAAGACCCTGGAACCCTCAGATGAAACAAACAAAACAATATTAATAAATATAATAAATAAGTATTAGTATTATATAGTAATATAGTATTATATAATAAGTATTAATAAAATGTAATACAATTTTAATAAAATGAATAAATGAGAATGGTATCTGTGTTGTTGATCTGTTATATTACAGTGTTACATTGATTTGTTTGTCTTTCTCGGTCCATGCACAACGCATTTCAGTGGTTTTGTGTTACAACAAAAATTCAACCAATCAGATATTTTTCTGGGTTGCTGGGAAGAATATCCTTCAACCAAAGTATTCCCGAATGCTTTGGCCCTTAGAGTGAATGAGAGCGTACGTTTGGATTGACAATTTGATCAACCAATCATATATTGGTTTGTAGCCAATGGGCGTATTCTTTCAGATTTCTCCACAGTTCCATAGTGCACTAGAAGGTCCATTTAGTTCACTGGCTCAAGACAGAGGATCTAGCTTAGTGCTACGTTGTTTTTTTTCTAGGTCGGTTTTTTACGTCAAAATAGCAACAGGTGAAGATGATGTTGTTGTGGAATTGTTGTTAGTACCCTTTTCAAGACGACCATTCAGTGAAAAGTGTAATTGACATTATAAAAAAGTTTTAACGATCCCCGTCTCCACTGCATCTGTGGAAAGGACATTTTCCACCATCAAACTGATAAAAACATATGGAGGAACAGAACAGGACAACCCTGACTTACTGCATTAGCTTCCATAGCTATTGAAAGGCAACTTATTTTGGATCTGAATAGCAGTGATCAGCTTTATGACCGGGTTATTGATACATTCATCCAGAAGGACAGGAGAATGGATTTGGTCTTTAACTGAACATCATTGGTGAGGGAGACTCATTTGTCTTTGCTGGTTTTGTCGCAGTGTTGCGTCTCATTGAGCTGGTTGTTGCATTTTGTTTCCACACACTTGTTGACTGATTAGTTAATGGCTGTCTTGAGTTTGTTAAGCATTGTTGTGCATTTCAATTGAGAGTTTTGACTTTCTTTGCATTGGTAATTGTTACGTAGGTGTGGTTGTGTGGCAGCCATTTGTCTATGAAACCTAATAGTCCTAGCTGAGTGGAGTAGGCCCTAATGGTGTGTGACGATGTAGTGAGCTACAGTACAGTACCAGTACAGTAATTCATTGAGGGACAGTGTAAAACGCTTAACGTGAAAAGGCTTAACGTAACTAAGAGTTACAAAACCGGGATCAATAATCACCAAATTCTCTGGCATATGTCAATAGCACTTTCACCTGTCAAAGGTGCCCGGAGGGGCGGGGCTAAACCGTTTTACTGTGACCCATCTATTAGCGCCGCCTATGGGCTAATTGGTGCCAAACATTTTGGAGACCTGCTTATATACACATGTTGTCGCCAAATGTCATCATCATTTGACCAATGGAGGGGATGAGCTTTAGGCGTCGGCAATCCAAGATAATAATAAACCTGACAAAAACAATAGGTATCCACAGATACTCTGTGAATACCTTATGATAGTAATAATAATAATACAAATAATAATAATAATAATAATAATAATAATAATAATAATAATAATAATAATAATAATAATAATAATATATAAGATGTAGCTCTATCTTTATCTCTACCAACAACAGATGGGATGTTTGTTCCCGTGGTACCGGCAGCAGGAGGGGTTTCCACGGCGTCTGCGGAGCAACGAGGGGAGAAAATAATGGCTTGTCATCCCATAATGGTCGCATTACTGACGAACAGGCGCCTTTTTTTTTTAATGGATTCATAATTAATGTGTGTGTGGGTGTGGGTGTGTGTGTACTGTGTGTGTGTGTCACGCACACACACAAACACACCCACAGAAGCGGCTGAGGCGGAGTGGGGAAATGTTCCTGAACTGCGGAGTCATTCTGGGTCAGCGCGGATCAGGAGGGGGAGTGGGGGAGGGGGAGGGGGAGGGGGAGGGGGAGGGGTGGGAGGGTACGTTGACATGGAGGTGTGTCTGTGTTCCGTAACGGAGGTGACGGAGGTGATGGAGGTGATGGTGGTCCCAGCCCTGAGACTTTCAATCTCTCTGTCCTACCTCTCTCTCTTTCTTTCTCTCTCTCTCTGCGTTCATCACCATCTCTCTCCCTATATTTCACTCACCCCCGTCTCTCTAGACATATTCCTCTCTCTCACTCTCCCTCTCTGTATTTCTCACTCCCCCCTCTCTCACCCCCTTAGTATGTCTCCCAGCTCTCTCTCTCTCTCTCTCTCTCTCTCTCTCTCTCTCTCTCTCTCTCTCTCTCTCTCTCTCTCTCTCTCTCTCTCTCTCTCTCTCTCTCTTTTTCTCTCTCTCCCATGATGCACTATGCACTCCTCCCTCTGCCTGGCTCTCCGGCGGGTCATTAGATGCACTTGACATCACACGAGGCTGCGTCTATCCCCCCCACTCCCACCCAACCCCCAACCTCCAACCCCCCAACCCCCCCCGCCCCCCCCCTCCCCCCCCCCCGGAAATAAAAGGTAACCGTATGTGACTTCCCCTTACGGCGAGCCCTGTGACGTCCCTGTACAGCGGCGACATTTACACACAGGCTACGTGCAACGCCAATGGCGTGTTAATCCCGTGGTTGATGTATGGACTCACACTCACATGTCCGTACATCAAGCAAGGAGTGACAAGCGGTGCTCTCAGCGGCCCGGTGCACCTCGAAATCAGCCGGGCTTTCAGTGCTCATGGTGCTCAAAGAGATTCAAGAAGTTTTTATTTGCCATGTGCAACAAGTACCACGGAACGCTTACTCCCCATGTCCTCCCGCAGTATGAATTTACATTCTACTATACTTTGGTATACTCAACTATGCAATACAATACTAACAAATACTATGCGATAAACAGAACTATATACTACCTACTATAGACTATGTACTATAAACAACACTATATACTAAATATTATACACACGAAAAAGAACACTAAGTGTCTGATGGATGATACAGGATATACATACGGGGAACGGTGCAGCAAGCATTTTAACGTGCCAGCAGTGCAGCAGCATCCTGAATACAGTGCAGTGAAGTGCAGTGAAGTGCAGTCCAGTGCAGGGCAGTGCAGTTGATCAACTAATCATGCAGTTGATGTACGAACAACTCTACCAGGGAGTCTCCGCTCTCCCCGCTTCACCTTGAAAACAAGGGAAACGGGAGAATGAAAGGCCATTTTTTTGAATGAGGCTAGATCAAAGGACGGGCCTGTTTGAGGGCCTTATTGGTGTGGACTGTGCAGTGAGGTGTCGCCGGCTCCACCGGACCGGGAGTCCCGGGGTTCCTTTCCTTTGATATCCGCCAGGCTTTATTCTCAACTTTCAAGGTTTATTCATTTGAAGAAGGACGGAAAAAAAAGAAGAAAAAAATAAAAACCCCGCAATGGATGGAAGTCACACGAAATTAATTAATATGAATGAGAGTATGAATGACAGCTTACGTTCAAAAGTACACATGCCAAGGCGTGTACAGAGCTGCAAGGGGCAGTCAAAGCCACACCGGGATAAACACAGTGTCGGTAACACATGGAGATGCAGTTGAGGAATGGCTATCTGACCTGTTATTAGATTAAAAAAAGGATAACAAATTGCAAAAAAATAGTTTTCTCGGCAGACGCCAAAGTGGACATCACTTGTCATCATTTAAAAAAGAAAGAGCTCCTGGGCAGGGGCAGGTCAGTGTGGTGGCTAGAACGTTTGACTCCAAGCCGTAAAAATGTACTGCGTTTGATTCCCCGATGCCCCCGCACTCGAGCATGAAGCCCTGACACAGAAACCCCCTACCTCCAATGAACTTTATCTTTAACTGTATCCGTCAAAATCGAGTGGAAATGGATGAAAGTGTCTCCTACAATGACTAAATACAATTTTTTGTTTTATTTATGAAAGTCCACAATCAGACCTTCAATCAGTTCATCCTGCTTGGGTCAGAGGGACGAGCAGCCACCCCTGGAGAGGAGCTGGGTGTGTACGACATACAACAGACCACGGGCAGAAGAGCCCTAGTGATGGACACGGGGGATGGACAGGAACCATCGTTCTAACACCATGGACGAGAGTGTCAAACTCAACGATAATCCAATGCCGAATGTTACATAAGTTATCCACTTTTGTTTAGGCCTCATCCAAACTGTTGGATGCTGCCAGACACAACAGTGGCTGGAAGCAGTCAAAGAACCAGTCGGCAAATTCTCCTATATACATTTATAACCCACAGAGGCATAACATATAACGGACCAATGGACCAATCTGAAGTAAAATAAAGTCACTCAATATCTATTAGGCAGATTAGACAGATTGATTTGAAACAAAAGAACTGACTGTGTTGTGAACGCCTCTCTTCAAAAGTGTTGTGGTTCTTCTGTTGAGGCATCGGCAGAATATTACCATGGCTACCTCCCCACAAAGATGAGAGAATATGTTAATGTTCTACCGAGATGACATTTTAGCAGATGAAAGTGAGAGTTGCCTCACTTAATTCCTAAAACAGCTCAGGTGCATCATCACTTGAATGGCAAGGACACTTAGCACCACCACCGAGAACAGCAACCAAGCATGGCTAGAATATAAAGTAGGCTACGGGGTACACCCTTTTCTCTCTTCTCTCTCTCTTTCTCTTGTCTTTTGATTTTTAAAACCACCATCTTCAGTTATTCACAAAAAATGTGAATTGCAGGAGCAACAGGAGCACGCAAGATAGTGGTTAGGCTGTCGAAAGCTTCTCGGTTTCAACTTTGAATGTTGATATCTGCAGTGTACAATGTTCCATTCATGCAATTGTAACCCAGGTTAACTGACTTTACGGAGGTTCCCTGAATGCCTCACTTACGTAGCATCAGATTTTACAGAGGTTCCCTGAACGCCTCACTGACTTGGTATATAACCGTTGTTGACACCGCTCTGAGTCTTTCCAAGTGCAGTGAACGAGCAAGTTCAAATTTAAGTTTTAGATACATTTACATTTATAGATTGTAGAACAAGGTGAGCACAGCTTTCTAGAATAACAGCTGATAATCGAATTATTGTCGGAGAAACACGGACGCCGTTTCCTTCAATATTAGGGATTCACCTGGTGAGTCCGCAATTTAGTTAGCAGCTGAAAGGTTTTGCCGCTTAACCAGTTAAAATGTGTTCAATAATGTTCAAATTGTGTTGAATGAGTGCATTAAATGTTATATGTTTAAAAAACCAGTCAGGATGTGAATGTGATGTGAAAGTTTTTGAATGATTGTAGCATATTAGCTGCTAAGAAAATTGTGGCGTGCTTTGTCGCCGATTGTTATTTTAGTCACTTTAATATGTGTTGGTATTGTTGATAGTTTTTGTATAGTGTTTCGATTTAGAAATATCACGGCCGGGTGTAGGTGGGACCCAAATGCAGGAAGAACAGACGTCAGATGGACAGTTTGTGATATTTATTTAAATATCCACACACAGACAGGGACAGGCAGAGACGTAGTCGGGGACAGGCAGCAGATCGGGAACCAGGCAGGGCAGAAGAACCAGGCAGGGACAGGCGGAAGCGTGATCGGGGACAGGCAGAGGATCAGGAACAGGAATCAGAACGCTGGAATGTCTGCATAGTCCGGAACAATCTGGCCCTGTGTGAGTGTGCGGGGTAGGCTTAAATAGGGACGTTAACTGTGATGCGCTGCAGCTGCGGGTGAGACTTAACAAGGGGGGCGTGGCTATCCGGTAGTGTGTAGTGGGAGCGAGGAGACTGGAATGTGGAACGTGATTAGGGGCGTGGCTATACGGGAGAGTGATGTGGAGACAAGGATGCAAAACTGTGACAATAAATCTGACTGTAACTTTTCTGCACACTTGTGTGCAGGCTGGTTTTTTTCCTGCCAACCTGGAGCGGAGCTCATCTGCCATCCGGAGCGCCATCGCTGCAGTGGAATTGTCCTGTTCTCTGGATCCTGTTTAATGGATGTTGTGCTGTAACACAGGGCGGTAGGGTCTTCCCTTGGGCCCAAGAGACTGTATATCATTTATTTATTGTTAAAGATATTTGGTCCATTGTTGGATACATTTTATTTCAATTGTACATATTTATGTTTATTTATTTGAATACAATAATTTCCTATTTTCCTAAGTTGTTGTCCTGTGTTTAATTGTGCTGCCTTATAACTCTTATTTATTTAGCTAAAACCAATCTCCTTAGCGAACATTGGAAAGGGTTACAAAAGTGGCGAGCTAGCCAGGAGATTGGTTAATTGTAGCAACTTAATCTTCCAGCCCACAATACACACACATTTGCCAGAGTTCCCTGTATATAACAGGTATTGCAATGGAATACACATATGAGGAAATAGCCACTGTGTTTAACATAAATGGTAAAATTGCCAAGATAGTCAGGATTCCTAATGAGCTAGAACAGACAGCTGGTAGGGTCCTGCTAGAATATGAATGTGACAGGTCCATTACAAGAATTGACCCCATTACCTTAGGCAACATGCCGAGCCCTAATGACCCTGAAGTAGTGTGGTGTGTGAAAACCATCAGAGAACTCTGCCAGGAAGAGATAGGCAGGGAGATGGCCCATAGATACCTAAGAGTTAAGTGTGGTTGCAGGTAGTAGCAAGGCAAGCTTCTTGAGCGCACTTCAAGAGGAGTTGCAAAAGAGCCAAGATGCTACACCCCATTCACAAACCAGTGACACGCAGCTATGTCCAACTCAGACTCATTCCACCCAGGTGCACCACAGAACGCCATAGGAAGTCCTTTCTTCCTGTGGCTATTAGACTCTATAATTCCTCTACCTCGGGTCGTGAGAGGGACAGTGGAGACTTAGTGACCTGAGGCCAACGTACTTATTTTTATTTTTATTTTATTTTTGGTCAACGCACTGTAATCATCTCATTGTACTTTGCACTGTAAATTCTATTTCAAATCCGAATTCACTTTTCACTTTTTCACTTTTCACATGTCACTTTTCAGTTCTTTTCAGTTGAGTTATTTATTAATATATTATTACTGCCAATTTGCACTATACGTATTGTTGTGTATTGTATATACCTACGTACTACTGTTATAATACTGTAAATTATCTTCACTTATCAATACATTTAGACTTCATTTAGAATTATTTTAACTATTTTTGTTTATAATAGTTTTATTTTAGTTAGTTGTTGTTTTGTTTTTTAGCTTAGGTTTTAGTATTCTTGTGTGTGCATTTATTCCCCCTGTGTCAACTGTTGCACCTTAATTTCCCTCGGGATTAATAAAGTTTTCTGAATCTGAATCTGAATCTCAGAGTACTGACCCTTCCAATCATGAAAGCAGAACAGACCAAAGTGGACCTGCTGAACCCAGAAATGTTGACAGCTCATCTGCTAATTGACCAATGAGCTCTGTTCACCGAAATAAAGATGTCTTTAACCCACCGCAGATCCAGAAAGTCATCGTGGAACATGTCATCAGAAATGAGTCAACCACTTCATCATCCACACATTTCAGGTTGCGCACCTTCTCATGCCGGACGCCAAGGCCCAATGGTGAGGTTGACTCTGACACCTGGCGTACCCAAGTTGATCTCCTTCTCAGTGATCCTTTCTTAAATCATTGAAAGCTTACTTGGCCCAGCAGCTGATGTTGTGAAGCATCTTGGCATCACATCTGCTCCAAGTGCTTATGTCACTCAGCTTGATTCTGCTTTTGGCGTTTGGTGTGGAGGATGGAGAAGAATTATTTGCATCATTTCTGAGCTCCAAACAAAACAGTGGAGAAAAACCATCAACATTCTTGCACCGACTTCACATCCTCCTCATGAGAGCAACTTCTAGAGGGCGAGCCTCACCCGGAGATGTAGGCGACCAGTTACTCAGACAGTTCTGCAGGGGCTGTTGGGATCAGAGCATTATCCAGTTACAAGAAGGGCAATCCACCATAATTTCCTTTGTTGAGGACTGAGGAAGATCGTCGACAGGATGAAAAAACACTTGGGCTCTTCAAGAGCTATCGCACATGTCCATTCTGTCTTTGATATGCCCTACTACCATCAAGAGGCTGTCTCATCATCAAACATGGAACAGAGTGAGACCTCAAAGCTTGAAAAGACCCTGGATGAGTTAAGTAAACAAGTGGGAAGGTTGAGCCAAAAGCCAAAGAGCCCCACTCATGATAGTGAGCCTTCCCCAGCTCCAAAACAAGATGAACTCTCTAAGTTTGAAGCCAACTTAGCTGAGTCAACCACACAAGTTCAACAGCTAGCACATAGTCAAAAGACCTCAGACAAGACTGAAACGCCAAGGAATGAGTGCTTTGCCATTGGTAGCAATAGCATGAGGAAACCTCTCAAAGTCCCCGGAATGCCAAGGGCGTGGTTCTGCTTCAAGTGTGGAGAAGATAATCATATTGCTGTTCACTGCTCAAACGAGCCAAACCCCACACTTGTTCTTCATAAAAATGCAGAGCTCAGGGAGAGACGGGAGAGGTTTGAAGCTCAGCAGGCTGTTTCGCCCTTTGCTTTAAACTAGTTGCAGCTTCTGCTGCGGGACATCCAGGAGCTGAATCCACACAAAACATCAGTCCCAACATACAAGTTCAAAGTGCTGGAGCACAAGGTGTTATTGCACAGTCAATGGAGACTGGCAATCACACTGAGCAGCCCATACCCCAAGGACTTATAGGCCCCCGTTGTACAGCCTCAGTCTACCTTGATGATATACTGTGTGAATCAATCATGGACACAGGCTCACAAGTCACAACAATTTCTGAGTCTTACCATAAAGAACATCTATCTCACCTTCCCATCCAGCCAATTCATGCTCTTCTTGAAATTGAAGGAGGTGGTGGACAGAATGTTCCCTATCTTGGAGAACCTACATAGGAGTTGGAGTAACTTTCCCCCAAACAATCACTGGTAAGGAAGAAGAACTAGTTGCATTCGCACTAGTTGTCCCAGATTGTCACTTTAACTACAGAACCCCTCTGCTAGTTGGTACTAATGTTCTCTTCAGACTTTACAAATGATTGCTTGAACGAGATGGTCCAGAGTGCATCCACAAACTCAGTTCCAGAGACTATGCACTGATGTTCCAATACATTGCCCGAACACATGAAAATGACAACCACACACAGAACACATAAATTGTTCTTGAACCACATGAACACCACCTGGTGGCCTTTCCTTGAAGCTGCTTTGATAGACATTCCCTTCAGCCAGTTGTAAGATACCTGTTGTCTTGCAAAACTTGAGTAGACACAGTGTCACTTTGCAGCCAAGGTGTATTGTTGCTTAAATATGTGAAGTCCAACACATCACTCCCCTTGGGTCTGAACAACATACGTTGTGAAGACAAGCCTGACGGTGACAACCTCAAATTCGGCCTTGATGATTCACCAGTCCCTGAAGAATGGATGCGGCGCATTACAGCAACACTAGAGTCCATTCCCAAAGTTGTTGTCATATGGTCACACGACTGCTGTTACACATCACATCAGGCTACAGGATGAGACCTTTTAAGGAGAGGTCAAGACCTATTCATCCTTGTGACAGAGAAGCAGTCAAGCAACATCTCAAAAAGCTGCTTGATACCGGAGTCATCAAAGAATCTGAAAGTCCCTTTGCTTCACCAATCGTTTTGGTACGAAAGAAGAGTGCCGCCATCAGGCTATGCATCGACTACAGGAAGTTAAATGCAAGAACCATCAGAGATGCTTATGCCATTCCAAACATTGAGGAAACATTTGCAGCCCTCAGCGGTGAGAAATGGTTTTCTGTCATGGATTTGAAATCTGGATATTATCAGGTTGAGATGGCTAAAGAGGATAAACTGGATCCAAAACTGCTTTTCTGTGTCCCCTAGGCTTTTCCGAATTCAATCGCATGCGACAGGGTGTAACAAATGCTCCAATTACCTTTCAACACCTCATGGTGAAGTTTGTTGGGGACCTTCCCTTTAATGAAGTACTTCTCAGACACGTTGGAAGAACATGAAGCAAGGCTCATGAAAGTGTTGACACGTCTGAAAGACGATGGCTTAAAGCTGTCCCCAGAAATATGTCATTTCTTTAAGACCTCAGTGAAGTACCTTGGTCATGTGGTGGATGCTCAAGGTGTTCACACTGACCCTGGGAAAATATCGGCTCTGAAAGACTGGCCACGTCCTGCAAACAGGAAAGAGTTGAAATGTTTCCTAGGCTTTGCCGGATACTATCAACGTTTTGTTGAGGGATATTCTCAGGTCGCCAAACCTCTTAACAACCTGACAGCAGGCTTCTGCCCACCAAAGAAAAGGGGTAAGGTGTACAAGAGAGACCCGACTTACCTTTTGGACAAGAGTGGACTAAAGAATGTGAAACTGCATTCAAGACTCTAATCGTGAAGTTGACATCTGCACCCATCCTTGCCTTTGCAGACCCACATCTACCATATGTCTTGCATACCGATGCATGCCATGAAGGGTTGGGAGCTGCACTCTACCAAGAGCAAGAAGGGAAACTCAGTTATTGCTTATGCTAGCCGAGGGCTTTCGAAAAGCGAACGAAACTACCCCACTCACAAGCTTGAGTTCTTGACTCTTTAGTGGGCTGTTTGTGAAAAGTTCAGTGACTATCTTTATGGCACTAGCTTCACAGTACTTACTGACAACAATCCCCTTACATATGTGTTAACATCAGCCAAGCTAGATGCTGCAGGACATCGCTTGTTAGCTGCCCTGTCTACTTACCAGTTTGCCATCAAGTACAGAGCAGGAGCAAGGCCAAGGCCAAGGCCAACGGTGATGCAGACGGGTTATCCCGACGACCTCAAGACCCACCTTGTGAGGATAAAGCCTTCATCAAGGAAAAAGAGAGAATTAATGACAAGAAAAGACGGCTCATGGATGTGGAAAATGAAATCTGTCATGATGTTCTTTCAGTCATCATGTGACATTTCAAGGAGAACATGACCACGATGTGGACCAGCCTCTCGTCGCAGAATCCCTTGCGGTGAGACCCTCATCAGTGTCAGAGATTTTTGGTGAGGACACCTTGCCATCGATGACGAGCTCTGACTGGTGCAGGGCTCAAGGAGAGGATCCCTCCATTTCACGTATAATCCACTTCTTTGAGAATGCTTCAAGGCCAAGCTTCAGACAGACAAATATTGAACATCCAAACATCCAACTCCTACTCAGGGAATGGAAGAAATTTGAAGTCAAAGATGGTGTGCTGTACAGGAAGTGTACAGACAGGGGCAGCATGGTCTACCAGTTAGTCCTACCTAAGCAGTTCAGAGAAAGAGAATTACAGGGTGTCCATGAAGAAGTTGGCCACCTTGGTTTTGACCGTGCATTGCATCTCGCACGTGCCAGATTCTACAGGCCAAGAAAGGCCAAAGCAGTTGAGAAAAAGTGCAAGAAATGTGAACGTTGTTTCAGGAGGAAGGCTTTGCCCCAAAAAGCTGCACCTTTGAAATTTTTTTCTTACACCTACCCACTTGAACTTGTCTGTATGGACTATCTGTCAGTTGAATGTTCTTCCATAACGACTTAATCAGCAAGATGCCTAAACCGTACTTCCTCCTTATAATGGCTTTATTTTCTGTATATGCTGGACGTCATTAATGATTTTTTTTTAAAACCTCCCCTGAATGATAAGAATCCTGAGGGTAGTCAAGGAGCCCATGTTTTCACCACTTATATACAAGAGGTATCAAATTAATTGAAACTGGGAGCCATCCTACAACTCTCTCTGAAATACACATTTGTGTTAAAATAAGAAGCACTACCAAGTACCTTGTGGCATCTCTCCCAAGTTACAATGACAACGCTGTCTAATGTTTTATTCACACAGAGAACAAACCATGTTTTCATGGTCTATTATGTCTTTGGTTTGCAGAGTTGCGATTGACCCCGATGGCCGTACTCAATCTCAAATCCTTGTAATAATCCCCGTTTGAATGAAAAACATGTGTTTGCTTTGTTGCATTTGGCGTTGTTAATTCAGACTCACGATTGTCGGAGACAATCACGTTTTTAGTCAATGTCTTTTATTCACTTAAATTTTAGGATGGGTTGGGATTTGTTACCTGCGTTAGAAAGAAAAGATGGCCATAGAAGTGTGACCATCTGATCGGACCCCGGCGGTTATGTGGTGGCTTGGTGTCAACTGAGTCGATCAATAGTTTCCTGCTCATTCAAATGTGTGAAAGGGGATGTTGTTGTGCTTCGTCTGAATCAGCCCCTGAATGTTGTGAGTGTTGGACCTTTAGTTTGGAGTGGGATGTGCGGTGCCAACTGAGGAAGAAAGCCGTAAAGGAAAAAATTGTCCATCAGTGGAATAAAATCCTGCATTGTGAATTGTGTGTGTGTTCAACTTGAATTAAAAGCAAGGTTTAATATTGTATTTTAGTGTCTCTCTCACTAGTTTCATTTGATGTCACGCTGCACTGTGTTTCTAAGGGAATGTGGATACATGAAACCCTCACCTATTTTAAATCACTAAAGGTGATGATAATATTTAGGGCTAATCAGTGAGCGAGTGTAAAGCTTTAATTTTACGCTGAAAATCCTCAAATTCTTTCATTCAAAGGAACCAACCAACTAATGCAAAGTTAATCTGAATAAAAAAATGGTGATTGATATTAAGATTTTACTTCAAATCTGTACACATCAAAATATATTTAGACTTTTGGTAAAAAGTGATTCATTTATTAATGTGTTCAAAAGGAATGTAGAATGCAGTCGAGACGATGTGGCGTGAATTGTTTTCCGATTCCCGTTCAGCTATTGACCTGTTGACGGCTCCTCTTCCCACAATGTCAACAGTCACCGCCAATGATCTGCTCCTCATTTAGTTACCATGGTTACAACATCATCCCGTGGTTCTGTGCTCCAACAGAGACCATTAAATGTGTTCCACACCTCATTTTGAACACATAATCAATACAGCTTTGAAACAGTGTGTCAACTTGTGGTCAATTCAAGCAATTCAGATGCAATGCGTTTGATGCTCAATGCTTCTTCTTTTTTTTCAAACAAATCTGATCTCAGATACCTTTGAGCCATCTAAGCATTAAAGGCAAACAATATTTTTGTTTTTAGTGAGTGTTTTACAGAATGGAACTGGTTCCTCCCCATGCTTGACAGTCTTCAAGTTACAATGAGACTTAGGTATTGATTTCCTTCAGTAGTGCAAAAATCGATATTCTAACTACTTGACATTTTCAGGACCACTGGCTGCTTCAAATTGCACAAATACTCAAGGCTGAGTGAAACAAGAGACAAAGCATGGCAGGGTTTTCTTGCTGTTAATTAGCCATTGCAATAAGACTGAGGAAGTGTGTCCTCTATCGCGCCCCACACCTAAACCCCAGTAATATTTAGGTACCTTGACCGGTCGTTCCTCAGCACACATGAATCCAAAGAACAGACGTGCTTGCAGAAGAATGCTTCAACCTTCCTGATTCCCTGGCATCTCTGTGATAGCAGTTAGTGTGACAGTTATTCTTTCTGTGCAACTAAAGCAGATCATGAAGCGTGTACAATGCTGCCCTCCTCGCTATTTTTGGAGGCGAGCGAACCGCTAAAGCTATATATATATATATATATAAGACCATTCACTCGTGTTCTGCCTTCAAACGTCTTGGCACAGGCAGTGAGTGCAGGACCCGCACTCAAGGTGACTTCCTGCTGCACTACATTGTCAGCTGTCGAGGCGCTAAGCATTCCTTTTTTCCATCGCTTTTTCAACAAACTTTTGAGGCATTAGATGGGTTTTTTTCCCGCTGGAAAGTAGGGGTTTTCATTAAAACAGGTCTGTCTATGCAGTAGAAAGGAACAACAGCCCCGAGAGAACTGGTGCTACATGACCAGAGAACAACAGTTGGAACAACGGCTCTAGATAATTGATGCTACATGACCAGAGAACAAAAGTTGGAACAACGGCTCTAGATAATTGGTGCTACATGACCAGAGAACAACAGTATGGAACAACGGCTCTAGATAATTGGTGCTACATGACCAGAGAACAACAGTTGGAACAACGGCTCTAGAGAACTAGTGCTACATGACCAGAGAACAACAGTCAAAAGTATACTTCCCACATTGAAAGGGTACCATGCTGGTTAAAAACCGGCAAAGTATTCCTTTGTGTTGTTGTTGATGTCGTCAACTGCAAAAGGCTCCCATTCTTTGTCTGTTGCATTCTGGGATGCATCGGACCGCACACGGTTCCCATGCTCGCTAGAAGTGAGCATGGGAAGGGAGGAGGGAAAGTGCGGGGAAGATAAACAAGGCTGGATGCTAGCTGTCGCTGAATGAAACGTATGGTTAGTAGCACAAGTTAATTAAGGTGGGGCTAGCACGCACCTCATTACACCACAGGGAAGATGTAGAGAAGCAAGGTGTGTGTGTGTGTGTGTGTGTGTGTGTGTGTGTGTGTGTGTGTGTGTGTGTGTGTGTGTGTGTGTGTGTGTGTGTGTGGGGGGGGGGGGGGGGGGGGGGGGCGCTGCTTGACAGGTTCCCCGCTGTAATTTGAAAAGGAAGTTACGAAATGTGCAGGTTCGCAGGCCAGATGTTTTTGTATACATTACCTTTCACGGTGGAGAATTCACCCACGGCTAACCAACATACTTGAGTATCATTTGAGGGCAATTTGCCTGTAGATAAAAACATAAAAGGTGTCTTTTGTAGCATATATCATGTTGAGTTGAAGATCATCTGTCGGTCCGTCCCTTTGCCCGTCAGCAGCACGACCACACTTTTTCATCCCGCAATAGTCCGAGAACTATCCAAAAAGTCAGCGCACGTACAAATACTGAAAAAGGTTTCATTTTCAGATTCTACTTGTTGGGCGGGACACGTCAGGCATACCTAATTGGTGATGTCCACTTGTATCCCTGAAATGTGCTTGTGTCGAGAAAGTTAAAGGAGGTAATGAAGAGTTAATTGCATTACCTGCAGGTCCGTGACTTGTTTAATTATCCAAACACAAACAGCCACATCGTGAATTCATAAAAAGCGGCGACCCGGGGGCCGTCGTAAAAAGCTGAAGCCCAGGACCCATTTCTCTGTTGGCTCATGGAGGCTTATTATGTTTGGACACATTTTAAATAATAATAATAATAACTTGCATACTTATCAGTGTGAATAACCATCCATGCCATTGTCTACCGCTCATCCGTGGTCATGTCACGGAGGTAGCAGTTCCAGCAGGGGACTCCAAACTCCCCTCTCCCTGGCAACATGGACGAGCTCTGACTGGGGGATCCCGAGGCGTTCCCAGGCCAGTGTGGAGAAGTAATCACCCCGCCTGTACCTCAGTCTGCCCCGTGGTCTCTTCCCAGCTGGATGTGCCGGGAAAAACCTCCCTGGAGAGGCAACTAGGAAGCGGAATGGAATGGAATGAATCAGTGTGAATAACCAGCGATGTTGACGCTTCCACTCAAAAAATTATATTTATTTAGTAAAAGTTCAAACATAGCCATTTATAACAATGTATAACAACTGTGAAACACACATTTTATTCAGTCCGCTGGCCTATTTCTTAGAAAATAGCCGGAAGGAAAGGCAGAAGTAGCTGCAGCGTTTGATTACTCCCGGGCAAACTCCCGGGACGCCCCGACTGCGAGCGCAGGTCACTCTTGCACTAATTAAAATACCTCTTTAATTAGGCCCTGATGAATAATGTAAACTAGAGCACAGCCTAATAATATCAAAATAACAAACAGAGGGGGGGGGGGGCCTCACAGAGGACCGGAGGATGCTGGGAAAACGCTACACACGCATTCTACTGCGCTCTTCTGGGGGAGCACTTTTTCTTCTTCGCACAAGCACTTTTTCAGCGGGAACAAATTGTGAGGAATGTAGCGTCTCGTATCGTTCATGCCAAGGTTGTCGTAAGTGTCAATAGTTATATTAAGATACATAATAATAACCCCTCGTTGGCATTGTTGGTATCGTTTTCTTTATTTTTTAATATAAATCGGTGTTATAAAACACATTTAGAGAATCGCTATATATATATACACCGCGTGGCAGAAGGTACGAATAAATGGTTGTTTTTAAATGACCCCTCAAGCGATGGATATGCGTCTCTGTGTTGGTTTGGTTGCTGCATATTCATCGGGTTTCCATCCTTTTTTTCGGTGCTTGCAGGCGAAAGGGATTTAGATAAGCGTCTGTTTATAAGAGCCTGATAATCAGAGCAACGTATTTCCCAGGCCATCAGCGGACCGGGCTCTTTAGAACCCGGGCCATGGCCAAAAGATATGCTTTTAGAGGTCGCCCATTCTTAGATAATTTCCCCTCACGCTATGCGGCAACATTTAAGTAATGGTTGTGTTTCCCCCCGGCCCTCCCCAATACTGGCGAATGGGTGAAGAATCGAGATGTGATGAACGCAAAGAGCCCACAAAGGTCAACGCACTAACGCAGACTTGAAATTGAAAGCTTTCACGAAAATACAGCACAACGCTGAACTCTGGTCTGCCGGCGAGGGTTCGGGAAATGAAAAGGCAGGACTTCTATTATCCGCCGAAGTGTGATAACCACCTCCCGCTAACTTCATCTGGCACCAGATGACGCACAGTGATAGGAGCCTAGCCTAGCCTATAGCCCCCACTGTTAAACATTGCTTTAATCTTTGCCCTTTAGAAATTCATTTTATTGGCCTTTTTCTTTTCTTTTCTTTTTTGACTCGATAGAGATTACTGTTTTCACCACCGCGTTGTGACCAGTGGAGAGACTGAACTCCCACTCACTCAACTGTCCCTGAGCAATATGCTAAATCCCCACAGCCCTGGGTGTAATGGTGTGTATCTGACACTGTGCTCGCACTACCGAGCGAGACAGAGAGAGAGACAGAGAGAGAGGCAGAGAGAGAGAGAGAGAGAGAGAGTGAGAGAGAGAGAGAGAGAGAGAGAGAGAGAGAGAGAGAGAGAGAGAGAGAGAGAGAGAGAGAGAGAGAGAGAGAGAGAGAGAGAGAGCGCGGCAAGATATTTTAGAACACTTTGCAGCACTTATGACTAATATATAGAAGAGTAAGGAAAAAACGACAATGGGTAGTGATGGTAAAAGCATTGAAGGGGACCATTAGTAATTCTACATTGGTGTCGGGGAAACATTCACATATGACCCCACTCTAATCCATCGCAGCGGGTTGAGTTTTCTCCCCTTGGAGTAGAAGAGGGCTAACGCTAACAGGATAGTCGTTTGTCTTT
>CM051005.1:17085362-17092862 GCA_027704905.1 Muraenolepis orangiensis | reverse complement strand
CGTACAGAATTCAGCGAGGAGAACATTGAGTTCTGGCTGGCCTGCGAAGATTACAAGACTGTTGACTCTCAGACCAAACTGCTCTCCAGAGCCAAGCATATTTATACTGTCTTCATCCAATCAGAGGCCCCTAAAGAGGTACGGACAACACACCATCACACACCATCTGGTTTGCCAAAATATAACATAAAACATACAGCATATACCATTTTGGTAGGCACTTTTATTCAAACGCCTTACAATACCATGCGTACATACATTTTAAACATACGTTTCCATCAGTGGGAATCAAACCCAAAACCCTGGCGGTGTGCTCATGCCTTGCTCTACCAGGTGAGCTAGACAGGACCATTGCCGCGAGTCATTGTCATTTCAATCAAGTCAAGTATTCTTGTCCATGAATAAGAGAACCTGATAGTTGTTGTTACTCAACATCCCCAACAAACGGCACGTTTTTCGTTTTGGTTTTTTCCGGCTTTAACTGATATCACGGATTGGAGTTTGAACGCAGTGCACGATCCTCAGAGGGGGAAGCGGCCAGCCTTTGTTCCAAGTAGAAGTCAATCTGGTAGTGACAGCGAAAGAGGCCACCAGGAACAGGTTACTTCTGGCCCAGCCGATTGTGGTTTTGCCCCCCCCCCCCCTCCCCTGTCTGGTTTGCTCTCAAGCATCTGAAATGTCGTGTCGCCTCAGAGACTGACGGGTTTGAGAGTTTCACTGAACTTTGCTGCTGCTGCAGCTGCAGAGCGGCTAGAGGGCCTGACGCCCACGCACTCCACCAAGCATGCACGACTTACAGTACACATGCAACGGAAAGAACCCTGAGAACAAAAAAAGGATGGACAGAGTTACGTTCGGGTCACATGATTCAACTGATCTCCTTCCAAAGCATAAGATTGGCGCCAGCCAAATGCTGGTAGAGGCTGGTAGAATTGCTTCACTCACCAGCCAATCTTGAACATTCACTAGCCATTTGGTCGGTGCACATGTTTATTTTGCACCCTGCAAAATGAAACATATATATATATATATATATGTGTATCTTTAATACTGCAGTGTTATAATGTTCCCCTTGGAAGTAAAGAATGATCATATTATTTCTGTACGGTTAGTCATCACCCCAACCAAGTCATCTTCCCCCCCCACCCTTTCCGCCACGCAGGTCAACATCGACCACGCCACAAGGACGGCCATCGAGAGCACCATGGCACGGCCCACGCAGCGCTGTTTCCAGGCCGCCCAGAGCAAAGTGTACAGCCTGATGCAGAAGGACTGCTATCCCCGGTTCCTCACCTCCGACCTCTACCTGGGCCTCAGCCGGAGGAAGGTGCCGGGCGGGTCAACCATGCACCGCAGGAGGTCACGCTCCTGCGTCTTCGCCGACCGCGCCGACGCCGAGGTCCAGACGCAGGCCTGGTGACGGAGGTCGGGGCAGGGGGGACGACGACACACAAACGCACAGCGCGTTAACATGCACACTGTACTTTCATTTAGGCTGAATAACTGGATCATTATGGTCATACTTATAGCTGGATCAGTATGGTCATACTAACAGCTGGATCAGTATGGTCATACTAACAGCTGGATCAGTATGGTCATACTAACAGCTGGATCAGTATGGTCATACTTATAGCTGGATCAGTATGGTCATACTAACAGCTGGATCAGTATGGTCATACTAACAGCTGGATCAGTATGGTCATACTAACAGCTGGATCAGTATGGCCATACTAACAGCTGGATCAGTATGGTCATACTAACAGCTGGATCAGTATGGTCATACTAACAGCTGGATCAGTATGGTCATACTAACAGCTGGATCAGTATGGTCATACTAACAGCTGGATCAGTATGGTCATACTAACAGCTGGATCAGTATGGTCATACTAACAGCTGGATCAGTATGGTCATACTAACAGCTGGATCAGTATGGTCATACTAATAGCTGGATCAGTATAGTCTTACTAACAGCTAGATCAGTATGGTCATACTAACAGCTGGATCAGTATGGTCATACTAACAGCTGGATCAGTATGGTCATACTAATAGCTGGATCAGTATGGTCATACTAACAGCTGGATCAGTATGGTCATACTAACAGCTGGATCAGTATGGTCATACTAACAGCTGGATCAGTATGGTCATACTAATAGCTGGATCAGTATAGTCTTACTAATAGCTGGATCAGTATGGTCATACTAATAGCTGATATACATTGATTAGCATGTTTGCTGTACATGGATTGATGCATAGTCCACAGACGCATAATCATTAACATGATATCAAGTATTGGGTTTTTTAGATTGAATACTAATATTTGTGTAGACCGCAAAGTACATTTCCCTTGGACTAAAACAAATCACCGAATTGAACTAAGGTGTTTACATGACAGTCAATGACTCAACTGCTCCCCTTAATCTGATTAGGTTTGCTTTGTTTGTTTGCATGTAAACGTACCAGACAGTAGCCGTGAAGCTCTGACATATTTAATTTTCTATATATCGACACGGAAGAGGAATCTTTCAAAATAACTCTTGTTCGATCAAACGCCCGATCGTCCTGGAAAAGTAATTTCAATTTTTCGCCAACATGCGCTACAGTTTTAGCCGAGGTCAGCCTGGGTTTGTTTACCCGGCCTCGATCAACAGTAAAGAACCGGCCATTACTTTGATTCAAACAGTGGTTATACTTCAAGTGCTTGGTCCCTTAATACAACAGCGGTAATGCCATGGGGGGGGGGGGGGGGGGGGTGGAGGTGGGATGGGAACATTAATCACCTTAATATGCGTTTCACAACTTAATGTGACTTGGAGCCAATTAGGATCATTATTCTTACTCTCACTCACTTCACCAAGCCATCCTCTGCTCTCGATTTGCACTAAGAGGGAGGGATTCCATGTATTTACTATTCATTAAAATATTCCCACGGACAGAGAGTCATACATCATGGTTTTACACTCTAAACAAAACTTATTAAATTTTCCTCTGCATACATTTCATTTATTAAAACTGTGCTATAATAACTCTTGTGTGGGTTTTTTTTCCCTCGACGATCATACATGTGGGCATGCTTTAAGTCAAATGTAAATAATTAAAAGAACCTGTGAATTACACAAAGTAATAATAAATATATGTTTTAAAGGACACTTTAATCAACGACGCTCTTTTTTTATTATCATCATTCGATAGACGGGACGACGACGACGGCCGCGAGCCTAAGTTTGATGGATGGACCCGTCAAAGAACGCGCTTTAACCGCTGGGTGAAATAAAACTATGACGGTTCATCGGAACCGTCACCCTCGTTCCTAAATGGCTGGGGAAAATGTATCGACCGCGGGAGCCCGTGCGAAACACCACGCCCTCGATGTTATTGGGATGCGCGGCACATAATCATTCCCACAAACAAATAAATGTATTCATTTCAAGACCCATCGGTGGCCCTGCTGGGTGTGACCCCAGCCGATTGACTATGTATGCGTGTGTGGAGCGGTAAGGGTTGGTGTGTTGTTGTTGTTGTTGTTATTGGTGTTCTTACATATAGGCACACGACGCGCATGCAGCACACATACACGTGTGAACAGACACACCTAGACACGCACACACACACACACACACACACACACACACACACACACACGCACATACATACACACACACACACACACACACACACACGCGCGCACACACACACACATACACACGCGCACACACATACACACACACACACACACACGTGCATCCACGCACATATCGAACACGTGTACGCACACACACAATTTAGATATTAATATGAAAACCAACTACAGTATCGAGAGAGGTGCACACTGCAATGCAAAATAACAGAGTAAAAGTAAAAGCTTATTTTGCATGTATATTACACGTTGTGGTGTGCAGTAAGACATGTTCTGTACACTACTACTACTACTACTATCACTACCACTACCTTAATACCACCACTGCTTTTCCAATACTGCTACTACTTCTAATTGCTCTTTCACTATTACAACTTATACTACTACTACCTTCATACCACCACTGTTATTCCAATACTGCTACTACTTAGTAGTAAGCGGCTACTACTTACTCTACCACTAAAACACTACTACCACTACTACGCTAATATCACCACTGCTATTCCAATACTGCTACTGTAACGGCCGCCAGCAGGTGGTGCTATGCAGTGAAGTTAACCTCAGTCCCGACAGCTCAAATACGTTCTAGCGATGAAGGAAGAGCCTTTGGGTTTGAGCTTCTCATTAGGAAGCTATAACGTTAGAGCGTCGCCTCTCATGCGCCCCCTCACCGTGAGTGCCAAACCCACCCAAATGACTCTACCACTACTACTACTACTACTAGTACACTATCACTACTACTACCATAATACCACCACCACTTCTACTACCATACTACTACTACTACTACTACTACTACCACAACTACCATAATACCACCACTACTACTACTACTACTACTACACTACCACTACTACTACCATAATACTACTACTACTACTACTACTACTACTACCACTACTACCATAATACCACCACTACTACTACTACTACTACTACTACTACTACTACTACTACTACACTACCACTACTACTACCATAATACTACTACTACTACTGCTACTACTACTACTACTACTACTACTACTACTACTATGCTACTACTACTACTACACTACCACTACTACTACCATAATACTACTACTACTACTGCTACTACTACTACTACTGCTACTACTACTACTACTACTACTACTACTACTACTACTACTACTACTACTACTACTACTACTACTACTACTACTACCACTACTACTACCATAATACTACTACTACTACTGCTACTACTACTACTACTACTACTACTACTACTACTACTACTACTGCTACTACTACTACTACACTACCACTACTACTACCATATACTACTACTACTACTGCTACTACTACTACTACTGCTACTACTACTACTACTACTACTACTACTACTACTACTACTACTACTACTACTACTACTACTACTACTACTACTACTACACTACTACTACCATAATACTACTACTACTACTGCTACTACTACTACTACTGCTACTACTACTACTACTACTACTACTACTACTACTACTACTACTACTACTACTACTACTACTACTACTACCACTACTACTACTACTGCTACTGCTACTACTACTGCTACTACTACTACTACTACCATAATACCACCACTACTACTACTACTACTACTACTACTACTACTACTACTACCATAATACCACCACTACTACTACTACAACTACTACTACTACTACTACTACTACTACTACTACTACCATAATACCACTACTTCTACTACTACTACTACTACTACTACTACTACTACCATAATACCACTACTTCTACTACTACTACTACTACTACTACTACTACTACTACTACTACTACTACTACTACTACTACTACTACTACTACTACCATACTTTTACCATAATAATACTAATACTACTACTAATTACTCTACCAATTCAACTACTACTATTTCTTCTTCGGGCCACTACTGCTACCACTACGTACAACGTTATATAGTATAACTGAAAGTAAAACTCCTATTGCAACTATTTATGCACATACTTACATGCATACAACCCAGTACTGGAATGTAGTGAAGACGATGGGAGACAATGGAATACTTCTCCTTGCCGGATTAACGTCGAGGTTTGGTGACACACAGAGTTTAAGAAGGTACAATGATTCATGAAAACATTGTCAAAGCTGAACACACACACACACACACACACACACACACACGCGTACACACACGCACACACACACACACACACACACACACACACACACACACACACACACACACACACACACACACACACACACACACACACACACACACACACACACACACAAACATTAATTTCTTAACATTTAAACATCTAAACTACAAACTAACTCAACTGTGAAACGATGTGAACAAACTTGATTATGTGCAACACACAACGCGCGCACTGGCACAGTGACGTGCCAGTGACGTGCGGTGAGGTTCGTGGCTGGGGAGGCACTGACTCTTTCTTGGTCAGATTTACAAATATATGAATAGAGTAGCATCAATTCACCATTCAACTGGCTGCTTGCACATTGACTACTGGTTATGTTTCATATCCCATATCAGCATATTCTTTACACACACACACACATACAGTAGGTAAGGTACAGATTTGGCCAAAGAAGAACGTTACATTTATGGCGGCTCAGAGAGAGCACTCTGCACCCTCCGTGTGTTCTTAATGTGCATCACAATTCATACTCATTCAATACTAATTAAAGTATAAACAGTCCGCAACAAAAATACAAATGTAGTTTAATTTTTATTATATATACGTATATATAATCAATTTTTCCAGTCAAGCCAAAACATAAAAATAAACGGACTGGTGCGGTGCACTTGACTTTCTCTACTTGACTTTCTTAGCTAGCATATTACCCACAATGCCCTCTGTCTGTAACACGCCCCCCAGGGAGGCAGAGGTACTGGCTGCATCCCTTCCTGCTTTTTCACTGCGGTGTTATGTCAGATCAGCAAGACTAATATGTTATACACATAGGTGAAATACATGACCTAGACTATGGAATGTGAGGACATATAATAAAAGTGTGTACAGCCATTCCATTGGTGACATACAGAGAGATCAATGCGCTCAGCCCAGTTTGTTTGATCGATCTGAGAGGAGGCTCAGCTCATCGCTGCCTCCCTTCACGTCTTTTCCCCGTATTTGAACAGGAAAATACACAAATTCAGCGATATTGACTGTAAAAATGATTGGAATGATTGGAATCATACAAAAATGACATTTCTATCACAGCTCAGTGGACAAATATGAATTGATATGTTTGTAATCATTATTATTTTTTTTACATTTCATGATGGCAGGATTAGATGGCAGGGCACTGCCTCCCCTGACTGCACGGCACTGGTGCGTGCGTAAGAGGGGACAATGGAACCTTGCGCTCTCTAACTCTAACTCTCTAACTCTAACTGCGAAACGTGCGATTGTGCACAATGATTGGACTGTTTGATGTAACATGTTAATAGCAGGTGTATATACAGTACATGTGAGCATAGCGATCAATTTCTCCCGCAATACTCAGGTTGTTTACTCAATACAGGTTGACGCCAAATGCCAGTGTAATCTTATCGGATTATGGCTTGATTCATGGATGTGGATTGATTCATGGATTAAGAATAATTAGATATATGTATAGTAGAGTCCATAATATAACTTAATACTTAAGTATGTGCAACATCAAGTCAGTTGACCAATAACAGTAGTTCTGGCCTTTGGCATTGTGAGCTTATAATAATTGGATCTAGGGGTTTTTACAGCCAACATAAAAGTATTGTGGCAAGACCCTCAAATATAAAGACTATATTGTGTATAGAATGTATGGCTTGGGGTAGAGACCAAAGTTCTCGATCA
>CM051005.1:16962862-17082862 GCA_027704905.1 Muraenolepis orangiensis | reverse complement strand
TGTAGCACGCAGCCCACAGCCCTGACGCTTTGTTTTCCCAACAGTGTTGTTTTCCAGACCCGAGTGCCCCCGAGTCTCCTTGGCTCATTCAAAATGCGACGCACAGATTTGCACCCGGGTTTGCCTGCCTTACAAACAACATGCAAAAATCTCCCGTGCACTACGTCACCCTCTGTTTCCAGCAGGCTCGCGCCAATGCACTTTTTTTGCTCAATGTGTTAGATTCCATAAAGCGAAAAAGTCAATGGTGAGGGTTTTTGTGACTGATAAATACGGACTATCAAGAGTTGATATGCAAATGTGGGAAAAGGCTTTTTCCTCTGCTATTTGTTTGTGGCTCGGATCCCCATCCTATAGTCAAATAACAATGGAGGCCAGAAAGGCCATCTGGTTGATCATACTTGACTAACAAGTCTATATTAATTTGTTCCCCCCCCCTATGAAGCATATCATGATGTTGTAAGGTGTACGGTTGGCTTGCTTGGGCTCTGCTTATCAGTATTTTCGCTTTGTTTCAGCGTCTGAGTGATGCCAATTGTCTTCCAACTGTCAAGACAAGATGTTTAATTCATCACACCCTCTTCAATTAAAAAACAGCTATTCCTTTTCCGTCAACCGCAATTATAGATATTGTAGGATGGTATACGGCGAGAAGAGACAAAATCACAGGGAATCTATCAGTCGATTGCCACAGACTGGGATGGAGAATGCCCTCTCGGCCCACCAACAACAATACTTTGCATGGTAATTTCCATATTTTCCATTCATGGCGGTGGAGGCACCTCATTTAGATTTGTCCCGTCCACTTGCCTCCCTCGTCTCGGGGACAATCTCAAGCCCAGCGTCACACTGGCAGGACCTTCCTTTTCTTCCCCTCGCAAGCGGACGTGGAGATGGGGATAAAGTGAGTGCCTTCATATTTGATTCCAGGGCCCTTTTTTCCATTTCCAACAGGGAACGCGCTTCAGCATAACTGCCGCAATGTGGAAAGTGCCAGGGAGTTTTGACTTGACTGTAAGTTTTTAACCTTTTTCTGTTCTACAGTCTATCTGTTCCCCCTACACCCCCCCCCCCCCGCCCCCCCCTCCCCACCCCAAACGCCTCCAAACAAACAAACAAAAAGAGTTGTCGGAGTTGATGGCAGGGGTTTCAATGCACTAAGTGAATTAACTAAAACTGCAGAATGTTGATTTTGCCGAATGTCACACAGTTCACAGATTACTGGGCTAGTGACCGCTCTTGCCACCTCTTTTCAAGGGTAGATTGTGTTGCTTTCCTAAGGATCCCCTGGAAGATATTGAAACGTGGGGACAATCAGTGGACAATGTCTTGAGCTCTAAAGGTAACTTGTTTTAATGTTGTGTGCCTCTGTCAAACTTTAGTCAATATTCTTATTTGACAAATGCATGTACTAAAAGAACAAGTGTCGAATTGAAAAGAAAAAAAAAGACACTTTACAAATTGTGCTTATGTTTCGCAAAAACCTGTGCTTTGCAGCTGGATTGATAGCCTTTCGTGAGTTCCTCACGTCCGAGTACAGCGAGGAGAACATACTGTTTTGGCAGGCATGTGAGGAGTACAAAACCATCAAGAACGCTCCGGAAATGATCTCCTCTGCCAACAGGATCTACACTGAGTTTGTGCAAACAGAGGCCCCCCGCCAGGTATAAACTCAATATATACAGTATCCACCTAGGCAGGGATCTAGGTTGCAATGCTGGTTTGAAAAGTGACCAAAATCAGTATTTTCATCAGTGTTTGGTTGTTCGAGAGGCTAGAATTACCCATCAAGTAACTGTCCTGTAAAAAGTGTTGTGTTCGATTTTTGGGGGATTTTATTCTTTCTTCTTTCCAGGTTAACATAGACTGCACCACGAGAGAAAACATCACCAAAAACATCTCACAGCCGACGCTGACGTCGTTCGACTCGGCCCAGAAGCTCATCTACAGCCTGATGGCCCGAGATTGTTACCCCAGGTTCCTCAAGTCCGACATCTACCAGGGTCTCCTTGGGACGCCGGAGGCCAGTTGACTGTTTTTTGTTGTCTTTTTTTTTTTCCAACCCCCCCCCCCCTCCCCCCAAGATATGGAGAAACCCCCGAACCAAGCTCTCCCCTGTCCCCCCCCCCCCTCCCCCCCCCTCGGGTCCTCTACTTCCGCGTGGCTAACTGGATTATGCCACCGCAGCCCTTAAAGTACGTCCGAAGCAGCCGCTGTTGTCCGTGTGTGGTGGTGGTCTAGTAGTAAATATTTGTAATACATCTCATGTCTTGTTTAGATCAAGGAAAAAAAAACTAAAACATCTCTATGTTACACACATTGTATCCCACCCCCGATACATATATATTTTTCCGCTCGTATTTTTCTATACACTATACGCATGCCTTTGAATTAATATATATATTTAAATATTATTTATTGTAAATAGTCTAATTGACATCCAAGCAAATATGAATTGAAAAAAATGGCAACTTTCACTTTGGAAATTGACATAATAAAGTTTGAATTCAAATTTTGTCAGAAGCTTTGATTCTGTAAATGTTTGCTCTGCGTCTCCTCTACATCAGTGGTTCATCAGGGCTTCTCAAACTGTGGGTCGCGACTCTTGAGTCTGTTGCAGTAGGGGAATAAGCGGGTCACAGGATGGCTAACAAGTTAATTTAAAGACAAGAGGAATACTTTATAAGAAATGCAATACATTTTGGTAATGTATTGCTTATTTTCATTGCGGAAAATATTTGGTTCCTGGGCAGGTGCGTAGTCACACAGTGCGCGTGTGACATGCTAATTTGGGGCGTTGTCATGTTGAATCGAATGCAAATGCCTGCAGGAGCAGTGCAGCTGTTCGTTTATGCAAGTCCACGTCGTTGCAGGAACTTTAAGTCCAAAGTCCAAATCAAAATCCACTAGGTGGCGACAGAGTTAAAGTAACAATTGCTGAGTACTACCGCAATCTAAGCAGTT
Organism: Muraenolepis orangiensis; assembly: GCA_027704905.1. Classification (NCBI taxonomy): domain Eukaryota; kingdom Metazoa; phylum Chordata; class Actinopteri; order Gadiformes; family Muraenolepididae; genus Muraenolepis; species Muraenolepis orangiensis. The sequence continues at coordinate 17,079,898 of CM051005.1, read as the reverse complement.
CTACACACAATTATTTTCACAAAGTAATACAGGCCAGTTATCAGGTCAATTATCTGACCTGCAAATGAATATAGGTCAGTATTCTACATGTGTATAGTAATAATGTGCTTTTACTTGTAGGGAATCTTCAAATATAGGGGGTCGTATTGAGGTGTATCTCATGCACACTAATTATATCCCCATCCAACACCTTGACAGTGTTGGTTGGTGACAGTTTGGTTAGGTTTTTTTTCTGTATAAAGTGAAAGAAGGGAGGCCATTCGGGTGCTCTTACTTGGCCCTGGCCAAGCACGAATGCGGGTATGCAAACGCCGTTTGTCATCAGCAACATCGACTCATGACTGCATGCAGTGCTGTGCCTGCATTGTACACCACAGTCAGCCACAGCTTCCTTCCTCCCTCCGATACGCCGCTGGTTCGCCCTGTTCTTTGGGGGGTGGAGCGGAAGGTAGCCTACTATTGACGTTTGGATGAAGCTATGCTTCGGACCGCCTATCCCCGACTGCCAGAGTCTAATTAAACAACTGAATACACACTGCCGTATTTTATTTACTACTGTGCTGCCGTGTGAAAGACTTATAAGGGCTTAATAAGGGGAAGGGTTTCTGTTTACAGTGATCTGATACAGATCAGGTAACGTGGCGCGAGCTACCGTGTTTGTTTGTTTGTTTCCACTGGCCTATTTACATCTAAAAGACCTCAAAACTAATGAAAGCTGTGGCCTCTGCAGAATGACAGGAGGACGCAGACGCCACACTGACGCCGGCGAGCGTCATCGCAACTTCCTCTTTTTTTCTGTGGTGAGATCAGATGGCACTGGAGTGACGTTCTCCACCCAACGGTAGAATATATATAAATACACACACACACGCACACACATCCACACCCACACCCACACCGTGATGTGTTAACACCTTGACGGTCAGTCCAAGAGTGTCACACAACAATCTCAGCGAGGGAACACACCGACAAGTCTTTTCCTGTTCTTCATGATGCCGAGACCGCCGATGGAAACTCAAGACAAGAGGAGGCACGGGTATGTTTTGACTGGACTGGGTTAAAGCTAAAGAACCAGCCAATTATTGCAAAGTCAAATACTTTTGAGCCAGCAGAGCCATTAGGTGTGGCTCGGTGAGCTTCATGGGTGGCTGTATCATTTCACTTTCTTTCTCATTCAGGGAAGGCAAAGCGAGGTCTTTACTGCAGAGTAAATCTTCCAGGAAGTTCAGCACCAGAGGGTATGCATGGCAAGGCACTTTCCGTTTGTCTGATTAGTATTTGTTGAGGCAGAGTGGAAGCGAGGAAACGTATACAATTACTGCGACAAAACCACCACTTTCCCTTCACCCCCCCCTGCAGGCTTTGTTTTGAAGAGTTGACCCAGTGGTCCCACTCCCTGGCGAGGCTTCTCGAGTCACCCTGTAAGACACACCCGTTCAGAAAGCTACAAAACAAACAGCTCTCCATAACGGTTGTGTAATATGTGATTATGTGTTAATGCACAACAATGGATCCTCCCTGACTTTGCCTTCTTTTTTTCTTCTTTCGTTTAGATGGCATGATTACATTTCAGGCCTTTTTAAAAGCAGAGTTCAGTGACGAAAACATTGAGTTCTGGCTGGTGTGTGAGAATTACAAGAAAGTCAAGTGTTCCTTTCGACTGTCTGCCAAGGCCAAGAAAATTTTCAAATGCTACATTCAAGTTGAAGCTCTGAGAGAGGTACGCAGGCTGCAAGCTACATTGGGACACCGCAGGCAGCTCTCCGCTTGGAAGATGAAGCCAGCATAATTTAAACACTACTACTCATGTATTCCGTGGCCCTCATCAAGTTCCCTCTCTCTGCCTGCAGATCAACATCGACCACAAGACCAGAGAGCTGATAAAGAGGAACTTGGAGGCCCCCACCACAGCCTGCTTTCACGAGGCACAAAGGATGGTGTACAGCCTAATGGAGAGGGACTCGTACCCGCGCTTCCTCCGGTCCAGCATCTACAGGACTTTACTTGACTCCACGTCAGAGAGCATCAAGATGTAAGAGAGGGCCCACGTTGGATGTTGGACTGACTGAAAGCTGCTGGACAGCTGAACCTCACACCGTGGGGGTGTGCTTGGCATCTCAAGGCATTTTTATGCTTTTGCATGCTGGGTGCCAATAGCTGATGGCTAATTCTAAGTTTGCCATGTTTTTGCCAATATAATATGGGACGGTTAAAGTATTTTTCAGTTTTTCATAAAACAGGGCTGTCTATGCTACATGACCAGAGAACAACAGTTTGAACAACAGCCATAGAGCTGGTAAAAGTCAGCAGACTTTTTGCTGGGGAACAAATTTGAGTAAGCAAATTTTAATTTGCATATACTAACCACATTGTAATGGTACAAAGCTGGTTGAAAATCTGCATATTATTCCTCCTAACGATGATCAGGATTGTTTCGATACAACAAAAGGGGTACAGGGGACCCCTGGAGGAAGTGTGTGTCAACTTTTATTCAGGTCAAGTTGATCAGTATTGACCTACGTCACAATGCAAGGCCCCAGTCAGGTCCTCAGCCACAAGTGCTCCAGATATAATAAATAAACGTTCAAACTAAACACCCTACCGTGTAGTTCTGTTCAGCACAAAGTTATAGTGGCAGCTTTAAGTTCTCATTATACATTCATGGAAAGTATACAGACTTTACTTGCATGTACCAAAGCAAAAACAAATCTGCACAACCTGGACTTCCCACCAATATCTCAAAAATAATCTAATTAGACTTTCAGTTTGGCTCATTCAAATTTTAAAGGGGTCAATTTATGTGTGATTCGTTTTGGTGACATCACAGTGGGTGTGTCGACCTAGATCTATGATGGATAGATAACCCAATCATTTTTTATATCAATTGTTTTAAGTGACAAACGTATGTTTGTCACAGTTCAAATGGGATCCAACATTGTTTTATCCTCACCATTTTCTACCGCACATATTTTTTTTTCTAAAATAAGGAACAGTGAAATGGGAGGGACTTAAGCTCCATTGATCTTAATTCCACATTGCTGCTTTATCATGCTGCTTTATCATGCTCCTGCTGGTAATGAATAGCCTCGTAAGACCATCCTGATCTTGAGAGTTCTCAGTTTCTCTCTGTAGGTCAGACTGGCCTCGATCCTGCCTGTAAGCAGGCTGCAGAATATACAGTATATATATAAAATATTTGTTTAAAGTGGCCTAAGGAAAGAAGCGATCAAAACATTTTATCCGAAATGGACTATATAACGATGAGTAACAAACATCTGCAAACATCTGTGATCTTTTCTCAAAGGATACAAGGCTTACTCCAGGCTCCTGGCTGTTTGCTGTTTGCTTTCCAAACTGCAGTCGGCGAAACAGCGCAGGAGTCACTGATTTGCAGAGGTTTTTGAAAAACCAATGGGCACAGCCATATTTGGGAATCAATTACTGCCCAGCCAAGGTCAGACCAACATTCATTGACAAACGCAAACTTTAATATCTGGATGATCTCACAAGGGTAGGTGATCAAAGCTGTGTCAGAATCCAGCCATAGTCCAATGTCAAGTTAGGTTCTAGGAATGTCCCACCCATCACATCGTACTAATATTGTTTAAACAATCACAGTACTTTATAATAAAGTCCACATTTTGTCAAAATGGTTCAGGAAAAAAAAGCCAAAACAAATACTTTTCAATTAAATATATTTAATATAAGCCTCGACAGCTGTGTAACACATTGGATGGATGGAAAAAGAATGAAATCAAGCAATACATTCCAGACCATACCCATAATTAACCAATGTCCTTCTGTATATTAAAACATAAAACCAAATAAAGAAATTAAAAAATAAGTACCGGTAGTCCTTTCCCAGTGCTCTGTGTATACAGTAAATATAATACAGTAAATATAATACTAAAAGTACAGTACAGAGATTTGGTGCACAGCACCATAAGACCATACAATGAACCAAATGAAATCAATTGAGTTACGAGTTACAAATGGAGTTACAAGCACTTGGCATGCGACTTCCCTGAAAGTCGTTGGAGTTCCATTAGAAAACCATCCTAAAAAACACAACACAATCCATTTAAAGTTTGAGATGTTATCAAATATAACCTCTGCATTTATAAAAAAATAAAAAAAAATAAAGGAGAACCCTTACAAGAGGGAAGAGACCAAGGGACACATTTGGTTTAGCTGTAGCTGTTTGAAACTGTAGTTTGAAACTGTTTTGGTATACGATTTGGATGGTTAATCTTAGGTATAACATTTAGGGATGTTTATTTTAGATTTTGGTATTTGTTGGAGATTGACTTTTATGCATTTTAGAGGTAGTTAGGTTTACGTATTGGTTACAGATAGTTTAGGTATTGGGTTCAAGATTTTTTTGGTATAAAGTTAGAGATGGTCATGTTTCGGTATTCGGCTAAGCATTATGTTGTGGTGGTTCATTTTAGGCATTAAGTTAGCGATTATCAAGTTTAGGCATTATGTTAGAGATGGATACGTTTAGGCATTAGGTTAAAGAGTTTAGGTGCTCGGTTAAAGATTGTCAAGTTTAGGTATTAGGTAAGCAATGGTTCATTTTCGGTACAATGTTATATGTGGTTAAGTTGCGATGTTAGGGTTAGAAGTGAGTGTAAGATTAGGGATTTCAATTAGTTGCCAGCTGTGTCCCTTCAGTCCCACCCTGAAAATATTTTTCCCAGCTCGAGGCATGCTTGAGACATGGTATACTGAAATCAAATGGAAAGAAATCAAATAAAAACATGTATATCCATCAACATGTTCCAAAACAATACTTCCCCATAATGTGTTTTTTTGTTTTTTTTCAAAATAAAATAATTAAATTAAATTAAATTGTAGACCATAGATGGAGAAGTTGGATCCAGAGATCAGGTGTAGACCAACTTTGTTCATGCTCTGTAGTGTATTGAAGCAAAGTAGAATGGTAAATGTTTTGTGCTGGAGGACAGCGAGAAAGCACAGGTCATTAAGCAGAGGATTTTAGAGATACATGTGAGGCAGAGGACAAGCAAAGCATGAAATCAATATTGGAGTGCTGCATGACCAACTGTCTAAAAATCCAATCTTTAGTAACGCATATATATAACGCAATAAAGCATACATAGGGCTACTGCCTCTTAATACTCATTATAACAAAGCGCACAAGCCAGTTGAGGTGTTCCCTGAAACATCTAGTCTGACATAGATGTAGACATAGACATAGATGTCATAGAAGAAGATCGGGAAGGATTCAAATATTGCCATTTCCGATACATTGGTCTCCCCTTGAGAGATGGAAGTATTACATCTTGTATCATCCCCTCAGACGGTTGTCTGCACCGTGGTCACCCATCTGCTGCGTGTCCCTCTGCTCTCCCGTCTTCACACGACAGTAAAGTTGTTGAGACTCGAAGACATGAGAACTGGTAGAGATGGTCAAGGGTTAACGCCAGTTGCAGAAACAATGGTCGAAGTACAGTGCTTACCAACCAATACTAACCAGGTCAACTAATTGCAAATCAAAATTTCAAAAATTCAGTCTCAAGCATACAAGTATTCAGGTCGTGATCAGGGGCATGCAATTATGAATTATTTACCGTTTGGGATTGTTTGGTATCGTTTGGGATCAAACCCAGTACCTTCCGGCTGGGAGTGGACCACTCTAGCTATTACACCAACCTATTACAACTCTGGTTTATACAGATCAGCGTTGGTCGGCGGGGGGGGGGGGGGGGGGGGTTCTTCATCAAAGCAGTAATATTAAAATACAATTCTGATAAAAAAAACAGTGACTTCTGTTAATCATCTAGTATCAAATATACCATTATTTTCCACAAACCATTAAACCTCCGGTTTCCTGGCTACTGGATTTTATAGGTATGTTTTACTATGCTGAACAATTTTATTATGAGAATGAGCACCTTTCTATGATTCACCGCCAGGACCTCCAGATGACCTCTGCCCCTTCGGAAAGAGAACACATTAACTTGAACACAAGAAAACATTTCCCCCTAGTTCATAGGGATATGCCATACACACACAATTCATGTAAATAAATACTTAATTGTATTCCATCACTGTAAATGCTCACTAAAGATAAGTAGGCCTAAACAGTTGTTTCTATAACTGTCAGCCCCACAGGCATATCAAAATCAGGGCTCAAATATGCAAGTTACCATTAGGAAACTCAGAAAAAGGCTTGGTTAAAGGAATGTTGGACTCAAAATGTGCTGCTGCTAGTGTCAAGGACACATTCTAAAACAAACTATTTAGAACGCATGCATGTGCATTGAATGTCAAGTCAAGAAAGACATGGAGATTTGGCTTTTCAGTCTCTCACCCGTAGGCACCCATTTGACTGCAACGCTCCGCATCATTATTGATCCCAACAAGGGTCCCGTTAAGAGACCCGCCCACACTACCCATAAATGTGCCGTGATTGGATGGCAACGGGAGATTACAGTTGGTTGAGTTTAGGCATTAGGTTAGAGCTGTTCAATTTAAGGCATTAGGTTAGAGATGGTTAAGTTTAGGTATTGGTTTAGAAATGGTCAAGTTTAGGTATTAGGTTAGAAATGGTCAAGTTTAGGCTGAGGTTAGAGATGGGCGGCAGTCTAGCTCAGGAGGTAGAGCGGTCGCCTCACAACCGGAAGGTTGCTTGTTCGATCCCCGGCTCCTCCGAGCAAAAACTGTCGAGGTGTCCTTGAGGAAGACCCTAACCCTAACTGCTCCCCAGGCACTGTAGAAATAGCTGCCCACTGCTCCTAATACTAGGATGGGTTAAATGCAGACAACACATTTCACTGTATGTCTTCATGTATGTGACCAATAAAGAGGATTCAATCCTCACGATTTGTTTGTTTGAGATGGTAAACTTTAGATATTAAGTTATAGATGGTTAAGTATAAGCATTAGGTTAGATCAGCAAGTCTTTCCAGGACCCGCCATGAGATACATAATCACGCAACCACTCCTGGTCTTCAGTCCACCTCCAGTTGCCAGCCCTGGATTTCAATGATACATTGGATTTACAAACTCTCGTGAAAAAACTCAATAGTTCAAGCTGCTCTTCTTGGAAGTTGCCTTTACCTTCCTGATGGAGCCATCAGCAGCATGAGCCATGTCTGGTAAGATGGTTCTGGTATGATCTGAGAAACCCGACGCAACACAAATCAATAAATGGGAACACGTGTCAGTTACAGTTGTGGATGTACTTGATTTTAGAGAGGTCTCAGTTTCCTCGTTTATGTCTGAAAGGCTCTGGCCCGAGAGACATTATTAGACATTCCTGTTGTGGGCGCTCGGTGACATGGTGTCCTTGAGACACATTGAACTTCCTTGAGGATTCCTTAGGGCAGTAACTTACATCAGTGCTCTACCGTTCTCCAGAATTTAGTCCAATAGCTTCCTCATGGATGGACTTTAGGAGGCACTTCAACTGTGCCAAAATTGCATCTTGGAGGCGGCATCAAGGAGACACACATGATGTTTGAAAGGCAAAGAAGCCATTGACGAATTGTAGTGTAGGCTCTAATATCAGTTGACAGCGGCCGTAAAGAAGCTTAATCAGCAAGGACGTCCAGTGGATGCCAGTTAACCCAGTGGATGTCTGCAAACCAAACAAGCCATTGGCAGATCGGCTTGGTTTGCTTGGTCTACTTACCCCTTCACTTACCTAATTAGTAATTCATGTTTCTGCAGGACAGTTTTCCATCCCATGCAAATAGTTTTCCCCATCATTGGCCTCAGTTCCTCCATAGTTGCCACCATTTTTTACCATGTTTTTGCCAAATGGTACCCAGTTTAAAAAAGTTTCTTGGGGCGGGATGTGGAGTCAAGTAGGGAGCGGCGTGGGGCGCAACGTTACGTAGAGTCAAGTAAGTCATCAACCCAGTTCATAAACAACTACGCTAACAACAAGAAGCTACATGTTGACTACAACATTGGTAGAATGTAAAGTGTGAGGGGAAAGAAGAGCTATAGCGATTGATAGAGAGTGTGTGTGTGTGTGTGTGTGTGTGTGTGTGTGTGTGTGTGTGTGTGTGTGTGTGTGTGTGTGTGTGTGTGTGTGTGTGTGTGTGTGTGTGTGTGTGTGTGTGTGTAGAGAGAGGAGTGTTGGGCGCAAACCCACTAAAGCACGGCTCACCCGAAGCCAACAACAGCCCAAACAAACCCAAACCACTTAAGCCAGCGTAAAAAAGAGAGCGGTCAGGTGTTCCTCGTTGAAGCTCCCCCATTGGTGGCCACATGTGTCCAGGTTGTTCTGTCAAAAAGCGTACCGAAACACAAGCAAGCAACGACGGGTCGTTTTTTTAACAGAGTTTGAATAGAGTTGGATATCAACGTTAAACAGAACTCAGAAGCGCCATCTAGATCTTGACGCAAAAGAAGACAGCTATAGAGGTGGGGGGGACGCAGGTACACTTAGTTTAGAGCCAATGAGAACGAACGCACATGATTGATGCTGTTTAAAATTCAGGTGTATTTAAATACAGTGTTGCATGTGTCGAATACAGTATTTAACATATCTGATACAGTCATCTTTTCAAATATGTAAGTTATTGTATCGAACACAGTATTTCATGTATCTAACACTGTATGTCATGTATCTTACACAGTATTTTTATACATCTAACCGTGTTTCATGTATCTAATACAGTTATGATGGGTTGCTTATTAGCCCAAATTGGACCACCACATTGAAGGACAGGAGTCATCCTCTTTGAGCCACATGCTATGCGCTATATCAATGACTTCCATAGCCCTGGGGAGGAGACATAACAAAGGATGTTTTGTAGGCTCCTGACTGTTTTGAAGGCAAGTGAAAATGGCGATAGCCAAATAGAAAATGCCCCGGAGATTCTAATCTGTTTCAACAAAACAGGTCACCACGCGGTTATGGTTGAGAGGGACGCCATCCAATCCAAATGGGATTGAACCCAGTGGGCCTTCCTTTTAGCAGGAAGTCGTACACCATAAGCCATTAGACCAGGAATAAACAATTGGTGGCCTGCAGGCTCAATTCGGCCCTTGGGATATTTTCTCGGCGGTCCCTAAAACGCATTCCATATGGCAGTGTTAAAAAATCTATATATAATAATAACTTATACTTATTTATACTTAGAATAATATTTAGAATAAATGTAACTCTATGTTTGCTCTTATCTGTATGTTGTATTTCTTTTCAAAGTACATATTTAGATATAGGCATACCATATGATAAGGTAAGTTCATATTGGATTGAAAATGAAAATTAGTCGACTTCAATGTCAGAGTAGTTTTCTCAACAAACCAACTAATATGTAACAGAATGGTGATCTGATAAATGTCTGATTTGACTGCATGCAAATGCATCACTCATAAATGTTGCGTAATTTGCTGCCTGACTTGAGATCAAAACCCCACAATAGGATGACGAGGACAATGCCAATGGTTTTCTTCGAGTTGTGCGTGTGTGTGTTTTTGTCTTTAGTTTCAGTTTGGTTTTTTTGCTACTGCGGTAAAATTGTTAAAATGGTGTAGTAAATTGTTAAATGGTGTCTGTAAAGGTTTCAAATAAGCACAGACTGGCCACTGTAAAAATGACACATTCAATTATCTATCTCTGCAACGAAACAGGAAACAACAACTCCCCCCAGAAGTTCTGTTAGAACATAATAGGACTCCTGGATCAGACGTTCTGCTATAACATAATAGGACTCCTGGATCAGACGTTCTGCTATAACATAATAGGACTCCTGGATCAGACGTTCTGCTATAACATAATAGGACTCCTGGATCAGAAGTTCTGCTATAACATAATAGGATTCCTGGATCAGAAATCACATTCGCAAAACTAGATTTGAGGTGACTGTATACATTGAAATTTTGTTCAAGAGGCATAAGAAGCTACAAGATAATTGTAAATTGTCAAAACACAAATACAGCTTAAAACTAAGGTTTAAAGCATTTGAAACCATTTGTGTCAAAGAGACACCTTGCATTCTTGCCAAAATTGCTGTTGTTTGTCAAGTATGCTAAGTAATGAAAATCTCCCAGGAAGTGAATATTAAAATGAGAGCGAGTAATAGAACATATTTATGTCCCAAGCTCACTTAGCCCCACAGTTGTCTTTGAATTTAGACAAAAACATGCAGAGCATAGTTATCATATTCATAGCATAATCCTGACACATCTTATGCAGACAGCCCTTAAGCCTTTATATAATACATTACACAGTGTTTCAAGTATTGGTGATAGCAAACAAACACAGTGGTGTTTGTTTTCTAAATGGATAATGTGGAAAAACGTAAGTTGTGAAGCCGATAGGATAAATGTAAAATAGCCGTACAAAATAGCAGACAATGGCCAATCAGAAGGCAAGGGATGAAGCTGTGTGATTGGCTAGTTTGTCTGTGTTGCAACCGCTATGTGGAAACTGTGACATAAATGAGGAAACCAATGTAGAAAGATGTACATTGAGGATGGTACTCATCTGGGTGGGAAGACTGGAATTGTATTTATTCATATTGTACATTAAATTATCTTTTCTGATAATTCATGTTGATATATTTTGCCAGATCAGTTCAGTGAACCTTTAAGGGACAAGGAGACTCGGAGAGCTCGGCGTTCAACACCATCGTTCCCTCCAAGTTGGTCCTGAAACTGAGGGACCTAGGTCTGGGCGACCCCATCTGTAACTTGTTTATAGACTTCCTGACAGGCAGGCCTCAAGTGGTGAAGATTGGGAACAACATCTCATTCACTCTGGTCCTCAACACCGGAGCACCCTAAGGCTGCTGCCTCAGTCCCCGGCTGTACTCTCTGTACACACATGACTGTACTGACAAGTGGCGTCACTGTGTGGTACGGCCACACCACTGCACGGGACAAGAAAGCCACCCAGAGGGTTGTGAGGACGGCAGAGAAGATGTGTGCACTTTCATGCATTGAGGAGATCTGTAGGACCAGATGTCGGAAGAAAGCCATGTCCATCATAAAGGACTGCAACCACCCTGGGCACCATCTCTTCTCCCCCCTACCGTCTACAGTTTTTCAAGGTCTCAACAGTTTTGCCCACTTGAAGACATCTCTGCCTGGACATCCCTCCTCCAACTGTTCTTGGGGCGACCTATTTTTCTCTTCCCTTGTGGGTTCCACTTTAGGGCTTGTCAGGTGATGTTGACTTTGTCCCTTCACCAGATGTTCAGGATCCTCCTAAGGCTCCTTATTGATGATTGTTTGCAGTCTGGTTGTTGTTTGTTTTGTTGTTCGCCATGTTTCTGATCCATACAGCATCACCTGTTTCACATTGGAGTTGAAGATGCGTAGTTTGGTGTTAGTTGAGATGGTTTTGGAGCTCCAGATCTTCCTGAGGATGTTAAACATAACCCTGGCTTTGTTGATCCTGCTCTTTATGTCCGCGTCTGTCCCTCCTGTGGTATCCATCACACTTCCTAGGTATGTGAATGCCTCCACTTCCTCTAGGGGGGCGCCGTGTATGAGGATGGGGTTGCTGCTCCTTGAATGGATCTTCATCGCCTGTGTCTTTGTTGTGTTTGGTGTGTGTCCCAATTGTTCTGCTGCTTGTGTGAGTTTGTCTGTCTTCTCCTGCATTTGCATATGTGTGTGAGAGAGAAGGGCAATGTCATCCGCAAAGTCAAGGTTGTCTAATTGCTCCCACATTGTCCACTGGATTGTCCACATTTCTTTCCCCTTTGGTTGTTTCCTTCATGATCCAGTCGACTGCAAGGAGGAAAAGGAATGGTAGTAGACAACCCTGCTTGACCCCCGTATTGACATTGAAGCTCTTTGATAACTGGCCTGCAAGCATGATCTTGCATGTGGTTCCATCATACGAGTTTTTGATTATGTTTATTAGTTTGATGAGGATTCCGTAGAGTTCCATAGGTTCCATAGGGTTGTTCTGTCTAAGCTGCAAATGCTTTTTCGAAGTCGATGAAGTTGATGTAGATGGATGTGTTCCATTCTATTGACTGTTCAATTATAATGCGAAGTGTTGCTATGTTATCCGTACACGTATGTTGGAAGTCTTTGATGCTTTCATTCGTCAGTGTTTCTGTAACTAGTGCTTTTTTTCCCGGGATGAGGAAGTTAACCCCACGCCCAACCCCCAACCTGGAGGACCAGGGACTGCAATTGGTCTGCCTCCTACACCTTGACCAGTCTGGTTTGGTTGAACCTACCAGGGGTGTAAACCCCCTCCAGCTTAGCCCTCAGGGTCATCGGAGTACGCAAGCCTCTCCACCACGACAAGGTATGCAGTCCAGGAGAGAATTCTGCTGCACTACTGCTCTTTAAATGCCATATATGTTCATACCATATATCAGTCACTTTGCTGTCCTTTTTTTGTTCATTTTAATTTTTATTGTATATATTATTTTTAGGGTAGTTTTTTTTTATGTTTACCGCGGGAGGGAATGGGGAGCAAACATTCCAATATACTTGTTACAAATGGCAAATAAATATCTTGTATCTTGTATTATATCTCAATTTTTTATGTATGTATGTATTTTATTTTTCTTGTAGAACATAAACCATGGTCATCAAGAACACACAAGTTAATCACCAGCCCATTACCAAGGAACAAAAACAGCAGGTATTGTTTTAGCATTTGTATTTAATTACTGTACAGCCATTCATGAGGCCGCCTCGCCTTTATTTTGTCCAGTCGACACACGAAACGAGCCTTCTGGGTCAATCCCTTGAGCCACTTCTTTCTCATTAACTGTCACACTTTGTAAAGCCATATTGCAGTTCACACCAATGGGACCCGAAGCCCCGTCTCCCATGTCCCTGTCTATAAAGGTCGACAGATGGCCTTTTGAGAGTTGTTGAAGTCTGAATTCTGTGAAGAAAACCTTGAATTTGTGCTTGCCTGGGAGTAGTTCTAAAGCCTGAAACGCAGGTCTGGAAGGCCACAAGCATTTCTGAAGAATTCATCAGGAATGAATCTCCAGAAGAGGTCAAAATGTGACTATAATAAATAGAAGAAGTAAGTATTGACACATCCGTAGGTGCTTTTCAAATGCTTCTTTAACCTTTATTTAGACAGGTTTATCTTGCTTAGATCCTGCTTGAATTGGAAAGGTGCCTGTAGCCTATCTAAAACCTGGCTCTCAAGAGGAAGGGCTGGTTTGTTTACATAAATGACCAACCAGTATGGTCATACCACAGGTTGATCCTTATACCACATGCGTGGTATATCTGCATCGACCGTCTCGCATTTTTACTTTTCCAGATAAACTTGGACTTCTGCACGAGAGACACCATCTCTCAGAACCCGCAGCAGCCCAAAAGAAGATCAGTCCACAGCCGGAGGGGAAAACGACCCCTTTCACACACGCTTCATCCGGTCCCACCACTACAGGACTATGCTGGATCCAGGTCCAAATCCAAAGGAAGTCAGAGGGAAAACTCACAAGGCCTCTCGATGGGTGACAGCGGCGGGTGAAAGTATCAGACCCCTTGGCGTACAACTCAACAACCCCCTCCACCTCCCGAGTAATGAGGAATCGGCGAGGAGGGGAGAGGACAGGCGAAGGGTGGGCCAGAGGTCGCCGTGCTTCAGTCACACTCACCTCACATGCTAGAGACCAGAGGCTAGTAAACTGTGAGGCGCAAGACAGCTAACTTTACAGTTGGCCTTTAACAGGCCAGAGAGGGAGACAAGACAGGGAGGAGGGGCATGTCATCCTACCAGATCCTCAAGACGTTTACCCACAAGGCCTTTTGACAGTGTCATGGTGTCATTTGACCCTCCCCTGGCTGTGGGGCTACAGCCAGGGGAGGGTCGGAAACCTACATTTAATTGTTGTTCTTCTTTGGTCTGTCTCTCTATTTAAAGCATTGTATATATATATTTATATATAAGCACTGCTCCCTACTAGTCTGTTCTGTCTAGTTTGGATCTCATTTGAAGTTGTTTTACTGTATTAATGTCAATACAAAGAGATTTCAAGATGATAACTCCATATTATCATTCTCAAAGTAAGGTCTCAACGTGTGATATGTTGTCATCTGAACTTTGTGTGTGTTCTTCATATTTATCATGCCATGCCACGGTTAATTTAGACTACATTCAGACAATTCAGGAACAGAGCAAGAAATGAATGCATATAATACAGTAGGTCCTACTTCATTTGTGTAGTAGTGTTGTATGTTGTTGAATGATGTCTTTGTTGAAACACAGTATTATATAAGGTGCTTTGGATAAAAGCGTCTGCTAAATGACTGTAATGTATGTGTTAAATACAGTGTTTATGATGTATGATGTTTGTTGGCAAGTGTTGGCAATCTATCTGGTAATATGTCTAAAGAATGTGCGTGTATCATTTAAGGTTGAAAGACTGACCCATGCGATCCTATGATATACTACTGCCACCAAGTGGTGACTGTACGCGCCACATCCTGGTCGGCTTATCTATTCAATTGATGTTTCAATAGTTTAGTTAAAATCGTTTAGTTTGTTACATCCCTTTATTATGAGGCATTCTCCTCAAACCTTCAACAGAAATACTCGCTCGTACATCCCGGCTCTCATTACTGTTTTGGCTGATTCATAAATCAATTTTCTGTTGTGTATTGTTTTCTAAAAAGTTCAAATCAAAGACGTTTAACCATTATTAAAATTAATGTATTGTTTTTTACATTATACACTGCAATCATTTAGCGGACACTTTTGTCCAAAGCGACTATATTCTTTGATTTTAATAGCCAGTGAAATATAATTGATACAAATAAGGCCTGTAGATTATTAATATGTATATATTGGGGTGGGCCCAACAATGCAATTTAAATAAATACTAAAATATAAGCAATCAGTATGATTGCCCCCCCCCCCATAATAAATCACCACTAATGTCTTTGATTAACAAAAAAAGAAAAAAGAAACTGAAAAAAACTGTATCACAACTATTTACCTCTCTATAGTTATATAGAGATTATATTTACATATAAATCGTCAGCTGCTTCCGTTTCCTTGGACTACAGATTTCCGATGACCTGGCGTGGACACGCAACACGGAGGTCATGCTGAAGAAGGCTCACCAGCGCCTCTATGCTCTGCGGTGCCTCAGAAAAAGCGGAATAGGCCACAGGTGACTAGTGAACACTCTACCGTGGCACCGTAGAGAGCGTCATGACGAGTGGCGTCACTGTGTGCTATGGCAACACCTCTGCACGGGACAAGAAAGCCATCCAGAGGGTCGTGAGGATGGCAGAGAAGATCATCGGGTGTGCACTTCCATGCATTGAGGAGATCTTTAGGACCAGATGTCTGAAGAAGGCCATGTCCATCATAAAGGACTGCAACCACCCTGGGCACCATCTCTTCTCCCCCTACGGTCCGGTCGCCGGTTGCGCATCATCCGTACAACAAGTACTACCAGGTTTAAGGATAGTTTTTATCCACAGGCAGTGCGCCTACTGAACTGCTAGGAGTGCTGACTTTCTGGACTCATCACAGTTACTGCACTGCACTGTATTCATTATGCTGCTGTACTACTGGCACTTTTAATGCTTTTGGAAGATTTTTGTAAAAACAAAACAAAACAAAAAAACATGTACATTTAAGTCACTTTGCTGCTCTATTTTTGTTTATTTTATTGTATATATTATTTTTTATTTTTATGGTGTTTTTGAGATTTATACTGCGGGAGGGAATGGGGGGTAAGCATTCCTATGTACTACTCAATGTTACAAATGGCCAATACAAATCTTGTATCTTGTTATTAATAAGATACCCGTTTACTGTACCTGCCATATATATTTAAAATCTCAAACTGTTGATAGTACTTAATATCCCTGCATTTATATATGCCATACATTTATATATGCTCACTTGTATATACATTTACATTTATATACTGTATATATGTATCCTGCTTTCAATAACTGCACATCCCTGATCACTACCTGTTAAATACTCACTTACCTATATATATATATATATATATATATATATACAGGTAAGTGAGTATTTAACAGGTAGTGTGTGTGTATATATATGTATATATATATATGTATATATATATATGTATATGTATATGTATATATATATATGTATATATATACATGTATATAAATACATATATATATATATATATACATATATACATATATATATATATATATATATATATATATATATATATATATATATATATATATATATATATATATATACTTATTATTATGCTCATATCCCATTTAATACCTAGTAGACTGTCTTTTAACCTGTAAATGTAAACTGTAAATTATATTACCATGCACTTTACTGTAGTAGTTGCACTCTGGTTAGATGGCAAATGACAATCAATTTGAATAATACTAATCTAATCATTGCACAAGTACAGTACAGCGAAAATAATTTTCCATCTAACCAGAGTGCAAATGTTACAGTAAAGTGCATGGTAATATACAATTTACAGTGGTTTAATAAGATGTAAAGACAGTCTACTAGGTATAAAACCAGGGGGGGAGTTCAGAGTTCAGACAGATGACAGCTGAGGGGAAGAAGCTGTTCCTAAACCTGCTCGACTCGGAACAAGGTTAGAGGTGCTATAGCGCCTCCTGGAGGGGAGGAGGGCAAACAGTCCATGGTTGGAGTGAGAGGTGTTGTGGACGATTGTACGTGCCTCCCCCAGACACCGTTTGAGGTGGGTAGTGTTTATTGCAGGGAGGGGAAATCCCACGATGCGTTGGGCGGTTTTCACCACCCTCTGCAGCGCTGTTATTATTATTATTATTATTGTTTTTTTTTAAATCTCATATGCTCGGTCAGAACATACACTAGGACTTGGTTGACCCAGTGGATGAGATGACATAAGAGGAGTTATTTTTAATCGGATGAACATTTATATATTTTATATGTATTTATTTTACGGGAGTCTTGCGTTTAATATAAATGTATTGCTATTATGAAGAAAATAATAATAATAATAAATATATATATATATAATATATAAATATATATATATATATATATATATAAATCACTCATCAACTCAAATGATATATGATTACATACATATATAAATATATAAAATATATATATATATATATATATATATATTTATATATATATAAATCACTCATCAACTCAAATGATATATGATTACATAGACGGAAACTGTGCTATTAATATGACATATATTTTTCTTATATCATTGACATTTAACTTTTCCGAGAACAGGCATCTGGAAGAACCACCCGGTGTTGATGTTGATGTGGTGTTGGGGTCCTTCCCTCCATTCTCCATGAAGACAAGTGAAGATGGCGGACGTGTTGAGTGTTCTTCGTCAGTACAACACCCAGAAAAAAGAAATTGTTGCGAAAGGGGATGAAGTTATATTTGGAGAGTTTTCTTGGCCCAAAAATGTCAAGACAAACTACATCATTTATGGGTACGTCAACGTTCGCCTTTTACATGTGTGCTAGTTGTTTTGTAGGCCTTGCAACTGAAGCTAGTCTGCCTTGTGGTGGTCGTAGCACGCTAGCTACTATGCTAACCACAACTCCAAGGACCTTGCTTGCTTTGGTCCAGTGCATTTATAGTTTACAAATACAAAGAACGAGACGGCTATTATTTTTCTCCAACTTGGACTCACGTCTCTTACTTTATTGTGTATTGTTATTCTTCCATGTTAAGCTGTTAACGTTGTGATGCTAGACAACAGAGCAAGTTGATAGTTTACCTACTTGGTTTGCGAAAAGTTTCGCCTTTCTAATAACCGATTCGTGTGCCAAATCATTGAGCATTGATCGATAAGTTTCACCTCGTTGTAAACCGTTGATGTGTGTCAGAGTTAATGTTCATTTGACTAGGCGGACTCTTGGCCCGTGTTCACCGCACCTGATTTCTGCTGGCTTTGTATTGGTCTGTCAATAGAACTACACAACTTTAACTGTAACTAGTGTTAGGTTATACCGTTTTTAAACCTAGTAGACTGTCTTCCCATCTTATTTAACCACTGTACATTGTATATCACCATCAACTTTACTGTAACTTTTGCACTCTGCACTTTGCACTCTGACATTTACAACCAGCGGTGCGTGGCCAAGGCCAAAAGAATTATAAAAGACATTGCCCACCCCAGCCATGAACTTTACTCACTATTACCGTCAGGCAGGCGATACCGCAGTATCAAGTGTCGTACAAATAGGCTTAGAGATAGCTTCCACAGTCAGGCCATCAGGCTGCTGAACAAGGGCGTATAACATATAACAATGTATATTTTATTACATTGATTTATATATATATTGCTCTTTTCTGTGCTGATTTTTGCATTTTATAAATTGCATTTTTTATTTTTATTATTATATTCTTTATTCTATTTTTTATTCTATTTTTATCTATTTTTATTTTATCTTATTTTATTTTATAACTGCTGTCTGTCGTCGGGTATTGCACACAAGATTTTCACATCACTGCTTTATACTAAACTGTAAACTGTGAAGTGACAATAAACTTGACTTGACTTGACTTGACATTATTTTTGTTGTACTGTACTTGCGTGCAGTGCAATGAAAATACATTTAAATTTGAATCAAAGTTGATCATATTACCCAACGTTTTTGTATTCGTAATGTCATGTTTTCTATGTCACGTCTATGTTCGTATTCGTAGTAGCGCAACATATGTATATTATCTATATATAACGCGGCAGACGTTTCTTCTTTATTGAACTTATTTTCTGTTACCACTCACTACGGTGCTGTCCTATGGCTACTGTAATAGGCTTTTTGCACTAGACACTATATGTATATATTGTTGTTTGTGTGTATAATTCATAATGCGGGAGCTAATGGGGAGTAAGCATTCCATTGTACTAGTTACACATGGCAAAACATAATTATATCTGTACCCCCCCCCCCCCAGAACTGGAAAGGAGGGGCAGCCCAAAGAGTACTACACTCTGGACTCCATCTTGTTCTTGCTCAACAATGTCCACCTTCCTCATTCATCGTATGTGCGAAGGGCTGCGGTAAGTGACATCAAATAACACATCCTCAGTACCATTCTTATGGTAATACTTTCAGTGCAAATCATCCTTGCCAAACAGTCAAAATGCTAACTTTGGTTTCCTCCATAGACGGAGAACATTCCAGTTGTCAGAAGACCTGACAGAAAAGGCTTGCTCTCGTATCTCAATGGCGATAGTTGTAAGTGTTTTGGGAGCGAGCAAAAATAAAGCACCATTGACACTATCTATACCAAAACAGCATATATAACTATTGTGAATGAAAACCATCTGTTTCCCATCTCTTTCACAGCTACTTCAACTAGTATCGACAGAAGTGCCCCCCTAGAAATTGGTTTACAAAGGCCAACGCAAGGTGAGTTTTGTAATGTATTATTTGTTTGTTGTTTCTCAATAGGTAATGTATATAAAAGGAAATTATTTTGATGTTGGTTGTTTGGAAAGCTAAAGGTTAAATGATTTTTTTTTCCTGACCACTGACACAATATCATATTGATATATTGCAGAGACCTACAATGAAGTAGGTCTCTGCAATATATCAATATGATATTGTGATTTGAGACTTCATAGTGTAATTTAAGTGTTTTTTCCTGGTTTTAAAGGTTGAATTACAGTCAAGTGATGTCATTCTTAACTTACCAGACTGTTCTTGCTGTTCCATTATTAGCATTTTCAAACTTGATCATTACATCCACATTAACGATGATTATTGTTTATCAAAAATCTGCATTGTATATTTTGTGAAGGCACCACTAGTCAACCCTTCAATTAGGGATGCTCCGATCAATTGGCTGCCGATCATTATCGGCCGATATTCATTCTAAACCGATCCATCGGAGCTCTCAAAAACGGCATCATCAGAAGAGCCGATCAGATGACGCAAAAAAATGCTGTGTTAAGCAGAAATGCGGGCAAGATATCGGTACAATAAAATCGATCCTATTGGGCTCCTAGATTGTTGATTTTATTTTTGGTGGGCATGATTGCTTATCTCATAGTGCCGCTTTTAATAGTCTCGACGCAACAAATGAGTGTGTGTGTTCTCTGCTAGCTCACTGACTGCAAGTATTTGATTGGTTGAGTAGCGTCATGTGAGATTATTATTCTGACACCTGAGCACGTAGCAGGGCGCACATCGCCAGATAGCTAAACACCTTCAACCTCTTCCAATAACTTCAATAATGAGTCCAAAGTACGTTACGGACGTGCACTTCTACGTCCATTTATTGAAGATTGAAGTAATTGAAGTGTGAAAAAACAAAGCTTCTTTTAGGATCACACCGGCAGATGAAAGCCCTAGAACAATGCTAATTACTAGCCTGCTTTCCGGAAGATGGCGTTGTTGTGATCACGCGACTAACAACCCACGTGAATCCTAACAACCAATGAGAAACATTTACCTAATGGCCTATAGGTGTCACTAGAACCCCTTAAACGAAAAAAGAAAATAGGTAGGAACACGAACAAGGAATGCACGTAACATTACACTCCCTGCCTGGTATTTAACACAATACCACTATTAAAGACTAAACATCTGTAAGTTAATAGGCTATATAACCCTAGGTGGACATGAGCACCACCACCTCAGTGATGGGGCGGAGGAAGGTCTTGGAAATTCCCCCTCTGGTGACTTTAAGCTCTAGCTTTCTGACCTTGCCATCGCTTGCAGGGAAGGCCTTTGTCACCAAAGCCATCGGCCACTGGTTTCTCTGAACCTGAGTGTCTCGAAGAAGCACTAGGTCTCCTTCCTTGACATTAGGATGGCTCTTCTGCCACTTGGAGCGACTCTGGAGTGTAGAGAGATACTCCCGCCTCCACCTCGCCCAAAAGGTGTTGGCCAAGTGCTGGACTCTTCTCCATTGTTGACGGTGTAGATCTGCATCAATGAAGCACCCTGGAGGAGGAGGACTACAGACTTTCTGAGACAGAATCGTAGCTGGAGTAAGAAGGGATGGAGCACTCCCATCCGTTGAGATGATTGTCAGAGGTCTGGCATTGATTATGGCTGATACCTCTGCCATCAGGGTAGACAGGATGTCGTGGGTAAGGTGAGAAGGTTGAATCTGAGACAACATGGAATTCAAAATTGTCCTGGAGATTCCAATCATCCTCTCCCAAACGCCTCCCATGTGAGAGGAATGGGGAGGATTGAAAATCCATGCGCAGCCTTCTTCGCTGAGGAACCTGGAGACGTTGGGCTCCTTGTCATCTTGTAGTAGCACTTTCAGCTCTTTGCAGGCTCCCTTGAAATTCGTGCCACAGTCGGATCGGATCAGCTTCACGGGACCCCGGATGGCAACGAATCGCCGAAGAGCGTTTATGAAGCTTGATGTGTCCATGGCCTCGATGAGCTCTATATGGACAGCACGCACGCTGAGGCAGGTGAAGATCACTGCCCACCTCTTGCTATTTGCAGCTCCTCCACGGGTGCGTCGAGTAGAGATACTCCAAGGGCCAAATACATCAATGCCGACATTGGTGAAGGGTGGCTCTGTGCTTAACCGATCTGCAGGGAGGTCAGCCATCTTTTGCTCCGCTGTCTTACCTCGGAGCTTGTTACATATCACACAGTTGTGCAGATGTCTCGCGATGCATCTCTTGGCTCCAACTATCCAGACACCATCTGAGCGTATAGCTCCCTCTGTGAAGACCCGGCCTTGATGCTTGACCCTCTTGTGGTAGTAGTCAATGAGAAGAGCACCGATGTGGCTGCGACCAGGGATGACGAGAGGGTGTTTTTCCTCTGTTGGGAGGGTTGAGTGACGAAGTCGCCCCCCGATTCTTAGGAGTCCATCGTCATCGAGGACAGGATCCAACTTCCTCAGTGGACTGTTAATCGGGATGTCCATCCCTAGCTTCAGAGAAGACATCTCAGTCTGATATGTTTCGCTTTGGACACATCCAATGATGACCCGCTTTGCTGTGGCCAGGATGTCAGGTGTGTGGGCTTTCGAACACTGGTGCCAACCTTTACAGTCTGTGTTTTTCTCTGTGGTTTTGGCTCTGATAGTCTCAGCGATGTGGATCAGAGCGGCTGTGGCTCTGATGAGTGACTGCCATGATGAGAACCTTTCAAATCTCTGAGAACCCAGGTTTGTGTTTGTGCACGCCGTGAGGAGACATCGAACTTCCGCATCAGACTCCGGGTCTACGAGTTTGTAAGAAGTTTCTACAGGAGCATTTTCTTTCATGGGTAGCAGCAGGAACTTAGGCCCAGTGAGCCAACTGGTGTTTGAGAGCAGGGCTGCAGGCACTGACCTGGTTGCTATGTCTGCTGGATTCTGGCTAGTGGATACGTAGTGCCACTGTTCAGGGCTCGAGAACTTCCTAATGCGTTCTACTCTGTTACTGACATAGACGTAGAACCTCCGGGTAACATTGTTAATGTAGCCCAGCACAACCTTGCTGTCGGTGTAAAACATCATGTCGTCAAGCTTGACATCCAATTCTCTGGACACTAGTTCTGCGATTTCGACTGCCAAGACTGCAGCCCCGAGCTCGAGCCGTGGGATTGTATGGACTGCCATAGGAGCTAACTTCGCCTTCCCCATGACGAATCCTACGTGGACTGTGGCGCTGTCATCGAACACCTTCAGGTAGGCCACTGCGGCGATGGCTTTCACAGAAGCATCTGAAAAGATGTGCAGCTCCACACGCTGAGCATTAGAGACGGATGTGCTCGTATAACAACGAGGAGTCTTGAACTGTTCAAGGGCTTGTAGAGAATCTCTCCAAGCGATCCACTCTGCTTCCTTCTCCGTCGGGAGAGGCTCGTCCCAGTCAACGGTCCCATGGGTGAGTTCCCTCAGCAAGAACTTTCCTTGTATGGAGATCGGTGCCACCAGTCCTAGTGGATCGTACAAACTGTTCACAGTAGCAAGCACACCTCTGCGTGTGAAGGGTTTTTCGGTGCTGGCGACCCGGAAAGTGAACGTATCGCTACCCAAGTCCCAGTTCAATCCTAGACTGCGCTGCACCGGAGGAGATTCGATGTCTAGGTCGAGGTCTTTCAAGTCCTTGGCGTACTCCGAAGATGGAAATGCTTGCATGACTGCTGGGCAGTTGGACGCGATCTTGTGGAGGTATAAGTTGGACATAGCCAGCATGCCTCGTGCTGCTTGGAGTAGGCTGACAGCTTCAGTTACAGAGGGCAGGGATTTGAGGCCATCATCCACATAGAACTCTCTATAAACAAACTCCTTCGCTGCATGGCCGAACTCATCTTCTCCGTGTAGAGCAGCTCGTCTGAGGCCGTAGATCGCTATCGCTGGAGAGGGGCTGTTGCCAAATACATGGACCCGCATCCGGTATTCGACGACCTCATCCATTGGGTTGTTGTTCTTGAACCATAAGAATCTGAGGAAGTTCCTGTGGTCTTCCCTCACGATGAAACTATGGAACATCTGTTCGATGTCTACAGTGATAGCAATCTGTTCACGTCGAAAACGCATCAGGACTCCCAACAAACTGTTGTTCTGGTCTGGTCCGGTCAGCAATACATCATTCAGAGACACTCCAAGATGTTTGGCGCTGGAGTCAAACACGACTCGGATTTTACCTGGCTTGTGGGAATGATACACCCCAAACATGGGGAGATACCAGCACTCTTCTCTCTCTGCCAATGGTGGAGCCAACTCTGCGTGATCTTGGTCGAGTATCTGTTGCATGAAGGTGAGGAAGTGTTGCTTCATCTCAGCCTTTCTTTCGAGAGTACGGCAAAGAGAGTTAAAACGACTCAGGGCTTGCTCTCTGTTCTTCGGTAGACGTGGTCTTGGCGTGCGGAAGGGGAGCGGAGCTACCCAGCTGTTTCCTTCATCGATGAACATTTCTTTATTCACCAGCTCAATGAACTGCTTGTCCTCGATAGAGGGGGCAAACTTGTTGTCATCCTCAGTGCGTTGGAAGATATTACTTCCCAAGGAGTCCCCCTCAATGCATGGTGCTGGAACACAAGCGGGCTGTGAGCTTTGCAGGTTGAGGGGATTGCAGGACCGTTCACTGTTCTCGGTGAGTTTCTCTTTCAGAGTGAGATGGTTTGTACAGGGCGTGAAGTGAGAGTGGCGTCCGTTCTCGAGAATGTGAGTACGGAACACACTTATATCCTTTGATTTGTGTGCTGCGCCTAAGCAAGCTTCCCCGATGATGACCCAGCCGAGATCCAAGCGTTGGGCATATGGTGCATTATTAGGTCCGTTACGCTTGTCTCTTACTTTGTGCACCTGTAGGATGTCGCGGCCAAGGAGAAGTAGGATCTGAGCATCTGGGTTGAGTAGTGGGATGTGTTTAGCAATGGCCTTGAGGTGAGTGTGATGCTTTGCCACTTCCGGGGTAGGTATCTCTGACCTGTCTTCGGGAATGTAGTTGCACTCTATGAGAGTCGGGAGATTTATGTTGAGACTTCCATCCAAAGGTTGTGCGACAAAGCCCGTGGCTCTCCTTCCAGACATCTCAGTGAGACCGGCACACGTCCGGAGTGTGTATAGAGCGTTTGTGCCCTTGAGGTCAAAGAGGTCAAAAAACTCAGATCTGGCAAGTGACCGGTTGCTCTGATCGTCGAGAATAGCATAGAGTGTCACTGTCTTTCCCGGTTGTCCCTTGGGGTGCACTGTGATAAGGCAGATTTTAGAGCAGGAGCGTGGGCTGTTTCCTCCACAGACCTCCGTACACTTGTTGTTTACAGTAGGAGATGGCTCACCCTTCTCCTCCCTGCCGTAATCTGACTCCCTACCATTCACTGGCTCGTGGGTCCAGCTATTCCACGGGGCTGGTCCGGGGTGAAGAGCTGCTATGTGTCTGTCACTGTTGCACTCTTTACACTGGATTGCAATTTTACACTCTTTGGCGAGATGTTTGCTTGAACAACATCTAAAACATAAGCCGGCTTCTTTAAGAAATGCCTTGCGTTCTTCGATGGTTCTGCTTCTGAAGCCTCTGCAGTATTTAAGGGGGTGAGGCATTTTGTGGATAGGACATTGGCTACTAGCATCCGGCCAAGCACTGGGGGTCTCTGTAGTGTCAGAGTCGGACGTAGAAGAGACCTCCGTCTTGTGCGAGGAGACGAAGCGTCTGGGGCTACTCGTCTTCACTGCGTCGTCTGGCTTCATTGCTGTAGCAGCTGAAGAGGACAGAAAGAAGCTTGGGTCGTTGCGGATGTAGGCTTCTCTGCTGACAAAGTCGGCGAAGTAGGCGAACGGTGGGAAATGTACCTGGTGGTGTAGCTTGTAATTACTCCCTTGAGAGATCCATTTTTCTTGGAGGGAGGATGGTAACTTCTCCACTATGGGGTTCAGTCCTCTGGCGGTGTCTAGGTAAGACAGCCCAGGTAGGCTGCCCCCACGCTGCGCAGATGATAGCTCCTGTAGCAGGTCGCCAAGCTCTCTGAGCTTCTGGGGGTCCCTATTGCTGAACCTAGGAAAACTCTCTACTCTGTCTAAGAGAGCCTTCTCGATCATCTCTGGCGACCCATAACACTCCTGAAGACGAGACCATGCCGTTTGTAGGCCTAAAGCTGGGTCGTTGACATGGATGGCTCGAATCCTCTTGACATGTGCTGAAGACTGTGGGCCTAACCACTTAGTTAACAGATCGAGTTCTTCGCTGCAGGTAAGTCCTGTTCCCTCTATGGAGTTTAGGAAGCTTGACCTCCATGCCCAGTATCCTTCAGGTCGATCGTCAAATTCGGTGAGACCAGAGCTCAGGAGTTCGCGCCGAGCGAGGAATCTAGCGATGTCACCTAAACCTGTTCGGTCAGCAGAGAGGGTTTGAGGGGCTTGCTCACGGCGAGGGGAGTAGTGTGGTTGACGTAACCCCTGGTAGAAGCTGCGAGGGTCTGCGTCAGGATCTGGCTTCACTAGCTGGCTGATTGAGCTATGTGGTCTAGCTTTGGAGATGTAGGGAGCAGCACTGTTGACGGCAGCAGCATTGTGTTGCTGAGGCTGATGATGTGCCGAGGCAGGGGATCTAAACTCTGAGGCCGCTCCAGAATGACTCCCAATGTACTCGCTGGTTCTTTCTTGTGGAGATTGAGTTGGAAGAGCTGCGATGTATAAAGTGTCATGTCTGGAGCCTCTCTGTGATTCTGCTGCTGTAGACTCAAGAGCTTCAGCTTCTGCCTCTGCTGCTGCAATTTCTTCATCTAGCTTTAGTGTAGCGAGAGCAGCATCCATCCGAGCTTTTTCTAATAATATTTCGTTTTCTTTCTTAACAAAAGCTGTGCGGGCACGTGCAGCCATCACTTTAGCCCGTGCTTTCGCTGCAGATAAGCTAGCGGAAGACTCATTTGAGCTTGAGCCGGAGACGCTAACACTGGCTACTGACCTGGTAGCAAAGGTAGCATCTGTTGGAGTAGCTGTATGTTCTGATGGAGAGGCTGCCTGCTCTCCCGCTGTGATAGAAGTAGCGTTATCCATCTTGTGTTGAGTCTAGCTCAGGAGGTAGAGCGGTCGCCTCACAACCGGAAGGTTGCTGGTTCGATCCCCGGCTCCTCCTAGCAAAAACTGTCGAGGTGTCCTTGAGGAAGACCCTAACCCTAACTGCTCCCCGGGCGCTGTATGAATAGCTGCCCACTGCTCCTAATACTAGGATGGGTTAAATGCAGAGAACACGTTTCACTGTATGTCTTCATGTATGTGACCAATAAAGAGGATTCAATCCTCACGATTTGTTGTTGTTTGTTGCTGTGTAGGACCCGTCGTGATGTTGTTTTTTCACTATTCTGACACCTGAGCACGTAGCAGGGCGCACATCGCCAGATAGCTAAACACCTTCAACCTCTTCCAATAACTTCAATAATGAGTCCAAAGTACGTTACGGACGTGCACTTCTACGTCCATTTATTGAAGATTGAAGTAATTGAAGTGTGAAAAAACAAAGCTTCTTTTAGGATCACACCGGCAGATGAAAGCCCTAGAACAATGCTAATTACTAGCCTGCTTTCCGGAAGATGGCGTTGTTGTGATCACGCGACTAACAACCCACGTGAATCCTAACAACCAATGAGAAACATTTACCTAATGGCCTATAGGTGTCACTAGAACCCCTTAAACGAAAAAAGAAAATAGGTAGGAACACGAACAAGGAATGCACGTAACATTACAATTATATTATTGTGATTATATATTATATTTCTGCAATGCATTTCAGAATAGTTACTTCTATTGCTCTAAATAGTAATTTATAATACTACACAATATATGGAACTTCAAATGGAAGATCCTAAAACGCCCGGCCACTGTGTGATCGGTATCGGCAAATTCTGATTCCGGCAATCGGTGATCGGCCCCAAAAACCTTGATCAGCGCATCCCTACCTACAATATCATTGCAATATCAATATGGAGGTATTTGGTCATAAATATTTTTTATTTTCCAGTCCTGCTCCGTAGCTTAATTTCTTTGGCTAGCATTTGATTAGTCACAGACGTGACATTACTGATTTGTTGTCTTTAGTTAAACGAGCTGCGGATGAGGCGTCTTCTGAAGCCAAGAAACCGAGGATCGAGGTAACTTCATATCGTTAATGAAATATCCGTTGACTCTGCACCCATGATGAATCAATACATTATCAATACAAACAAAACAATACATATCAATACATTTAGATTTCATTTAGTTATATTTTGCTTATACTAGTTTTGTTTAGTTAGTTGTTATTTAGTTTTTAGCTTTAGGTATTAGTATATTTGTGTGTGCATTTATTCCCCCTGTGTCAACTGTTGCACCTTAATTTCCCTCGGGATAAATAAAGTAATCTGAATCTGAATGCAATGCTGAGAAATCTATTTAGGTAAAAAGAATGACCACAAATAGGGCAAAAGGTGTTTAGTTTAAAGGGAGTTATGAAGGGAATATGCTAAATTAAAATATTCATACTGTATGACAACTTCCAAATAGTTTCCATAAATTAAAATCTCACTAATCTTCTCACTAATGAACGAGTTGCATATTCCCTCTTCAACTATTCTAAACATCCCACTCACAATTGAAGGTGAAATTAGTATTGCACATATTGACCTTAAAAAGCTTAATGGTGTCTTAATATGAATTAAATTGATTGTTTATTTGTGTATGTATACACACCTGTTTAATATCCAGCCTTTATCAGCAAGTTTGTTGTAGTTATTTTTGTATTTGTTTTAATTAGGCATTGTTCTGTGTTCATCAAAGGAAGAGGATGTACCTCTTCCTTAATCCTGAATTAATTTCTCATTCTTCCCTCCATTAGGATGAGGAGCGGGTGCGTCTGGACAAGGAGCGGCTGGCTGCACGTTTGGAAGGCCACAAAGAAGGAATCGTGCAAACCGACCAGATCAGGTACATTATTTTTGTTCCTAAACACCAAGCGATAGGACCCTGTGAGTCTCTCGGCCGATCTGTATTCGTAGGACTGTTTGTGATTCTTGGCATCGTCAAGAATCATGCCAAGAATCGGTTAAGTCTGCTTACACACATGGACTATCTTAGCTAGTCTTTATCAGAAATGAACCAGAAAACGTAGCATGATTGAAGAAGCAGTAGTCATTGTTGGAGAGATGCACGTAAGCTACGGCGCCGGCAACACAGGCCATTTAAAGACCCCCGGCGTAAGCTACTAAAATATTATTTGTCCTCAAAAGATATTGCACTGTACCAAAAGATCCATTTAGCGCTATGTATATTTACTGGGGCTGTAGCAATTCTAATCCTTGATTTAGGATGAGACGGCAGTAGCGTAGCGATCATGAGATTGGTATAGCCAGGTTAATGCCTCTATTTGCTTTGAGCTTGATGCCGGTTGGTGTTCCACTATATTTATTACAGTATTTCAAAAGTCATCAAAGCTTCAAATGACCGTCCTACAGTTCGTCTGTGGTTGACCCCGCGATTGACGGTCAAACTTGACCCCGTGCTCCCTGTGCGCCAGGCCTTTGTCCGAAGCCATGTCGGTGGAGAAGATCGCCGCCCTCAAGGCCAAGTACATGGCCAAGAAGCGGTCCACCATCAAGACGGACCTGTACGAGGACGTCACCCTGAGGCAGCGGAGCTTCGTGGACGCCGAGGGCGCCGTCACCAGGGACATCGTGAGCAGGGAGAGGGTCTGGCGCACCAGGACCACCATTCTCCAGAGCACCGGGAAGGTCTGCCCCAACTCCCGTTGTTATCACCTACTTGTGGCATTATTCACCAAGCCGCCGTCTCGGTTCTAAACGTTAGCTGGGGGGCGGGGAACAAAATGACGAACCCCGATCTGGAGAGCTGACGATGTTACTCTTTTGCAGAATTTTTCCAAGAACATCTTCGCCATCCTCCAGTCTGTGAAAGCCAGAGAGGAGGGCCGTGCGCCAGAGCAGAGGCCTGCCGCGAATGCAACTCAAGTGGTATGTACTGTGTCGTAGTACAGTCCTGAACCTCGCCTCAGGTTAAAAAATAGCAATTTTATACAACTGCATGTATGCATATTGTGATGGCCCTATAGACGGCGTAAATAGCTTATGAATGTACGTATAATCTAGTACCTTAGGAAAATTTGTATCTGCAAAGAAAAGGTCACCTAGCATCACTAGTAAACATTCCGCTCTGAACAGCCAGTACAAAACAGAAATTCAAACATCGCCCCACAAGGTGGCGCCATAACATTACTATGTGGATTCTCGGTGATGTTTCAGCATTCCACATAGTTTTTTTTTTTATCTAATTGAATTGGCAAAAGTCAAAAACGGCATACATGTTCACGTCCTCATGTAGTTCCAGATGGCAAAACAGTTCTAAATGTGGCCGTGCAGTTCCCACAGATTACAGATTCATACATTTTATGTATTCTGTGTAATATTCGATGGGCTTGAGTTAGCTTTTAATGTTGTTTTGTTTTTTTGACAGGACCCGTCCACCAGAAACAAACTGCCGGCCCCCGCAGCTTACAACAGATACGATCAGGAGAGGTTCAAAGGAAAGGAAGGTGAGTCTACTGTAGGGTTGGTCCCTTGGAATCAATATATCAGTTATTTGTTATTTTATTTTTGCTATTTAAATCGAGAATTCAACGCGGTAAATGTACGGGAATATGAGTGTTTCACTAAACGGAACAGCCACTAAATAGCTATCAAGTAGTCTTCAGTGGTTTCGGTCCAGGGTTTCCCCACAGCTAAAGACGGCACCTATATATCACCAATCGTCGGTTGTTGGACTGTCGGTGGCGGGTTGTAAAATGCATTTTTAAAATTAGTATTTAAAATACAAAAGTATTTGAAAAGTAATTTTCTGCTGGAAAATAGGGGGGGGTTTCATCGGAAAAAAATATAGACATTGGCGCGTGCGCGTGTGTTTTGATGCTTTTGAAGTTAAATAAAATAAATAAATACAATTGTTTATTGTCGTCGCGTTGACGGCCCCTGATAGTTTTTGTCTTTCATTTGTCCAGAAACTGAGGGCTTCAAGATCGACACCATGGGAACCTACCACGGCATGACCCTGAAGTCTGTGACGGTAGGATCTAAATCTGAAGGATTGAGTCCTCTTGTTGTTTTTTGTTTCTCTGCATTTTACCCCGTCCTAGTATTAGGAGCAGTGGGAAGCTATTTTATACACTGCGCCCGGGGTGCAGTGTAGGGGTCTGGTGCCTTGCTCAAGGGCACCTCGGCAGTGCCCAGGTGTTTCGAGGACTTGAACGGGTGAACGTCATGTTCCCAAGCCAAGTCCCAACAGACAGAGCTACGGCCGCCCATGAATCGTGTTGCTTTAACGCCGTCTTTAACGCAAGATGACAAGTTGAATGTTGTTAGTTGATCTTTCATACATCTGGGTATAGACTCTCGAGTGTGACGTCACAACGGGGTCTATTTTGTAATGGCTCGCTAACATCCCACCCAACGGTGAAATGCGGACACATTAACTCATATTTTGCTGTGCATATTTTGCCTTGTTCAAGGTTGAGTGGTTAGGGGTTAGTACTATCAGCTGACATGCAAGACTGATGGTGAGTTCATCGTGATTTGGATGTCTGAGTTTATTGAGATGTCTTTAACCCTCCCATGAGAGCACACTATGAACGACATTAAGCTTGCATTATTTTATTTTTTTCTAAAAACAGATTGATATAGTACATTTGTATCTCCCAATTCACACATTAGGGAAAGAAAAATAGTTTATTTATTGTTTAAAATACTTCACTACTTTCATGGCACTTTTTTTTGTGTAAAACCCCATTTGTTTTGAGTTTTCCATACGCTTGTTGTAAGGAATGGGAATCCTTCTCAAAAGTAGCGTTTCAACTGGATCACTGTATGTGTCTCTTCCCCCCCCCCCCCCCCCCCCCCATGGTCAGTTGGCTAACATGCAGTGACATCACCCGTCTACGTGTATCGCTACTGCGGTCTGTTTTGGTGCAGCCTTCCCATCTTCTCCTTCAATGAGTTGATGCAGGCGTTGTGCTTGTTGATCTGCAGATGATTCCAATACTTGATCAGTTCATTGGGATGGAAGCCATGTGAGGTGATCAGGTGGCTGTACTTGCAGCTAGAGTAGGACACCCGCCAGTGATTAAACAGGAATTCATTGGGCGGAGGCACCGGCTCTAACCCCAGCTTGGCCAAGCAAAGCCCCACGTACACGTCCTCCAAGTGCAGTCGCCGGATGCTCAGAGAAGCTCTGTACACTTTCCCAGCCAAGTCCCCGGAGAACACGTAACCCGTCCCGGAGCAGAAGGTGGGATACTTCTCGCTGGGATACAGCTCGGGCGACATGTACCACTTGCTGTTTTTGTTTCTGTTCGGCGCAAAGCCTCTCATGTTGTTGCCTGTGAAGAAGTGTCTTTTCTTGGACTTTAGCTCTGGCCGGAGTAGCTTGTGGATGAGGTACTCGGTGTTGACGAACATGTCGCTGTCGGTCTTCATCACGTAGCCGGCCCGCCGGCAATGCAGTGCCACCCAGTTCATCCCCATCAGAGTTTTGGCAGTCAGGTTGTTGTACGCATCGAGGAAATCCTGCTGGATGATATCGTGGTGCCTCAGGCTCTCCGCTTCCAGCATCCGCTGCTGCAAACGACCCAGCTCCCCTTCGTTGGCTCCCAGCAAGAACAACCGGGCGATTCCAATGCCAGGAGCAATGCTCTCGTTACCCCACGTCTGCCGAATGGCGTCCCTCGCCTCTACTTGGCGAGCCTCTGTAGCGATGAGCAGCACCAGAAAGGGCGGAGCCTTCCCCTCTGGGCATTTATTGGGCTCATTGATGATGTATGTGTATGGCCCGGAGGTTAGCTTGCCGCTCACGCCCCATTCTTCGCTCTGGCTGGTGTTCGCTGCTGGTGAGTACTTTTGGTCCAGTTCCCCCCGGGGCGACAAGTTATACACCTCCTGGGCGGAGCTGATGTTGGCGGTCGGCTGTGGAACAATGACGAATCTCCACAGGGTTTGTCGGGAGCTGAGATTCCCTTTGGCCTTGGTGGCGTGAAGCCCGCCACCACCGTAGTCCACAGGATGGCCTGTCCTCCATGGGGGGCCTGTCAGCCCTGGCAGCCAGTCCTGGTGCACCAGAAAAACCAGCACTCCTAGCAGGCTCAGGAGGTACAGAAACCCTGCCATGTTTGTGTAGCAGTGACGCCGCCTCCACTGCATTTTGTCTGCGGTGGGTGGGTGCGGGCGGTGCTGGCTGATTTTTGATCCGACTGAGGCCACACTTGCCAGGTCTGCTGTTGACTGCTCCTCCTAGCCAGTTCTTGATATACCTGGAGATGATGGGTTTGGTGAGTTTGTGATGGCTGTTGAAGTGGCTTATGTCCAATGTTTATGTCCAGCTTCCATGGGAGTCTCACTATCCCGCACCGAAGTATAGGCCTGCCCTCATGTTGTAGGGTTGTTTTATCTAGGAAAGGGAGAGGGCAAATATGTTAAACCCTCATTTCATTGTAGATGAGACATACACACATTAGTTTAGTGTGTGTGTGGCTTTCGCTTTGGCTCAGAGGACCTTCTGAACCAACGTTTTTGTTTCACAGGAAGTCAATGCACCGGTTGCAACATGGTATCATGCAACTGTCATTTAATTTTTTTTATTTTTTTTTTATTTTTTTTTTTTTTTTAACTACTTATTTTATCCCGAGGGAAATTACTTCTCTGCATCTTGACCCATCCTAGTGTTAGGAGCAGTGGGCAGCCATTAGTACAGCGCCTGGGGAGCAGCGTAGGGGGTGCCTTGCTCAAGGGCACTTAGGCAGTAACCTGGTGTTTCCGGGTCTTGAACCGGCGACCTTGCGGCTCCCAAGCCAAGTCCTTATCCACTGAGCTACTGCCCCCTGAATCCCCCTGCCCCCTGAATCACATTTCCCCATAGTTTTCCTGTCATGGTACCATTCAACCGCTGAAGACACTGAAAGTCACCGTGAAGTGCAGAATAGCGTTGTTTTTTTGTCACGCTGGTTGGTTTTGTACCACTAATGTACACCATACAAAACACAATGTGTCTCCAGCTTGCACTTCCTGTTTGTTTGGGTTGTCTTCCCAATCAAGTCACTTGTTCTCTTTGCTTGTATCTCCGTGTGAAGCCTAATGCCAGGCTAAACGTGGCACATGCTCCAGTTAAATATAGTACCGTGTAGTGTTGGCTGAAGTCCCGTTTTGTGACCAGTGTGGCGTTCTGAGGAGGATGGGTTGTAATTAAGACGCCCCATCAATCTGCTTTGTTGCCACTAGCCCCTAGGAGTGGGTAGTGTTGTGTCACATTCTACCGAATTACACACGGCCCTCTTTAAAGGAGCCCCGCGAGACAAAGAGCTGCTTGTAAGCGCTCACAAAAGCCATGGAAAGACTTGAGGCAGAGCGCTCGTGGATGAGTTACCAGTAATGGAACGAATTAAGGAAACATTCTTTTCTTTTTTAGGGTAAGGCTTAGCACAGGCATGGCATATTTGTGTCATTGAAATAGAAATAGAAGAAAACAACCTTGGTTTATTGTTCACTGGTAGGTGGGCTCAAAACGGTCTGGTTGTGGTCACCCTGCATGGTGAGCTGCAACTCAAAACTAGAGAATTCCAGCCTCGATTCAGACTGTCCATCAGAAGGGGGGGGGGGGGGGGGGGTCCGGCTTCTTGTGTGTCCTGCTGCGCTATTTTCCATTTGTCCTCCTTTCCCGTCAATGGACTTTTTAGAGAATCTGTTCGCTCGCTGTAGGAACTGATCGTGTGTCCCCGAGTCTTTGTGGCGGCTTCGCGTAGTGCCCTGCTACACTTGGGTCTTCGCCGTCGGCTGGGTACATGCCTACCACGTCCGCAGACAGAACGTGCGCTGGGAGTCCTCCGTGGTGCGTAATCCAGCCGCTTTGATCCCTGATCCCCCAGGGGGGGCTTGGAGAAGGGGAAGTGGCTATTATGCTGTGGTTCCGCTGCTGTTGACTCCCAGGCGAGCACTGCGAGTGTCTGTAGGATGATGGGGGGGGGGGGGGGGGGCAGGCAGGCGTTACTGCTGCAAAAACCCCACCACCACCCAGTCCCTGGCCTGTTGTTGTCAGAGCAGACTGAAAGGATGGGAGACGGCGGTCGCGTGTGGCTGCGGCTAGCCGTTAGCCTCGTCTCTGCTCTGTGAATCTCGTCTCGGTTTACCGGTACTACCGCTGCAGCACCTCGATGGCTCTTCTCCTCCTTCTCGCACTCTCCGTCTTCTGCCTCCTCCGCTGTGAGCTATTTGCCATGGCGCTCATGTGCTGGTGGGAGGGGACGGGGAGACGATGGAGCGAGATATAGAGGGGGAGGGGCCGAGGGTGGGCTGTGCTGTTTGGTCTGACAGTTGCTGCTCTCGCTCTCTCTCTCTCGCTCTCTTCCCCCCCATCCCCCTACCACCACTATCCATTTTCTTCTTTTTTCTGTCACTGTTGCCGTGGCACCCTGTTCAGTCGGAAGGGTGGAGAAGAGAGGGTTAGGGTGGGGGTTGGTTGTGTGGCAGTGTGCTCCTGACCTATTTATTATTGTCATTCACGGCCACCAGAAAGCGAAAGCCGCAGCATGTGTGCGTCCACTGTAGCATGTGGTTAGCGCCGTTCGGTAAGAAAGGACGTTGCATTATTATACATTTTTTGTTACTTCATAATGGCTGTGCATCACGGTTTATCTTGCATATATATTTATATTTGATATCCTATAATTATTATCGTGACTAATAAAGATATTGTAATGATCAAACTTTTGTGTGCGTGAATGATTTCCATAATTTCCACTTCCATGGGTCGCAGCCCTGGAAAACTAAACCACGCATTTAAGCCCTGGTTCCTTGAAGAGTGATATTAATTCAACCCTCTGCTGGTTAGGATCCTCTCGTGAAGGGACCCCTGTTGTGATTGTTGTTGTGTTGGTTATTAATATCAGATGCATGTAACAAGGCCAGCTAGTATTTAGGACGGGTGTTCAAACCCATTGGTTGTGGAATGCAGCTACAAGAATGCTAAACGGCGAAGAAGAATCGAGTGGATTTGCTAGCGTAATGCCCTAAGACAAATGATAGGGCTCCAATTGTTACAGTTACCAAGATGCCCAATAGCGGTCCCAACATATTGCTTGGCAAGTCCACAAATGTGGTCGGTATTGTCCAACCATCAGATGAACCTAGTAACTATCTTAATAACCATTAATTATGTCCAGCACAAGACCCCTCTTAAGATAATAACATACCAAGCATTGCTAGATAACGAGCACTGGTGGCCGCCACCTTTTACCACAAGCGGAACCGCCCCTGTTGAGTAAGACTCAAGGATGGGCTTGAAAGGAGTGACGGGAGCGTGCGCTGAATGTCTTCAGCCTGAAACGTGACCACAGAGATGCATGAAAATATTTTGCTACACAATCGCCTCTTATTTTATTGTCAAATACACACACCTTCAGGAGCTGATGGAGGGCTGTCCCAACGGACACTAAACAAAGCCAAAGCTGCCACATGTGATTGGTGTAAAGGGATGAATGATGGATGAAAGATGAATCGTTTCACAGAACTTATAGTGGACACCCGCAGGTGTTGGCGTGCTCGGTGAGCTAGGCAGGGTCCATCTGCTTCTGAAGCCTCTTAGGATTGCATTACAATGTCGACTTGTATCCCGATAACCCTACCATGTGTTTTCTAAAGAGAAACTGTCTGGGAAACTGATTGGTCTGAATCGTTGTCTTCTCCAGGAAGGGGCGTCTGCCAGGAAGGCCCAGACTCCAGCGCTGCAGCCCGTCCCTCGACCAGGTGAGTACCTAACCTGCCTGATGTCTGCTGGACAAGCTGGCTAATGACAAGCTACTTGCTAATGATGTAGCAGACGAAACTGAAGTAAATTGACATGCGGACGTCCATGCTAAAATCAATTTTTAAAAGAACGCATGGGGCACATATGTCAAGCATATAACCGCATAAACTGCAAAACATTGACTGCAGGAGCGCTCTGCTGGTCAAACTAGTTCATGACATTTACTTGATAGACGTCTACCAATTATCCATTATTCATCGAGTTGATTTGGATAAGTCTTAATGACTCAAATACTAAACTAATTACTAAGCCATTTTGTTTATCATTTGGAGGTCACAAATGTTTCCATTAGCAGTGTATTAGGTATGTATGCTTTAGGTCTGAGAAACCTAATCATTTTAGTTACGTGAATTGCTCATCTTTTGTCCTTTCAGTGTCTCAAGCTCGGCCACCGCCAAATCAGAAGAAAGGTATCTATCCACTATAATCATATTTTCTATATTATGCTTCACTTTACACCTCACGTACACTTTATATGTATACTATAATTCAGTTTATACTGTTCGTACTACAATGTTCATATTCATTTATAAATTTAAGTTAATTTGTATAATTTCTTCTTGTATCTTGCAATTTTGTGTGTGTGTGTATATGTATGTGTATATATATAATGTGTGTGTATATGTATGTGTATATATATGTGTGTGTATATATATATATATATATAAAATTGTATTAATCACAATACAATTCTGTGATTAATCCCAAGTTTCAAAGAAACATATTACTTATATTTACATATTTACTTGTTTTTTGCGGGTGGCAAAACAAATGCAGGTATGGAAGAACGAAATGCTGAAAGCAGTTAGAGATCAAGATTTTTATTATTTTATTTGTTACTTTTCACTTTTTCTGAGCAAAAAGGTCTCAGGGAGTGCTTAGTATTGCCCAAAACATCGATAATAAGATTAATATTAAGCAGACAACTGCATACATAATCTGTAAAAATAATAAATAAACAAAGTGTACATAAATAGCTTGACTGTAAATTGTTTGCAAAGAAACATCTAATGCTAATGAATATTGCATCAAGTAGGCCACTTTAAGAAACAGAATTACAAAAAGCCAAAGTGAACAATCCTTTTTCACATTCTTAGCTGTAAAATGACATTGAAACAGTGTAAACTTTTGTGGCATGAGTCCAGTCAACAGGTTGATGTCGTCTATTGTACTTTTAAACAGTTGCTCAGACACACTAGCTTGTTTACATTTTCAGATGAAAGAGCTGACCTCTTCTTCTGCACAATGTCCAACTATTTTACGGCACTTTGCTAAAGCACCATCAAATCCACAGTCGCGGAGGGAGACTGCAACGACCCTCTGTACAATGTGCACTATACAGGGCATATGTTCAAAAGGAAGTT
Organism: Muraenolepis orangiensis; assembly: GCA_027704905.1. Lineage (NCBI taxonomy): Eukaryota > Metazoa > Chordata > Actinopteri > Gadiformes > Muraenolepididae > Muraenolepis > Muraenolepis orangiensis. Next base: position 17,042,311 of record CM051005.1, on the reverse strand, counting down.
TCTTTGCTGCCGCGATCATATTGCGAGTGACATTTAAAGTGAAATGTTCCGCCCAGCACACTTCTGCCCAGCACCCTCCTTCACTCTCCTCAGTCTCTAGATTAATCACATGCGTTAACTTTGACAGACCAAATATATGTATCACACATCACTTCTAAAAACATCTTCAGGGCTTGCGTTAACATTTTCCTGTATATTGTAGTTTATACGTGTGACAAATAATCCAAATCGAAATGCACGATGCACATTTCTGTTGGAAGACCCTTCATGCCCCTGAAGCGTTCAGTGTGATTGAGATTTGACTGAATGGGAGAACCGCACCTACGCCCCCCCCGTCCTCAACAGAACTATGCGTTGGAATGTTCAGGGCTGAAACTAAACCTCTCTTTTTGTGTCCCCTCTCTCTGGTTTCGTCTTGGTCAGGATCTCGCACACCCATCATAATCATCCCAGCCGCCACCACCTCCCTCATCACCATGCTCAATGCAAAGGAACTCCTGCAGGACCTCAAGTGAGTCTCACTCTCTCTGTCCTGCCATCTCTCTATCGCTCTTTTTTTTTAAAGTGTTTAAAAGTATGGATTCATTCAATTAGGTTGTTATTATCTAACCTACTTTTGATCTGGAGTCGACTGAATTTGTTATCTGCCTTTTTATAATAATTATTGCATCAGTGTTTTTCTTTTGGAAAGTAGGGGTGTCCATCGATGCAGTAGAAAATATTAACTGGTGCTGAATGACAACAGCCCTAGAGAACTGGTGCTACATGACCAGAGAACAACCGTTCGAACAACAGCCCTAGAGAACTGGTGCTACATGACCAGAGAACAACCGTTGTAACAACAGCCTTAGAGAACTGGTGCTACATGACCAGAGAACCACAGTTGGAACAACAGCCCTAGAGAACTGGTGCTACATGACCAGAGAACCACAGTTGGAACAACAGCCACAGAGAACTGGTGCTACAGGACCAGAGAACAACAGTTGGAACAACTGCCCTAGAGAACCGGTACTGCATGACCAGAGAACAGTTGGAACAACAGCCCTAGAGAACTGGTGGTGCATGACCAGACACACACACACACGTGTACGTCGATGGTACACACACGTGTACGACGATGGTACACACACACACGTGTGCGTACAGGCCTTGACCCCCACACACACACACGTGTGCGTACAGGCCTTGACCCCCGTGGCCTCCGTCTCTGGTCTCCCGTGTGCAGGTTTGTGACACCGGAGGAGAAGAAGAAGCAGGGCCTCCAGCGGGACAACGAGGTGCTGCTGCAGAGACGCAAGGACCAGGTGCAGCCGGGCGGCGCCACGCTGAGCGTCACCGTGCCCTACCGCGTCATCGACCAGCCCCTCAAGCTGGCCCCGCACGACTGGTCAGTCACCGCACAACACTGTATATTTATTATATAAGTATTTGTTGTTATGATTATTATTCTTATTAAATACTTTATTTGATTTATTTAAATTTATTTATCTAAAGAAACATGTTAAACGGGTCTGCTCCTGGGGTGTGGTTGTACAGCAATCAAACCCCTGGTAGGTAAGGTGTCCCCTTTCAACAAAGTCCTGGGAGCATGTATTTAAACAAGCATGAAAGCCCTGTGTGGACCGGGCCGCTGACTGGTTTACCGATTAGTAACCGTAACTCGTTAAGCCAAACACGTTGCAGGCTTGGAGTTTAGGGTGCGGTTCTCCTGGTCTCCACTGTGGTTTGATTTCCGCCCCAATGTCCACAGACCTGCCTGCTTCTAAATGACCTAAGTCACTTTCGAATGAGTTTTGTTAAGTGGTGAAGGTTGACTCTTGTTGTGACTCATACTGCGGGAGGGGGAATGGAGAGTAAGCATTCCATTGTACTTGTTAAAAAAATCTTGACTGTCTGTGCAGGGACCGCGTTGTAGCTGTGTTCGTGCAGGGTCCTGCCTGGCAGTTCAAGGGCTGGCCTTGGCTGCTGCCTGACGGATCCCCAGTGGACATCTTCGCCAAATGTATGTTGTCCCGATAACGGTCCACATATTCACCTTCATGCTAACCCCTATCTGCTCCTTGAAGGGAAGCCTTGCAACGGTTTATGTGAATGTCCGGTCAGTGTTGATGGTAAATGTGATCCATTGAAGCAATAAATACCTTGTGTGTATTATCCACCAAGAAAGCAGAGTTCTCCTGCTCTGATGCCTCGTTTCCACCAAAGCAAGCCTAGTTCTAGCTCTCGGGTGGCGCTAGAGCCGGTTCGCAGTTGGTTCAATTGGCAAGCCGTCAAAGAACTGGTTTGCGTTTCCACCAACTTTTTCGCCGAGAGAGCCACGTCATGACGTCACTGTTAACGTCTGGATACGGCGGTCAAAAACGTTGAGTTTGTTTGAGTTTCTCCGATAAGCCACGCCCCCAGCCCCTGACGTAGTGGAGCCTGCTGGCTAGCCCAGCTTCGAAGTGGAGCCGCTCAGGCACCACTTAACCGGGCCAGAAAGTGGCTCCATCGCGGTGGAAACGCAAAGAACTGGTTCGAGATGATGCGCAAGCTCCGAACCAGCCCTCAAAACAGCTTGGTGGAAACGAGGCATAAGAGCCATATGAACATACAATGTCATGTATCTGAGTAACAAGAGTTTGCTATGTCAATGGTAATGGTGTGCTAAGCTAGCTTGTTCAACTATTACTTGGCCAAATCATAGCGTTAGGTGAAATATTTGTCAATGGACTACATTTACCAACGACACTGGCTGGACGTGCGTGTGTGTGTGTGTAGTACGAGCTTTTCATCTGAAGTACGACGAGGCCAAGACGGACCCTAATGTGCAGAAGTGGGACGTCACCGTTCTGGAGCTGAGCCACCACAGACGCCACCTGGACCGGCCCGTTTTCCTGCGCTTCTGGGAAACTCTTGACAGGTGTGTGTATGTGTTTGGGTGCACCAAAGCTTTAACCATGGGGGTGGTCGTGGTCATGTTTTCTTCTTGTGTGCTCTCCTCTCTTTCTGAACAGATACCTGGTGAAACACAAAGCCCATCTCCGCTTCTGAGTCCACGGCGCCACTTCTGAAAGAAACTTTTCTTTTTTTCTTTTATTCCCCTTTTACAAAATGCACAGGTATAGTTTTCCAAAATACAGACAGACAGAGGGAGGGAGGGAGGACACAACATGGGCTGGCGGAGAGGGATTCTGGAAGGACCAGGTTGGCGTGCATTTTGTCTGTGTTCTCACCAGGGCAAAAGCTTGGGGTCTTGTGTATATTGTATTGTTATTATTTCTTATTTTAATTTTTTTGGGCGAGAGGGGTTGATTTAGTAAACGGGGTTCCAGTCTTTATAAACAGGATTTATACCGTTTTGAGGGGGGGGGGGTAGTTGTAGCTAGAATGTAAATAGGAAAAAAAATCAGAGCCAAAGGTCTTTTCAGTAGGATTCTTTCTTTTCTTTTTCTTTTTTTTTGGTTCTCTTGATACGTCACCTAAAATTAGCGAAAAGGCAAGAAGGCATCGGGGTCTGACCGCATGTCTCAAGCCTCAAAACTGCAGTCTTGCTCTGAGGTTTAAAGATCAGCACTTGGTCATGCAATGGCCACTGCAAGCTCTTTGTTTGTTTTCACACAATGGTGATGTGAAGGTGGACGGTAATGATGCTTTAAATGACCACATGAAATGGACAATAAAGGCTGAACAGATTGATGAGTATGTTGTGTGTGTGTGTGCTGTTGTGTATTGTCAGTTAAAACAGAAACATTGAGTACATTCATATAACATTGTGCTTTATTGCATTAAACATTGTCCATGCCATTGGCTGAATTTGTACTCGCACGTTATAAGAAATTCAGGCTTGCCAATAAACACGTTGGTCAAATAAAGTCAAAACTCTAGCATTTAAAAGTGGATGGAAGCCATCCACTTATGGCTAGTAGTAGATAGGTGAAGGTCCCAGCCAAATGTTCATGTCAACATTCCTAAAACAAAAACACATTTTATAAAGAAGCTCTGTTGATTTTGTTGAGTAAGACTAGGATAGGTTGCACATTTGCTGAAACATTACATTTTGAAAGCCAATTAGACAAACTAAATGATAACCTGATTTTTTTAGTTGGCGGGTATGAGATAACATGCAATGCAGAAGGAATTACAATGACATGTTGCCATGCATTGAAGGGGTCCTATGATTTGTGGTTTTGCCTTTCCTTTAGTGTGTTGTTGAAGGGGCGGCAGTAGCCCAGACTATAGGGACTTGGCTTGGGAACCGGAAGGTCGCCGGTTCAAGTCCCTGAAACACCTAGGCACTTCCGTTGAGCATGGCGCGGTATATAAAATAGCGGCCCACTGCTCCTCATACTAGGATGGGTTAAATGCAGAGAGTATGTGACAAATAGAGGATTCAATCCTCCAGATTAAGATTTTATAGCTTTTTTCTTGCATGGCGACGTCATGTAACACATTTGCCTCAGCACTCCTTAGTGGGGTTTTCAGCTGCAGGATTCACAAAATGGAAAAATGACCCCTTTAAAAGTAAAAAAGTGTTAAAAGGTTCAAACTTACCCGATAAAGACAACCTAAATGGGGACAAGAACACAAGTTAAGAGATTATCTTATGGTTTTAATTTCTAAATGTATAAAGTGGACCATGGTATATTCAAGGAAGTCATTCACTTTATCAGTAATGCTAAATCAATATTTTGACAGCCATGTTTCACCTCAATTCATGTTTTATCCTCAAATGAAAGCAGTATTCTATTATTCTATTCTATTCTCTATTCTTGGAATCAGTTGACATTAAAATGAGACGTGTACACACAGTAAGGAACACATCGGCTAATATGTACCCTGGTGTCTTTTTCTATCGGTAATGAGCCTAACGTTTTTTAACAAACCTTCACAATGTGGAAGTGGGGATGACCAAGTTCCATCTGTGTAACCGAATAACCGAAAAACAGAACCCACATGTCTGTGGTGACAGTTGCACTTGTAGAATACGCTAAAAGAAAACAGGGTTGCTTCTGCATCCTCTATTTGTGGAACTGCTTAAACGCCTAAACGCATTATACATTTAATCTGTCGTGTGACAAAGTCAGAAGACATATTTATGTTTTACTTTACACGGTGTGTTTTTTGATCAGTGACATTGTGAAAAAGGAAGACCATCAGCTCAACCAGAACTAGTTCATCAACACTTTAGCTAACAACTAAGTTAAGGGCACATCATAACATGAGGTCATACTTTTACATTCGGTACTCAAGTGTGCACTTAGGTGCTGTCATATTTGATTCTGTATATTATATAGTATATTTATATCTGTATATATTGGTTGAGTAGAACATGCAGAGTGTATAAGATATGATATGGGTAAAGTATGTTCTCAAACATTGGATCACCCACCATACAATGAGGATGAAGAGGGGCTTTAAGGCTGGTTCTGAGTTAGGTGGGTATACTGCATGTACCTTGTCTGGTACCAGCCCCTGAATCCCACCCACTTATGACATATAAATTCAGGCTGATAATCAGGCTAGTGAGTACTTACTTGGACCTTCCTGTTTATCAGTAGATGGATCTGTGCCACCAGAGGCCGGTGGTATATCGGCTGTAAAGCAAAGAGGAGATGTTTGACTCTCCCCATATAGTATATACAAAATAGTGCTGAATTATTGTTTGTTTCAAAGTTCTAAATATTCTAAGAGATTCAGAAAGTCAACATCCCTCCTTCAAGAGCACTAGATCATAGCCACGTAACCAACAGGTTGGTAAGACAAGGACTGAATGTCCCTTCACATCAACACATGAAGTCATACTTTTACCTTTGCTTCTTAAGTCTTATTTATATTTGCAATACTTTCTACAGTATATGTAATACTTTGCTTATCCACCACTGGCTAAAAGCCACCACATATTTCTTGTAGAGGGTTGTTAAGGCGGGTTCTGAGGGTTCTGAGGAGTGGTACATCCTGTCCCGACTTACCCCCTACATCAGTAGATGGACCTGAGCCAGAAACGGCTGTAAAACAAAGAGGAGAAAAGAAGTTGAAAGTTTCACTCTGTAGGGCACTAGGAAATACAAAATGGTAGTTGGTTAAGGTAATGTTATCTTTGCATAGGCTGGTCAAATTTAAAACCAAGTCAAGTTTACACATGCCATTTGTGCATTGACTTTTGCTCCACTAATAATCAGGTTTAAAATGAGTATCACAGGCATAAGACAAAACCCTGGGCATAGCTGGCCTACAAAATAACCATTAGCCAATGTTGGAGGTGAGCATCCATTGGGCTTAATGGAGAAAAAATATAGACAGTTTAATTTTTTTGGAAAAACAAGAATAGCACGACAATGAATTATGAAATTAAATGTCTTACAATTTACGACCACAGCGAACCCAATCAGAATAACGACCGCAAAATCTCTGGAGCTCATCTTAGTACCATTCAGGGATCTCACTGCAGAGTTGTTTAGCTGAGGGAATTATATAGAACCACAGAAGTTAATCATTGCTTAGGATTACACAAACTAAAAAACCTCACTTATCAGCTGGTAAATACAGAAGCGGTGCAGTAAATACTGATGTGGCGTCCTAAAGCAGAAGCCTGGGCATGGTTTAATTTCTAATGGCTGCCTGCGTGTGTGGGGCCCGGCCTGCATCCAGCTCGGCTCACCCAGGAAGAGGCTCTGGCAGACCGGGGTGAGACCACCGGGGAGACCTGGGCCGCGCTCCCGCAGCCTGGGGTCTGGGCCTACGCTGTCCCCGCCACCGTCGGTACCACCGACATCGCCACCACCAACATGAATGATCACCACCGGTGGTGGGGGTCCGGCATCGGGGCACACGCACCAGTACAGAGCTCAGAACTCAGTACAGAACTACATTCATTTTGAGTCGCAAACATGATTCTGTTGATGTCATCATCTGACCTCATTAAACACATTTAGCTTTGGTCATAATATTTACTATAGATATTTATCTAGTGAAATACTGTGCATCAACACGTTTTTTTGCTGAAATTAACTTCCTTGTAAATAACATTTCATAAATAGTATGTCCTATTTGATAATAGTATTTCATACTATACCACAAAGTTATGAGACTATCAAGAACTAACCAGTCAAACTAATAACTATATCACATGGTCCGAAGTCACGGGGTCCCCCGCTCCAAGGAGCCGGCCCGGGTGCCCAAGGAGGCGGCCGGCTCCGGAGGTCGGCTCGCAGCCGGAGGACCCCCGCCAAGTACAAATCGGATGACGTCACGGCGTACCCCTTGGCCGAGCCCCACGACACGAGACCATTCTTCAGGGGTGTCGTCGTAGGACAAACACAGGCGTCACTCACCACACTCACTATGGGTCTGCTCCTTTTAAGTTCCAGAGCAGACTTATCTTCACTAGTTAGTCCACTCTACTGTAAACCCGAATGTTCAAAGTAATCAAATAGATTAAGTAGTGTGTACTCAAAGTTTCAAAAAAGTTCTACGAACTCAAAAATGTTGAGTTCGTGTGACTTGTCGTCCTTTTTTGAGTAACTGCAACTTAACTTGATTGATTAACTTGATTGACTTGAACTATTTGTGTATTAAGTAAGCATAACTTAAAAGCATAACTTAAGCACGAGAATTAAATCATAATTATAATAATATAATAATATATAATAATAAAAAAATAAAATAAATCTTTTTAAATAATTAAGTAATTACATATTCAAAATGATAAATTCCACTGATTTCTATTGTTTCAACATTACTGCATGTGTCTGATGTCAGTAATATTATAGTGGGTATTGGGGAGGACTTTAAAGGACTGTATATGATGACTCTGTATATCGCGCGCACTCGCACTCGTGTCGGTCAGAACACAAGACAAGAGGTACGATCTTTGGTCTTTAATCCACAGGCATGGGTTCTTCTGGCATTTATCTGGGGTTGGGTGTGTGGTATATACTCATGGAAGCAGTGATTCCTGTGGAATTGATCTCATGGGTGTCAGACGGGGGGGGATTCAGGTCGCGATGGCCAGCGGTGGGGGTGGGGGGGAGGGTGGCGGCGGGACTTCAGGTCCGAACGGGGGGGCGTTAACGGCGACGCGTTAGTAACGCATTAACCTTGACAGCCCTATTCTTTATTATCAAATGTATGGTGTGGCGGCAAGGTTTTAGCCGTGGAAACCTTACCAGCGGAAACGCTGCATGAACGCACACATTGGTCTAGTCGCCCCCCTTGAGGGTCAGACGATGTTTCAGCAACACCCCCCTCCCCCCTCCATGAACTGTTTCAGCAACACGCCCCTCCCCCCTCCATGAACTGTTTCAGCAACACGCCCCTCCCCCCTCCATGAACTGTTTCAGCAACACGCCCCTCCCCCCTCTCCCCTTGACGGGCGGTTTCAACCCACCCCCCACCCCCATTTGATTCGCTCCACCCCCCTCCCCCACTCCACCCCCTCCCCACCGCGATCATTTGCTCTCCTCCCCCCAACCGCGTTGAAGAACTCCAAGATCTTGTCCAAAGTGCATGGTAAGTTACTTAAAGTATTAATTAATAGATACATCACATACATTATACCAATTATAGTTAGTTATTTCTGCTCATTTAATCTATCTGACTTAAAAATATAATTTCGCTCGTTCTCGCTAGTCTCGCATGTTGGTGTAGTGCAGAGCACATGAGGCTCATGTAACGTTGCACTATTCAGCAGGAAGCAGGAATGCTTGAAACCTACTATTTTTCTTATCTTTATGCACCACGGAGATATATTGCTGTCTTCAACAATTGTACTCTTTGTAAGTCGCTTTGGATAAAAGCGTCTGACAAATGCCCTAAATGTAATGTAAATGTATTCAGGTTATGGGAAAATGAATCTTGTTTTTAAGAGCTAACTCTGGTTACTAACTTTTACTATCTAAACCAAACCGAAGCCCAAAACGGTGTTAAAATTTCGAGCACGTGGTTTCCTTCCATTCATGGTGGTTAGAACACGTGTAAGGGATAACTTATGGCTAGCTGGTCATTAGCTAGCCAGCTGGCTTTTACAGCCTGGGTTTCCGACCGCACAGCAGTATTGTGTATTCTGTATTCCATGGTCATGTTTTTGTAAGCTAATAGTAATGAACTTTTTGTTATATTGAGTTGTAAGTAATTCTGGTTTGAATGTTGTTGATGGAGGTCTAAACGTTGTCATTTTTTTTCCTTTCAGGTGGCTTGTTCCGATATGGTCTGGCAGTGTAAGTTGTGCGCTCCTTCTTTCACTTCCAGAATACAGTTATTTAAACACTACAGACTGCAGCACAGCCCTCTTCCATGCCTCTATACTGATTGCGTGTGTACATTTCAGTCATCATTCAGCAGTTGAGGCAGACAATTGCTGAAGAACTGAAGAAGACTGAGAAGAACCTGCCTCTCATTACCAAGATGATGCAGACCACATTTGCCCTGCGCGGACAGACCATAGTAAACTCCTGCCCACCAGTGAACGAGCTCATGGACCTGGCCTGCTCTTAAAATAGTCTGTGGTAATATGGATATTTTTTTCCTGTGTTAACATATTGCACATTCTGTGTGGTTTAAAGTGAAAGTTGTGGTTCTTACTCATTTGGCGGCTATTTGCTGCGTTATAGAAGTTTAAGAGATCCTCCAAGTTGAACTGACTAATTGATGTTGATGTATTGTCCTTATGCTGTTTTTAAATGTAGGTGTATGCAGAGTTCCAGATGGTTACAAACCGGAACCTGCCCAACACCTTCTACGCAGAGCTTGACCGCCATATTCGTAGACTGATGACGTTATTTCGACAGAAGGCGACCAAAACTGGGACCACAGCAGTTGCGTTGGCAGACATTTTACGAATCCACGATGAACAGGTGAATAGATTATTATACATGTCGTAGGTTGAACCTCTAACATTGGACAGCTTCAATGATTCAAATGAGCTTTTACATTTTACAATTAGTCCACTTTGTGTTTGCTATTTGTCTGATTGCATTAAAGATGTGTAGAGGTTATTTGTGGACATATGTTCTGATTGGACTGTTTAAAATCAACATTGTTCAGTAAACTTTTCAGTATATACACTTCTGTTTTTATCTTAATAGGAAATCCATGACATCCACACCAGGCGCACCACTGTTCTCCATGCACTTCCTGTGTATCTGAACGAGGAAGTCTCTGGATTTTTCAGAACCTGCACAGTGAGTCTCCTTAAATAATGAACAGTACCACTGTATATTAAGTGAACAGTTAATCAAAATACTAACATGTTTTAGGACTTACCCTTGTTTAGTCTATCCATACAGTTTGTGTGATTTGGAGAGGTATGGTCTGTTTTATTTCACCCTACTACAAATGAACTGGCTTGGTGTTTTGTTCAAAGCGATAAGAAGTTTAGTAAAACATTTTCCTGTATGTGTTCTTGAGCTTAGTATCAGTCTATCTCCCACCACTTAGATTCTCTGGTAACTTGGCTGATTCCTGTGTCCAGAACACGCATCTTCTGTTTTTACTTACAACTTACAAACATAACTCCATTTCCACACAAGTACTATTTTGTGGAAAAAATAATTATATTTAACTCTTATATTAGTAGAAACCATGGATTAGTTTGTGATTAGTATGTCTCTTTCATTCATTCAGGAGCCTGATGAGCCAGAGCTTGACGATGTTGCTGTGGCCCTCCTTACTGTCATCAGTGACCATGACACAAGTCCAGTTCACTACCAGCCTGTGAAAATCTCTGTCGTCCTCGAAAGTGACATCGTGATCAGCCTCCCCAGATTTGGTGATGCCTTCCTTGTCATGTTTGGACTGATTTATGCACTACACCTCAGCTATCCTAAAGCGCTGACCAACACTTTTGAATTCGTTCAGAAGATTGTACTTGGTCTAGAAGCTGGTAAACTGTCGCCCAGGTTGCAGACACTCAAGAATGACTTGATGATTAAATGTGTAGAAAGGATGTGGGGTGAGGTATTATTATTGTGAATCAAAGTTCTTTCCCTTTGTCACAATAATGCCTTAAGAAGTAAGCAAATAACTTTGATTCAGAAGGCCTTCAATAATACCTCACTGAGGTATCCTTCTTTCTACACATTTATCAATAGGCCTACTACACAATGTGCACTGTTCATTTTTTTCTATTTGTTTTTATTTTATTTGCCATATTTAACTGTTGTAAAGTTGTTTAATTATAGTGATTCTATTGTATTTATGTTTGACTTGTGTACATAAAACTATTTTTTATTAAGTTCAAATAATGTGGTTGTGTACTTATTTTTTTAAGTTCTGTTAACTTATTCCCACGGATAGAAAACTGAAAACTTTAAGTCGTAGTAACTGAAAATAATCAAGTAGCACCTAATCAAAACTTTTGAGTTCTGAAAACTGACAACTTTAAGTCATAGTAACTTAAATTAGTTAAGTAGCACCTAATCAAAACTTTTGAGTTCTGAAAACTGACAACTTTAAGTCATAGTAACTTAAATTAGTCAAGTAGCACCTAATCAAAACTTTTGAGTTCTGAAAACTGACAACTTTAAGTCATAGTAACTTAAATTAGTTAAGTAGCACCTAATCAAAACTTTTGAGTTCTGAGAACTCAAAACTTTTGAGTTCTGTGAACTCAAAACTTTTGAGTTCTCAGAACTCAAAACTTTTGAGTACTGAGAACTTGAGATTTTTGAGTTGATAAACTCAAGTTCTGCTAACTTATTCGGGTTTACAGTGTACTCTCCTGTATCTGTCCTACGATGACCCCTCTGTGAAAAGGGTCCATTCAATGATTGTATTTATTATTATTATTATTAATATTATTATTATTTATTTATTCTTACCACTGTTATTACTAGTTCGATTATTGATGTTATGATTATTATTCATATGATGTGTTATATTGTTATTTGTATAAAATATTGATAGTACGATTCATATTTGTATTATTTGTAATGCCATTTGTAACTCGAGTCTCGTTCGCATTCGTCTGTGTGCGCTCACAACGGAAGTATGAGAGTCACACCAGGGCCCTTTCTTTTCAAACGGTGGGTCGCGAGCCATAAGCGGTTTGCAGCAGGGGACCGAATAGGTTGCTGGTTGGCAGTAAACACATTTTTTTTCTCAAATATATACTGTAAATGCATGCTTTCATGCCTTGTCTGTTTGATTTGATGGGTTTGATCAATACTGTATTGATGAACAATATACATTGAGGGATGTACAATGGAATGCTTACTCCCCATTCCCTCCCGCAGTATGAATTTCCTACAATTTAACACTATATACTATACTATGTACAAAACTCATACTCTACAACGCCATACTATAACAATACTGTACACAATTAAAATAACAAAGTGACTGAGTGGATGATATACAGTATACAAATGTTGAACTGTACAAAATGCATTAAAAAAAAATAAAAAGCATTTTAAAGTGCCAGTATTGCAGCAGCATCATGAATACAGGGCAGTACAGTGCAGAACAATGCAGTAACTGTAATGAGTCCAGAAATCCTGCAAAAATAATGATAGTGTAATGTGATGTGGATGACAATGTTATGACAGTGGCAGCACTCCTAGTTGTCAGCAGGCGCACTGCCGGCTGATCAAAACTGTCCTTGAACCTGGTAGTCCTTGAACAATGTCAATTCTATAATTTATCATGAGAAAGCACTGCACATTATTTCACTACGAAAATAATTTGGTGCCTCCGGAAAAAAGTTAGTCAACTCCTGCTCCAATATCCACGTTCCATCCATCAGGGTCAGTTCAAATCTTCAGTGGGATGCGACTGTCTTTGTCTACTGAATGCCGTCCATAGACACTTTGCCTTGTTCACCTGTGGGTTAAATTTACCGACGGGGAGCCAGGAAAAAACTAAAGAGAGCTGTTGGTTGGCTGTTTAAACTTAAAAGACTCCTGCTGCATCAAAACAAAAAGGTAAAGGAACCTGTGACCTACACCAAACAGATGGACTAAAGGGTTATCTATGGAGGACTTGGAAGAAGCAGAAAAGGCAATACTTCGCTATGAACAACAGTGCAACTTTGAGCCAGAATGGAGGTATCTTAAGAATTGGAGGACGGATAAGTGAATCGGCTATGCCCGTGAGCCTAAATAAAACAATAATCCTTCCCAAAAACTCGCAAATACAGGATATTCACCAGCAGGTTGGACACTCTGGGAGGAACCACAGGCTCTCCAGACTAGGGCTTTGGCTTCCTAATGCCCTACTCTTTGCCCCTGGACACTACACACACATACACAATGTTCTTCTTTTCACACTACACTGACAAATGTATATGTACATTCTGTAACAATTGGAGGTGGTGTGATTAACTGCAATTTAATGTGTACCACCAGAGGCACGGATGCAGCATGGACTTTGAGGAGATTGAAGTGGGGCTGCTGAAACACATTTAGAGGTGTTGTCTGGCTCCATTGAATTTCATGATTGTAATTGTTTTGCTGTAGCATCACAATTTGGGGCCGGTATGTTGGAGCCATTCTAAACAATTTAATTTGATAAGATATAAGATATATTTTGAGTTATAGTTGAAGGTATGATTTGTTGAATATATTATTTAAAACCTTTAAACCATTTATAATTGTGTATTGGTTCTGGGCTTCACCTTGTTTGTGAAGCTGATTGGGTGACGTCATGCTCCACCTGTTGTGGGCAAGGCCTAGGAGTCTTTAACGAGACAAAGGAATTTATTGTTTGCAGGTTAGATGGCGGAGAAGAGACAGTTTTCCGATCGCATTACTTTTTCGCATTACTTTTTGCATTATTACTTTACTCATCACTTGGCACAGTGTGGCGCTTTGTTTTATTTCCTGGAAGTCAACCGAAGTTTCTGGTTTAATAAACACCTTTTAGTTCAACTCTCTCCGTGCGTGCTTTTTGGAGATGTGTGGAGATTTGGAGACTTTAGTTGGTGTTTTTTATATCTGTAACCTCAGATGTCGGTGAGATGTGTCTCAGGTTGTGTGTCTTTGTGCTACAGAACCATTTGACCAACGCAAGGCCTCAGGGGTCAACCACATTGCACCAACGATAAATTAATAGAAAGCTAAAAAGTAAATGACAGTACACCAGTTGTGGGTCTGAATTATAACCATTGGTTTATTAGAATGGTCTGTTGTTAAAGTGCATCAAGAGTATTTTGGTGGCTTTGAGTGGAACGGCGAGACCTCCACGGAACGCTTCCTCCACGGACGTGTAAGGGTTCTCTTTCGAAACTCACTCCAGCACGATCAGAGCTGCGTCTCATCCGATGTGGAGGTGAGCCAGGCGCACCGAGACGGAATACACCCTCTCCATGTCCTTGCCATGTCCATCCCCGTCTCCAATAGGGTGATGTCTAGAGTGGAGAGGATGGCGAGCAAGACTATGGACATCACAGATGTCCATAGTCTTGCTCGCCATCCTCTCCATGTCCTTGCGACGAGGGCCCGAGAGCAGGGCTCTGGTGGCAAGTTCATCCCCGTCTCCAATAGGGACACCGGTGATGTCCGGAGTATGGACAGTTGGGACATCAGTGATATCTGTACTATGTACACCGGTGATGTCCATAGTCTGGACATCTGGTATGTCCATAGTCGCCACCTTCTCCATGTCCTTGCAATGAGGCCCTGAGACCAGGACTCTGGTGGCAAGGGTGCCATGGCCATCCCCATCTCCAATAGGGACACTGGTGATGTCCGGAGAATGGACATCTGTGATGTCCATAGTCTCGCTCGCCACCCTCTCCATGTCCTTGCGACGAGGGCCCGAGACCAGGGCTCTGGTGGCAAGGGTGCCTTGTCCATCCCCGTCTCCAATATGAACACCGGTGATGTCCGTAGGATGTACACTGGGGACTTCAGTGATGTCTGTACTATGTACACCGGTGATGTCCATAGTCTGGCCGTAGTCTCGAAACTGTACCCGGAGACTGCAGGTGCTGGTACCTGTAAGGTTCCCAGTCCATTCTGGATGTCTGCAGTCAGTCCCATATGGCTGCTTGTCCAGGAAAACACAATGTCTTCTCTTTGTCTTAGACATTGTATATGTTTGGCTAATTCATGGGAGGATATTTCATTTGGAGTTTTATTTTATTTTCTTTGATTTTGATTGGCTAAAGGTATGCATGCAGAGAGTGATTGGCTTAGATAGAAATGGGGGCGGGCTTAATGAACGTAATCTGGGTGGTAGGGGAACGGAATGACAGTTATAGAGTGATATGGGAGTTGGTAAGTTGAGCTCTGAATGATTGTGTATTTTGTTAATCTTTTCTGATTAGTTCGTTCACTGTTGATTATTTACATGTACTAATAGATCGATGTGTTTTGTCAGTTTTACAATCTGTTAATGAAGGGAGGAAAAACCAAACGAATTGTGTCAAGTCTCATCATTCCACCCGAACTGCCGGAGTAAGCAGAAGATCTTCACCCATTCAGCTAGTTAGAGGGAGAGCTGAACAATTGTAAAACACCCGCTGACGACCAGCCTGAAGAGGACGGACCGTCAGCTAGCTAAGAAGAACAAACACGGTTGGACGCAACAGGAGCTCCGGGAGGACAAGGACCCATTCACCGGAGGCGAGAGCAAGCTAAAACCTGGTCAGGTTAGTGACGCAGCCGCCAGCCGGCAACAGAGCCGTGGAGCCCGCAACTGTAGCTAACTAGCTACCTGCTAGCTAGCGTAGCATTAGCCAACTAAGCTAGCGTTAGCTCTGTTGTCGCAATAGCACAACAGGCGCGCGGTAGGGCTTATAGTACTCAAAGCTACAGCTAGCTAGGCAGGTAAGGAGTGTAAGAATCCGCAGCTAGCTTCAGCTAGCTAGCCCAACTGTAAGAATCCACAGCTAACTAAGCTAACCTACAAGACCCACCAAGAAAGGAATTGTGAGCTAATAGCAGCTATTCAGAGAGCTACCCACACCCAGCACTCATTCTCTGTGACTCTATTGACTGTTTGCATTAAAATAGGTTTGTGTGTACCTGGGTATTAAGTCGTCGGGGGGAGGAAAATCCTCTCCCACTTTATTATTTTATTTTAGCAGCATCCCTGGGAGGACCCCACGGTGAACCTGGTTCCGCTGCCGAAGACTAGGTAAGGAAGTGCAGGGACCAGTGCAAATCAGCTCAGGGAGTCAGAGAGGGCTGAAGATATAAGATAGAAAGACGAAACAGGTACACACAGTTTATTTCTGAGTCACAGGCAAAATGGAGGCACTGAAGATTGAAAGGGAAAAATTGGCAGTCACTTTTGAGAGAGGATATCGCCATATCATCAGGTCAGTGGCATTAATGGGCGAAAATGACATGAAACGCGAGTGGATGGCGCTCCTGTCAAACGCGAAAGACCTAAACTCTGCAAACGACAATTATGAGGTAGGTTTGCAGGCCAAAGCAAGTCAGGAACCTGAGGCAGGTAACAGTCAGCTTCTTCAAGACATCACCAATGCCGCTGAGGAGAGCGCTCAGAAGGTTGAACAGGTCGGTCACGTCATAAAGGCCAACATGTGGACAAGGTTCGCGGAAATCAAACTTTCATCCGCAATTAGACGAGCAGAACGGAGTCACGAAGGCGTGAAGAGGATCAGTCTAGAAGAGGCAACCCATGACATTTGTAAAGAACGAAGCACACTCACAGAGAACCTCATCATCAAAGCGCGAAGTCTCAAGTCAAGTCAAGTCAAGTCAAGTTTATTGTCACTTCACAGTTTACAGTTTAGTATAAAGCAGTGATGTGAAATTCTTGTGTGCAATACCCGACGACAGACAGCAGTTATAGAATAAGATAAAATAAAAATAGATAAAAATAGATAAAAATAGAATAAAAAATAGAATAAGGAATATAAAATAAAAATAAAAAATGCAATTTATAAAATGCAAAAATCAGCACAGAAAAGAGCAATATATATATATAAATCAATGTAATAAAATATACATTGTTATATGTTATACGCCCTTGTTCAGCAGCCTGATGGCCTGACTGTGGAAGCTATCTCTAAGCCTATTTGTACGACACTTGATACTGCGGTATCGCCTGCCTGACGGTAATAGTGAGTAAAGTTTGTGGCTGGGGTGGGCAATGTCTTTTATAATTCTTTTGGCCTTGGCCACGCACCGCTGGTTGTAAATGTCCAGGAGGGAGGGGAGCTCACCTCCAACGATATACTGGGCCGTCCGCACCACCCTTTGAAGCGCTCTGCGCTCGAGTGCCGTGCAGTTCCCGTACCAGGCGGTGATACACCCTGTCAGAACACTCTCGATGGTGCCGTTGTAGAATGTTCTCAGGATGCGGGGGCCCATGCTGAATTTCTTCAGACGCCTGAGAAAATACAGGCGTTGTTGGGCCTTTTTCACCACGTGTGTGGTGTGCGTGGACCATGTGAGGTCCTCGGAGATGTGCACGCCGAGGAACTTGAAGCTGCTGACCCTCTCTACTGCAACGCCGTCGATGGAGATAGGGCTGTGCTCTCCCCTCTGCCTCCTGAAGTCCACGATCAGCTCCTTGGTCTTCTTGACGTTGAGGGCGAGGCTGTTCTCCTGGCACCACTGCTCCAGCGATCCGACCTCCTCCCTGTAGGCTGTCTCGTCGTCGCCGGCGATCAGGCCCATCACTGTCGTGTCGTCAGCAAACTTGACGATGACGTTGGAGCTGTGCATAGCCATGCAGTCGTGGGTGTAGAGGGAGTAGAGGAGAGGGCTCAGCACGCATCCCTGGGGGGCTCCCGTGTTGAGGGTCAGTGGCTCTGATGTGGTGCTGCCCATCCTCACCACCTGGCGGCGGTCCGACAGGAGGTTCAGTATCCAGCTGCACATGGATGGGGGTACGCCTAGACCTCTCAGCTTGGTGTCGAGCTTGGCAGGAACTATTGTGTTGAATGCTGAGCTGTAGTCCACAAACAGCATTCGCACATAACAGTTCTTCCCCTCCAAGTGGGAAAGGGCAGTGTGGAGGGCCATGGCAATTGCGTCGTCCGTGGATCTATTTTGACGATATGCAAATTGCCATGGGTCCAGCGTGGTAGGTAACACGGAGCAAATAAAGTCCTTGACCAACCTCTCGAAGCATTTGCTAACGATCGAGGTGAGGGCCACAGGTCTGTAGTCATTCAGGCATGTTACCTTGGTTTGTTTAGGGAGTCTGTTATCAAGCTGGGAGGAGTGGATCCCTGTAGTTGAGGCGTGCAGCACGAGAAAGTCGCTAGAGGAGCTGGAGGACAAAAGGGATGAACTTTGGGAAAAGTGTGTGACTGAGTTTGGAAGAATTGAGAAGAAAAATACTGACAAAATGGCCGACAAGGCCGCCGCAGCAAAGCAAATAGCCACCGACGCTCTCGCCGAAGATGAGAGGAAAAGGGCAGACGCTCTCGCCGAAGAAGAGGCCAAAGATCGAACGACAGATAAAGAAAACAAAGAAGCTATTGCCAAGCTGGAAAGGAAAGCCGCTGAGGCAAGACTGAGGTCAGCTGATAGCGTGGCCGAGTTTGAGAAAGAGACAGCGAAAGTGAAATTGGAGGCCGAAGGAGAGATCGCTGATGCAAGGCAGAAGGCGGCCGTGATTGAGTTGAAGGCAGCAGAAATAGCCGCTCAAGAGCGCGCCAAGCTACTGGAGGCTCAGCGGGAGGCATGGGAACAAGCCCGGGAGGCAGGGCTGGAGAGCGCCACATCTGGAGGCAACCGCACTGGAGCCATCTCCAGGATCAAACTCCCTCCAACAAGGCTTCCCGTGTTCAGCGGGTGTATGAGAGATTTTCATCGCTGGCGGAAAGATTGGGAAAGCCTGCAGCGGCAGGGAGACCCATCGGGGTCGCCAGAGGTGAAGAAACTCCACCTCCTCGAGAGCATAGACCGAAAGGTTTTCGAGGAGCTCAAACTCTCGAGCTACCGCTCAGCGGAAGACGTATTCAAAGCCTTGGAGAATCGGTTTGGAGACAAGGCAACCATCGCGCTGCAAATTATTGAGGAATTGGAAAGAATACCGGCGGTAAAAGGAAACCAGCCGAGGAAAGCGATCGACCTTATTCAGGCAGTGGAAAGAGCCCTCATGGACCTGACAGACTTAGGAGAAGTGGGCGCTATGAAGAACCCACTTGTACTTAAAGCCATCGAGAGCAAACTGCCAGATCGTGTGCAGGAAGGCTGGATTACCTTTGTAACCGAACCCGAAAACCAAATCACCCCAGACAAGCAATTCGATGCTCTTCTTCTGTTTCTGAAAAGGCAGGAAGTAATCCTCGAAAGGATGGCGCGAGTCCGAGGCTCCACAGAAACCTCTGAAAGAGCACCAGAGAAGCCAGTCAGATGGGAGAAGAAGGCGTTCACAAGGGCCACGGAAAAAGACTCACCGGTAAATAAAGAAGAAGAGGAACATCAAGGTGAGACCAGAGTCACGGGCAGGAGCTCGGAAAGAAGAGAAGAGTGTGACATCTGTGGAAGCGATCAGCACGGTGGCAAAATATTCTTCTGCCGAAAGTTCAAGAGTCTCAGTCTGGCAGAGAAACGAGCCATAGCAAAGCAAAGCAAAGCCTGTCAGAAATGTTTGGGCATGCACGGCGCCGACGGAGAGTGTAGTAACCGGTACCTGTGCAGAACGTGTAAGCAGAATGAAGGAGGAGCGAGTCATCACTACCTTCTGTGTCCCAAGTGGAGTGAGGGAAAGAAGACAGGGCCAGGGCTCTCTGATAAGCAGCGGGAAGTCCTGGACTCTTTGGGGCTCAACCCTGAACAGGAAAAGAGGGTGAAGGACACATTCACCAGTAAGGCTTCGATGACGCTGAGCACGGGCGCAGAAGGCGGAAGTCTCTTCGCGGAGAATGGGCCAGAGGAACATCCAGTACTAATGATGATATTGACAGTCAAAACAGAAGCAGGTCATGCCCTGGGAACCCTCATAGACCTCGCCTCCGACACAAATTATATCACCAACCGGGCCGCCGATCGGCTCCAACTGGAGCGGAGGCAAGTAACACTGACTGTGCATGGGGTCGGTGGAATGAAGGTCAAGGTCAAGACTAACAAGTACCTGCTAAAGGTCAGGGCGTGGAGCAACAACAGATGGAGTCCCCACGAGATGGTATGCTACGGGCTCGACACGATCGCTCGTGCAGACAAGGTCATCAGTCCAGAGCGACTCTGTAAGTTCTTCCCTGGGGTCGAGAAGAAAGAGCTGGTCCGACCTGAGGAAATCGAGCTCTTGATCAGCCACCGAGAGGGACGACTCGCTCCACGGTGGATAAGAAGGACGGGAGACTTAGTGCTGTGGGACGGGCCTCTGGGGAAGACCGTGGGAGGAACGCACCCAGACCTGTTTGAAAGTTGGGAAAGATCCGCACACAACTCCCAGACGCACTTTGCGCGTTCTCTGAGAACGGAGGCAGTAAGATTTGAGGAGATCCCCTGCAAGACGCCCAGCGCCAAAGAAGAGGATGGAGACCAGAAGCCGCAAGGTCATGAAAAGACCGGGAGAACAGCTGCAAGCAGCAAAGAGGTCCTCGAGTGGTGGAGCTGGGATAGCATCGGCGCCGCGTGCGAGCCAAAATGCGGAGGGTGTCGCTGCGGAAATTGTCAGCCGGGCGGGAAAGAGATGACTCTCGCAGAGGAAAAGGAGGTCGAAATCATCAAAAAGGGCTTGACTTACGTAATGTCTGATGACCACAGCGACCTGCCGCACTGGGACACAGAGTACCCGTGGACTGAGGACCCCAGCTCGCTCCCGAACAACAGAGGAGCGGTAGAGGCTACATTCCGGAGGACCGAGAAGCGATTGGAGAGGGACCCGGTGTGGAAAGCGGCATACGCGGCGCAGGTGCATGAGATGATCCAGAGAGGGGCTGCGGTCGAGTTAAACGAGGAAACGATCAGTAAGTGGGACGGACCTGTGTGGTACGTAAGCCATCAGATCGCTCCCAACCCCCACTCTGCCTCCACACCGGTGTGGCTCGTGTGGAATAGCAGCCAGGAGTTTCGGGGAACCAGTTTAAACAGCATTCTGCTGAAGGGCCCGGACGTTCTGAACCCCATCCGTGCGGTCCTGTTGAGATTCCGGACCGGAGAGCATGCAGCCATCGGGGATATTAGGAAAATGTACAACTCTGTTTGGTTGCGAGAAAGGGAAGTCCACCTCCACCGCTTTCTATGGAGGGACACGGCGGAAGAAAAGATCAAAACCTACGCAATTACCCGTGTCAACATCGGGGACAAGCCAGCCGGATGCATCGCCCAGCTGGCCATGAGGGAGACGGCAAGGCTGCCAGAGTTCGCCCACCTAAAAGAAGAGCGGAGAGCGCTTGAGGAGGACACCTATGTAGACGACATTCTAACGTCTCATAACGACAGGAGAAAGCTGAAGAGCATCACGGAGGGAATCGAAAGGATACTCAACGCTGGAGGTTTCGCTCTAAAACCATGGATCCAGTCAGGTCAAAGTGGGAGGAGCAAAGAAAGCCAGCCTGCAAAAACAAAGGCCAATATGGAGCCAGAATCAGAGGTGTTGGTGCTGCCTAATCAGCTGAGCGAGGAAGACAACAAAGCGCTTGGAGTCGGGTACCATGCAGAAGGGGATAAGTTGTTCCTTATGGTTTCCATCAACTTCTCCAAAAAGAAACTGAAGGTGAGGACAGAAACCAATCTCTCAGAAGAAGAAATTGAGGAAGGAACGCCGAGCCCCCTAACGAGAAGGGCGCTATTGAGCCAGGTGGCGGGCCTGTATGATCCCGTGGGTTTGGCCACCCCGGTGAAGGAAAAAGGTGCCATCCTGGTCAGAAAGGCCTTTCAGGAGATGGGGAAATCCGACATCAGACAGAACACATGGGACAACCCACTCCCCCTTGAGCTCCGAGCCGACGCAATCAGGCTCTTCAAAGAGTATGCGAGACTTGGAAAGGTCAGATTCGAGAGGAGCCTAACACCGCCTGGATGGGAAAGAAGGCCATGGGGCATCACCTTCTCGGACGGGAGTGATAATGCGTTCGGTGCCGTCCTCTACCTGAGGTGGGAAACATCCAGGGGAGTGGCTGTGAGGCTGGTCGAGTCAAAGGCCAAATTGACGCCGATAACTCAGAAGGGGGATGTCGTTAAATCCGAACTGTGTGGGGCCGTAATCGCATCCAGGCTTAAGGGCTTCTGGGAGAAGCAAGGTCGACTGGGCGTGGAGAGATGGTTTCATTTCGTGGACAGCCAGACCGTCCTGGGGGCCATTCAAAAGGAAAGCTACGGCTACCAAACATTCTACGCGAACAGGATCGGGGAGATCCAAAGGGCTGGACCTACTGACGACTGGTGGTGGATCCCCGGAGATCTAAATGTCTCAGACCTCGTCACACGAGGCTGCCCGCCGGAAAGCTTGGGAGAAGGCTCGACCTGGCAGAATGGTCCGGAGTTCCTGGCGTGGGCAGTGGAGAAGTGGCCCATGAAGTCTGCGGCGGATGTGGCTGCAAGTGCTCGAGACAGCGTGAGCAAGCTGCAACGGAAAGCATTCACTGCAGCTGTAACACGCGCTCAGGCGAGGAAGGGGCTGGACCCGAAATGCGCCATTGAGGAGGAAGCAAATGCAAAGGGGACATCCACACCGGTTGGGAGTTCCAGGGACCCCGAGCATGAGAGGGAGAGGCTCTGGGGCGCTGCTCTCATGGACCTGATTGAGCCAGAACGCTTCGGTGAAATAGGCAGGCTCATTCGGGTAGTTGGGTGGGTCCGGCGAGCTGTTAAGCAGTGGTTGTTTTGCAGGAGGGCTCCAGAAGATGCAAAGTGGGAGGCTACTCGCCCGAGGGAGACAAGAAGCGGAGTTAGCCTCGGCGTCCAGGAGCTAAACGCAGCTTTCCGTGACCTGTGCCTGGCTGCACAGGATGGAATAGAATTTCCTAAAACGACTTGGGACAGACTGGTAGTTAAGAAGGTCGAAGGGTCGGGGCTGCTGGTGTGTTCCGGAAGAATCCAGGAGGAGGAGGCGAAGGAGGTGGGAATCCCACTTGTCCCCTACACTGCATGGATCAGCACTCTGTTGGCAAGGGAGGCCCATAAGGTGAACCACGAGGGGTTGGCTGGCACCCTATTGAAGATGCGCAAGAAGGCGTGGGTGATTCAGGGTCAGCGGGCTGCATGGAAAGTAGTCAACGCGTGCGTCCCCTGCAGGAAAGTCAGGGCCAAACGGTGCCAGCAGATGATGAGCGACCTTCCGCGGGAGCGCACCGAACCTGCTGCCCCATTCGAGTACACCTCTGTGGACCTATTCGGCCCCTACGAGGTCATTGACGTTGTCAAGAGAAGAACAAAGTTAAAGGTCTGGGGAGTCGTCTTCTCCTGCATGGCCTCCAGAGCCGTCCACGCTGACATGGTGGAGAGTCTGTCAACGGAGTGCTTCCTAAAAACGTACTTCCGTTTTACAGCTATTAGGGGTCACCCGAGGAAGATGTGGTCAGATCAGGGGACAAATTTTGTCGGAGCTCAACCAGCTCTGAAAGCGCTGTATGACCAACTCGGCAAGGTGGACAGGAAGACTGTGGAGGACAGGACCGCTCGACACGGCACGGAATGGGCGTGGGTTTTCCATCCTGCTGACGCACCCCATCGGAATGGAGCGGCGGAGGCGTCAGTTCGACTGCTCAAGCGGGCGCTGAGCAATGTCGGGAGGCTCGGAAACCTCACCTGCTTGGAGTTCCAGACGGCGCTCTTCCTGGCAGCCGATTTAGTGAACGAGAGGCCAATCGGCGCCAAGCTCCAAGTGCGAGATGATGCGGTCGAGGTGGTGACGCCCAACACGCTGCTTCGAGGTAGAGCTGGAGACCCGGGGACTTTTGATCTGGATGAGTACCCGTTTGTGAAGCTGAGGGCCGTCCAGGAAGAAGTGGGACGGTTTTGGCGACAGTGGAGTCAACTGGCTGGGCCCGGACTTTTCATCCGCACCAAGTGGCACAGAGAAGCCCGAAATGTGGCCGTAGGAGACGTGGTCTGGTTGGCTGACCAAAATGCCCTAAGGGGGCAATTCCGCCTGGGGCGGGTGGTGGAAGCGAGGCCAGACGAAAAGGGGCTGGTTCGGGACGTGAGAGTGAGGGTTTGCCTAAGCCAGCCTGCTCCAGGAGTGGGGGCTTCAGGACGAAGAAGGAGCGAAGGCCGCGATTTCTTCCCAACGCTCGACCGAGACGTCAGGCGGGTGATCGTGCTGCTTCCCGTGGAGGAGCAGTAAAAATAACTTTATTGAAGAGAAGGAAAGTTGTGGTCCATCTAGGTATAAAGGACCAATGGACCAAGTGGGAGGTGTTTGGCTAATTCATGGGAGGATATTTCATTTGGAGTTTTATTTTATTTTCTTTGATTTTGATTGGCTAAAGGTATGCATGCAGAGAGTGATTGGCTTAGATAGAAATGGGGGCGGGCTTAATGAACGTAATCTGGGTGGTAGGGGAACGGAATGACAGTTATAGAGTGATATGGGAGTTGGTAAGTTGAGCTCTGAATGATTGTGTATTTTGTTAATCTTTTCTGATTAGTTCGTTCACTGTTGATTATTTACATGTACTAATAGATCGATGTGTTTTGTCAGTTTTACAATCTGTTAATGAAGGGAGGAAAACCAAACGAATTGTGTCAAGTCTCATCATTCCACCCGAACTGCCGGAGTAAGCAGAAGATCTTCACCCATTCAGCTAGTTAGAGGGAGAGCTGAACAGTATATCAAAGACTGGTGTAGTTCGATTTTGCTCTCTTGAAATCTGTTGTCTTCCTGAAGTCCAGCTGGGGAATGACCATCCAGTTCACATATGGAATCTTTGGCCCTCTAGCGTCGCCATGGCGTGGCCCGTCGCCATGGCGTGGCCCGTCGCCATGGCGTGGCCCGTCGCCATGGCGTGGCCAGTCGCAAAGCGCCAAACATTCTGAAGGTGACATTATAGTGGTGGAACCTTTTATTATTATCTATCTTACCTCTTCTTAGGTCTGTCTGTCTTACCTCTTCTTACTATCGGTCAGTCTGTGTATCTGTCTTACCTCTTCTTACTATCGGTCAGTCTGTGTATCTGTCTTACCTCTTCTTACTATCGGTCAGTCTGTGTATCTGTCTTACCTCTTCTTACTATCTGTCAGTCTGTGTATCTGTCTTACCTCTTCTTACTATCGGTCAGTCTGTGTATCTGTCTTACCTCTTCTTACTATCTGTCAGTCTGTGTATCTGTCTTACCTCTTCTTACTATCGGTCAGTCTGTGTATCTGTCTTACCTCTTCTTACTATCGGTCAGTCTGTGTATCTGTCTTACCTCTTCTTACTATCTGTCTTACCTCTTCTTAGGTCTGTCTGTCTTACCTTTTCTTACTATCTGTCTGTCTGCCTGTCTTACCTTTTCTTACTAACTGTCTGTCTGTCTGTCCTACCTTTTCTTACTATCTGTCTGTCTGTCTTACCTCTTCTTTCTTTCTGTCTGTCTGTCTTCCCCTTTCTTACTATTTGTCTGTCTGTCTGGCCATAGTTAGACTGATTCCTCTATGGCTGTTGAGGCTGCACACCTGTGGGTCCTTGTTAAATAATCAAGGCTCACAGGTTAAAACAGCCTCCACCACACACACTAGAGGTAGAGCTCTAGCATGTTCTATCGGCTCTGTTCTCCATGATTCAAAACTCTGCAATAAACCAGATTCCTCATCACCCTGTGTCCTTGTCTTCAGGAGGAGCCTCAAGCAGCCATTTGAATGGCTAGTGGCAGTGTCAACTGCTTCAATATTAGTATTAACAAATCTAAATTATGAATAACAATACTTATATAACACTACTGATAGAATTCAAAGCAATTCTTCTTCTTCTTTTTCTCCTTCTTCCTGGAGAAAATACTGTGTTACTATATCTGTTACTGTGTTTTATTTTTTTAATATATTTTTTAATCTAACATACTTTTGTTCTGGAATCGACTGAATTTGTTATCTGCCTTTTTGTAAGCGGGAGGCATAAAAGTTTGCATCAAGGTGTTTTTCTTTTGGAAAGTAGGGCTATTCATCGATGCAGTAGAAAATATTAACTGGTGCTACATGACCAGAGAACAACAGTTGGAACAACAGCCTTAGAGAACCGGTGCTACATGACCAGAGAACAATAGCTGGAACAGCCCTAGAGAACTGGTGCTACATGACCAGAGAACAGTTGAAACAACAGCCCTAGAGAACTGGTGCTACATGACCAGAGAACAACAGTTGTAACAACAGCCCTAGAGAACCGGTGCTGCTTGACCAGAGAACAACAGTTGGAACAACGGTTCAAGAGCTGAGCATGGAGCAGAGGTACAGGCCTTGACCCCCCGTGGCCTCCGTCTCTGGTTTTCCGTGTGCAGGGGCAGATCTAGAAAAATACTATTGGGGTGGCAGGATATTTTGAGGGGTGGAATTCCCTGGTAGAATATGCCATATGTAATTTCAATCAATGTTAACTTGGAAAGCCACAATATTGATATTTTAACTCGATAACATTAGGTGACATTATTGTGGCACATGAGTCAAGCCTTGAATATAATATAAGGGGGCAGACATAATTGAATGAATTTTAACTGAACAAGTTGTTTTCACTCTTAGACCAGCAGGGGTAGCAAATCCATGTAGACTGCTGCAATAAGTACATTAATTAACTGTCTCAATAGTTGTATGAATTAATATGACATTTACAATCATATTATTCCTATTAGCTGTCAATCACTGTTTTGATTCACATATTCAGTGTTATTATTAAATAAACTATATTTTTGGGAGGAGTTAATGATGAATGTTCCTCAAGATGCTTGCTCACCCTCCTTCAAATTCAAAAGTATTTTTTTAATTGTAGGATCATGGCTTCCCAGCTAATCTAACATAGCTAAAAAATAAACTTTCTGTCTGAGTCAGGAGTCTCCCTGTGACCCCGCTGGGCTGTGTTTTCTGTGGCAGAATCAGAATCTCAGCTGGTGTTTTAATGTCGTTTTGATTTTCAATCAACTGTTTCTTATTTTGCTCATTCATTATTCCCATCATCAAGGTTTTTTTGTCACTCATTTTCTTGTTTTCTGCCAATGCAAACATACAAGATACAATATACAAGATATTGTTATTGGCCAATTGCAACAGGTACATTGGAATGCTTATTCCCCATTCCCTCCCGCAGTATACATCTTCAAAACAATACCATAAAAATAATATATACAAAAAAAGAGCAAGTGACTGTCAAATGATATGTACCGGCGACCAGACGGTAGGGGGAGAAGAGATGGTGCCCAGGGTGGATGCAGTCCTTTGTGATGGAGATGGCCTTCTTCCGACATCTGGTCCTACAGATCTCCTCAATGCATGGAAGTGCACAAGCTAATGCGCGTTGTCTTCCCACTTACTGTGTGCTTCAAACGCCAGCTTGTGGCTCAATCTTTGCTTGCAATCCAACAGATTCCTGAAATAAGATTTAGAGTTACTATTGAAGGGCAGAATTGGTGTGTTTAGCCTTGAGCAGGTTGTACATCTTGCTAAATCACTGATAATATAAATGTTTCATGCATGACAATTTTTTTAAACTTAAGCTGCTAGTCTTACTACGTTGCACAGATCCAACTCCGGACCTAGCTAACGTTACACGCACAGTAAGTAAAGTGTTACTGGTAATAACGTTACTCAACCGGATTTGTATCGTTTCAAAATCAGCATTCACGTTATCATTCACATGGACATAGTCATCGACAGTATTGTAACGTTAAATGAAAACACACTTTTCTGATTATTTTAATTTGTTCATAGGTAGTTGATCAGTCCTACCTCATTGAAATAAAATCGGCCAATTTATACATTTTTATTTTTTTGAAATTATTTTATACATTTTATTTATTTATTTAATTTAATTTACAAGAAACATGTTGAACAGGTCTGCACTTGGGGTGTGGTTGTACAGCATTCAAAATCCTGTAGGTAAGGTGTCTCCTTTCAATAAAGTCCTGGGAGCATTTAAAAATATATATATAAAGAAATACTTTTTAAACGAGCATGAAAGCCCTGTGTGGACCGGGCCGCTGACCGGCTTACCGGTTAGTAACCTTAACTCGTTAAGCCAAACACGTTGCAGGCGTGGATGTTAGGGTGCGGTTCTCCCGGTCTCCACTGGGGGTCACTAAATGGGACGGGACATTAGTTGTCAGTGAGGCCGACTCTAAATCTCAGTCCCTGTGTGACACTGTGTGGCCCTCGCACAACAAAGTAGTGATGAAAGGAAAATAGATCATACACGACAATACATCTATACATCGACAAACGCTCAAATAACCTTATTTAAACGGCCTGGAAAGTCTGCTGCTGGCGTTTATGGGTGGCCAGTAGCCGGTTAGTGGTTATGACTGTTGAGCTTTTGGAGTGGCCAGGGTGCTCCCACTTCCCAACTTAGAGTGGTTTGAGTTCCACCCCAACGTCCAGAGACCTGCCTGCTTCTAATAGACCTGTATCTCAAGTCACTTTGGAAAGAGTTGCGTTAAGTGATGAACGTTGACTCCTGTTGTGACTCATACTGCGGGAGGGGGAATGGAGAGTAAGCATTCCATTGTACTTGTGTAGCATATGGCAAATAAAAGATTTGACAATCTTGACTGTCTGTGCAGGGACCGTGTTGTTGCTGTGTTTGTGCAGGGTCCTGCCTGGCAGTTCAAGGGCTGGCCTTGGCTGCTGCCTGACGGATCCCCAGTGGACATCTTCGCCAAATGTAGGTCTTTTTTTCTTCTTAAAGGCATATTGTAATTTGTTGGAGCACAAGGGTGCATCGCTATCTTGCCCCAATAATGGTCCATATATTCACCTTGCTACGTAGCCTTGCCACGCTTTACGGAAGGTCCGGTCAGTGTTGATGGTAAATGTGGTCCATTGCAGCAATAAATACCTTGTGTGTACTATTTCCACCAAGAAAGACACAAACATACAATGTTATATCTGAGTAACAAGAGGTTGCCATGTCAATGGTAATGGTGTTCAACGTTAAACTTTTACTTGACCAAATCATAGCGTTGGGTGACAAAAATATTTGTCGATAGACCAACCATTTACCAACGACACTGGCTGGACATCCACACCAAATGTGGACGTTTTCTCTTTAGTGACTGATTTCACTGTAAGTCGCTTTGGAGAAAACCTTCTCACTCTGTGTGTGTGTGTGTGTGTGTGTGTGTGTGTGTGTGTGTGTGTGTGTGTGTGTGTGTGTGTGTGTGTGTGTGTGCAGTACGAGGTCTTCATCTGAAGTACGACAAGGCCAAGACGGACCCTAACGTGCAGAAGTGGGACATCACCGTTCTGGAGCTGAGCCACCACAGACGCCACCTGGACCGGCCCGTTTTCCTGCGCTTCTGGGAAACTCTTGACAGGTGTGTGTATGTGTTTGGGTGCACCAAAGCTTTAACCATGGGGGTGGTCGTGGTCATGTTTTCTTCTTGTGTGCTCTCCTCTCTTTCTGAACAGATACCTGGTGAAACACAAAGCCCATCTTCGCTTCTGAGGCCACGGCACCACTTCTGAACCGTCCACAGAGCAATCTCTCTGTTCCAGGCCCCGACCCTCTGTTCCAGGCCCCGCCCCTCTGCTCCAGGGCCCCGCCCCTCTGCTCCAGGGCCCCGCCCCACTGCTCTAAACCTCTTACATAGGATATATGATGCACATAGGATCACCACCTTCCCATGGCCCGCTCACCCCCTCCATTCCTCCTCCTTTTAGGTTCGGCAACATGTACAGAACTATGTGCTACCGCTCAGACCGACATGTAGATGTTTACCGGTCAAAGGCGGTGGCTGGGTTTTCCAAAATGCAGACAGACAGAGGGAGGGAGGGAGGACACAACATGGGCTAACGGAGAGGGATTCTGGAAGGACCAGGTTGGTGTGCATTTTGTCTGTGTTCTCACCAGGGCAAAGGCTTGGGGTCTTGTGTATATTGTATTGTTATTATTTCTTATTTTTTTTTTTTCGGGGTGGAGGGGTTGATTTAGTAAACGGGGTTCCAGTCTTTATAAACATAAAGGATTTATACTGTGTGGAGGGGGGTAGTTGTAGCTATAATGTTTCATTCTTTCTTTTACGTCACAGAAAATGATCGAAAGGGCAAGAAGGCATCGGGGTCCGACCGCATGTATCAAGCCTCAAAACTGTGGTCCGGGACGAGCGAGGGGTCTGGATACCAGGAGGTCGAGTAGTGGATTACCGACAGGTAGTAGACAGGCGCGTGGTCCGGGACAGGCGAGGAGTCTGGATACCGGGAGGTCGAGTAGCGGAGTACCGACAGGTAGTAGACTGGCGTGTGGTCCGGGACAGGCGAGGAGTCTGGATACCGGGAGGTCGAGTAGCGGAGTACCGACAGGTAGTAGACTGGCGAGTAGTCCGGGACGGGAGAGGAGTCTGGATACCGGGAGGTCGAAGTACCGACAGGTATTAGACAGACAAGTAGTCCGGGACGGGCGAGGAGTCTGGATACCGGGAGGTCGAAGTAGCGACAGGTATTAGACAGGCGAGTAGTCCGGGACAGGAGAGGGGTCTGGATACCGGGAGGTCGGAGTAACGACAGGTATTAGACCGGAGAGTAACGCGGGGCTGGCGAGGGGTCTGGATACCGGGAGGTCAGAGTAGTGACAGGTATTAGACCGGCGTGTTACGCGGGACAGGCCAGTAATCTGGATACCGGAACATCGGCGTAACGATTCCGTCCAGAATGTACAAAGTACACCGTAGTAAGTAGTACGACCTAGCCACGAAGTAACGGGACGGCAGGGTATATATACCCCCACAGGTGACGTGATTAACCTAATCACTCTTGGCAATTGCCGACAGGTGTGTGTGTGTGCACCGCCAAAGCCCGCGGCTTGGCCACGCCCCCTGTCAACCACCGTAACCGTGACAGGAGCAGTTTAATAGTCAATATATATATATATATATGGCAGGTACAGTAACCAGGTATCTTATTAATAAATATGTAAAGTATAGAGAGGTAGGTAGTTGTGATACAGTTAGTTTTTACTTTTTTCTTTTTTTACAGTTAGTCAAAGACATTGGTGGTGATTATTATAGGTGTTGAGCAGAGGTTTGGGGAAGGGGCGGGGGAGGCAGAAGGGGGGGTGCAGCAGAGGGGGGGGCAGCAGTGGCGGCAGCAGGAGGGGGTGCAGCAGAGGGGGGGGCAGCAGTGGCGGCAGCAGGGGGGGGTGCAGCAGAGGGGGGGGCAGCAGTGGCGGCAGCAGGGGGGGGTGCAGCAGAGGGGGGGGCAGCAGTGGCGGCAGCAGGGGGGGGTGCAGCAGAGGGGGGGCAGAAGTGGCAAGGGCAGCAGCAGGGGGGGGGGGGGACAGCAGAGGCGTGGTGGCAGGGGGTGGGGGCAGCAGGGGGGTGTGGGGGCTGTCTTCGTGGTGCAGAGTTCAGGGAGATGACAGCTGAGGGGAAGAAGCTGTTCCTAAGCCTGCGTGACTTGGAACAAAGGTTTCTACCGCCTCCTCCTAGCAAAAGCTGTCAAGGTGTCCTTGAGCAAGACACCCTTACCCTAACTGCTCCTGACGTGCTGGCTGTCTCCTTGCAAGGCTGACTCCGCCGTCGGTGGTTGAATGTGTGTATGAATGGGTGAATGTGAATTGGTTAGAAAAGCGCTATATAAATGTCCATTTACCATTTACCATTCTATAGCGCCTCCCGGAGGGGAGGAGGGCAAACAGTCCATGGTTGGGGTGAGAGGGGTCATCCACTATTTTTTGTGCCTTCCTCAGACACCGTTTGTGGTGGGTAGTGTTTATTGCAGGGAGGGGTAGTCCAACGTTGCGCTGGGCGGTTTTCACCAGCGGTTTCCAGTTAGAAACAGTGCAGTTGCCGTACCACACTGTGATGCAGTTGGTGAGGATGCTTTCAATAGCACACCGGTAACAGGTCACCAGAATCTGAGGGGACAGGTGGGTTTTCCTCAGTCTCCTCAGGAAGAAGAGACACTGGTGAGCCTTCTTTACCAGTGAAGCAGTATTGAGGGACCAGGAGAGGTCCTCGGAGATGTGGACCCCCAGGAATTTGAAGCTGGAGACACGCTCGACCGCCGCTCCGTTGATGAGGATGGGGGTGTGTGTGCCAGCTCTGGTCTTCCTGAAGTCGACGATGAGCTCCTTGGTCTTCTTGGTGTTGAGGGCCAGGTTGTTGTCAGCGCACCACGCCACCAGGTGCTGGACCTCCTCCCTGTAGGCTGCCTCATCGTTGTTTTTGATGAGGCCACCACCGTTGTGTCATCGGCAAACTTGATGATGGTGTTTGTACCATGTACAGGAGCGCAGTCGTGGGTGAAGAGGGAGTAGAGGAGAGGGCTCAGCACACAGCCTTGTGGCCGGTGTTTAGGGTGAGGGTGGAGGAGGTGAGATGGTCTAACCTGACTGACTGGGGTCTGTTGGTTAGGAAGTCTAGTAACCAGTTACAAACTGAGGGTTGATGTCAAGGTTCTTGGTTTTCATGAGGTCACCAAATTTGAAGATGAGTTTGGAGGGGAGGATGGTGTTAAATGCTGAGCTGAAGTCTATGAACAGCATTCTCTTGTGGGTGTTGTTCTCATCCAGGTGGGAGAGAGCTGAGTGAAGGGCTGAGGAAATGGCATCCTCCGTGCTCCTGTTCTCACAGTAGGCAAATTGGTATTTATCCAGTAAGGGTGACAGGCCAGATTTGAGGTGAGCTAGGACCAGCCTCTCGAAGCACATCATGATGATGGGGGTGAGTGAAACAGGGCGGAAGTCGTTGAGGCTCGCTGCAGAGGAGTGTTTTGCTACTGGCACAATGGAGGTGGTTTTAAAGCACACGGGGACAACTGCCTGAGCTAGAAACAAGTTGAAAATGTCAGTAAGGACCTCGGAGCGCAGTTGCTGAGCACGCAACCGGGGATGCCATCAGGACCAGCTGCCTTATAAGCATTTGTTCTGCTCAGTGCCGCACGCACGTCTGTGGGGGATAGGGTGAGGGGTTGGTGGTCAACGGGGAGAGTAGCCCTGGTGGGAAGTTCGGGGTTGTTCTGGTCGTAGCGAGCAAAACAATGATTGAGTTTGTCAGGGAGGGATGGGTCAGTGGTTGGGGGGGGGAGTTGTTGGAGGGTTTATAATCCGTGATGGCCTGGATGCCCTGCCACATGCGTCGGGGATCGGAGTTGTTGAAGTGGTCTTCAACCCTTCGTGTTTGAGCTTGGCCTGCTTGATGCCCTTTTTCAGATTAGCCCTGGCTAAACAGTAGGCCAGTGCATCGTCCGACCTAAAAGCAGTGTCACGTGCCTTTAGGAGTAGGCGGACCTCTCTGTTCATCCACGGCTTCTGGTTGTGGAATGTTGTGATCTGTTTGAGGGTGGTGACAGTGTCAATACTGGAGTTGATGTAATCCAAAACAGAGGAGGCGTAGGAGTTGATGTCGGTGTGGGAGTCTAGGGTAGACTAGGAGGCTCCAATCCGTGTGCAGAAACAGGACTGGTGATGTGATGGTGGACGGTAATGATGCTTTAAATGACCACGTGGAATGGACAATAAAGGCTGAACAGATTGACGAGTGCGGTGTGTGTGTGTGCTGTTGTGTGTTGTCAGTTAAAACTGAAACATTGAATATAAGAATAATGTATATTACATTGTGATTTTAATGCATTACACATTGTCCAAGCCATTGGCTGAATTTGTACTGGCACGTTATAAAAATTCAGATTACAAAAAATCTTTCACAATGAAGGATGATTTAGGATAACCTCTCATTTGTTTGGGTCATAACATCGCATGAGTTTCTGAGACTTGCCAATAAACATGTTGGGAAAATGTCACAACTCTTTAGCTAATAAGTGGATGGAAGCCATGAAGAGCCACTCTTATCGTATCTTAGGTGAAAAAAGATTCTGTCCAGAAAGTAAAAAAGCCATTTACTAAAGTAGATAGGTGAAGGTCCCAGCCAAATGTCTTCACCAACAGTTCTAAAACAAAAACACATTCTATTAAGAAGCTATGTTGATTTAGTTGCGTAAGACTAGGATAGGTTGCATATTTGATAATGATAATGATGATAATCGGATATTTTAGTTGGCGGGTATTAGATATGTAACATGCAATGCAGAATAAATGACAATGACACATATTGCCATGCGTTGAAGGGGTCCTATGATGCTTTTGTGGTTTTGACTTTCCTTTAGTGTGTTGTTTAAGGGGCGGCAGTAGCACAGTCTATAGGGACTTGGCTTGGGAACCGGAAGGTTGCCAGTTCAAGTCCCTGAAACACCTGGGCACTGCCATGGTGCCCTTGAGCAAGGCACCAGACCCCTATACTGCTCACCTGGCGCTGTATGAAATACAGCGTTCTCCTAATACTAGGATACAACCTAAATGGGGACAAGGACACAAGTTAAGGGATTATCTTATGGTTTTAATTTCTATATAGACTGGACCATGGTATCTTCAAGGAAGTAATTTACTTTATCAGTAATGCTAAATCAATCATTTGACAGCCATGTTTCACCTCAATTCATTTTTTTTCCTCAAATGAAAGCAGTGAAGTAGTGAAGAAAGGAAAACAGATTGTTCTCCTTTCTTCACTAGTTGGATTCAGTTGACATTACAATGAGACTTGTCCACCGTAACAAACACATCTGCTAATATGTACCCTGGTGTCTTTTAATAATGAGCATGCCGGTTTTCGTTACGAACATTCGCAACGTGGAAATGGGGAGGACCAAGTTCCATCCGTGTCACAGAATATCCGAGAAACAGAACCCACACGTCTGTGGCGACGGTTGCACTTGTAGAGTACGCTAAAAGCAAACAGAGTTGCTTCTGCATCCTTTATATGTGGAACGGCTCCACATATATCAAGTTTAAAACAATGAACAGCAAAATAATGTAAAAAATAAATCAATAAACTTCCCAGTAACATAAAAAGTAGTAAAGAGTGTTAAAATAGTTCCTAATCAGTTAGACATGGATGTGAACAGGACACCATCAGCTCAACTAGAACTAGATTGTCAACACTTAACTAACCAGCTTATATATAAAGATAGATATATAGATATGGGTAAAGTATTGTAGCGTTTCGATGTTAATAGTCATATCAGTTATCAGATGTGTATAGTTTAATACAGTTGTACAGTTTATTTAGGCACTGCTGTTGCACCCTTCCGGGTGTGTGTGTGTGTGTGTGTGTGTGTGTGTGTGTGTGTGTGTGTGTGTGTGTGTTCCAGGGGTGTGGAAGGAGTACGAGTCATGAGAGTTGGTTCGAGTGTGGGAAAAGTTATACAAAGTTCTGGTTCTGTAAGGTGTGGCTGTGGCCGACAACAGTCGGAAATAAAGACAACGTTCCTACATTGGATTGATCTGTGATCTTTATTAGCTGGCGAACGCTACAGTATGTTCTCCTCCACTGGCTGAACCGGCATACAATTCTTATCTTAAATGTGCTAGTGGATGAAGAGGGGCTTTAAGGCTGGTTCTGAGTTAGGTGGGTATACTGCATGTACCTTGTCTGGTACCAGCCCCTGAATCCCGCCCACTTATGAAATTAAACAAAATATAATTCAGGCTGATAATCAGGCTAGTAAGTACTTACTTGTAGTTTCCTGTTAGTCCTGTAGTTATCAGTAGATGGATCTGTGCCACCAGAGGCTGGTGGTATATCGGCTGTAAAGCAAAGAGGAGAAGTTTGACTTTCCCCATATAGTAAATACAAAATTGTTTTCAATTATTGTTTGTTTAAAAGTTCTTAATATTTGAAGAAATTCAGAAAGTCTACATCCCTCCTTCAAGAGCACTAGATCATCCACACTAACAGGTTGGTAAGGCAAGGACCAAATGTCCCTTTACATTAAAACATGAAGTCATACTTTTACCTTTGCTTCTCAAGTATTATTTATATTTGCAATACTTTATACTGTATATGTGATACGTTGCTTGACGGGAATGTGCATAACGTATAAGATATGTGAAACTCCAGATATTAAGACAAAGAAAATGTAATTTTCTACTAACCTTCGCAAACTGGAGGATTGGACCATTCTCCATCCCCGAAGCAGACCACAGTCGCTGAACCCGTACGACTGAAGCCAGGCCTGCATCTGTACGTTACGCTCCTCATGTCAGTGGACTGAATGATTATACCATTCCGTATTTGTGGTATGTTTCCACACTGGTCCGCTTTAAGAGAAGCACTATGCTTGAGTGCAGATTTGTTATACTTGCACATCACGTTAGTATAGCATTAGTGATAGACTTTTATAAGTGCAGGTAGCCTACTTGTTACGATCTTTGGTGAGACTGGGTCTGTGGGAGGTGGAGTGGCTGGGAAAAAGAGATTAAGTCGCATGAAGTAAAGGTTACCAAATAAAGTTACCATCCTCATTTAGTGAATAATCAATTCTGCAGGCCTATTGTTACGGACACTGTCCATTTATGTGTGGGGATTTATGTTATGTGTGTTATGTATGTAGGCAGGTTGTGGTTGTCTTGTCTTTTGTCTCCCTCCTGTGGCTACATGTATCTTTTCCCCAAGATGTTCCCCTGGTTCCAGTCCCCCAGCACCACCTGATCCCACTCTGCAATCAACCTCCACACTCCCTTCATATGTCCCAGTCTGTGTTCAGTTCTCTCTCTCTGTCGTTTGGTATAGAGCCGTTGCTCTTAGGGTACGTTTTTGGGTGAGAGCTGTATCTTTTGTGTTCCTGCCTGTTGCACAGTTCTGTTTAAATCCTAACCTTTGTGTATTTGTATATCCTTGTTCACCCAGCCTATGGTGATTCCTTTTTCTGTTTAATACCATTTTGTTTTTGCACACAGGGACAATTGAGGACAGGAAGATACCCTGGGGTCTACATTTTGCATCACGTAGGTGACCTGCTGTTGGAGACACCAGCTTAGAGTGAGCACCACCCGCTGTACTTTTGGGCGCTTGGCGCCTGTAAAGGGGGGTGGGTTTTCTTTTCCTTTTTGTGTTTGATTCGTTGCCACTGGTAGTCCTCCTTGCTCTCTGTGTTGCTGTGTTTATAAATAAATATTATTATTTTTGCAAACTGTTTCCTGATTTTGTGCCGCTGCACCTTCACCTATTATGTCTGTTGCCTTGTGTTGCGCCCCTCCACTGGGGTGCGTAACACTATTGACAATGATATTTGTTAAGCAGTCCAGTTCAACAGTCTTTTCCACTGACTGCTTAACCAACCGGATCAGAAGTTAAGGATGGTCCTTGACATCACAACATGAGCTCACACTTTTGCCTTTGGTAAGTAAAACATGTATGCATGTACAGTATGTATGCATGTACAGTATGTATATATGTATGTGTGTGTATGTATATATGTATGTATATATGCGCAGTATCTATGTATGTACTGTGTGTGTGAAATATATATTGATATACACAGTATATGTGATGTGTATACCGGTATATATGTATGTGTGCATATATGTATGTATATGGGAAAGGGCCGGAAGAATTGTATGACAGCCTCTCAAGGGGGAAGTAGGCCAATATTTACGCAAACTATTACCAATTCCCACATGTAAACAATGATTAACGCATGTATTTGGAAAATAAAGAAAACCGTCTCACCATCAACAGCCACAGTTAACCAAATCAGAATAACTACTCTCAAGCTCATCTTGGTCTCCATTCAGTGATATCACTGAAGCTGTTCAGCTCAGCAGGGAATTGTATAGGTTCACAGCAGTTAATCATTACTCAAGATTTCACCCAAAACAATTCTACTTATCAGGTACACACGCGCACACACATATTGAGAAAAGACACACACACATATATATTGTGAAAGAAGGGGGATGTATTTACTTGGAATTGTATGGGCCTGGAACAACAGTTGACAACCCAAAATGATGAAAAAGCATATTAACTAAAGTTTAGGATGGAAACACGGGATGCACTGGCAACATATTTTACAACATAAGCGCATGGGAACAAAAGACTAAAATTTGTTATGGATGTACATCATTTAGTATTCATGATGCTGCTGCAATGCATGCACTTTTTGTTTATGAAATGTTTTTTGCACAATTCATATGTATATCATCCATCAGTCACTTAATTGACTTATTTGTATTGTGTACAGTTTTGTTATAGTGTAGTTTTGTATAGTAGTACATAGTACAGTATTGTTTACTATTGTATAGTGTAACGCGACCCGACCCAGATAAGTGGTAGACAACGGATGGATGGATGGATGGATGGATGTATAGTTTACTGTAGTATTGTTGTAGGAATTCATACAGCGGAAGGGAATGGGCAGTAAGCATTCCATCGTACTTGTTGCAAATGGCAGTTCAACTTTTGAATCTTGAATCTTTAGTCTCTCTCTTAAATAAGGGAACAGGAAATAATGGAAAATAAACCGGTGAATGAACAGGTCCCTTGCCCTCTAGTGGCCCTCAGCAGAAGCTGGAGTAGTCACGGGACCCTCCCTCCTTTGGATGTTCCCACAGAGCATAGAGTGACCGTTATGGTCATGGTGACCCGATCTCGGATGTTCCTGAGCAGGTCCCATAGACTGTTACTCTGGTCTGTACCCCTCCCAGTCTTCAAGCTAGTTTAGAAGCCCACCTTGAACCCGACAGGGATGCAACAAGCGGCAGATGGTTTGCACTGGTTAGATGATGCGAGGGCCAGGAGGTGGCCTGGTGGAGACCATGAGTTTGATGGAGGGAACACATGAGGTGTGTCAGAGGTAGAGGGGGTTTGACGCCTCTTGAATTGCCCAATGAACCTCAGAACCCATTCCCATGTCCCATTCACTAGTAGAGGGAGATCCCTTGTTGACAGCCAGACGCTCTGGCGCAAAAAGATGAGTTCAGGTCACCAAGCTGCATTCAAAGGGATACAAGATACAAGATTTTTACTGGCCATTTGTAACGAGTACATAGGAATGCTTACTCCCTATTCCCTCCCGCAGTATACATCTCCAAAACATCACCATCAAATTAAAACTAATATATACAACAAAATAAACAAAAAAAGAGCAGCAAAGTGACTTAAATGATATGTACATTTTTTGTTTCTTTTACAAGTAGTGCAGTAGCATCTTGAATCCAGTGCAGTGTAACTGTGATGAGTCCAGCAAAGTATGTAAGTGTAATGTTAATGACAATGTTATGAAAGTGAAAGTGTTAGCACTCCTAGCAGTTCAGTAGGCGCACTGCCTGTGGATAAAAACTATCCTTCAACCTGGTAGTACTTGTACGGATGCTGCGCAACCGGCGACCAGGCGGTAGGGGGGAGAAGAGACTTATGGAGAAGTGGCACATGGTGTTCCGCATGTGTCCTGCACAAACTTGACCCAGGGAAGGTAGCTGCTTCAAGAGGTAGGGCTAATGGACACAAGGCACCTCAGGATTTTCTCCCACTCATGAGAAGACATTTTGTTGTCGGCCCATCGTATTGGGGATGGAAGCCAGGTTCGGAGCACAGTTCTGATTTGCATTTCCATTACTTACTTTGCTGCGTTTAAACCAATCC
The DNA here is from genome assembly GCA_027704905.1 of Muraenolepis orangiensis. NCBI lineage: Eukaryota > Metazoa > Chordata > Actinopteri > Gadiformes > Muraenolepididae > Muraenolepis > Muraenolepis orangiensis. Next base: position 17,002,923 of record CM051005.1, on the reverse strand, counting down.
GGGTTGGATGAGCTTGTGTAAAGCTTGTGTAAACTCGTGTGAACTTAAGATAAGTTTGTATGGAAAAACCAGTAGAACCAGGTGGGTTTAGAGGTTTAATGCAGTCTTCTACTGCAGTCATGGGACTGCATAGGTCAGGTTTGGTGAATGGTCAGGTTTGGTGAATGCTCCGGAGACCATCCTCCTTGCAGGCAAATAAGTGAGGCTTGTTGAGATGTTTGAGAATGTTTAAAAATGTTTAAGCAGGCAGACCAGGTGATACATGCTGACATATCTGCACTCCTCTCCATTGTGTGTTTGGCCATGGTTTGGCCAATGCACCACAGGAGTGCAGCCTCACCCAGAGTCTAATCAGTCTGACTCGGGCCAGATGAGGCTTAGAACTCGCCTCGCACACTCCACATACCAGCAATGTTAAATCGAGAAAACGGTTCTCTCTTAACAGGGTTACCATACCTAACATGAAAAACCACCCCCTAACCTTGTTAGGTGTCGCTGGACTTGGCTGTTGCAAGGTTGTCGCGTGGTAGCTCCTTGGAGGGCCCAGAACGGAGGAGGGAGAGGTTATCTTGCTCCATAGGCATGGGTGGCCCCAGGATTTTTTTTCACTGCAGTAGCTTAGTAGTTGCTATGACAGCACAGCCTTGCTAGTTCATTTTCAAAATAAATACAATAAAAAAAATAATACCAGAGGGCCAAGCACTAGCTTGTTCATATTGCAGTGTTCACCGCTATTCAAGATCACAGATCACTCGTGACTCCAATGTAGAAAACGTTTAATTTCTTTAATTTCACCTATTGTCTTACAGACCAATCAATGTTTTAACACTTAAAACTTTTCCCACACTCGAACACAACTCCTACCATCTCGTACTCCCTCCACACACACACACACACCAGAACACACACACCTGTGCCTAAATTACTTTACAACTCCACTAAACTGTGCACATCTGATAACTGATATCACTTGAACACGCTACAATATTATCATTACCAACACAACCGAAATAGGGTTGCTACTACATGTACACATTGGCGATCGTTCACTATTTCAAATGGCATGCTGTGGCATTTAACCTCCTCACCACACCGCAAACACACACAGAAACAGACACACACACACACACAACAATGGGTCACATCTGTCAGAGCAGGACAATGCGTCTGTTGTTGTGGTTCATGGCAAAAGCATCTATGATGTCCTGCTCATCAAGGGCTCTTGCACATTCTGCATTGATGGACAGCAAAGCCAACTTGCTATTCCTTAAGTCCCCGCTGTTGCTCATCATGTCGTTTTTAACATGCCGTAAACAAGAAAAGCTGCGTTCGCAGGTTACAGACGTGACAGGCAGTGTGACCGATATACACAAAAGTCTGTGCAAATCAATAAATGCGTCCTTGTCAGTGACGTGCGGTGAGGTTCGTGGCTGGGGAGGCACAGACTCTTTCTTCGTCAGATAAATATATGAATTTAACAGAGTAGCATAAATTCACCATTCAACTGTCTGCTTGCACATTGACTACTGGTTATGTTTCATAACCCATATCAGCATATTCTTTACACACACACACATACAGTAGGTAAGGTACAGATTTGGCCAAAGAAGAACGTTACATTTATGGCGGCTCAGAGAGAGCGCTCTGCACCCTCCGTGTGTTCTTAATGTGCATCACAATTCATACTCATTCAATACTAATTAAAGTATAAACAGTCCGCAACAAAAATACAAATGAAGTTAAAACATTTTTAAAGAACTTAGAATTTTTTTCTTATCTTATTTTTTATACAAGATATAAAAATAATGGACAAGATAAGAAAAATAATGGAAGACCGGCATCATCTTCCATTATTTATCACTTCCAGTTGTGATTGAAAGTCAAGTTTTGAGAAATGTTTAGCTTATATATATAATCTTCCATTTTTCCAGTCAGATATAAACTGACTCATAAGGTGCACTTGACTTTCTCTACTTGACTTTCTTAGCTAGCATATTACCCACAATGCCCTTTGTCTGTAACACGCCCCCCAGGGAGGCAGAGGTACTGGCTGCCTCCCTTCCTGCTTTTTCACTGCCGCGTTATGTCAGATCAGCAAGACTAATATGTTATACACATAGGTGAAATACATGACCTAGACTATGGAATGTGAGGACATATAATAAGTGTGTACAGCCATTCCATTGGTGACATACAGAGAGATCAATGCGCTCAACCCATGCGCTCATTATTATTTGTTTTACATTTTATGATGACCGGGGAGGCACTGCTTCCCCTGCCTCCCCTGACCGCACGTCACTGGTCCTTGTAAGGCCGGAGAAAGGAGAGAAATGTGTGCGTAGTGATAGTTTGTCCCTGTTTTCGCTTACTTGTGAGAATTTTTTCCAATTTCGAACTGTGTTCATTTATTTTAGTATGCTAGCTGGCTACATTCATAGACAGTATATAAGGCTACATTAGCCAAGTTCACGCCTTAACTTACAACAACCCCCAATAGCTCTCGCAAGACTTGCCAGTTTTATTTGCTAAAAGTCAGTAGAAAATAATTCCTTTTCAAAACTATCATTAAAAAGGTCAAACTTTTAAAATGATTTTTTTCTGAAAAATGTTTTCATAACAAAATCTTTGGGTTGCTTAGCAGTTGCTAGGCCAAATTTTGGTGTTGCTATAGCAACTCGAAGCTACAGCCTGGCGCCGCCTCTGTCCATAGGAGACAATTTCGGACGTTGGAAATCAAAAACCAATATATGAACATATGCAAGCATATGTTCATGCTAGGCTAACGGTATTGAAGAACCAAAAGGTAAATATGTATTCATGTCGAGGCGGTTCCCAACTTTTTTTTGTTTTGATGCAGTGTATTTGCTTGGTTAAACCTTTGCACACTGGTTTCACAACAGTTTACTGAGGGTGGTGTGTGGGTGTGTGTGTGTGTGTGTGGGGGAGGGGGATTCATCCATCTTGCTTCTCTTTCTGTCACCAAACTCTTCCCATGTGGCTTTCCCCAACTCTCCTTTGGTTCTCCCCTTGATTGGTTGATTGACACCAGCAGCCTCAGCCCCCACACATGCAGGCAGCCATTAGAAATAAAACTGCCTTCTGAAACCATGCCCAGGCTTCTGCTTTAGGACGCCACATCAGTATTTACTGCACCGCTTCTGTATTTACTAGCTGATAAGTGAGGTTTTTTAGTTTGTGTAATCCTAAGCAATGATTAACTTCTGTGGTTCTATATAATTCCCTCAGCTAAACAACTCTGCAGTGAGATCCCTGAATGGTACTAAGATGAGCTCCAGAGATTTTGCGGTCGTTATTCTGATTGGATTCGCTGTGGCCGTAAATTGTAAGACGTTTAATTTAATAATTAATTTTCATGCTATTCTTGTTTTTTCCAAAACAACTTAAACTCTGTCTTTTATTATTATTAATTTTTTGTCCATTAAGCCCAATGGAAGCTCACCTCCAACATTGGCTAATGGTTATTTTGTAGGCCAGCTATGCCCAGGGTTTTGTCTTATGCCTGTGATACTCATTTTAAACCTGATTATTAGTGGGGCAAAATTCCATGCGCAAATAGCATGTGTAAACTTGACTTGGTTTTAAATTTGATCAGCCTATGCAAAGATAACATTACCTTGACTGATGACTGTTTAAAACCAACTACTATTTTGTATTTCCTAGTGCCCTACAGAGTGAAACTTTCAACTTCTTTTCTCCTCTTTGTTTTACAGCCGTTTCTGGCTCAGGTCCATCTACTGATGTAGGGGGTAAGTCGGGACAGGATGTACCACTCCTCAGAACCCTCAGAACCCGCCTTAACAACCCTCTACAAGAAATATGTGGTGGCTTTTAGCCAGTGGTGGATAAGCAAAGTAGTACATACAGTATACTGTAGAAAGTATTGCCAATACTTGGTGGTTACATGCCCATGATCTAGTGCTCTTGAAGGAAATTCTTAAAATATTTAGAACTTTGAAACAAACAATAATAATAATTCAGCACAATTTTGTATTTACTATATGGGGAAAGTCAAACTTCTCCTCTTTGCTTTACAGCTGATATACCATCAGCCGCTGGTGGCACAGATCCAAGTAAGTACTTACTAGCCTGATTATCAGCCTGAATTTATATTTTGTTTAATTTCATAAGTGGGTGGGATTCAGGGGCTGGTACCAGACAAGGTACATGCAGTATACCCACCTAACTCAGAACCAGCCTTAAAGCCCCTCTTCATCCTCATTGTATGGTGGTTGATCCAATGTTTGAGAACATACTTTACCCATATCATATCGTATACGCTCTGCATGTTCTACTCAACCAATATATACAGATATAAATATACTATATAATATACAGAATCAAGTATGACAGTACCTAAATACACACTTGAGTACCGAATGTAAAAGTATGACCTCATGTTATGATGTGCCCTTAACTTAGTTGTTAGCTAAAGTGTAGATGAACTAGTTCTGGTTGAGCTGATGGTCTTCCTTTTTCACAATGTCACTGATCAAAAAACAGTGTAAAGTAAAAAATAAATATGTCTTCTGACTTTGTCACACGACGGATTAAATGTATAATGCGTTTAGAAACGAGTCACTGAATGTACACTGACTTCCACATTGATATTTCCATTCAGCACACATTCAGCATTATTTTGTATTTACTATATGGGGAAAGTCAAACATCTCCTCTTTGCTTTACAGCCGATATACCACCGGCCTCTGGTGGCACATATCCATCTACTGATAAACAGGAAGGTCCAAGTAAGTACTCACTAGCCTGATTATCAGCCTGAATTTATATTTTGTTTAATTGCATAAGTGGGCAGGATTCAGGGGCTGGTACCAGACAAGGTATCTTATTTTTATAACTGCTGTCTGTCGTCGGGTATTGTACATAAGATTTTCACTCACTGCTTTATACGTTAACTGTGAAGTGACAATAAACTTGACTTGACTTGAGCTACATGCAGTATACCCACGTAACTCAAAACCAGCCTTAAAGCCCCTCTTCATCCTCAAGTATGACAGTACCTAAGTACACACTTGAGTACCAAATGTAAAAGTTTGACCTCATGTTATGATGTGCCCTTAACTTAGTTGTTAGCTAAAGTGTTGATGAACTAGTTCTGGTTGAGCTGATGGTCTTCCTTTTTCATGTCACTGATCAAAAAACCTTTTAACACACTGGAAAGTAAAGTAGGAATATGTCTTCTGACTTTGTGACACGACAGATTAAAAGTATAATGTGTTTAGAAACAAGTCACTGAATGTACACAAACATAACATTTAAAAAAATCTGCAGTGATAATTCATTGTGGTGCTGTTCTTGTTTTTCCAAAACAACTTAAACTCTGTCTATTTTATTATAATTTTTTTTTCTCCATTAAGCCCATTGGATGCTCACCTCCAACATTGGCTAATGGTTATTTTGTAGGCCAGCTATGCCCAGGGTTTTGTCTTATGCCTGAGAAACTCATTTTAAACTTGATTATTAGTGGGGCAAAATTCAATGCGCAAATAGCATGTGTAAACTTGACTTGGTTTTAAATTTGATCAGCCTATGCAAAGATAACATTACCTTGACTGATGACTGTTTAAAACCAACTACTATTTTGTATTTCCTAGTGCCCTACAGAGTGAAACTTTCAACTTCTTTTCTCCTCTTTGTTTTACAGCCGTTTCTGGCTCAGGTCCATCTACTGATGTAGGGGGTAAGTCGGGACAGGATGTACCACTCCTCAGAACCCTCAGAACCCGCCTTAACAGCCCTCTACAATAAATATGTGGTGGCTTTTAGCCAGTGGTGGATAAGCAAAGTAGTACATACAGTATACTGTAGAAAGTATTGCCAATACTTGGTGGTTACATGCCCATGATCTAGTGCTCTTGAAGGAAATTCTTAAAATATTTAGAACTTTGAAACAAACAATAATAATAATTCAGCACAATTTTGTATTTACTATATGGGGAAAGTCAAACTTCTCCTCTTTGCTTTACAGCTGATATACCATCAGCCGCTGGTGGCACAGATCCAAGTAAGTACTTACTAGCCTGATTATCAGCCTGAATTTATATTTTGTTTAATTTCATAAGTGGGTGGGATTCAGGGGCTGGTACCAGACAAGGTACATGCAGTATACCCACCTAACTCAGAACCAGCCTTAAAGCCCCTCTTCATCCTCATTGTATGGTGGTTGATCCAATGTTTGAGAACATACTTTACCCATATCATATCGTATACGCTCTGCATGTTCTACTCAACCAATATATACAGATATAAATATACTATATAATATACAGAATCAAGTATGACAGTACCTAAATACACACTTGAGTACCGAATGTAAAAGTATGACCTCATGTTATGATGTGCCCTTAACTTAGTTGTTAGCTAAAGTGTTGATGAACTAGTTCTGGTTGAGCTGATGGTCTTCCTTTTTCATGTCACTGATCAAAAAACCTTTTAACACACTGGAAAGTAAAGTAGGAATATGTCTTCTGACTTTGTGACACGACAGATTAAAAGTATAATGTGTTTAGAAACAAGTCACTGAATGTACACAAACATAACATTTAAAAAAATCTGCAGTGATAATTCATTGTGGTGCTGTTCTTGTTTTTCCAAAACAACTTAAACTCTGTCTATTTTATTATTATTATTTTTTCTCCATTAAGCCCATTGGATGCTCACCTCCAACATTGGCTAATGGTTATTTTGTAGGCCAGCTATGCCCAGGGTTTTGTCTTATGCCTGAGATACTCATTTTAAACTTGATTATTAGTGGGGCAAAATTCAATGCGCAAATAGCATGTGTAAACTTGACTTGGTTTTAAATTTGATCAGCCTATGCAAAGATAACATTACCTTGACTGATGACTGTTTAAAACCAACTACTATTTTGTATTTCCTAGTGCCCTACAGAGTGAAACTTTCAACTTATTTTCTCCTCTTTGTTTTACAGCCGTTTCTGGCTCAGGTCCATCTACTGATGTAGGGGGTAAGTCGGGACAGGATGTACCACTCCTCAGAACCCTCAGAACCCGCCTTAACAGCCCTCTACAATAAATATGTGGTGGCTTTTAGCCAGTGGTGGATAAGCAAAGTAGTACATACAGTATACTGTAGAAAGTATTGCCAATACTTGGTGGTTACATGCCCATGATCTAGTGCTCTTGAAGGAAATTCTTAAAATATTTAGAACTTTGAAACAAACAATAATAATAATTCAGCACAATTTTGTATTTACTATATGGGGAAAGTCAAACTTCTCCTCTTTGCTTTACAGCTGATATACCATCAGCCGCTGGTGGCACAGATCCAAGTAAGTACTTACTAGCCTGATTATCAGCCTGAATTTATATTTTGTTTAATTTCATAAGTGGGTGGGATTCAGGGGCTGGTACCAGACAAGGTACATGCAGTATACCCACCTAACTCAGAACCAGCCTTAAAGCCCCTCTTCATCCTCATTGTATGGTGGTTGATCCAATGTTTGAGAACATACTTTACCCATATCATATCTTATACGCTCTGCATGTTCTACTCAACCAATATATACAGATATAAATATACTATATAATATACAGAATCAAGTATGACAGTACCTAAATACACACTTGAGTACCGAATGTAAAAGTATGACCTCATGTTATGATGTGCCCTTAACTTAGTTGTTAGCTAAAGTGTTGATGAACTAGTTCTGGTTGAGCTGATGGTCTTCCTTTTTCATGTCACTGATCAAAAAACCTTTTAACACACTGGAAAGTAAAGTAGGAATATGTCTTCTGACTTTGTGACACGACAGATTAAAAGTATAATGTGTTTAGAAACAAGTCACTGAATGTACACAAACATAACATTTAAAAAAATCTGCAGTGATAATTCATTGTGGTGCTGTTCTTGTTTTTCCAAAACAACTTAAACTCTGTCTATTTTATTATTATTATTTTTTCTCCATTAAGCCCATTGGATGCTCACCTCCAACATTGGCTAATGGTTATTTTGTAGGCCAGCTATGCCCAGGGTTTTGTCTTATGCCTGAGATACTCATTTTAAACTTGATTATTAGTGGGGCAAAATTCAATGCGCAAATAGCATGTGTAAACTTGACTTGGTTTTAAATTTGATCAGCCTATGCAAAGATAACATTACCTTGACTGATGACTGTTTAAAACCAACTACTATTTTGTATTTCCTAGTGCCCTACAGAGTGAAACTTTCAACTTATTTTCTCCTCTTTGTTTTACAGCCGTTTCTGGCTCAGGTCCATCTACTGATGTAGGGGGTAAGTCGGGACAGGATGTACCACTCCTCAGAACCCTCAGAACCCGCCTTAACAGCCCTCTACAAGAAATATGTGGTGGCTTTTAGCCAGTGGTGGATAAGCAAAGTAGTACATACAGTATACTGTAGAAAGTATTGCCAATACTTGGTGGTTACATGCCCATGATCTAGTGCTCTTGAAGGAAATTCTTAAAATATTTAGAACTTTGAAACAAACAATAATAATAATTCAGCACAATTTTGTATTTACTATATGGGGAAAGTCAAACTTCTCCTCTTTGCTTTACAGCTGATATACCATCAGCCGCTGGTGGCACAGATCCAAGTAAGTACTTACTAGCCTGATTATCAGCCTGAATTTATATTTTGTTTAATTTCATAAGTGGGTGGGATTCAGGGGCTGGTACCAGACAAGGTACATGCAGTATACCCACCTAACTCATAACCAGCCTTAAAGCCCCTCTTCATCCTCATTGTATGGTGGTTGATCCAATGTTTGAGAACATACTTTACCCATATCATATCTTATACGCTCTGCATGTTCTACTCAACCAATATATACAGATATAAATATACTATATAATATACAGAATCAAGTATGACAGTACCTAAATACACACTTGAGTACCGAATGTAAAAGTATGACCTCATGTTATGATGTGCCCTTAACTTAGTTGTTAGCTAAAGTGTTGATGAACTAGTTCTGGTTGAGCTGATGGTCTTCCTTTTTCACAATGTCACTGATCAAAAAACACAGTGTAAAGTAAAAAATAAATATGTCTTCTGACTTTGTCACACGACGGATTAAATGTATGCGTAATGCGTTTAGAAACGAGTCACTGAATGTACACTGACTTCCACATTGATATTTCCATTCAGCACACATTCAGCATTATTTTGTATTTACTATATGGGGAAAGTCAAACATCTCCTCTTTGCTTTACAGCCGATATACCACCGGCCTCTGGTGGCACATATCCATCTACTGATAAACAGGAAGGTCCAAGTAAGTACTCACTAGCCTGATTATCAGCCTGAATTTATATTTTGTTTAATTGCATAAGTGGACGGGATTCAGGGGCTGGTACCAGACAAGGTATCTTATTTTTATAACTGCTGTCTGTCGTCGGGTATTGTACATAAGATTTTCACTCACTGCTTTATACGTTAACTGTGAAGTGACAATAAACTTGACTTGACTTGAGCTACATGCAGTATACCCACGTAACTCAAAACCAGCCTTAAAGCCCCTCTTCATCCTCAAGTATGACAGTACCTAAGTACACACTTGAGTACCAAATGTAAAAGTTTGACCTCATGTTATGATGTGCCCTTAACTTAGTTGTTAGCTAAAGTGTTGATGAACTAGTTCTGGTTGAGCTGATGGTCTTCCTTTTTCATGTCACTGATCAAAAAACACACCGTGTAAAGTAAAAAATAAATATGTCTTCTGACTTTGTCACACGACAGATTAAATGTATAATGCGTTTAGAAACGAGTCACTGAATGTACACTGACTTCCACATTGATATTTCCATTCAGCACAAATTCAGCATTATTTTGTATTTACTATATGGGGAAAGTCAAACATCTCCTCTTTGCTTTACAGCCGATATACCACCGGCCTCTGGTGGCACAGATCCATCTACTGATAAACAGGAAGGTCCAAGTAAGTACTCACTAGCCTGATTATCAGCCTGAATTTATATTTTGTTTAATTGCATAAGTGGGCGGGATTCAGGGGCTGGTACCAGACAAGGTATCTTATTTTTATAACTGCTGTCTGTCGTCGGGTATTGTACATAAGATTTTCACTCACTGCTTTATACGTTAACTGTGAAGTGACAATAAACTTGACTTGACTTGAGCTACATGCAGTATACCCACGTAACTCAAAACCAGCCTTAAAGCCCCTCTTCATCCTCAAGTATGACAGTACCTAAGTACACACTTGAGTACCAAATGTAAAAGTTTGACCTCATGTTATGATGTGCCCTTAACTTAGTTGTTAGCTAAAGTGTTGATGAACGAGTTCTGGTTGAGCTGATGGTCTTCCTTTTTCATGTCACTGATCAAAAAACCTTTTAACACACTGGAAAGTAAAATAGGAATATGTCTTCTGACTTTGTGACACGACAGATTAAAAGTATAATGTGTTTAGAAACAAGTCACTGAATGTACACAAACATAACATTTAAAAAAATCTGCAGTGATAATTCATTGTGGTGCTGTTCTTGTTTTTCCAAAACAACTTAAACTCTGTCTATTTTATTATTATTATTTTTTCTCCATTAAGCCCATTGGATGCTCACCTCCAACATTGGCTAATGGTTATTTTGTAGGCCAGCTATGCCCAGGGTTTTGTCTTATGCCTGAGAAACTCATTTTAAACTTGATTATTAGTGGGGCAAAATTCAATGCGCAAATAGCATGTGTAAACTTGACTTGGTTTTAAATTTGATCAGCCTATGCAAAGATAACATTACCTTGACTGATGACTGTTTAAAACCAACTACTATTTTGTATTTCCTAGTGCTCTACAGAGTGAAACTTTCAACTTATTTTCTCCTCTTTGTTTTACAGCCGTTTCTGGCTCAGGTCCATCTACTGATGTAGGGGGTAAGTCGGGACAGGATGTACCACTCCTCAGAACCCTCAGAACCCGCCTTAACAGCCCTCTACAAGAAATATGTGGTGGCTTTTAGCCAGTGGTGGATAAGCAAAGTAGTACATACAGTATACTGTAGAAAGTATTGCCAATACTTGGTGGTTACATGCCCATGATCTAGTGCTCTTGAAGGAAATTCTTAAAATATTTAGAACTTTGAAACAAACAATAATAATAATTCAGCACAATTTTGTATTTACTATATGGGGAAAGTCAAACTTCTCCTCTTTGCTTTACAGCTGATATACCATCAGCCGCTGGTGGCACAGATCCAAGTAAGTACTTACTAGCCTGATTATCAGCCTGAATTTATATTTTGTTTAATTTCATAAGTGGGTGGGATTCAGGGGCTGGTACCAGACAAGGTACATGCAGTATACCCACCTAACTCAGAACCAGCCTTAAAGCCCCTCTTCATCCTCATTGTATGGTGGTTGATCCAATGTTTGAGAACATACTTTACCCATATCATATCTTATACGCTCTGCATGTTCTACTCAACCAATATATACAGATATAAATATACTATATAATATACAGAATCAAGTATGACAGTACCTAAATACACACATGAGTACCGAATGTAAAAGTATGACCTCATGTTATGATGTGCCCTTAACTTAGTTGTTAGCTAAAGTGTTGATGAACTAGTTCTGGTTGAGCTGATGGTCTTCCTTTTTCACAATGTCACTGATCAAAAAACACAGTGTAAAGTAAAAAATAAATATGTCTTCTGACTTTGTCACACGACGGATTAAATGTATAATGCGTTTAGAAACGAGTCACTGAATGTACACTGACTTCCACATTGATATTTCCATTCAGCACAAATTCAGCATTATTTTGTATTTACTATATGGGGAAAGTCAAACATCTCCTCTTTGCTTTACAGCCGATATACCACCGGCCTCTGGTGGCACATATCCATCTACTGATAAACAGGAAGGTCCAAGTAAGTACTCACTAGCCTGATTATCAGCCTGAATTTATATTTTGTTTAATTGCATAAGTGGGCGGGATTCAGGGGCTGGTACCAGACAAGGTATCTTATTTTTATAACTGCTGTCTGTCGTCGGGTATTGTACATAAGATTTTCACTCACTGCTTTATACGTTAACTGTGAAGTGACAATAAACTTGACTTGACTTGAGCTACATGCAGTATACCCACGTAACTCAAAACCAGCATTAAAGCCCCTCTTCATCCTCAAGTATGACGGTACCTAAGTACACACTTGAGCACCAAATGTAAAAGTATGACCTCATGTTATGATGTGCCCTTAACTTAGTTGTTAGCTAAAGTGTTGATGAACTAGTTCTGGTTGAGCTGATGGTCTTCCTTTTTCATGTCACTGATCAAAAAACGTTTTAACACAGTGGAAAGTAAAATAGGAATATGTCTTCTGACTTTGTCACACAACAGATTAAATGTATAATGTGTTTAGAAACATGTCACTGAATGTACACAAACATAAAATAAATAAAAATCTGCAGTGATAATTCATTGTGGTGCTATTCTTGTTTTTCCAAAACAACTTAAACTCTGTCTATTTTATTATTTATATTTTTAGCCAGTAAACCCAATGGATGCTCACCTCCAACATTGGATGATGGTTATTTTGTCCCTGAAAAGGCCATCTATGCCCAGGATTCGAGGCTGTCTTATGCCTGTGATATTCAATTTAAACCTGATATGGGTTATTGGTGGGGCAAAAGTCAATGCACAAATGGCATGTGGAACCCTGTGCCCAAGTGTATAAGTAAGTCGTTTTTTGAAGAGACTAAATGTACGCATCTATGTGGACGAAAACGTTATACGCCTTTGAAATGTAGCATTTAATTTGTTTCAGTTAGGAGCCATTGCTCTTCTCCGATTATCCCCAATGGTGAAATCAATACCTGCAACAAAACGGACCACGAGACAGATGTCACCATCGCATTTCATTGCAATGAAGGATTTAGCCCGAGAAGACAAGAGGTGCGATGTGAGAATGGAGACTGGAATCCAGCACCCAAATGTAACGGTAAGTCGCATAAAATCATCAGGAAAATACACACTATTAATAAAGGACAGAAATCGCCCTTATTGTATTGCAACGAGTGATATATTTAGTGAACATGACCGTAGAAACTTGACTTGGTTTTCAATTTGACCAGCCTATGCAAAGATAAGATAACCTTGACTGAGTAACTTCAGGGCCTTCATTTTAGCTCTCTGAAAATATTTAGAACTTTGAAACAAACAATAATTCAGCACTATTTTGTATTTACTATATGGGGAAAGTCAAACATCTCCTCTTTGCTTTACAGCCGATATACCATCAGCCTCTGGTGGCACAGATCCATCTACTGATAAACAGCAAGGTCCAAGTAAGTACTCACTATTCTGATTATCAGCCTGAATTCTTCTATTTTGTTTAATTTCATAAGTGGGTGGGATTCAGGGGCTGGTACCAGACAAGGTACATGCAGTATACCCACCTAACTCAGAACCAGCCTTAAAGCCCCTCTTCATCCTCATTGTATGGTGGTTGATCCAATGGTGGAGAACATACTTTACCCATATCATATCTTATACGCTCTGCATGTTCTACTCAACCAATATATACAGAATCAAGTATGACCGTACCAAAGTACACACTTGAGTATCAAATGTAAAATTGTGACCTCATGTTATGATGTGCACTTAACTTAGTTGTTAGCTAAAGTGTTGATGAATTGCATTCATCAAGTTGTATTGCAACGAGTGATATATTTAGTGAACATGACCATAGAAACTTGACTTGGTTTTCAATTTGACCAGCCTATGCAAAGATAAGATAACCTTGACTGAGTAACTTCAGGGCCTTCATTTTAGCTCTCTGACGGATACGATTCCAGAAAATAACCAGCCAAGGTAACACCGTAGTATCATAACACAGTAGTATATTGTTTGTTGAGAAACAATTGACGTTGCTGCTTGTCTATCTGTTGTAGGCTACGTTTCAGTTAAGCGTTGGAATGAGGGCAGCTGAGAAGATTGTTTAACTGTTAGTATTTATAATTCACTAAATAAGGACGCTAACTTCTTGCCATTTCATCTGTTTCACAGCCATAACACCTCCCACAGACCCAAACCCACCGAGGACCATAACAAGTAGGCTATCTGCACTCATAAAGTCCATCAATATAATACTATTAACGTGATGTTCATGTATCTCAAATCTGTTTTTAAGTATAGTTCTTCTCTTAAAGCGGACCAATGTGGAGAGAAACTTCAAATACTGCATGGTGAAGCCTCTGATCACAGGACAAGCTTAAGATACACATGCAGGCCAGGCTACAGTCTGAAGGGCTCAGATATGGTGGTCTGCTTCCGGAATAGACACTGGTCAAACCCTCCAACTTGTGAAGGTTAGTTTCTTACTATCTGGAGTGAGTTTTTATTGTTTTAACAAGGGATGTTGAGAAGATTTTCAGAAAATGTGTTGATTTTTAAAACCTACTACCATTTTGTATTTCCTAGTGCCCTACAGAGTGAAACTTTCAACTTCTTTTCTCCTCTTTGTTTTACAGCCGTTTCTGGCTCAGGTCCATCTACTGATGTAGGGGGTAAGTCGGGACAGGATGTACCACTCCTCAGAACCCGCCTTAACAGCCCTCTACAAGAAATATGTGGTGGCTTTTAGCCAGTGGTGGATAAGCAAAGTATTTCATACAGTATACTGTAGAAAGTATTGCAAATATAAATAATACTTAAGAAGCAAAGTTAAAAGTATGACTTCATGTGTTGATGTGAAGGGACATTCAGTCCTTGTCTTACCAACCTGTTGGTTACGTGGCTATGATCTAGTGCTCTTGAAGGAGGGATGTTGACTTTCTGAATTTCTTAGAATATTTAGAACTTTGAAACAAACAATAATTCAGCACTATTTTGTATTTACTATATGGGGAGAGTCAAACATCTCCTCTTTGCTTTACAGCCGATATACCACCAATCTCTGGTGGCACAGATCCATCTACTGATAAACAGGAAGGTCCAAGTAAGTACTCACTAGCCTGATTATCAGCCTGAATTGATATTTCATAAGTGGGTGGGATTCAGAGGCTGGTACCAGACAAGGTACATGCAGTATACCCACCTAACTCAGAACCAGCCTTAAAGCCCCTCTTCATCCTCATTGTATGGTGGTTGATCCAATGTTTGAGAACATACTTTACCCATATCATATCTTATACGCTCTGCATGTTCTACTCAACCAATATATACAGATATAAATATACTATATAATATACAGAATCAAGTATGACAGTACCAAAGTACACACTTGAGTACCGAATGTAAAAGTATGACCTCATGTTATGATGTGCCCTTAACTTAGTTGTCAGCTAAAGTGTTGATGAACTAGTTCTGGTTGAGCTGATGGTCTTCCTTTTTCACAATGTCACTGATCAAAAAACACACCGTGTAAAGTAAAAAACAAATATGTCTTCTGACTTTGTCACACGACAGATTAAATGTATAATGCGTTTAGAAACGAGTCACTGAATGTACACTGACTTCCACATTGATATTTCAATTCAGCACGAATTCAGCACTATTTTGTATTTACTATATGGGGAAAGTCAAACATCTCCTCTTTGCTTTACAGCCGATATACCACCGGCCTCTGGTGGCACAGATCCATCTACTGATAAACAGGAAGGTCCAAGTAAGTACTCACTAGCCTGATTATCAGCCTGAATTTATATTTTGTTTAATTGCATAAGTGGACGGGATTCAGGGGCTGGTACCAGACAAGGTATCTTATTTTTATAACTGCTGTCTGTCGTCGGGTATTGCACATAAGATTTTCACTCACTGCTTTATACGTTAACTGTGAAGTGACAATAAACTTGACTTGACTTAACATGACTTGAGCTACATGCAGTATACCCACGTAACTCAAAACCAGCCTTAAAGCCCCTCTTCATCCTCAAGTATGACGGTACCTAAGTACACACTTGAGCACCAAATGTAAAAGTATGACCTCATGTTATGATGTGCCCTTAACTTAGTTGTTAGCTAAAGTGTTGATGAACTAGTTCTGGTTGAGCTGATGGTCTTCCTTTTTCACAATGTCACTGATCAAAAAACGTTTTAACACAGTGGAAAGTAAAATATAAATATGTCTTCTGACTTTGTCACACAACAGATTAAATGTATAATGTGTTTAGAAACATGTCACTGAATGTACACAAACATAAAATAAATAAAAATCTGCAGTGATAATTCATTGTGGTGCTATTCTTGTTTTTCCAAAACAACTTAAACTCTGTCTATTTTATTATTTATTTTTTTAGCCAGTAAACCCAATGGATGCTCACCTCCAACATTGGCTCATGGTTATTTTGTCCCTGAAATGGCCATCTATGCCCAGGATTCGAGGCTGTCTTATGCCTGTGATAATTTACATAAACCTGATATGGGTTATTGGTGGGGCAAAAGTCAATGCACAAATGGCATGTGGAACCCTGTGCCCAAGTGTATAAGTAAGTCGTTTTTTGAAGAGACTAAATGTACGCATCTATGTGGACGAAAACGTTATACGCCTTTGAAATGTAGCATTTAATTTGTTTCAGTTAGGAGCCATTGCTCTTCTCCGATTATCCCCAATGGTGAAATCAATACCTGCAACAAAACGGACCACGAGAAAGATGTCACCATCGCATTTCATTGCAATGAAGGATTTAGCCCGAGAAGACAAGAGGTGCGATGTGAGAATGGAGACTGGAATCCAGCACCCAAATGTAACGGTAAGTCGCATAAAATCATCAGGCAAATACACACTATTAATAAAGGACAGAAATCGCCCTTATTGTATTGCAACGAGTGATATATTTAGTGAACATGACCATAGAAACTTGACTTGGTTTTCAATTTGACCAGCCTATGCAAAGATAAGATAACCTTGACTGAGTAACTTCAGGGCCTTCATTTTAGCTCTCTGACGGATACGATTCCAGAAAATAACCAGCCAAGGTAACACAGTATCATAACACAGTAGTATATTGTTTGTTCAGAAACAATTGACGTTGCTGCTTGTCTATCTGTTACGTTTCAGTTAAGCGTTGGAATGAGGGCAGCTGAGAAGATTGTTTAACTGTTAGTATTGATAATTCACTAAATAAGGACGCTAACTTCTTGCCATTTCATCTGTTTCACAGCCATAACACCTCCCACAGACCCACCGATGACCATAACAAGTAGGCTATCTGCACTCATAAGGTCCATCATTATAATACTATTAACGTGATGTTCATGTATCTCAAATCTGTTTTTAAGTATAGTTCTTCTCTTAAAGCGGACCAATGTGGAGAGAAACTTCAAATACTGCATGGTGAAGCCTCTGATCACAGGACAAGCTTAAGATACACATGCAGGCCAGGCTACAGTCTTAAGGGCTCAGATATGGTGGTCTGCTTCCAGAATAGACACTGGTCAAACCCTCCAACTTGTGAAGGTTAGTTTCATACTATCTGGAGTGAGTTTTTATTGTTTTAACAAGGGATGTTGAGAAGATTTTCAGAAAATGTGTTGATTTTTAAAACCTACTACCATTTTGTATTTCCTAGTGCCCTACAGAGTGAAACTTTAAACTCCTCAGAACCCGCCTTAACAGCCCTCTACAAGAAATATGTGGTGGCTTTTAGCCAGTGGTGGATAAGCAAAGTAGTACATATACTGTAGAAAGTATTGCAAATATAAATAATACTTGAGAAGCAAAGTTAAAAGTATGACTTCATGTGTTGATGTGAAGGGACATTCAGTCCTTGTCTTACCAACCTGTTGGTTACGTGGCTATGATCTAGTGCTCTTGAAGGAGGGATGTTGACTTTCTGAATTTCTTATAATATTTAGAACTTTGAAACAAACAATAATTCAGCACTATTTTGTATATACTATATGGGGAGAGTCAAACATCTCCTCTTTGCTTTATAGCCGATATACCACCGGCCTCTGGTGGCACAGATCCATCTACTGATAAACAGGAAGGTCCAAGTAAGTACTCACTAGCCTGATTGTCAGAATTGTCAAAATTGTGACCTCATGTTATGATGTGCCCTTAACTTAGTTGTTAGCTAAAGTGTTGATGAACTAGTTCTGGTTGAGCTGATGGTCTTCCTTTTTCACAATGTCACTGATCAAAAAACACACCGTGTAATGTAAAACATAAATATGTCTTCTGACTTTGTCACACGACAGATTAAATGTATAATGCGTTTAGAAACAAGTCACTGAATGTACACTGACTTCCACATTGATATTTCAATTCAGCACTAATTCAGCATTATTTTGTATTTACTATATGGGGAAAGTCAAACATCTCCTCTTTGCTTTACAGCTGATATACCATCAGCCTCTGGTGGCACAGATCCATCTACTGATAAACAGGAAGGTCCAAGTAAGTACTCACTAGCCTGATTATCAGCCTGAATTTATATTTTGTTTAATTGCATAAGTGGGCGGGATTCAGGGGCTGGTACCAGACAAGGTATCTTATTTTTATAACTGCTGTCTGTCGTCGGGTATTGCACATAAGATTTTCACTCACTGCTTTATATGTTAACTGTGAAGTGACAATAAACTTGACTTGAGCTACATGCAGTATACCCACGTAACTCAAAACCAGCCTTAAAGCCCCTCGTCATCCTCAAGTATGACAGTACCTAAGTACGCACTTGAGTACCGAATGTAAAAGTTTGACCTCATGTCATGATGTGCCCTTAACTTAGTTGTTAGCTAAAGTGTTGATGAATTAGTTCTGGTTGAGCTGATGGTCTTCCTTTTTCACAATGTCACTCATCAAAACACAGTGTAAAGTAAAAAATAAATATGTCTTCTGACTTTGTCACACAACAGATAAAATGTATAATGTGTTTAGAAACAAGTCACTGAATGTACACTGACTTCCACATTGATTGGTTGATATTTCATATTTTGGATACTGGGAAGTTTATCATTTTTTTCACTTTTTCTCTTCATTGTTTTAAAGGTGATGGATGTGGAGCCGTACCAGAAATAGAGGATGCAAAAGCAACCCTGTTTGCTTTTAGCGTACTCTACGAGTGCAACCCTCACTACAGACTTGTGGGTTCTGTTTCTCGGATATTCTGTTACACGGATGGAACTTGGTCCTCCCCACTTCCACGTTGTGAGTAACAAAAACGTTAGGCTCATTACCGATAGTAAAAGACACCAGGGTACATATTAGCAGATGTGTTCCTTACTGTGTGGACACGTCTCATTTTAATGTCAACTGAATCCAACTTGTGAAGAAAGGAGAACACAATACTTCTTTCATTTGAGGATAAAACATGAAATGTGAAATATCATGTCAAATTATTGATTTATTATTACTGATAAAGTAAATGACCTCAAATATATCATGGTCCAGTCGATATAGACATTTAGAAATTAAAACCATAAGATAATCTCTTAACTTGTGTTCTTGTCCTCATTTAGGTTGTCATTGGTATGGTAAGTTTGAACCTTTTAACCCTAACCCTGCCTAACCCTAACCAGAGTGCTATGATTGGTCAACCACTTAGAGCGTGAATCCTGCTAAATCCAGCTAAAAACACCACTTTTACACACCAGAACCTCAGTTCCGTGACCGTTCTCTGGCTAAGATGTTTTGATGATTGATTTGACTTCCATGAGGGCCAAATCCAAGATGTCTGCTGGCGCCATCTTGACACATATGAAGACACCATTTTGTGTGAGTCGACCACAAGGATTCAGATTCCTACATCAGTTTGAGGTTATGACATTGTTTGGACAAATCCAAGATGGCCGCAATCAAGTACACTGAAAACGTAACTTTTCTAGGTAAGATGTTTTTCAATACACTTTGCTATAACCTTTCTTACTATCTATTTGATCATTTATCCTGGTAGGTCATGACATTATATATTGAGATATATATATATACTAAATATATATATATTCAACTGTTTATACAACTGCATATCCCTGCTCACTACCTGCTGTATATACATTTATATATTTATCCTGTTGATATAATTGCATACCCCTGCTAACTACCTGTTGAATACTTACCTGTGTATATTTATAATTCTGCACATATCTCATACAGACCTTTTGTAAGTTATTTTAAACCAGTTTTTATACCTAGTAGACTGTCTTTACATCTTATTTAACGGCTGTAAATTATATATTACCATGCACTTTACTGCAACATTTGCACTGTGGTTAGATGCCAAATTATTTTCGCTGTACTGTGCTGTGCAATGACAATAAATGTGAATCTAATCTCATTACCTTTCAAACGATGAATAACACACCAAGGTTTAAATAAATATAACTTGGTTGGCACACTGATTTTAAAGAGATGAGTTGGTCAGTTTAGTGGGTTTACTCAGAGGGACGTGTGCATGGAGGGAGGTTTTCTTACTGAACACCCGGTCCTCGCAAGTCACTGGTGAACTTCTCCTCTCGCGCAGCACGGGCTGAGTAAGAGTCTGCAATGAGTTAATCGGAGGCAGGCATGGATGACTGTAGGATGTGGAGGCCGGGTTGAACGGGAAGGAGCCAAACTCATGCATGCATGCAGCCAGGTCCTGCACACACGGCTCATCTTCTCTCATCCGTTCTGGGGCGTTCCATTCCATGTGCTTCCTCACGGCTGGTTTTCGGTCGGCCGGAGTAGATCTGTGCCACATGGTGGTCTATCTCTTTAAAATCAGTGTGCCAACCAAGTTCTATTTCTTTAAACCTTGGTGTGTTATGCATACATTTGAAAGGTAATGTCATGACATACCAGGATAAATGATCAAATTTCAAAAGTCAAATATAGTAAAAGATATCTTGCCTAGAAAAGTTACGTTTTTACTCTACTCTTGACACATGGTTGGTTGGTTGGACATGGTGGTTGTCTTGGATTTCTGCAGTCCAAACAATGTCATAACGTCAAACTGATCAGAATCTGAATCCTCGTGGTCGACTTACACAATAAAGTGTCTTCATACGTGATTCTAGGTGCTCTGGTTCAATATGAAATGTTTCAAGATGGTGCCAGCAGGCATCTTTGAATCGGCCCTCTGGCAAGATATCTTGGGATTTTTGGGATTTTTTTTTTTTATAAAGGTCCATAGAAGTCAAATCAATCATCAAAACATCTAAGCTAGAGAATGGTCCAGGAATTGAGGTTCTGGACCCGACTTTAAGGAGGGCCGAGGCAAATGTGTTACATGATGACGTCGCTCAAGTCTGCAATCAGCCTTTTCAGGACTTTCTACTTTCTGTTGTAGATGACATTATCCCTCTTTGTCGACTTACTTTGTAGACCTTATACATGCACAAAAAGAGTAATACAACACACTAAAGGAAAGGGAAACCCACAAAAGCATCATGCCTGGCAACGTGTTTCATTGTAATTCCTTCTGCATTGCATGTTACATATCTAACACACGCCAACTAAAAGATCAGATTGTCATTTTGTTTGTGTTAATGTTTTAGCAAATATGCAACCTATCCTAGTCTTACTCGGTTTCTTAATAAGATGTTTTTGTTTTAAGGATGTTGAAGACCTGAACATATTGGGCTGTGACCTTCACCTATCTACATTAGTAAATGGGGAGTGTCTTTAAAAGGCTTTTTTACTTTCTGGACAGAATTGTCTTCACACACTATACGAAAAGTGATGAACGGTTTCTATCCACTTATAAGCTAAACAGTTGAATATTATTTGCCTAACGTGTTTATTGGCAAGCCTCAAACTCAAAGGTCATCCTCTAGTCCTTCATTCTGAAACATTGCATTACAATTTTTTTTATTTTTGGAAAATGAATAAAATGCAGCTGTGATAATAAAGAACAATCCAAAAATAGTAAAATGTTCTCTGAAGTTCTTTTGGAAACCACACCATGTGTTTTCCGTAATGATTTGAAGAGGAGGGTGTAAGGGTGCCATCATGTCCCGTCAGTTCCCTTCCTCATTAGTGCGTCTGAAAACATGAGACAATGAGAATATATTTTATTTTACTGCACAGAATATTTGGTGGCCCAAAAGTACCTCCAGGGGTATCCCTGCTTTAAGATCCAGTTATCAAGGGTTCAACTTGATCTCTTTGGTCCATCAAACCGGGCTCCCGTCAGACAACATAAGGATCCAGCAGTCATGTCCCGAAGGGGCAGAGTTAAGCCTTGTTTCCTGTTTCTACCAGATAGATATTCTGAGATATTCTGCTGAAGATGAATATGAAGCGATAGAAAGAAAGAGAGACGGTCACCCAGATTCGTACTTCCCCAAAGTACATTATTTTCTCAGTCTGTTGGGACTTGGCTTGGGAACCGGAGGATTGCCCGTTCAAGTCCCCGAAACAGACCAAGTATGGAGTGATAACTGGTACTTGGAAAAAGGTGCCAGGTTGCCTCCCGGGCACTGCCGAGGTGCCCTTGAGTATGGCACCAGACCCCTACACTGCGCTGTATATAAAAAAGCTGCCCACTGCTCCTAATACTAGGATGGGTTAAATGCAGAGAACCATGTACATGTGACCAATAAAGAGGATTACAAATCCTCCAGACTTAGACCTCTTGTTACCAACAATAATTACATTTGTTCCTTTCTACTGATATACCTGTATTACTTGGTTTTTAATGGACTTATTCAGCTGCAATTAAAATATTCCTCTGCACCGCTTTCAGCATATTATTTTTGCGGTGTGGTGGAAACGTATTGTCAGCAGTTTACTTTGACCCTTGTTAATGTTGGATTTGTTGGGCACTGATTTGGAACGGTGAAAAGACGTCCCGGTATTTAACACTCATATCAACAGACGGGGTCAAAGTCCGGGTCCACCCCACCACGGGCCTACTTCCAGAACCCTGGCTCATCAGTGAGCGTGGTCCGAGCCGGAGGCTGCAGAGTCCAGCCCCAGCAGTGTCCCGAGGGTCCAGCATGTGGTGGGAGTGTACGGCGTGGAGGACGGTGGCGGGCTGCTGCGTGAGGGCGTACTTCTCCAGGAAGGCCAGCCCGGCGGCCGCCTGGTAGGTCAGGCCTGCCGGCTGCTGGCCCTGGGCGTGCATGGGGAGGACGCCGTAGGGGGGCTGGGAGGACAGCGGACTCTGGCGACTGCAACTCAAGCCCACGACCTGCTGCCCGGCGGAGTCCGCGGACATCGGGACGGGCACCGGCGTTACCGCGGTGCGGCCGCCGTCGACCGCTGTGGGCACCGCATGTGGCGCCGGCTCGCTGAGCTCCGACTGTTGGTAGCTCTTCTGTGGTTCCTCATACGGAGGAAGTGCGAGCGTCTTGTCGGCAGCGTGGGCCTCCGAGGGCGGATGCTGCTGCTGCTGCTCTGGGAACTTGGTGCTGTGCACGTGGTCCACATGGTACTTCAGCTTGTCCTTCCGCTTGAAGGTGGCGCTGCAGTGGGGGCAGTTGAAGGGGCGGGCGTCCGAGTGGATCACCATGTGCTTGGTCAGGGTCTTCTTGATGCGGAAGCTCTGGTGGCACTCGGTGCACCAGTAAGGTTTCTCGCCTGTCCCAAAACATACATATGAAGAGAAAGACGATTGTTAGCCTCCGAATGGCATTTTACTGCAAGCGTGCCGAGAACAAAAAACCCACAAAGCCCTCACCAGAGTGTGTCCTGAAGTGCATTTCCGGACTGGACTTCCCTTTGAATTCTTTCTTGCACACCTCACACTCGTGCATCGCCGTTTTATACCTGAAAACATGACCAACATCTGACCAACTGGACAAACATGTTTTGTTGGGTCTCTATAACAACACAAAGAGGAACAAAGAGGTTGACCAACTTCTGCCACACTTTCTCTCCCAGATGCTCGGTTCTGTAGTGGACCGTGAGATGGTCAGGCCATCGGAAGCACTTGCCACACTGCTCACACTGGTGGGCCTTTTCCCCTGGGATGGGTGAGGAGGCGTTAATGGGTTATAAAAATATTTATTATTCTAAATTACTGCAGCCGGAATGATGTTCCTAAAAACACAAGCTAGAATTTGAAATGTACATTTCAAGCTAGGTTTGTTCATTTGATATTAAAAAATAGAAATAAACGGCATTTAAAAACAAAACATCATCAGTGCTCACAAACGGAGAAGGTGGAAGAGGGGAAATTGAAGAAGGCGGAGCCACATTACCAGAGTGTGTTTGGTCAGGTGGTCGTGGCGTATGAATGTCTTCCCGCATTCGTCATACTCGTACCGCTTGTCGTCGTGGTGCATTCTGAGGTGGAGCCTGACCGGGGAGGCAGATACCGAAAAAACATGGGAACGGGCCATCCGTGGGGCTCCAGGGGCTAGGGAACGAGTAGCCCACGTACACATCTGGAGGGTGACCCGACCAGTGTGCGATTCATTCCCTCACCCACACTGCTACTCCAACAATACACGCACACACACTTACTGTGAATTGTTTTGTAAGATGACATTGTCACGGTTACGGTGGTTGGCGGGGGGTTGGCAGGGGGCGTGGCCAAGCCGCGTGCGCTGACGGCGCACACACACACACCTGTCAGCAATTGCATGTCATCATGTCACCTGTTGGGTGTATATATATACCCTGGCGTCCTGTTACCCCGTTGTTAGGTCGTACTTTATGCTTGCTACTTTGTACGGTGGTACATTCTGGACGGAATCGTCACGCCGATGTCCCGGAAATCCAGATTCATTGCCTATCCCGCGTCACCCGCCTGTCTCACGTTACTCTCCTGTCCCGGACTATTCGTCGGTCTATACCTGTCGCTACCTCGACCTCCCGGTATCCAGACCCCTTGCCTGTCCCTGATCAATCTCTGTTGTCTGTGTGCTTTAAATAAAGCTTTACATTATAGCTCCACTGTGTCTTGGTCTGCGTTCTGGGTCCCACCGAATTACCCCTTTGTGACAGACATGTCATTATAGAGCAGATAAGGAGGGACATTGGGGTTTCGGAAACCAAGACTTGTGCAGCGTGTGTGCATGCGTGAGAGTAAGTCAATCATTCAGCATTACAACAGGCCCAACCTGTAGGAGTTTCCGTGACGGAAGCGCTGGCCACAGATGCTGCAGAGGTGAGGTCTCTCCCCGCTGTGGATCCGCAGGTGCTCCTTCAGCGTGGTCCTGGGAAGCGTTCAGACACAGCGGTCCGTGCGTACGTTACAACATAGCGGACGCCACTCACCACCCATATTGGTTAGAACACTCCTGGAGTGCATACCTGCGCCACACCCCTGGATCCCGGTTTGGATCCGCGCCAAAATGTAATGTTGGATCTTCCATCCATAACCTTTTAGAGTTATCTTGCTAACAGACAGAGAAACCGGGGGCGAGAGCGAACATAACCTCCGCCCCCATCTTTGATGGCGGAGGTCATAACCGAGCAGCCACCAGGTGGGGGGGTTGGGGTGAGATTGCGAAGGTTATGACGACACTTACCGCTCCCTCACTGATTTCCCGCAAACGGGGCAGGTCCATTTCCGCTTGCCCCCGTGTGTGCACTCAATATGCCTCTTTCTGTTGCCCGTGTCGTTGAACTGTCGGCCACAGATCCCGCAGGGAAACGGACCTGAGGACCAGCGCCAATAGAAGCTGAAACGCCTGAAGGTAGACCTAGCTCCTCTGCACTCCTCGTCGGGGCCACGCTTTTTCACGGTGTCACAAAACCCCAATGGATGCTGGAATGATCCGAACATGAGTTGTTTTCAATAGAGAGACCGCAGCTTTTAAAATAATAATAATTGAAATTGGACCACTATTTTTTTATCCACTATTTGAATCCACATATTTGGATACTATTTCATATTTTGTGTAACAATTAAATGTTGATAAAGGTTATATATTTGAATTATAGTAACACAGACAGCAATACAATAATTTAATTTTTTATTGTATCCATTGTGCCACCGCAGGCTCACGCCGCGGCATCTCTGGTGTGAGAAACCTCTCCTTTTTTCTATTAATTTACGTTTATCATTTATTTTCAAAACTCATGAAATCTAAAACATGAAACCAATAGTTTAATTTATTTTACATTCTGGGAAATGAGCTTCACTTTCTTGGGAATTATTTTCTCTGCGCTCCCTTAGAAGCCCTCTGGCGCCCCCCAGGGGCGGCCCGCTTCACACTTTGGCTGCGACTATCTTATCTGCCTAAATTAAATTGTTTAGAATGGCTCCAACATACCGGCCCCTAATTGTGATGCTACAGCAAAACAATTACAATCATGAAATTCAATGGAGCCAGACAACACCTCTAAATGTGTTTCAGCAGCCCCACTTCAATCTCCTCAAAGTCCATGCTGCATCCGTGCCTCTGGTGGTACACATTAAATTGCAGTTAATCACACCACCTCCAATTGTTACAGAATGTACATATACATTTGTCAATGTAGTGCGAAAAGAAGAACATTGTGTATGTGTGTGTAGTGTCCAGGGGCAAAGAGTAGGGCATTAGGAAGCCAAAGGCCTAGTCTGGAGAGCCTGTGGTTCCTCCCAGAGTGTCCAACCTGCTAGCTCCAAGATTAATTTGGATATTTGCGAGTTTTTGGGAAGGATTATTGTTTTTTTAGGCTCACGGGCATAGCCGATTCACTTATCCGTCCTCCAATTCTTAAGATACCTCCATTCTGGCTCAAAGTTGCACTGTTGTTCATAGCGAAGTATTGCCTTTTCTGCTTCTTCCAAGTCCTCCATAGATAACCCTTTAGTCCATCTGTTTGGTGTAGGTCACAGGTTCCTTTACCTTTTTGTTTTGATGCAGCAGGAGTCTTTTAAGTTTAAACAGCCAACCAACAGCTCTCTTTAGTTTTTTCCTGGCTCCCCGTCGGTAAATTTAACCCACAGGTGAACAAGGCAAAGTGTCTATGGACGCCATTCAGTAGACAAAGACACAGTCGCATCCCACTGAAGATTTGAACTGACCCTGATGGATGGAACGTGGATATTGGAGCAGGAGTTGACTAACTTTTTTTCCGGAGGCACCAAATTATTTTCGTAGTGAAATAATGTGCAGTGCTTTCTCATGATAAATTATAGAATTGACATTGTTCAAGGACTACCAGGTTCAAGGACAGTTTTGATCAGCCGGCAGTGCGCCTGCTGACAACTAGGAGTGCTGCCACTGTCATAACTTTGTCATCCATCATTACACTATCATTATTTTTGCAGGATTTCTGGACTCATTACAGTTACTGCATTGTTCTGCACCGTACTGCCCTGTATTCATGATGCTGCTGCAATACTGGCACTTCAATATGCTTTTTATTTTTTTTAAATGCATTTTGTACAGTTCAACATTTATATACTGTATATCATCCACTCAGTCACTTTGTTATTTTAATTGTGGACAGTATTGTTATAGTATGGCGTTGTAGAGTATGAGTTTTGTACATAGTATAGTATATAGTGTTAAATTGTAGGAAATTCATACTGCGGGAGGGAATGGGGAGTAAGCATTCCATTGTACATCCCTCAATGTATATTGTTCATCAATACAGTATTGATCAAACCCATCAAATCAAACAGACAAGGCATGAAAGCATGCATTTACAGTATATATTTGAGAAAAAAAATGTGTTTACTGCCAACCATCCCAGCAACCTACTCGGTCCCCTGCTGCAAACCGCTTATGGCTCGCGACCCACCGTTTGAAAAGAAAGGGCCCTGGTGTGACTCTCATACTTCCGTTGTGAGCGCACACAGACGAATGCGAACGAGACTCGAGTTACAAATGGCATTACAAATAATACAAATATGAATCGTACTATCAATATTTTAGGATAGATACAGGGGAGTAGAGTGGACTAACTAGTGAAGATAAGTCTGCTCTGGAACATAAAAGGAGCAGACCCATAGTGAGTGTGGTGAGTGACGCCTGTGTTTGTCCTACGACGACACCCCTGAAGAAGGGTCTCGTGTCGTGGGGCTCGGCCAAGGGGTACGCCGTGACGTCATCCGATTTGTACTTGGCGGGGGTCCTCCGGCTGCGAGCCGACCTCCGGAGCCGGCCGCCTCCTTGGGCACCCGGGCCGGCTCCTTGGAGCGGGGGGCCCCATGACTTCGGACCATGTGATATAGTTATTAGTTTGACAGGTTAGTTCTTGATAGTCTCATAACTTTGTGGTATAGTATGAAATACTATTATCAAATAGGACCTACTATTTATAAAATGTTATTTACAAGGAAGTTCATTTCAGCAAAAAACATGTTGATACACAGTATTTCTCAGTATTGATAATGGTGGTGGTGGCGGTGGTGATCATGTTGGTGGTGGCGATGTCGGTGGTACCGGCGGTGGCGGGGACAGCGTAGGCCCAGACCCCAGGCTGCGGGAGCGCGGCCCAGATCTCACCCCGGTCTGCCAGAGCCTCTTCCTGGGTGAGCCGAGCTGGATGCAGGCCGGGCCCCACACACGCAGGCAGCCATTAGAAATGAAACCATGCCCAGGTTTCTGCTTTAGGACGCCACATCAGTATTTACTGCACCGCTTCTGTATTTACCAGCTGATAAGTGAGGTTTTTTAGTTTGTGTAATCCTAAGCAATGATTAACTTCTGTGGTTCTATATAATTCCCTCAGCTAAACAACTCTGCAGTGAGATCCCTGAATGGTACTAAGATGAGCTCCAGAGATTTTGCGGTCGTTATTCTGATTGGATTCGCTGTGGCCGTAAATTCTAAGACATTTCATTTAATAATTCATTTTCATGCTGTTCTTGTTTTCCAAAACAACTTAAACTCGGTCTATATATTTTTTGCCATTAAGCCCAATGGATGCTCACCTCCAACATTGGCTGATGGTTATTTTGTAGGCCAGCTATGCCCAGGGTTTTGTCTTATGCCTGTGATACTCATTTTAAACCTGATTATTAGTGGAGCAAAATTCAACGCACAAATGGCATGTGTAAACTTGACTTGGTTTTAAATTTGACCAGCCTATGCAAAGATAACATTACCTTGACTGATGACAACATTTAAAACCAAATACTATTTTGTATGAATGTGTGAATGGAGACTGGAAACCAGCACCCAAATGTGACGGTAAGTTGCATAAAATTATCAGGAAAATACACACCATTAATAAAGGACAGAGTCGCCCTTATTGTAATGCAGTGATATACCACTATTGTGATATATTTAGTGAACATGACCTGACTTGACTTGGTTTTCAATTTGACCAGCCTATGCAAAGATAAGATAACCTTGACTGAGTAACTTCAGGGCCTTCATTTTAGCTCTCTGAAATGGATACGATTCCAGAAAATAACCAGCCAAGGTAACACAGTAGTATCATAACACAGTAGTATATTGTTTGTTGAGAAACAATTGACGTTGCTGCTTGTCTATCTGTTACGCTTCAGTTAAGCGTTGGAATGAGGGCAGCTGAGAAGACTGTTTAACTGTTAGTATTGATAATTCACTAAATAAGGACGCTAACTTCTTGCCATTTCATCTGTTTCACAGCCATAACACCTCCCACAGACCCACCGATGACCATAACAAGTAGGCTATCTGCACTCATGAAGTCCATCAATATAATACTATTGACGTGATGTGCATGTATCTCAAATCAGTTTTTAAGTATAGTTCTTCTCTTAAAGTTGACCAATGTGGAGAGATACTTAAAATACTGCATGGGGAAGCCTTGGATCACAGGACAAGCTTAAGATACACATGCAGGCAAGGCTACAGTCTTAAGGGCTCAGATATGGTGGTCTGCTTCTGGAATAGACACTGGTCAAACCCTCCAACTTGTGAAGGTTAGTCCTCAGAGCATGCGCAGACCAGTTGGCAGGAGTCTTTGCAGACATCTTCAACCTCTCCCTGTCCCAGGCTGTTGTCCCCGCGGTCTTCAAGATGTCCACCATCGTGCCTGTCCCTAAACAACCCAAGGTAACATGCCTGAATGACTATAGACCTGTAGCCCTCACCTCGATTGTCAGCAAATGCTTCGAGAGGTTGGTCAAGGACTTTATTTGCTCTGTGTTACCTGCCACGTTGGACCCATGGCAATTTGCATATCGTCAAAATATATCCACGGACGACGCAATTGCCATGGCCCTCCACACTGCCCTTTCCCACCTGGAGGGAAAGAACTGTTATATGCGAATGCTGTTTGTGGACTACAGCTAAGCGTTCAACACAATAGTTCCTGCCAAGCTCAACACCAAGCTTAGAGGTCTACGCGTGCCCCCATCCACGTGCAGCTGGATGCTGGACCTCCTGTCGGACCGCCGCCAGGTGGTGAGGATGGGCAGCATCAGAGCCACTGACCCTCAACACGGGAGCACCCCAGGGATGCGTCCTGAGCCCTCTCCTCTACTCCCTCTACACCCACGACTGCATGGCTATGCATAGCTCCAACGTCATCGTCAAGTTTGCTGACGACACGACAGTGATGGGCCTGATCGCCGGCGACGACGAGACAGCCTACAGTGAGCCTACGGATCGCTGGAGCAGTGGTGCCAGGAGAACAGCCTCGCCCTCAACGTCAAGAAGACCAAGGAGCTGATCGTGGACTTCAGGAAGCAGAGGGGAGAGCACAGCCCTATCTCAATCGACGGTGTTGCAGTAGAGAGGGTCAGCAGCTTCAAGTTCCTCGGCGTGCACATCTCCGAGGACCTCACATGGTCCACGCACACCACACACGTGGTGAAAAGGGCCCAACAACGCCTGTATTTCCTCAGGCGTCTGAAGAAATTCAGCATGGGCCCCCGCATCCTGAGAACATTCTATAACGGCACCATCGAGAGTGTTCTTACAGGGTGTATCACCGCCTGGTACGGGAACTGCACCGCACTCGAGCGCAGATCACTTCAAAGGGTGGTGCGGATGGCCCAGTATATCGTTGGAGGTGAGCTCCCCTCCCTCCTGGATATATACAATCAGCGGTGCGTGGCCAAGGCCAAACGAATCATAAAAGACATTGCCCACCCCAGCCACCAACTGTACTCACTGTTACCGTCAGGCAGGCGATACCGCAGTATCAAGTGCCGTACAAATAAAAATAGCTTCCACAGTCAGGCCATCAGGCTGCTGAACAAGGGCGTATAGCATATAACAATGTATATTTTATTACATTGATTTATATATACATATTGCTCTTTTCTGTGCCGATATTTAGCATTTCATAAATTGCATTTTTATTTTTATTTTTATTTTTAAACTTTATTCTATTTTTATTCTATTTTTATCAATTTTTTTATGTTATTTTTATAACTGCTGTCTGTCGTCGGGTATTGCACATAAGATTTTCGCATCACTGCTTTATACTTGTGTAAACTGTGAAGTGACAATAAACTTGACTTGAGGTTCTTGGTTTTCATGAAGTCACCAAGTTTGAAGATGAGTTTGGGGGGGAGGATGGTGTTAAATGCTGAGCTGAAGTCTATGAACAGCATTCTCACGTGGGTGTTGCTCTCATTCAGGTGGGAGAGAGCTGAGTGAAGGGCTGAGGAAATGGCATCCTCCGTGCTCCTGTTCTCACAGTAGGCAAATTGGTATTTATCCAGTAAGGGTGACAGGCCAGATTTGAGGTGAGCCAGGACCAGCCTCTCGAAGCACTTCATGATGATGGGGGTGAGTGCAACAGGGCGGAAGTCGTTGAGGCTCACTGCAGAGGAGTGTTTTGCTACTGGCACAGTGGAGGTGGTTTTAAAGCACACGGGGACAACTGCCTGAGCTAGTGACAAGTTGAAAATGTCAGTAAGGACCTCGTTCAGCTGCTCAGCGCAGTTGCTGAGCACGCAACCAGGGATGCCATCAGGACCAGCTGCCTTATAAGCATTTGTTCTGCTCAGTGCCGCACGCACGTCTGTGGGGGATAGGGTGAGGGGTTGGTGGTCAACGGGGAGAGTAGCCCTGGTGGGAAGTTCGGGGTTGTTCTGGTCGTAGCGAGCAAAACAATGATTGAGTTTGTCAGGGAGGGATGGGTCAGTGGTTGGGGGGGGGAGTTGTTGGAGGGTTTATAATCCGTGATGGCCTGGATGCCCTGCCACATGCGTCGGGGATCGGAGTTGTTGAAGTGGTCTTCAACCCTTCGTGTTTGAGCTTGGCCTGCTTGATGCCCTTTTTCAGATTAGCCCTGGCTAAACAGTAGGCCAGTGCATCGTCCGACCTAAAAGCAGTGTCACGTGCCTTTAGGAGTAGGCGGACCTCTCTGTTCATCCACGGCTTCTGGTTGGGGAATATTGTGATCTGTTTGAGGGTGGTGACGGTGTCAATGCTGGAGTTTATGTAATCAAAAACAGAGGAGGCGTAGGAGTTGATGTCGGTGTGGGAGTCTAGGGTAGACTAGGAGGCTCCAATCCGTGTGCAGAAACCGGTTCTGCAACTTGTTGGACGGTAATGATGCTTTAAATGACCACGTGGAATGGACAATAAAGGCTGAACAGATTGACGAGTGCGGTGTGTGTGTGTGCTGTTGTGTGTTAAAACAGAAACATTGAATATAAGAATAATGTATATTCCATTGTGATTTTAATGCATTACACATTGTCCAAGCCATTGGCTGAATTTGTACTGGCACGTTATAAAAATTCAGATTACAAAAAATGTTTCACAATGAAGGATGATTTAGGATAACCTCTCATTTGTTTGGGTCATAACATCGCATGAGTTTCTGAGACTTGCCAATAAACACGTTGGGAAAATGTCACAACTCTTTAGCTAATAAGTGGATGGAAGCCATGAAGAGCCACTCTTATCTTATCTTAGGTGAAAAAAGATTCTGTCCAGAAAGTAAAAAAGCCATTTACTAAAGTAGATAGGTGAAGGTCCCAGCCAAATGTCTTCACCAACAGTTCTAAAACAAAAACACATTCTATTAAGAAGCTATGTTGATTTAGTTGCGTAAGACTAGGATAGGTTGCATATTTGATAATGATAATGATGATAATCGGATATTTTAGTTGGCGGGTATTAGATATGTAACATGCAATGCAGAATAAATGACAATGACACATGTTGCCATGCGTTGAAGGGGTCCTATGATGCTTTTGTGGTTTTGACTTTCCTTTAGTGTGTTGTTTAAGGGGCGGCAGTAGCCCAGTCTATAGGGACTTGGCTTGGGAACCGGAAGGTCGCCAGTTCAAGTCCCTGAAACACCTGGGCACTGCCATGGTGCCCTTGAGCAAGGCACCAGACCCCTATACTGCTCACCTGGCGCTGTATGAAATACAGCGTTCTCCTAATACTAGGATACAACCTAAATGGGGACAAGGACACAAGTTAAGGGATTATCTTATGGTTTTAATTTCTATATAGACTGGACCATGGTATCTTCAAGGAAGTAATTTACTTTATCAGTAATGCTAAATCAATCATTTGACAGCCATGTTTCACCTCAATTCATTTTTTTTCCTCAAATGAAAGCAGTGAAGTAGTGAAGAAAGGAAAACAGATTGTTCTCCTTTCTTCACTAGTTGGATTCAGTTTACATGACAATGAGACTTGTCCACCGTAACAAACACATCTGCTAATATGTACCCTGGTGTCTTTTAATAATGAGCATGCCGGTTTTCGTTACGAACATTCGCAACGTGGAAGTGGGGAGGACCAAGTTCCATCCGTGTCACAGAATATCCGAGAAACAGAACCCACACGTCTGTGTTGACGGTTGCACTTGTAGAGTACGCTAAAAGCAAACAGAGTTGCTTCTGCATCCTTTATATGTGGAACGGCTCCACATATATCAAGTTTAAAACAATGAACAGCAAAATAATGTAAAAAATAAATCAATAAACTTCCCAGTAACATAAAAAGTAGTAAAGAGTGTTAAAATAGTTCCTAATCAGTTAGACATGGATGTGAACAGGACACCATCAGCTCAACTAGAACTAGATTGTCAACACTTAACTAACCAGCTTATATATAAAGATAGATGTATAGATATGGGTAAAGTATTGTAGCGTTTCGATGTTAATAGTCATATCAGTTATCAGATGTGTATAGTTTAATACAGTTGTACAGTTGATTTAGGCACTGCTGTTGCACCCTTCCGTGTGTGTGTGTGTGTGTGTGTGTGTGTGTGTTCCAGGGGTGTGGAAGGAGTACGAGTCATGAGAGTTGGTTTGATTGTGAGAAAAGTTATACAAAGTTGTGGTTCTGTAAGGTGTGGCTGTGGCCGACAACAGTCGGAAATAAAGACAACGTTCCTACATTGGATTGAT
Source organism: Muraenolepis orangiensis (assembly GCA_027704905.1). NCBI lineage: Eukaryota > Metazoa > Chordata > Actinopteri > Gadiformes > Muraenolepididae > Muraenolepis > Muraenolepis orangiensis. The sequence goes on along the minus strand of CM051005.1, from coordinate 16,968,813 downwards.
CTGTGATCTTTAATAGCGGCGAACGCTACAGTATGTTCTCCTCCACTGGCTGAACCGGCATACAATTCTTATCTTAAATGTGCTAGTGGATGAAGAGGGGCTTTAAGGCTGGTTCTGAGTTAGGTGGGTATACTGCATGTACCTTGTCTGGTACCAGCCCCTGAATCCCGCCCACTTATGAAATTAAACAAAATATAATTCAGGCTGATAATCAGGCTAGTAAGTACTTACTTGTAGTTTCCTGTTAGTCCTGTAGTTATCAGTAGATGGATCTGTGCCACCAGAGGCTGGTGGTATATCGGCTGTAAAGCAAAGAGGAGAAGTTTGACTTTCCCCATATAGTAAATACAAAATTGTTTTCAATTATTGTTTGTTTAAAAGTTCTTAATATTTGAAGAAATTCAGAAAGTCTACATCCCTCCTTCAAGAGCACTAGATCATCCACACTAACAGGTTGGTAAGGCAAGGACCAAATGTCCCTTTACATTAAAACATGAAGTCATACTTTTACCTTTGCTTCTCAAGTATTATTTATATTTGCAATACTTTATACTGTATATGTGATACGTTGCTTGACGGGAATGTGCATAACGTATAAGATATGTGAAACTCCAGATATTAAGACAAAGAAAATGTAATTTTCTACTAACCTTCGCAAACTGGAGGATTGGACCATTCTCCATCCCCGAAGCAGACCACAGTCGCTGAACCCGTACGACTGAAGCCAGGCCTGCATCTGTACGTTACGCTCCTCATGTCAGTGGACTGAATGATTATACCATTCCGTATTTGTGGTATGTTTCCACACTGGTCCACTTTAAGAGAAGCACTATGCTTGAGTTCATATTTGTGATACTTGCACATCACGTTAGTATAGCATTAGTGATAGACTTTTATAAGTGCAGGTAGCCTACTTGTTACGATCTTTGGTGAGACTGGGTCTGTGGGAGGTGGTGTGGCTGGGAAAAAGAGATTAAGTCGCATGAAGTAAAGATAAAGTTACCATCCTCATTTAGTGAATAATCAATTCTGCAGGCCTATTGTTACGGACGCTGTCCATTTATGTGTGGGGATTTATGTTATGTGTGTTATGTATGTAGGCAGGTTGTGGTTGTCTTGTCTTTTGTCTCCCTCCTGTGGCTACATGTATCTTTTCCCCAAGATGTTCCCCTGGTTCCAGTCCCCCAGCACCACCTGATCCCACTCTGCAATCAACCTCCACACTCCCTTCATATGTCCCAGTCTGTGTTCAGTTCTCTCTCTCTGTCGTTTGGTATAGAGCCGTTGCTCTTAGGGTACGTTTTTGGGTGAGAGCTGTATCTTTTGTGTTCCTGCCTGTTGCACAGTTCTGTTTAAATCCTAACCTTTGTGTATTTGTATATCCTTGTTCACCCAGCCTATGGTGATTCCTTTTTCTGTATAATACCATTTTGTTTTTGCACACAGGGACAATTGAGGACAGGAAGATACCCTTGGGTCTACATTTTGCATCACGTAGGTGACCTGCTGTTGGAGACACCAGCTTAGAGTGAGCACCACCCGCTGTACTTTTGGGCGCTTGGCGCCTGTAAAGGGGGGTGGGTTTTCTTTTCCTTTTTGTGTTTGATTTGTTGCCACTGGTAGTCCTCCTTGCTCTCTGTGTTGCTGTGTTTATAAATAAATATTATTATTTTTGCAAACTGTTTCCTGATTTTGTGCCGCTGCACCTTCACCTATTATGTCTGTTGCCTTGTGTTGCGCCCCTCCACTGGGGTGCGTAACACTATTGACAATGATATTTGTTAAGCAGTCCAGTTCAACAGTCTTTTCCACTGACTGCTTAACCAACTGGATCAGAAGTTGAGGATGGTCCTTGACATCACAACATGAGCTCACACTTTTGCCTTTGGTAAGTAAAACATGTATGCATGTACAGTATGTATGCATGTACAGTATGTATGCATGTACAGTATGTATGTGTGTATGTATATGTATGTGTGTTTATATATGTGTGTATGTATATATGCGCAGTATCAATGTATGTACTGTATGTGTGTGTGAAATATATATTGATATACACAGTATATGTGATGTATATATATGTATGTATGTGTGCATATATATGTGTATGTATGTATATGGGAAAGGGCCGGAAGAATTGTATGACAGCCTCTCAAGGGGGGAAGTAGGCCAATATTCACGCAAACTATTACCAATTCCCACATGTAAACAATGATTAATGCATTTATCAGGCATGTATTTGGAAAATAAAGAAAACCGTCTCACCATCAACAGCCACAGTTAACCAAATCAGAATAACGACTCTCAAGCTCATCTTGGTCTCCATTCAGTGATATCACTGAAGCTGTTCAGCTCAGCAGGGAATTGTATAGGTTCACAGCAGTTAATCATTACTCAAGATTTCACCCAAAACAATTCTACTTATCAGGTACACACGCGCACAAACATATTGAGAAAAGACACACACACATATATATTGTGAAAGAAGGGGGATGTATTTACTTGGAATTGTATGGGCCTGGAACAACAGTTGACAACCCAAAATGATGAAAAAGCATATTAACTAAAGTTTAGGATGGAAACACGGGACGCACTGGCAACATATTTTACAACATAAGCGCATGGGAACAAAAGACTAAGAAATTTGTTTTGTATGTACATGGATGTACATCGTTTAGTATTCATGATGCTGCTGCAATGCATGCACTTTTTGTTAATGAAATGTTTTTTGCACAATTCATATGTATATATCATCCATCAGTCACTTAATTGACTTAATTATTTGTATTGTGTACAGTTTTGTTATAGTGTAGTTTTGTATAGTAGTACATAGTATAGTACAGTATTGTTTACTATTGTATAGTGTAACGCGACCCGACCCAGATAAGTGGTAGACAACGGATGGATGGATGGATGGATGGATGTATAGTTTACTGTAGTATTGTTGTAGGAATTCATACAGCGGAAGGGAATGGGCAGTAAGCATTCCATCGTACTTGTTGCAAATGGCAGTTCAACTTTTGAATCTTGAATCTTTAGTCTCTCTCTTAAATAAGGGAACAGGAAATAATGGAAAATAAACCGGTGAATGAACAGGTCCCTTGCCCTCTAGTGGCCCTCAGCAGAAGCTGGAGTCGTCACAGGACCCTCCCTCCTTTGGATGTTCCCACAGAGCATAGAGTGACCGTTATGGTCATGGTGACCCGATCTCGGATGTTCCTGAGCAGGTCCCATAGACTGTTACTCTGGTCTGTACCCCTCCCAGTCTTCAAGCTAGTTTAGAAGCCCACCTTGAACCCGACAGGGATGCAACAAGCGGCAGATGGTTTGCACTGGTTAGATGATGCGAGGGCCAGGAGGTGGCCTGGTGGAGACCAGGAGTTTGATGGAGGGAACACATGAGGTGTGTCAGAGGTAGAGGGGGTTTGACGCCTCTTGAATTGCCCAATGAACCTCAGAACCAATTCCCATGTCCCATTCACTAGTAGGGGGAGATCCCTTGTTGACAGCCAGACGCTCTGGCCCAAAAAGATGAGTCACCAAGCTGCATTCAAAGGGATACAAGATACAAGATTTGTACTGGCCATTTGTAACGAGTACATAGGAATGCTTAATCCCCATTCCCTCCCGCAGTATAAATCTCCAAAACATCACCATCAAATTAAAACTAATATATACAACAAAAGAAACAAAAAGAGCAGCAAAGTGACTTAAATGATATGTACATTTTTTGGTTTATTTTACAAGTAGTGCAGTAGCATCTTGAATCCAGTGCAGTAACTGTGATGAGTCCAGCAAAGTGTGTAATGTTAATGACAATGTTATGAAAGTGAAAGTGGCAGCACTCCTAGCAGTTCAGTAGGCGCACTGCCTGTGGATAAAAACTATCCTTCAACCTGGTAGTACTTGTACGGATGCTGCGCAACCGGCGACCAGGCGGTAGGGGGGAGAAGAGACTTATGGAGAAGTGGCACATGGTGTTCCGCATGTGTCCTGCACAAACTTGACCCAGGGAAGGTAGCTGCTTCAAGAGGTAGGGCTAATGGACACAAGGCACCTCAGGATTTTCTCCCACTCATGAGAAGACATTTTGTTGTCGGCCCATCGTATTGGGGATGGAAGCCAGGTTCGGAGCACAGTTCTGATTTGCATTTCCATTACTTACTTTGCTGCGTTTAAACCAATCCGGGTTGGATGAGCTTGTGTAAAGCTTGTGTAAACTCAGGTGAACTTGTGTGAACTTAAGATAAGTTTGTATGGAAAAACCAGTAGAACCAGGTGGGTTTAGAGGTTTAATGCAGTCTTCTACTGCAGTCATGGGACTGCATAGGTCAGGTTTGGTGAATGCTCCGGAGACCATCCTCCTTGCAGGCAAATAAGTGAGGCTTGTTGAGATGTTTGAGAATGTTTAAAAATGTTTAAGCAGGCAGACCAGGTGATACATGCTGACATATCTGCACTCCTCTCCAGTGTGTGTTTGGCCAATGCACCACAGGTGTGCAGCCTCACCCAGAGTCTAATCAGTCTGACTCGGGCCTGGCTTAGAACCGCCTCGCACACTCCACATACCAGCAATGTCAAATCGAGAAAACGGTTCTCTCTTAACAGGGTTACCATACCTAACATGAAAAACCACCCCCTAACCTTGTTAGGTGTCGCTGGACTTGGCTGTTGCAAGGTTGTCGCGTGGTAGCTCCTTGGAGGGCCCAGAACGGAGGAGGGAGAGGTTATCTTGCTCCATAGGCATGGGTGGCCCCAGGATTTTTTTCACTGCAGTAGCTTAGTAGTTTCACCGCTATTCAAGATCACAGATCACTCGTGACTCCAATGTAGAAAACGTTTAATTTCTTTAATTTCAGCTATTGTCTTACAGAACCAATCAATGTTTTAACACTTAGTATGACTTTTCCCACACTCGAACACAACTCCTACCATCTCGTACTCCCTCCACACACACACACACCAGAACACACACACACCTGTGCCTAAATTACTTTACAACTCTACTAAACTGTGCACATCTGATAACTGATATCACTTGAACAAGCTACAATATTATCATTACCAACACAACCGAAATAGGGTTGCTACTACATGTACACATTGGCGATCGTTCACTATTTCAAATGGCATGCTGTGGCATTTAACCTCCTCACCACACCGCAAACACACACAGAAACAGACACACACACACAACAATGGGTCACATGTCAGAGCAGGACAATGCGTCTGTTGTTGTGGTTCATGGCAAAAGCATCTATGGTGTCCTGCTCATCAAGGGCTCTTGCACATTCTGCATTGATGGACAGCAAAGCCAACTTGCTATTCCTTAAGTCCCCGCTGTTGCTCATCATGTCGTTTTTTAACATGCCGTAAACAAGAAAAGCTGCGTTCGCAGGTTACAGACGTGACAGGCAGTGTGACCGATATACACAAAAGTCTGTGCAAATCAATAAATGCGTCCTTGTCAGTGACGTGCGGTGAGGTTCGTGGCTGGGGAGGCACTGACTCTTTCTTAGTCAGATAAATATATGAATTTAACAGAGTAGCATAAATTCACCATTCAACTGTCTGCTTGCACATTGACTACTGGTTATGTTTAATAACCCATATCAGCATATTCTTTACACACACACACACATACAGTAGGTAAGGTACAGATTTGGCCAAAGAAGAACGTTACATTTATGGCGGCTCAGAGAGAGCACTCTGCACCCTCCGTGTGTTCTTAATGTGCATCACAATTCATACTCATTCAATACTAATTAAAGTATAAGCAGTCCGCAACAAAAATACAAATGAAGTTAAAACATTTTTAAAGAACTTATAATTTTTTTCTTATCTTATTTTTTATACAAGATATAAAAATAATGGACAAGATAAGAAAAATAATGGAAGACCGGCATCATCTTCCATTATTTATCACTTCCAGTTTTGATTGAAAGTCAAGT
>CM051005.1:16927038-16961862 GCA_027704905.1 Muraenolepis orangiensis | reverse complement strand
TATTCTCATGTCTCAGTTTTCAGACGCACTAATGAGGAAGGGAACTGACGGGACATGATGGCACCCCTACACACTCCTCTTCAAATCACTACGGAACACATTGTGTGGTTTCCAAAAGAACTTCAGAGAACATTTTACTATTTTTTGATTGTTCTTATTATCACAGCTGCATTTTATTCACATTTTCCAAAAGATTGTAATGCAATGTTTCAGAATGAAGGACTAGAGGATGACCTTTGAGTTTCTGAGGCTTGCCAATAAACACGTTAGGCAAATAATATTCAACTGTTTAGCTTATAAGTGGATAGAAACCGTTCATCACTTATCGTATAGTGTGTGAAGACAATTCTGTCCAGAAAGTAAAAAAGCCTTTTAAAGACACACTCCCCATTTACTAATGTAGATAGGTGAAGGTCACAGCCCAATATGTTCAGGTCTTCACCAACATCCTTAAAACAAAAACATCTTATTAAGAAACTGAGTAAGACTAGGATAGGTTGCATATTTGCTTAAAACATTAACACAAACTAAATGACAATCTGATCTTTGAGTTGGCGTGTGTTAGATATGTAACATGCAATGCAGAAGGAAATACAATGAAACACGTTGCCAGGCATGATGCTTTTGTGGGTTTTCCCTTTCCTTTAGTGTGTTGTATTACTCTTTTGTGGGGTTTTCCCTTTCGTTTAGTGTGTTGTATTACTATGTTGTGCATGTATAAGGTCTACTAAGTAAGTCGACAAAGAGGGATAATCTCATCTACAACAGAAAGTAGAAAGTCCTGAAAAGGCTGATTGCAGACTTGAGCGACGTCATCATGTAACACATTTGCCTCGGCCCTCCTTAAAGTCGGGTCCAGAACCTCAATTCCTGGACCATTCTCTAGCTTAGATGTTTTGATGATTGATTTGACTTCTATGGACCTTTATAAAAAAAAAAATAGCCCCCAGGTTCCTCCCAAAAATCCCAAGATTTCTTGCCAGAGGGCCGATTCAAAGATGCCTGCTGGCACCATCTTGAAACATTTCATATTGAACCAGAGCACCTAGAATCACGTATGAAGACACTTTATTGTGTAAGTCGACCACGAGGATTCCGATTCTGATCAGTTTGACGTTAGGACATTGTTTGGACTGCAGAAATCCAAAGACGACCACCATCCAGTAGAGTAAAAACGTAACTTTTCTAGGCAAGATATATTTGAGTACATTTGACTTTTTAAACTATATTTGATCATTTATCCTGGTATGTCATGACATTACCTTTTCAAATGTATGCATAACACACCAAGGTTTAAAGAAATATAACTTGGTTGGCACACTGATTTTAAAGAGATAGACCACCATGTGGCCCAGATCCACTCCGGCCGACCGAAAACCAGCCGTGAGGAAGCACATGGAATGGAACGCCCCAGAACGGATGAGAGAAGATGAGCCGTGTGTGCAGGACCTGGCCGCATGCATGCATGAGTTTGGCTCCTTCCCGTTCAACCCGGCCTCCACATCCTACATCATCCATGCCTGCCTCCGATTAACTCATTGCAGACTCTTACTCAGCCCGTGCTGCGCGAGAGGAGAAGTTCACCAGTGACTTGCGAGGACCGGGTGTTCAGTAAGAAAACCTTCCTCCATGCACACGTCCCTCTGAGCAAACCCACTAAACTGACCAACTCATCTCTTTAAAATCAGTGTGCCAACCAAGTTATATTTATTTAAACCTTGGTGTGTTATTCATCATTTGAAAGGTAATGAGATTAGATTCACATTTATTGTCATTGCACAGCACAGTACAGCGAAAATAATTTGGCATCTAACCAAAGTGCAAATGTTGCAGTAAAGTGCATGGTAATATATAATTTACAGTGGTTAAATAAGATGTAAAGACAGTCTACTAGGTATAAAAACTGGTTTAAAATAACTTACAAAAGGTCTGTATGAGATATGTGCAGAATTATAGGTATATAATTATAAAGATACACAGGTAAGTATTCAACAGGTGGTTAGCAGGGGTATGCAATTATATCAACAGGATAAATTATATATATATATATAATGTCATGACATACCAGGATAAATGATCAAATAGCTTAAGAAAGGTTATAGCAAAAGTAAAATGTACAGAAAAACATCTTACCTAGAAAAGTTACATTTTCACTGTACTTGATTGCGGCCATCTTGGATTTGTCCAAACAATGTCATAACCTCAAACTGATGTCAGAATCTGAATCCTTGTGGTCGACTCACACGAAACGGTGTCTTCATACATGATTCTAGGCGCTCTGGTTTAAAAGTAAATGTGTCAAGATGGCGCCAGCAGACATCTTGGATTTGGCCCTCATGGAAGTCAAATCAATCATCAAAACATCTTAGCCAGAGAACGGTCACGGAACTGAGGTTCTGGACCCAACTAAAAGTGGTGTTTTTAGCTGCAGGAATCACGCTCTAAGTGGTTGACCAATCACAGCAGTCTGGTACAGCAAAGCACAGCAAAGCAGGGTTAGGGTTAGTGTTAAAAGGTTCAAACTTACTATAATTGAACCGACAACCTAAATGAGGACAAGAACACAAGTTAAGAGATTATCTTAGGGTTTTAATTTCTAAATGTCTATATCGACTGGACCATGATATATTTGAGGTCATTTACTTTATCAGCAATAATAAATCAATAATTTGACATCCATGCTTCACCTCAATTCATGTTTTATCCTCAAATGAAAGCAGTATTCTGTTCTTATTTCTTCAGAAGTTGGATTCAGTTGACATGAGACGAAATGAGACGTGTCCACACAGTAAGGAACACATCGGCTAATATGTACCCTGGTGTCTTTTTCTATCGGTAATTAGCCTAACGTTTTTGTTACGAACCTTCACAACGTGGAAGTGGGGAGGACCAAGTTCCATCCGTGTAACAGAATATCCGAGAAACAGAACCCACAAGTCTGTGGAATCTGTTGCACTTGTAGAGTACGCTAAAAGAAAACACGGTTGCTTTTGCATCCTCTATTTCTGGTACGGCTCCACATCCATCAACTTTAAAACAATGAAGAGAAAAAGTGAAAAAATATTATAAACTTCCTAGTGTCCAAAATATGAAATATTAACCAATCAATGTGGAAGTCAGTGTACATTCAGTGACTTGTTTCTAAACGCATTATACATTTAATCTGTCGTGTGACAAAGTCAGAAGACATATTTATGTTTTACTTTACACGGTGTGTTTTTTGATCAGTGACATTGTGAAAAAGGAAGACCATCAGCTCAACCAGAACTAGTTCATCAACACTTTAGCTAACAACTAAGTTAAGGGCACATCATAACATGAGGTCATACTTTTACATTCGGTACTCAAGTGTGTACTTAGGTACTGTCATTCTTCATTCTGTATATTATATAGTATATTTATATCTGTATATATTGGTTGAGTAGAACATGCAGAGCGTATAAGATATGATATGGGTAAAGTATGTTCTCAAACATTGGCTAAACCACCATACAATGAGGATGAAGAGGGGCTTTAAGGCTGGTTCTGAGTTAGGTGGGTATACTGCATGTACCTTGTCTGGTACCAGCCCCTGAATCCCACCCACTTATGACATATCAATTCAGGCTGATAATCAGGCTAGTGAGTACTTACTTGAAGCTTCCTGTTTATCAGTAGATGGATCTGTGCCACCAGAGGCTGATGGTATATCGGCTGTAAAGCAAAGAGGAGATGTTTGACTCTCCCCATATAGTAAATACAAAATAGTGCTGAATTATTGTTTGTTTCAAAGTTCTAAATATTCTAAGAAATCAGAAAGTCAACATCCCTCCTTCAAGAGCACTAGATCATCGACACGTAACCAACAGGTTGGTAAGACAAGGACTGAATGTCCCTTCACATCAACACATGAAGTCATACTTTTAACTTTGCTTCTCAAGTATTATTTATATTTGCAATACTTTCTACAGTATATGTAATACTTTGCTTATCCACCACTGGCTAAAAGCCACCACATATTTCTTGTAGAGGGCTGTTAAGGCGGGTTCTGAGGGTTCTGAGGAGTGGTACATCCTGTCCCGACTTACCCCCTACATCAGTAGATGGACCTGAGCCAGAAACGGCTGTAAAACAAAGAGGAGAAAAGAAGTTGAAAGTTTCACTCTGTAGGGCACTAGGAAATACAAAATGGTAGTAGGTTTTAAAAATCAACACATTTTCTGAACATCCCTTGTTAAAACAATAAAAACTCACTCCAGATAGTATCCGGTCCGCTTTAAGAGAATAACTATACTTAAAATATACAATAATATACAATATACAATAAGAAATCGCCCAATAAGTGCGATTTCTGAAATCGCCCAATAAACACAAGTTAAGAGATTATCTTAGGGTTTTAATTTCTAAATGTCTATATCGACTGGACCATGATATATTTGAGGTCATTTACTTTATCAGCAATAATAAATCAATAATTTGACATCCATGCTTCACCTCAATTCATGTTTTATCCTCAAATGAAAGCAGTATTCTATTCTTATTTCTTCAGAAGTTGGATTCAGTTGACATTAAAATGAGACGTGTCCACACAGTAAGGAACACATCTGCTAATATGTACCCTGGTGTCTTTTACTATCGGTAATTAGCCTAACGTTTTTGTTACGAACCTTCACAACGTGGAAGTGGGGAGGACCAAGTTCCATCCGTGTAACAGAATATCCGAGAAACAGAACCCACAAGTCTGTGGAATCTGTTGCACTTGTAGAGTACGCTAAAAGAAAACACGGTTGCTTTTGCATCCTCTATTTCTGGTACGGCTCCACATCGATCACCTTTAAAACAATGAAGAGAAAAAGTGAAAAAATATTATAAACTTCCTAGTGTCCAAAATATGAAATATTAACCAATCAATGTGGAAGTCAGTGTACATTCAGTGACTTGTTTCTAAACGCATTATACATTTAATCTGTCGTGAGACAAAGTCAGAAGACATATTTATGTTTTACTTTACACGGTGTGTTTTTTGATCAGTGACATTGTGAAAAAGGAAGACCATCAGCTCAACCAGAACTAGTTCATCAACACTTTAGCTAACAACTAAGTTAAGGGCACATCATAACATGAGGTCATACTTTTACATTCGGTACTCAAGTGTGTACTTAGGTACTGTCATTCTTCATTCTGTATATTATATAGTATATTTATATCTGTATATATTGGTTGAGTAGAACATGCAGAGCGTATAAGATATGATATGGGTAAAGTATGTTCTCAAACATTGGCTAAACCACCATACAATGAGGATGAAGAGGGGCTTTAAGGCTGGTTCTGAGTTAGGTGGGTATACTGCATGTACCTTGTCTGGTACCAGCCCCTGAATCCCACCCACTTATGACATATCAATTCAGGCTGATAATCAGGCTAGTGAGTACTTACTTGGACCTTCCTGTTTATCAGTAGATGGATCTGTGCCACCAGAGGCTGATGGTATATCGGCTGTAAAGCAAAGAGGAGATGTTTGACTCTCCCCATATAGTAAATACAAAATAGTTCTGAATTATTGTTTGTTTCAAAGTTCTAAATATTCTAAGAAATCAGAAAGTCAACATCCCTCCTTCAAGAGCACTAGATCATCGCCACGTAACCAACAGGTTGGTAAGACAAGGACTGAATGTCCCTTCACATCAACACATGAAGTCATACTTTTAACTTTGCTTCTCAAGTATTATTTATATTTGCAATACTTTCTACAGTATATGTAATACTTTGCTTATCCACCACTGGCTAAAAGCCACCACATATTTCTTGTAGAGGGCTGTTAAGGCGGGTTCTGAGGGTTCTGAGGAGTGGTACATCCTGTCCCGACTTACCCCCTACATCAGTAGATGGACCTGAGCCAGAAACGGCTGTAAAACAAAGAGGAGAAAAGAAGTTGAAAGTTTCACTCTGTAGGGCACTAGGAAATACAAAATGGTAGTAGGTTTTAAAAATCAACACATTTTCTGAACATCCCTTGTTAAAACAATAAAAACTCACTCCAGATAGTATCCGGTCCGCTTTAAGAGAATAACTATACTTAAAATATACAATAATATACAATATACAATAAGAAATCGCCCAATAAGTGCGATTTCTGAAATCGCCCAATAAACACAAGTTAAGAGATTATCTTAGGGTTTTAATTTCTAAATGTCTATATCGACTGGACCATGATATATTTGAGGTCATTTACTTTATCAGCAATAATAAATCAATAATTTGACATCCATGCTTCACCTCAATTCATGTTTTATCCTCAAATGAAAGCAGTATTCTATTCTTATTTCTTCAGAAGTTGGATTCAGTTGACATTAAAATGAGACGTGTCCACACAGTAAGGAACACATCTGCTAATATGTACCCTGGTGTCTTTTTCTATCGGTAATTAGCCTAACGTTTTTGTTACGAACCTTCACAACGTGGAAGTGGGGAGGACCAAGTTCCATCCGTGTAACAGAATATCCGAGAAACAGAACCCACAAGTCTGTGGAATCTGTTGCACTTGTAGAGTACGCTAAAAGAAAACACGGTTGCTTTTGCATCCTCTATTTCTGGTACGGCTCCACATCGATCAACTTTAAAACAATGAAGAGAAAAAGTGAAAAAATATTATAAACTTCCTAGTGTCCAAAATATGAAATATTAACCAATCAATGTGGAAGTCAGTGTACATTCAGTGACTTGTTTCTAAACGCATTATACATTTAATCTGTCGTGAGACAAAGTCAGAAGACATATTTATGTTTTACTTTACACTGTGTGTTTTTTGATGAGTGACATTGTGAAAAAGGAAGACCATCAGCTCAACCAGAACTAGTTCATCAACACTTTAGCTAACAACTAAGTTAAGGGCACATCATAACATGAGGTCATACTTTTACATTCGGTACTCAAGTGGGTACTTAGGTACTGTCATTCTTCATTCTGTAAATTATATAGTATATTTATATCTGTATATATTGGTTGAGTAGAACATGCAGAGCGTATAAGATATGATATGGGTAAAGTATGTTCTCAAACATTGGATCAACCACCATACAATGAGGATGAAGAGGGGCTTTAAGGCTGGTTCTGAGTTAGGTGGGTATACTGCATGTACCTTGTCTGGTACCAGCCCCTGAATCCCACCCACTTATGAAATATCAATTCAGGCTGATAATCAGGCTAGTGAGTACTTACTTGAAGCTTCCTGTTTATCAGTAATTGGATCTGTGCCACCAGAGGCCGGTGGTATATCGGCTGTAAAGCAAAGAGGAGAAAAGAAGTTGAAAGTTTCACTCTGTAGTGCACTAGGAAATACAAAATGGTAGTAGGTTTTAAAAATCAACACATTTTCTGAACATCCCTTGTTAAAACAATAAAAACTCACTCCAGATAGTATCCGGTCCGCTTTAAGAGAATTAGTATACTTAAAATATACAATAATATACAATATACAATAAGAAATCGCCCAATAAGTGCGATTTCTGAAATCGCCCAATAAACACAAGTTAAGAGATTATCTTAGGGTTTTAATTTCTAAATGTCTATATCGACTGGACCATGATATATTTGAGGTCATTTACTTTATCAGCAATAATAAATCAATAATTTGACATCCATGCTTCACCTCAATTCATGTGTTATCCTCAAATGAAAGCAGTATTCTATTCTTATTTCTTCAGAAGTTGGATTCAGTTGACATTAAAATGAGATGTGTCCACACAGTAAGGAACACATCTGCTAATATGTACCCTGGTGTCTTTTACTATCGGTAATTAGCCTAACTTTTTTGTTACGAACCTTCACAACGTGGAAGTGGGGAGGACCAAGTTCCATCCGTGTAACAGAATATCCGAGAAACAGAACCCACAAGTCTGTGGAATCTGTTGCACTTGTAGAGTACGCTAAAAGAAAACACGGTTGCTTTTGCATCCTCTATTTCTGGTACGGCTCCACATCCATCAACTTTAAAACAATGAAGAGAAAAAGTGAAAAAATATTATAAACTTCCTAGTGTCCAAAATATGAAATATTAACCAATCAATGTGGAAGTCAGTGTACATTCAGTGACTTGTTTCTAAACGCATTATACATTTAATCTGTCGTGAGACAAAGTCAGAAGACATATTTATGTTTTACTTTACACGGTGTGTTTTTTGATGAGTGACATTGTGAAAAAGGAAGACCATCAGCTCAACCAGAACTAGTTCATCAACACTTTAGCTAACAACTAAGTTAAGGGCACATCATAACATGAGGTCATACTTTTACATTCGGTACTCAAGTGGGTACTTAGGTACTGTCATTCTTCATTCTGTAAATTATATAGTATATTTATATCTGTATATATTGGTTGAGTAGAACATGCAGAGCGTATAAGATATGATATGGGTAAAGTATGTTCTCAAACATTGGATCAACCACCATACAATGAGGATGAAGAGGGGCTTTAAGGCTGGTTCTGAGTTAGGTGGGTATACTGCATGTACCTTGTCTGGTACCAGCCCCTGAATCCCACCCACTTATGAAATATCAATTCAGGCTGATAATCAGGCTAGTGAGTACTTACTTGAAGCTTCCTGTTTATCAGTAATTGGATCTGTGCCACCAGAGGCCGGTGGTATATCGGCTGTAAAGCAAAGAGGAGATGTTTGACTCTCCCCATATAGTAAATACAAAATAGTTCTGAATTATTGTTTGTTTCAAAGTTCGAAATATTCTAAGAGATTCAGAAAGTCAACATCCCTCCTTCAAGAGCACTAGATCATAGCCACGTAACCAACAGGTTGGTAAGACAAGGACTGAATGTCCCTTCACATCAACACGTGAAGTCATACTTTTAACTTAGCTTCTCAAGTATTATTTATATTTGCAATACTTTCTACAGTATATGTACTACTTTGCTTATCCACCACTGGCTAAAAGCCACCACATATTTCTTGTAGAGGGCTGTTAAGGCGGGTTCTGAGGGTTCTGAGGAGTGGTACATCCTGTCCCGACTTACCCCCTACATCAGTAGATGGACCTGAGCCATCCCTTGTTAAAACAATAAAAACTCACTCCAGATAGTAAGAAACTAACCTTCACAAGTTGGAGGGTTTGACCAGTGTCTATTCCGGAAGCAGACCACCATATCTGAGCCCTTAAGACTGTAGCCTTGCCTGCATGTGTATCTTAAGCTTGTCCTGTGATCAGAAGCTTCACCATGCAGTATTTGTAGTATCTCTCCACATTGGTCCGCTTTAAGAGAAGAACTATACTTTGAGATACATTCACATCACGTCAATAGTATTATATTGATGGACTTTATGAGTGCAGATAGCCTACTTGTTATGGTCATCGGTGGGGCTGTGGGAGGTGTTATGGCTGTGAAACAGATGAAATGGCAAGAAGTTAGCGTCCTTATTTAGTGAATTTTCAATACTAACGTTTTTGTTACGAACCTTCACAACGTGGAAGTGGGGAGGACCAAGTTCCATCCGTGTAACAGAATATCCGAGAAACAGAACCCATAAGTCTGTGGTGAAGGTTGCACTCGTAGAGTACGCTAAAAGCAAACAGATTTGCTTCTGCATTCTTTATTTCTGGTACGGCTCCACATCGATCAACTTTAAAACAATGAAGAGAAAAAGTGAAAAAAAATGATAAGCTTCCCAGTGTCCAAAATATGAAATACTAACCAATCAATGTGGAAGTCAGTGTACATTCAGTGACTTGTTTCTAAACGCATTCTACATTTAATCTGTCGTGTGACAAAGTCAGAAGACATATTTATGTTTTACTTTACACTGTGTGTTTTTTGATGAGCGACATTGTGAAAAAGGAAGACCATCAGCTCAACCAGAACTAGTTCATCAACACTTTAGCTAACAACTAAGTTAAGGGGACATCATAACATGAGGTCATACTTTTACATTCGGTACTCAAGTGTGTACTTAGGTACTGTCATACTTGATTCTGTATATTATATATTATATTTATATCTGTATATATTGGTTGAGTAGAACATGCAGAGTGTATAAGATATGATATGGGTAAAGTATGTTCTCAAACATTGGCTAAACCACCATACAATGAGGATGAAGAGGGGCTTTAAGGCTGGTTCTGAGTTAGGTGGGTATACTGCATGTACCTTGTCTGGTACCAGCCCCTGAACCCCACCCACTTATGACATATAAATTCAGGCTGATAATCAGGCTAGTGAGTACTTACGTGGACCTTCCTGTTTATCAGTAGATGGATCTGTGCCACCAGAGGCTGATGGTATATCGGCTGTAAAGCAAAGAGGAGATGTTTGACTCTCCCCATATAGTAAATACAAAATAGTTCTGAATTGTTTGTTTCAAAGTTCTAAATATTCTAAGAAATTCAGAAAGTCAACATCCCTCCTTCAAGAGCACTAGATCATAGCCACGTAACCAACAGGTTGGTAAGACAAGGACTGAATGTCCCTTCATATGTAGTATAATTTCTACTCCGTGGAATAAGAATCTTTCTCAGAGGTCCGGATACTAAGTTCAAGGTGTTTATTGAACAAAGCATCAAATTCATCAGTTGCAACTAGATGGAGCCTGCCGTGCCAATTCGCAGAACTGGCGACGCGCTCCTTTACCAAACATTATATAGACAATAGCATCATAGAACAACCACTACTCCTAGTGGTCAAAGTAACAAACATCAACTTAATACTATTGGTCTGAGAGGTACAACCAGCACTCTGGTTGGTCACGGTGTCTTCATCGTCACGTCACAAGTTTATGGCTCAAACCCCCAAGGGGGGTCGCATTCCTCAACATGCATGGTCCTTACAATGTATACATATATCACAGATAGCGCTTTGGTTTTATACTTAGTGTATAAAAATACACTACACCTTATTACCCAGTATATAATTTTCACACATTCCGTGGCTTGTACAACACTTAATTCTTATTGGTCAAACGTCCCCCACGGCACTACTCCCTACGGCTATAACTCATGTTACATCCCATAGGATACCGTTGAAAACCCCCTAAAGGCACCCTTATAAGGGCCTGAAGGCACACCAACACCTACACATCTGGAACATCTCAACACATCTCTATGTCCTAGTGGGCCTTGGGGTCCACCAGCAGATTATGCTGTAGCCACCTACTGCAATGTATAGAGGATCCAAAGACAGTGTTTTAGATTATAATAAGGGTATAAAAATACACTACAACATCAACACATGTAGTCATACTTTTACCTTTGCTTCTCAAGTATTATTTATATTTGCAATACTTTCTACAGTATATGTACTACTTTGCTTATCCACCAACTGGCTAAAAGCCACCACATATTTCTTGTAGAGGGCTGTTAAGGCGGGTTCTGAGGGTTCTGAGGAGTGGTACATCCTGTCCCGACTTACCCCCTACATCAGTAGATGGACCTGAGCCAGAAACGGCTGTAAAACAAAGAGGAGAAAAGAAGTTGAAAGTTTCACTCTGTAGAGCACTAGGAAATA
This sequence comes from Muraenolepis orangiensis, assembly GCA_027704905.1. NCBI lineage: Eukaryota > Metazoa > Chordata > Actinopteri > Gadiformes > Muraenolepididae > Muraenolepis > Muraenolepis orangiensis. The sequence continues at coordinate 16,950,377 of CM051005.1, read as the reverse complement.
CAAAATGGTAGTTGGTTTTAAAAATCAACACATTTTCTGAAAATCTTCTCATTCCAACGCTTAACTGAAACGTAGCCTACAACAATAGATTGACAAGCAGCAACGTCAATTGTTTCTCAACAAACAATATACTACTGTGTTATGATACTACTGTGTTACCTTGGCTGGTTATTTTCTGGAATCGTATCAGTTTCAGAGAGCTAAAATGAAGGCCCTGAAGTTACTCAGTCAAGGTTATCTTATCTTTGCATAGGCTGGTCAAATTGAAACCCAAGTCAAGTTTCTATGGTCATGTTCACTTAATATATCACTCGTTGCATTACAATAAGGGCGACTCTGTCCTTTGTTTATGGTGTGTATTTTCCTGATAATTTTATGCGACTTACCGTCACATTTGGGTGCTGGTTTCCAGTCTCCATTCACACATTCATACAAAATAGTATTTGGTTTTAAACAGTCATCAGTCAAGGTAATCTTATCTTTGCATAGGCTGGTCAAATTTAAAGCCAAGTCAAGTTTACACATGCCATTTGTGCATTGAATTCTCCACTAATAATCAGGTTTAAAATTAGTATCACAGGCATAAGACAAACCCTGAGCATAGCTGGCACAAAAGGGACAAAATAACCATTAGCCAATGTTGGAGATGAGCATCCAATGGGCTTGATGGCAAAACATTAAAATATAAAAATAGACAGAGAGTTTAAGTTGTTTTGGAAAACAACAACAGCATGAAAATGAATTATTAAATTAAATGTCTTACAATTTACGACCACAGCGAACCCAATCAGAATAACGACCGCAAAATCTCTGGAGCTCATCTTAGTACCATTCAGGGATCTCACTGCAGAGTTGTTTAGCTGAGGGAATTATATAGAACCACAGAAGTTAATCATTGCTTAGGATTACACAAACTAAAAAACCTCACTTATCAGCTGGTAAATACAGAAGCGGTGCAGTAAATACTGATGTGGCGTCCTAAAGCAGAAACCTTGGCATGGTTTCAGAAGGCAGTTGGCTGCCTGCGTGTGTGGGGCCCGGCTTGCATCCAGCTCGGCTCACCCAGGAAGAGGCTCTGGCCACCGGGGAGACCTGGGCCGTGCTCCCACAGCCTGGGGTCTGGGCCTACGCTGTCCCCGCCACCGCCGGTACCACCGACATCGCCACCACCAACATGATCACCACCGCCACCACCACCATTATCAATACCACCATCACCACCAATTCTACAGTCACGGGTCACGACGTAGAAGCCCCCGTGTCTCTACGCGCAGGTAGCCCCCGTTCCCCTTGAAGGAGAAGGTGGTGGTGGTGGGGGGTCCGGCATCAGGGCACACGCACCAGTACAGAGCTCAGAACTCAGTACAGAACTACATTCATTTTGAGTCGCAAACATGATTCTGTTGATGTCATCATCTGACCTCATTAAACACATTTTGCTTTGGTCATAATATTTACTATAGATATTTATCTAGTGAAATACTGTGTATCAACAAGTTTCTTTGCTGAAATGAACTTCCTTGTAAATAACATTTCATAAATAGTATGTCCTATTTGATAATAGTATTTCATACTATACCACAACGTTATGAGACTATCAAGAACTAACCTGTCAAACTAATAACTATATCACATGGTCCGAAGTCACGGGGCCCCCCGCTCCAAGGAGCCGGCCCGGGTGCCCAAGGAGGCGGCCGGCTCCGGAGGTCGGCTCGCAGCCGGAGGACCCCCGCCAAGTACAAATCGGATGACGTCACGGCGTACCCCTTGGCCGAGCCCCACGACACGAGACCCTTCTTCAGGGGTGTCGTCGTAGGACAAACACAGGCGTCACTCACCACACTCACTATGGGTCTGCTCCTTTTAAGTTCCAGAGCAGACTTATCTTCACTAGTTAGTCCACTCTACTCCCCTGTATCTGTCCTACGATGACCCCTCTGTGAAAAGGGTCCATTCAATGATTGTATTTATTATTGTTATCATTATTATTTATTTATTCTTACCACTGTTTTTACTAGTTAGATGTTATGATTATTATTCATATGATGTGTTATATTGTTATTTGTATAAAATATTGCGATTCATATTTGTATTATTTGGAAAATTGTTGTGCCTCTGTTATGTCACTCCTGAGGATCTCCAACTTCCTTTGGAAAGAACATACTGCTGACATAAGGTCACACACTGTGTTGCCTTGGCCTTGGAGTTTGAGCTCATTTAGATGAGAGGTCACATCCACCAAAAAGACCACACACTTCATATTTTCATCATCCTGCAGAAAATCAAGGTACTGTTTGGCTTTGGTATTTTTCTGGTCCAACAAAAACATCTGACCCAAAATCGCTCCAGAACCCTTCCCTTACTCAGCCACCTCACATTCTTATGAAGGAGAATGTCATCATTAGCTGCATTGACCTGGTGTGAGTCAGTGAGTGAGTGACAGTGAGAGAGAACACATACACTTTTCTTCATTATGAACTAAAAAGATATGTATTTTGACATTTTCGATTTAGCCAAATGTCACCTCACACGCAGCAAAACAAGATTAATTATTTGAACAATGTAAACCTCAGTCTGTTTAATACAGATGACCGGCCATCACACAATGCAACCAAGAGTTATACATTTACCTTTGTCAGAAATGCACGCAAAAGGCGGGGCTTAAGAGCTGTGGAGTCTCTCAGGTAGTTGACAAGCTTCATAATTGTGTCCATGACATCTGAGTATTATTTTCCAAGATTGGCAAACAGCACTGACTGGTGAATGATGCAGTGGTATCTGAAAATCCAATAAACACAAAAACAACAAGGTAGGATTGGATATGTTACGAGGTACACGGGGAGATGGTCCAGAGGGTGGAATGCGGAGAGGGTCCTTGGAGGGGGGGTAGGACGAGACGTGAGGTAGTCGGAGCTGGAGACACAGGTTCTCGAGTAGGAGGGAGCCATAAGGTTTTCCGTGAACTCGCCCCGATGTCGGTCTTGGTCAGCCTTAAGTTGGGTAGATCCCAGGTGTTCATTGGCCTCTGCCGGCCCGACAGCCGGCACCTGGGATCGATTAGAGCGTGGGGGCACAACAGTATTCCCCCCCTGAGGGGAGGCACCGGACGACCGCCCGAGAGCCCCGGGTTCTCAGGAACTCACCTCCGACGTCGGTCTTCGGCAGAGAGGGGTCCGCGAGATTGGAAGGGGTCCTCGGGAGCTGGTGGGGTCCTCCTCGGGAGCAGGTGGGGGGTCCTCAGGGAGCAGGTGGGGGTCCTCGGGAGTGTGAGGGGTCCTCCTCGGGAGCTGCTGGGGGTCGTCGGGAGCGGGTGGGGGTCCTCTTCGAGAGCAGGTGGGGATCCTCGGGAACAGGTGGGGTTCACGGGGGGAGGTGTAGCCACGGAGCTGAGGTGGAACCAGCCCGGGAAACGATGGGCTTGGAACCACCAGGAGCTGGTGGGGTTCACGGGGGGAGGTGTAGCCACGGAGCAGATGTGGAACCAGCCCGGGAAACGATGGGCTCGGAACCACGAGGTGCTGGTGTAGCCACGGAGCAGACACAGAGATAGCCTGGGAGCTAGGGAGCTAGAGACACGAGGAGTTAGCCTGGAAGCTAGGAGCTAGAGACATGGGGAGCTAGCCTGGTAACTAGGAGCTAGAGACACAAGGAGCTAGCCTGGGAGCTAGGAACCAGAGACACAAGGAGCTAGCCTGGGAGCTAGGAGCTGGAGACACAGGGAGCTAGCCTGGGAGCTAGGAGCTGGAGACACGGGGCGCTAGCCTGGGAGCTAGGGACTGGAGACACAGGGAGCTAGCCCGGAAGCTAAGAGCTGGAGACACAAGGAGCTAGCCTGTAAACTAGGAACTGGAGACACAGGGAGCTAGCCTGGGAGCTAGGAACAGGAGACACAATAAGCTGGCGTAGTTATGGAGTAGGTGCAACAACAATCTGGCGTAACTCGGATGGTGTCCCGCTCCCTGCTTCTGGGTTCCCGGCATGGCTCATTTTGGGGCTTGACCATTCTGTTAGGAACCGAGACCGGTGAGCCAAATGTGCCAGAGAACCCAGAAGAAGAGACAGGACACCCAAAACAACGGATAATGTCTTTACTGAAGATCCAATAAACACAACAACAACAAGGTAGGATTGGATATGTTCCGAGGTACACGGGGAGATGGTCCAGAGGGTGGAACACAGAGAGGGTCCTTGGAGCGAGACGCGACGTAGTCGGAGCTGGAGATTGAGCTTGTTAATATGAATACTTGTGAACTGCTGTATTTTTATGTTTGCGTACCTCAGTGTTATGCTATTGTCTGCTTCAACTAATGTACACCTTGTAAGTCGCTTTGGATAAAAGCGTCTGCCAAATGCCCTAAATGTAAATGTAAATGTAAATGGAGACACAGGTTCTCGAGTAGGAGCAATATATATATATATATATATGTGTGCAGGTCCCTGACTAACAGTGACAACTAATTGTCATAACAATTGTACTTTTACCTCACTGTACTTTTACCTGAACTTATTGTACTTCTACCTGAGCACTGGTTCAGTTCTAAGAGACTTGTTAGGAATGAAATGCACTTTTGACTTCTGGTGACGAGTTGTTCTCTTGACTTCCTTTGTTGAAACACACTATTGTAAGTGGCTTTGGATAAAAGCGTCTGCTAAATGTCTGTAATGTAATGCAATGTAACAAAGACGCTTGCACTTCTGATTGGGGGAAAAAAAACTCTCTGTGAGCTGCGGCAGGGAATAAATCGGGGCCAGTTTGGCTATCAAATAAAAACATTGTCTCCGTCTCTCCGTCGGGGCGGCAGTATAGCTCAGGAGGTAGAGCGGTCACCTCACAACCGGAAGGTTGCTGGTTCGATCCCCGGCTCCTCCTAGCAAAAACTGTCGAGGTGTCCTCGAGGAAGACACCCTAACCCTAACTGCTCCCCGGGCGCTGTATAAATAGCTGCCCACTGCTCCTAATACTAGGATAGGTTAAATGCAGAGAACACATTTCACTGTATGTTTACATGTATGTGACCAATAAAGACGATTCAATCCTCCCGATTTGTTGATTTGTTGTTGTTCTGTATCAAGCTGGCTACCACCGCTAAAGCGTCACATTGGTGTCAGAAGTGAGATTTGCTTACATCGCTGGTAGCTAGCTGGACAGAGACGATGGATTGTAGAGGATTGTTAACTCCTCCAGCATCGGAGAGAAGAGTGAAAGTGATGGGACACTGTGGACTGGCGGAACGGCCGGAGAAAGCAGGGATGTCTGAAGATGAGTCCGACACAGGAACGGAGAACAAGGGGGGGGTAGCCTACAACCTCGTGGACACGGATGAACAGCGGAGGAAGGTAGGGGAAGCTTCGGATGGGCATAAAAGACTTTCATTAACAACTACCGCCCACAGTCTTGAGAGAGAAATGTTTAGAGGATGGCTGAAACAATGTACAGTGCCCTCATGCCCCTGTAGACCCCATGCAGGTATAAACTGCTCTTTCAAATGCTGTAACTACTGCCATTGCAGCAGCCAAGCCCTGCTATATACTATACTATGTGCAAAACTCATACTATACAATGCCATTCTATAACAATACTGTACCCAATTCAAATAATAAAGTGACTGAGTGGATGATATACAGTATACAAATGTTGAATTGCAGAAAATGCATTAAAAAAGCATTTTAAAGTGCCTGTAGTGCAGCAGAATCATGAAAAATGCAGTACGGTGCAGAACAATGCAGTAACTGTAATGAGTCCAGAAATCCAGCAAAAATAATGTTAATGTAATGTGGATGACAATGTTATGACAGTGGCAGCACTCCTAGTTGTCAGCAGGCGCACTGCCGGCTGATCAAAACTGTCCTTGAACCTGGTAGTCCTTGAACAATGTCAATTCTATAATTTATCATGAGAAGGCACTGCACATTATTTCACTACGAAAATAATTTTGTGTCTCCACCGGCATGAAAATAAGTTTGTCAACCCCTGCTCCAGTCAGTTCAAATCTTCAGTGGGATGCGACTGTGTCTTTATGCCACTTTGCCTTGTATCAGGGGGCAGTGTTTGTAAGGACACAGAACGCAGACCAATGACAGAATGAAATGATAATGTGATGCTTTATTTGGTCAGTACAACAGTCCTTTGGACGGTCGGGGACAGGCAAGGGGTCTGGATACCGGGAAGTCGATCAGCGGGGTAGCGACAGGTAGTAGACAGGAGAGTAGTGAGGGGCAGGCGAGGGGTCTGGTTACCAGGTAGAGGGCTTATTGCTGATTGTGTTACTATAATTCAAATATATAACTTTTATCAACATTTAAGTAGTACACAAAATATGAGTATCCAAGTATCCAAATTAGTATATTAGTATATTAGTATCCAAATATGTGGATTAAAAAACAAAGTGGTCCAATTTCATTTTTTATTATTATTTAAAGAGCTGCGGTCTCTCTCTATTGAAAACAACTTATGTTCGGATCATTCCAGCATCCATTGGGGTTTTGCGACACCGTGAAAAAGCGTGGCCCCGACGAGGAGTGCAGAGGAGCTAGGTCTACCTTCAGGCGTTTCAGCTTCTATTGGCGCTGGTCCTCAGGTCCGTTTCCCTGCGGGATCTGTGGCCGACAGTTCAACGACACGGGCAACAGAAAGAGTGCACACACGGGGGCAAGCGGAAATTGACCTACCCCGTTTGCGGGAAATCAGTGAGTGAGCGGTAAGTGTCGTCATCGCCGTCGCAATCTCACTCCAAACAAATCCCTTGTTATTAAAGAGCAGTTCACAGTACATCCCTTTTAAAATCTTTTCACATTCCAGGCCGCCATCTTGGTGCTTTCTCACCATGACATCAACTGGTGGCTGCTCGGTTATGACCTCCGCCAACAAAGATGGGGGCGGAGGTTATGTTCTCTCTCGCCCCCTGTTTGTCTGTCTGTCTGTCTGTTAGCAAGATAACTCTAAAAAGTTATGGATGGAAGATCCAAGATTAGATTACTTATGGGCCAAGGAACAGTTGATATACATTTTGGCGCGGATCCAAACCGGGATCCAGGGGTGTGGCGCAGATATGCACTCCAGGAGTGTTCTAACCAATATGGGTGGTGAGTGGCGTCCGCTATGTTGTAACGTACGCACGGAACGCTGTGTCTGAACGCTTCCCAGGACCACGCTGAAGGAGCACCTGCGGATCCACAGCGGGGAGAGACCTCACCTCTGCAGCATCTGTGGCCAGCGCTTCCGTCACGGAAACTCCTACAGGTTGGGCTTGTTGTAATGCTGAATGATTGAACGCATGAATGAATGAATGAATGAACGCACTTTCTTTCTCTCTTACGCACGCACGCACGCACACACACACACACGCACACACACACACACACACACACGATTTACACTTATACTTGTGTAAACTGTGAAGTGACAATAAACTTGACTTGACTTGACACACAGGGTGTTTCTCAGCTGCAAAAATCTTGGTTTCCGAAACCCCAATGTCCCTCCTTATCTGCTCTATAATGACATGTCATCTTACAAAACAATTCACAGTAAGTGTGTGTGCGTGTATTGTTGGAGTAGCAGTGTGGGTGAGGGAATGAATCGCACACTGGTCGGGTCACCCTCCAGATGTGTACGTGGGCTACTCGTTCCCTAGCCCCTGGAGCCCCACGGATGGCCCGTTCCCATGTTTTTTCGGTATCTGCCTCCCCGGTCAGGCTCCACCTCAGAATGCACCACGACGACAAGCGGTACGAGTGTGACGAATGCGGGAAGACATTCATACGCCACGACCACCTGACCAAACACCAGAAAACACACTCTGGTAATGTGGCTCCGCCTTCTTCAATTTCCCCTCTTCCACCTTCTCCGTTTGTGACCGTTTGTTTATTTCTATTTTTTTATATCAAATGCTGAACAAACCTAGCTTGAAATGTATATTTCAAATTCTAGCTTGTGTTTTTAGGAACATCATTCCGGCTGCAGTAATTTTGAATAATATTATATATAATTTTTTTAGAACCCATTAACGCCTCCTCACCCATCCCAGGGGAAAAGGCCCACTAGTGTGAGCAGTGTGGCAAGTGCTTCCGTGCATCTGGGAGAGAAAGTGTGGCAGAAGTTGGGCAACCCATTTAGGTTTGTCCAGTTGGTCAGATGTTGGTCATGTTTTCAGGTATAAAACGGCGATGCACGAGTGTGAGGTGTGCAAGAAAGAATTCAAAGGGAAGTCCAGTCTGGAAATGCACTTCAGGACACACTCTGGTGAGGGCTTTGTGGGTTTTTTGTTCTCGGCACGCTTGCAGTAAAATGCCATTCGGAGGCTAACAATCGCCTTTCTCTTCATATGTATGTTTTGGGACAGGCGAGCAACCTTACTGGTGCACCGAGTGCCACCAGAGCTTCCGCATCAAGAAGACCCTGACCAAGCACATGGTGATCCACTCGGACGCCCGCCCCTTCAACTGCCCCCACTGCAGCGCCACCTTCAAGCGGAAGGACAAGCTGAAGTACCATGTGGACCACGTGCACAGCACCAAGTTCCCAGAGCAGCAGCAGCAGCAGCAGCAGCAGCAGCAGCAGCAGCAGCATCCGCCCTCGGAGGCCCACGCTGCCGACAAGACGCTCGCACTTCCTCCGTATGAGGAACCACAGAAGAGCTACCAACAGTCCACCAACAGCGAGCCGGCGCAACATGCGGCGCCCACAATGATCGATGGCGGCCGCACCGCGGTCACGCTTGTGCCCGTCCCGATGTCCGCGGACTCCGCCGGGCAGCAGGTCGGGGGCTTGAGTGGCGGTCGCCAGAGTCCGCTGTCCTCCCAACCCCCCCACGGCGTCCTCCCCATGCACGCCCAGGGCCAGCAGCCGGCGGGCCTGGCCTACCAGGCGGCCGCCGAGCTGGCCTTCCTGGAGAAGTACGCCCTCACGCCGCAGCCCGCCACCGTCCTCCACGCCGTACGCTCCCACCACATGCTGGACCCCCGGGGGGAGCGGTCCTACCTCGGGACGCTGCTGGGGCTGGACTCTGCGGCCTCCGGCTCGGACCACGCTCACTGATGAGCCAGGGTTCTGGAAATAGGCCCGTGGTGGGTTGGACCCAGACTTTGACCCTGTCTGTTAATATGGGCGACAGTATAGCTCAGGAGGTAGAGCGGTCACCTCACAACCGGAAGGTTGCTGGCGCCGCCTCCTAGCAAAAGCTGTCGGGAGCAGTTAGGGTAAGGGTGTCCTTGAGCAAGACACCCTTACCCTAACTGCTCCCGACGTGCTGGTGTCTCCTTGCATGGCTGACTCCTCCGTCGGTGGTTGAATGTGTGTATGAATGGGTGAATGTGAGGCATGACTTGTAAAGCGCTTTGAGTAACCATTGGTTAGGAAAGCGTTATAACTGTCCATTTACCATGAGTGTTAAATACCGGGACGTCTTTTCACCGTTCCAAATCAGTGCCCAACAAATCCAACATTAACAAGGGTCAAGGGTCAAGTAAACTGCTGACAATACGTTTCCACCACACCGCAAAAATAATATGCTGAAAGCGGCGCAGAGGAATATTTTAATTGCAGCTGATTAAGTCCATTAAGAACCAAGTAGGTATACCAACAGGTATATGAGTGGAAAGGAACAAATGTAATTATTGTTGGTAACAAGAGGTCTAAGTCTGGAGGATTTGTAATCCTCTTTATTGGTCACATGTACATGGTTCTCTGCATTTAACCCATCCTAGTATTAGGAGCAGTGGGCAGCTGTTTTATATACAGCGCAGTGTAGGGGTCTGGTGCCATGCTCAAGGGCGCCTCGGCAGTTTTTCCAAGTACCGGTTGTCACTCCATACTTGGTCTGTTTCGGGGACTTGAACGGGCAATCCTCCGGTTCCCAAGCCAAGTCCCAACAGACTGAGAAAATAATGTACTTTGGGGAAGTACGAATCTGGGTGACCGTCTCTCTTTCTTTCTATCGCTTCATATTCATCTTCAGCAGAATATCTCAGAATATCTATCTGGTAGAAACAGGAAACAAGGCTTAACTCCGCCCCTTCGGGACATGACTGCTGGATCCTTATATGTTGTCTGACGGGAGCCCGGTTTGATGGACCAAAGAGATCAAGTTGAACCCTTGATAACTGGATCTTAAAGCAGGGATACCCGTGGAGGTACTTTTGGGCCACCAAATATTCTGTGCAGTTAAATAAAATATATTCTCATTGTCTCATGTTTTCAGACGCACTAATGAGGAAGGGAACTGACGGGACATGATGGCACCCCTACACACTCCTCTTCAAATCACTACGGAACACATTGCGTGGTTTCCAAAAGAACTTCAGAGAACATTTTACTATTTTTGGATTGTTCTTTATTATCACAGCTGCGTTTTATTCACATTTTCCAAAAAAATGTAATGCAATGTTTCAGAATGAAGGACTAGAGGATGACCTTTGAGTTTTTGAGGCTTGCCAATAAACACGTTAGGCAAATAATATTCAACTGTTTAGCTTATAAGTGGATAGAAACCGTTCATCACTTATCGTATAGTGTGTGAAGACAATTCTGTCCAGAAAGTAAAAAAGCCTTTTAAAGACACACTCCCCATTTACTAATGTAGATAGGTGAAGGTCACAGCCCAATATGTTCAGGTCTTCACCAACATCCTTAAAACAAAAACATCTTATTAAGAAACTGAGTAAGACTAGGATAGGTTGCATATTTGCTAAAACATTAACACAAACTAAATGACAATCTGATCTTTGAGTTGGCGTGTGTTAGATATGTAACATGCAATGCAGAAGGAATTACAATGAAACACGTTGCCAGGCATGATGCTTTTGTGGGTTTTCCCTTTCCTTTAGTGTGTTGTATTACTCTTTTGTGGGGTTTCCCTTTCCTTTAGTGTGTTGTATTACTCTTTTTGTGTATATATAAGGTCTACAAAGTAAGTCGACAAAGAGGGATAATCTCATCTACAACAGAAAGTAGAAAGTCCTGAAAAGGCTGATTGCAGACTTGAGCGACGTCATCATGTAACACATTTGCCTCGGCCCTCCTTAAAGTCGGGTCCAGAACCTCAATTCCTGGACCAGTCTCTAGCTTAGATGTTTTGATGATTGATTTGACTTCTATGGACCTTTATAAAAATAAAAATAAATAGCCCCCAGGTTCCTCCCAAATATCCCAAGATTTCTTGCCAGAGGGCCGATTCAAAGATGCCTGCTGGCACCATCTTGAAACATTTCATATTGAACCAGAGCACCTAGAATCACGTATGAAGACACTTTATTGTGTAAGTCGACCACGAGGATTCCGATTCTGATCAGTTTGACGTTAGGACATTGTTTGGACTGCAGAAATCCAAGACGACCGCCATCCAGTAGAGTAAAAACGTAACTTTTCTAGGCAAGATATATTTGAGTACATTTGACTTTTTAAACTATATTTGATCATTTATCCTGGTATGTCATGACATTACCTTTCAAATGTATGCATAACACACCAAGGTTTAAAGAAATATAACTTGGTTGGCACACTGATTTTAAAGAGATAGACCACCATGTGGCCCAGATCCACTCCGGCCGACCGAAAACCAGCCGTGAGGAAGCACATGGAATGGAACGCCCCAGAACGGATGAGAGAAGATGAGCCGTGTGTGCAGGACCTGGCCGCATACATGCATGAGTTTGGCTCCTTCCCGTTCAACCCGGCCTCCACATCCTACATCATCCATGCCTGCCTCCGATTAACTCATTGCAGACTCTTACTCAGCCCGTGCTGCGCGAGAGGAGAAGTTCACCAGTGACTTGCGAGGACCGGGTGTTCAGTAAGAAAACCTTCCTCCATGCACACGTCCCTCTGAGCAAACCCACTAAACTGACCAACTCATCTCTTTAAAATCAGTGTGCCAACCAAGTTATATTTATTTAAACCTTGGTGTGTTATTCATCATTTGAAAGGTAATGAGATTAGATTCACATTTATTGTCATTGCACAGCACAGTACAGCGAAAATAATTTGGCATCTAACCAAAGTGCAAATGTTGCAGTAAAGTGCATGGTAATATATAATTTACAGTGGTTAAATAAGATGTAAAGACAGTCTACTAGGTATAAAAACTGGTTTAAAATAACTTACAAAAGGTCTGTATGAGATATGTGCAGAATTATAGGTATATAATTATAAAGATACATAGGTAAGTATTCAACAGGTGGTTAGCAGGGGTATGCAATTATATCAACAGGATAAATTATATATATATATATAATGTCATGACATACCAGGATAAATGATCAAATAGCTTAAGAAAGGTTATAGCAAAAGTAAAATGTACAGAAAAACATCTTACCTAGAAAAGTTACATTTTCACTGTACTTGATTGCGGCCATCTTGGATTTGTCCAAACAATGTCATAACCTCAAACTGATGTCAGAATCTGAATCCTTGTGGTCGACTCACATGAAACGGTGTCTTCATACATGATTCTAGGCGCTCTGGTTTAAAAGTAAATGTGTCAAGATGGCGCCAGCAGACATCTTGGATTTGGCCCTCATGGAAGTCAAATCAATCATGAAAACATCTTAGCCAGAGAACGGTCACGGAACTGAGGTTCTGGACCCAACTAAAAGTGGTGTTTTTAGCTGCAGGAATCACGCTCTAAGTGGTTGACCAATCACAGCAGTCTGGTACAGCAAAGCACAGCAAAGCAGGGTTAGGGTTAGTGTTAAAAGGTTCAAACTTACTATAATTGAACCGACAACCTAAATGAGGACAAGAACACAAGTTAAGAGATTATCTTAGGGTTTTAATTTCTAAATGTCTATATCGACTGGACCATGATATATTTGAGGTCATTTACTTTATCAGCAATAATAAATCAATAATTTGACATCCATGCTTCACCTCAATTCATGTTTTATCCTCAAATGAAAGCAGTATTCTGTTCTTATTTCTTCAGAAGTTGGATTCAGTTGACATGAGAGAATGAGACGTGTCCACACAGTAAGGAACACATCGGCTAATATGTACCCTGGTGTCTTTTTCTATCGGTAATTAGCCTAACGTTTTTGTTACGAACCTTCACAACGTGGAAGTGGGGAGGACCAAGTTCCATCCGTGTAACAGAATATCCGAGAAACAGAACCCACAAGTCTGTGGAATCTGTTGCACTTGTAGAGTACGCTAAAAGAAAACACGGTTGCTTTTGCATCCTCTATTTCTGGTACGGCTCCACATCCATCAACTTTAAAACAATGAAGAGAAAAAGTGAAAAAATATTATAAACTTCCTAGTGTCCAAAATATGAAATATTAACCAATCAATGTGGAAGTCAGTGTACATTCAGTGACTTGTTTCTAAACGCATTATACATTTAATCTGTCGTGTGACAAAGTCAGAAGACATATTTATGTTTTACTTTACACGGTGTGTTTTTTGATCAGTGACATTGTGAAAAAGGAAGACCATCAGCTCAACCAGAACTAGTTCATCAACACTTTAGCTAACAACTAAGTTAAGGGCACATCATAACATGAGGTCATACTTTTACATTCGGTACTCAAGTGTGTACTTAGGTACTGTCATTCTTCATTCTGTATATTATATAGTATATTTATATCTGTATATATTGGTTGAGTAGAACATGCAGAGCGTATAAGATATGATATGGGTAAAGTATGTTCTCAAACATTGGATCAACCACCATACAATGAGGATGAAGAGGGGCTTTAAGGCTGGTTCTGAGTTAGGTGGGTATACTGCATGTACCTTGTCTGGTACCAGCCCCTGAATCCCACCCACTTATGAAATATCAATTCAGGCTGATAATCAGGCTAGTGAGTACTTACTTGAAGCTTCCTGTTTATCAGTAATTGGATCTGTGCCACCAGAGGCCGGTGGTATATCGGCTGTAAAGCAAAGAGGAGATGTTTGACTCTCCCCATATAGTAAATACAAAATAGTGCTGAATTATTGTTTGTTTCAAAGTTCTAAATATTCTAAGAAATCAGAAAGTCAACATCCCTCCTTCAAGAGCACTAGATCATCGACACGTAACCAACAGGTTGGTAAGACAAGGACTGAATGTCCCTTCACATCAACACATGAAGTCATACTTTTAACTTTGCTTCTCAAGTATTATTTATATTTGCAATACTTTCTACAGTATATGTAATACTTTGCTTATCCACCACTGGCTAAAAGCCACCACATATTTCTTGTAGAGGGCTGTTAAGGCGGGTTCTGAGGGTTCTGAGGAGTGGTACATCCTGTCCCGACTTACCCCCTACATCAGTAGATGGACCTGAGCCAGAAACGGCTGTAAAACAAAGAGGAGAAAAGAAGTTGAAAGTTTCACTCTGTAGGGCACTAGGAAATACAAAATGGTAGTAGGTTTTAAAAATCAACACATTTTCTGAACATCCCTTGTTAAAACAATAAAACTCACTCCAGATAGTATCCGGTCCGCTTTAAGAGAATAACTATACTTAAAATATACAATAATATACAATATACAATAAGAAATCGCCCAATAAGTGCGATTTCTGAAATCGCCCAATAAACACAAGTTAAGAGATTATCTTAGGGTTTTAATTTCTAAATGTCTATATCGACTGGACCATGATATATTTGAGGTCATTTACTTTATCAGCAATAATAAATCAATAATTTGACATCCATGCTTCACCTCAATTCATGTTTTATCCTCAAATGAAAGCAGTATTCTATTCTTATTTCTTCAGAAGTTGGATTCAGTTGACATTAAAATGAGACGTGTCCACACAGTAAGGAACACATCTGCTAATATGTACCCTGGTGTCTTTTACTATCGGTAATTAGCCTAACGTTTTTGTTACGAACCTTCACAACGTGGAAGTGGGGAGGACCAAGTTCCATCCGTGTAACAGAATATCCGAGAAACAGAACCCACAAGTCTGTGGAATCTGTTGCACTTGTAGAGTACGCTAAAAGCAAACAGGTTGCTTTTGCATCCTCTATTTCTGGTACGGCTCCACATCCATCAACTTTAAAACAATGAAGAGAAAAAGTGAAAAAATATTATAAACTTCCTAGTGTCCAAAATATGAAATATTAACCAATCAATGTGGAAGTCAGTGTACATTCAGTGACTTGTTTCTAAACGCATTATACATTTAATCTGTCGTGTGACAAAGTCAGAAGACATATTTATGTTTTACTTTACACGGTGTGTTTTTTGATCAGTGACATTGTGAAAAAGGAAGACCATCAGCTCAACCAGAACTAGTTCATCAACACTTTAGCTAACAACTAAGTTAAGGGCACATCATAACATGAGGTCATACTTTTACATTCGGTACTCAAGTGTGTACTTAGGTACTGTCATTCTTCATTCTGTATATTATATAGTATATTTATATCTGTATATATTGGTTGAGTAGAACATGCAGAGCGTATAAGATATGATATGGGTAAAGTATGTTCTCAAACATTGGCTAAACCACCATACAATGAGGATGAAGAGGGGCTTTAAGGCTGGTTCTGAGTTAGGTGGGTATACTGCATGTACCTTGTCTGGTACCAGCCCCTGAATCCCACCCACTTATGACATATCAATTCAGGCTGATAATCAGGCTAGTGAGTACTTACTTGGACCTTCCTGTTTATCAGTAGATGGATCTGTGCCACCAGAGGCTGATGGTATATCGGCTGTAAAGCAAAGAGGAGATGTTTGACTCTCCCCATATAGTAAATACAAAATAGTTCTGAATTATTGTTTGTTTCAAAGTTCTAAATATTCTAAGAAATCAGAAAGTCAACATCCCTCCTTCAAGAGCACTAGATCATAGCCACGTAACCAACAGGTTGGTAAGACAAGGACTGAATGTCCCTTCACATCAACACATGAAGTCATACTTTTAACTTTGCTTCTCAAGTATTATTTATATTTGCAATACTTTCTACAGTATATGTAATACTTTGCTTATCCACCACTGGCTAAAAGCCACCACATATTTCTTGTAGAGGGCTGTTAAGGCGGGTTCTGAGGGTTCTGAGGAGTGGTACATCCTGTCCCGACTTACCCCCTACATCAGTAGATGGACCTGAGCCAGAAACGGCTGTAAAACAAAGAGGAGAAAAGAAGTTGAAAGTTTCACTCTGTAGGGCACTAGGAAATACAAAATGGTAGTAGGTTTTAAAAATCAACACATTTTCTGAACATCCCTTGTAAAACAATAAAAACTCACTCCAGATAGTATCCGGTCCGCTTTAAGAGAATAACTATACTTAAAATATACAATAATATACAATATACAATAAGAAATCGCCCAATAAGTGCGATTTCTGAAATCGCCCAATAAGTGCGATTTCTGTCCTTTATTAATAGTGTGTATTTTCCTGATGATTTTATGCGACTTACCGTTACATTTGGGAGCTGGATTCCAGTCTCCATTCTCACATCGCACCTCTTGTCTTCTCGGGCTAAATCCTTCATTGCACTGAAATACGATGGTGTCACCTATCTCGTGGTCCGTTTTGTCGCCGTTATTGATTTCACCATTGGGGATAATCAGAGAAGAGCAATGGCTCCTAACTGAAACAAATGCAGGAAATTAAATGCTACATTTCACAGGCGTATAACGTATTCGTCCACATAGATGCGTACATTTAGTCTCTTCAAAAAATGACTTACTTATACACTTGGGCACAGGGTTCCACATGCCATTTGTGCATTGACTGTTGCCCCACCAATAACCCATATCAGGTTTATGTAACTTATCACAGGCATAAGACAGCCTCGAATCCTGGTCATAGCTGTCCATTTCAGGGACAAAATAACCATCATCCAATGTTGGAGGTGAGCATCCATTGGGTTTACTGGCTAAAAAAATAAATAATAAAATAGACAGAGTTTAAGTTGTTTTGGAAAAACAAGAATAGCACCACAATGAATTATCAGTGCAGATTTTTATTTATTTTATGTTTGTGTACATTCAGTGACTTGTTTCTAAACACATTATACATTTAATCTGTCTAAGAAAACAAAATACAAAACAAAATAGTATTTGGTTTTAAACAGTCATCAGTCAAGGTAATCTTATCTTTGCATAGGCTGGTCAAATTTAAAACCAAGTCAAGTTTACACATGCCTTCCATTTGTGCGTGGAATTTTACTCCACTAATAATCAAGTTTAAAATGAGTATCACAGGCATAAGACAAAACCCTGGGCATAGCTGGCCTACAAAATAACCATTAGCCAATGTTGGAGGTGAGCATCCAATGGCTTTAATGGCAAAACATTAAAATATTAAAATAGACAGAGAGTTTAAGTTGTTTTGGAAAACAAGAACAGCATGAAAAATAATTATTAAATGAAATGTCTTACAATTTACGGCCACAGCGAATCCAATCAGAAAAACGACCGCAAAATCTCTGGAGCTCATCTTAGTACCATTCAGGGATCTCACTGCAGAGTTGTTTAGCTGAGGGAATTATATAGAACCACAGAAGTTAATCATTGCTTAGGATTACACAAACTAAAAAACCTCACTTATCAGCTGGTAAATACAGAAGCGGTGCAGTAAATACTGGTGTGGTGTCCTAAAGCAGAAGCCTGGGCATGGTTTCAGAAGGCATGTGGAAGGTATGTGTAAACTTGACTTGGTTTTAAATTTGACCAGCCTTTGCAAAGATAACATTACCTTGACTGATGACTGTTTAAAACCAAATACTATTTTGTTTTGTATTTTGTTTTCTTAGACAGATTATATGTATAATGTGTTTAGAAACAAGTCACTGAATGTACACAAACATAAAATAAATAAAAATCTGCAGTGATAATTCATTGTGGTGCTATTCTTGTTTTTCTAATGGCTGCCTGCGTGTGTGGGGCTGAGGCTGCTGGTGTCAATCAACCAATCAAGGGGAGAACCAAAGGAGAGTTGGGGAAAGCCACATGGGGAGAGTTTGGTGACAGAAAGAGAAGCAAGATGGATGAATCCCCCCCCCCCCCCCCCCACACACACACACACCACCCTCAGTAAACTGTTGTGAAACCAGTGTGCAAAGGTTTAACCAAGCAAATACACTGCATCAAAACCAAAAAAGTTGGGAAAGGCAACCGCCTCGACATGAATGCATATTTACCTTTTGGTTCTTCAATACCGTTAGCCTAGCATGAACATATGCTTGCATATCATTGTATGTGGGCATTGGATGTATACAGGGGTTAGATGTTCTTTTGGTTTTTGATTTCCAACGTCCAAAATTGTCTCCTATGGACAGAGGCGGCGCCAGGCGGTAGCTTGGAGTTGCTACAGCAACACCACAATTTGGCCTAGCAAGTGCTAAGAAACCCCAAGATTTTGTTATGAAAACATATATCAGAGAAAAATAATTTTAAAAGTTTGACCATTTTAATGATAGTTTTGAAAAGGAATTATTCTCTACCGACTTTTAGCAATTAAAACTGGTAAGTCTCGCGAGAGCTATTGGGGGTTGTTGTACGTTAAGGCGTGAACTTGGCTAATGTAGCCTTATATACTGTCTATGAATGTAGCCAGCTAGCATACTCAAATAAATGAACACAGTTCGAAATTGGAAAAGTAAGCGAAAACAGGGACAAACTATCACTACGCACAAATTTCTCTCCCTTCTCTGGCCTTACAAGGACCAGTGACGTCCGGTCAGGGGAGGCAGGGGAAGCAGTGCCTCCCCGGTCATCATGAAATGTAAAAATAATAATGACTGGGTTGAGCGCATTGATCTCTCTGTATGTCACCAATGGAATGGCTGTACACACTTTTATTATGTCCTCACATTCCATAGTCTAGGTCATGTATTTCACCTATGTGTATAACATATTAGTCTTGCTGATCTGACATAACGCCGCAGTGAAAAAGCAGGAAGGGAGGCAGCCAGTACCTCTGCCTCCCTGGGGGGCGTGTTACAGACAAAGGGCATTGTGGGTAATATGCTAGCTAAGAAAGTCAAGTAGAGAAAGTCAAGTGCACCGCACCAGTCAGTTTATATCTGACTGGACAAATGGAAGATTTTATATATAAGCTAAAACATTTCTCAAAACTTGACTTTCAATCAAAACTGGAAGTGATAAATAATGGAAGACGATGCCGGTCTTCCATTATTTTTCTTATCTTGTCCATCATTTTTATATCTTGTATATAAAATAAGATAAGAAAAAAACTTTATTTATGGTGTGTATTTTCCTGATGATTTTATGCGACTTACCGTCACACACAAGTTCTTTATCTACATTTGTCTTTTTGTTGCGGACTGTTTATACTTTAATTAGTATTGAATGAGTATGAATTGTGATGCACATTAAGAACACACGGAGGGTGCAGAGTGCTCTCTCTGAGCCGCCATAAATGTAACGTTCTTCTTTGGCCAAATCTGTACCTTACCTACTGTATGTGTGTGTGTGTAAAGAATATGCTGATATGGGTTATTAAACATAACCAGTAGTCAATGTGCAAGCAGACAGTTGAATGGTGAATTTATGCTACTCTGTTAAATTCATATATTTATCTGACTAAGAAAGAGTCAGTGCCTCTCCAGCCACGAACCTCACCGCACGTCACTGACAAGGACGCATTTATTGATTTGCACAGACATTTGTGTATATCGGTCACACTGCCTGTCACGTCTGTAACCTGCGAACGCAGCTTTTCTTATTTACGGCATGTTAAAAATGACATGATGAGCAACAGCGGGGACTTAAGGAATAGCAAGTTGGCTTTGCTGTCCATCAATGCAGAATGTGCAAGAGCCCTTGATGAGCAGGACACCATGAACCACAACAACAGACGCATTGTCCTGCTCTGACAGATGTGACCCATTGTTGTATGTGTGTGTGTGTGTGTGTGTGTGTGTGTGTGTGTGTCTGTCTGTTTCTGTGTATGTTTGCGGTGTGGTGAGGAGGTTAAATGCCACAGCAACGATCGCCAATGTGTACATGTAGTAGTTACATGTAGTAACCCTATTTCTGTTGTGTTGGTAATGATAATATTGTAGCGTGTTCAAGTGATATCAGTTATCAGATGTGCACAGTTTAGTAGAGTTGTAAAGTCATTTAGGCACAGGTGTGTGTGTGTGTTCTGGTGTGTGTGTGTGTGTGTGTGTTGAGGGAGTACGAGACGGTAGGAGTTGTGTTCGAGTGTGGGAAAAGTCATACTAAGTGTTAAAACATTGATTGTAAAGCTTGAGTTTACACAAGCTTTACACGAGTTTACACAAGCTCATCCAACCCGGATTGGTTTAAACGTAGCAAAGTAAGTAATGGAAATGCAAATCAGAACTGTGCTCCGAACCTGGCTTCCATCCCCAATACGATGGGCCGACAACACAATGTCTTCTCATGAGTGGGAGAAAATCCTGAGGTGCCTTGTGTCCATTAGCCCTACCTCTTGAAGCAGCTACCTTCCCTGGGTCAAGTTTGTGCAGGACACATGCGGAACACCATGTGCCACTTCTCCATAAGTCTCTTCTCCCCCCTACCATCTGGTCGCCGGTTGCGCAGCATCCGTACAAGTACTACCAGGTTGAAGGATAGTTTTTATCCACAGGCAGTGCGCCTACTGAACTGCTAGGAGTGCTGCCACTTTCATAACATTGTCATTACACTTACATACTTTGCTGGACTTTCTGGACTCTTCACAGTTACTGCACTGTACTGCACTGGATTCATGATGCTACTGCACTACTTGTGAAATAAACAAAAAATGTACATATCATTTAAGTCACTTTGCTGCTCTTTTTTTGTTTATTTTGTTGTATATATTATTTTAAATTTGATGGTGTTTTGGAGATTTATACTGCGGGAGGGAATGGGGAGTAAGCATTCCTATGTACTTGTTACAAATGGCCAGTAAAAATCTTGTATCTTGTATCTTGTATCCCTTTGAATGCAGCTTGGTGACCTGAACTCATCTTTTTAGGCCAGAGGGTCTGCCTGTCAACAAGGGATCTCCCCCTACTAGTGAATGGGACATGGGAATTGGTTCTGATGTTCATTGGGCAATTCAAGAGGCGCCAAACCCCCTCTACCTCTGACAATATGGGTCCACCCACTTCACCCTTCATGTGCTCCCTCCATCAAACTCATGGTCTCCACCAGGCCACCTCCTGGCCCTCACCTCATCGAGGGCTAACCAGTGCAAACCATCTGCCGCTTGTTGCATCCCTGTTGGGTTCAAGGTGGGCTTCTAAACTAGCTTGAAGACTGGGAGGGGTACAGACCAGAGTAACAGTCTAGGGGTCCTGCTCGGGAACATCCGAGATCGGGTCACCATGACCATGACGGTCACTCTATGCTCTGTGGGAACGTCCAAAGAAGGGAGGGTCCTGTGACGACTCCAGCTTCAGGTTTTGCTGAGGGCCACTAGAGGGCAATAGACCTGTTCATTCACTGGTTTATTTGCCATTATTTCCTGTTCCCTTATTAAAGAGAGAGACTAAAGATTCAAGATTCAAACTGCCATTTGCAACAAGTACGATGGAATGCTTACTGCCCATTCCCTTCCGCTGTATGAATTCCCACAACAATACTATAGTAAACTATACATCCATCCATCCATCCATCCGTTGTCTACCACTTATCTGATTTCTTAGTCTTTTGTTCCCATGCACTTATGTTGTATATGTTGTCAAATATGTTGCCAGTGCTTCCCGTGTTTCCATCCTAAACTTTAGTTAATATGCTTTTTCATCATTTTTGGTTGTCAACTGTTGTTCCAGGGCCATAGAATTCCAAGTAAATACATAGATAGATGGATAGATAGATACTTTATTAATCCCGAGGGAAATTTAGTCTTCCAGCAGCTTATACAAATAGCAAACAAACACTTATTCAGTTATAAAAACTTTTAAAACGAAGGGACTTATCTAAAACACAATTAGAATTATAAAATTACAATGAATTACAATAAACAAGAAGTGGAAAATATACTGTATTAAAACAAAAATTGTAATATTATAATATCTATTGTAATAAATACCAATAAAATACAGAATACAATAAGTGTAAGTAGTGCAAATAAAGGTAGTTTTGGGGTCACAGAGCAGGTGTGTGTAAACAAAAGGAGGCCTCATGCCCAAAAGTTAGTCTCCCCCCGTCCACTCTGGGAAGAGTTGAATAGTCGTATGGCCTAGGGAACAAACGACTTCCTCAGTCTCTCTGTGGAGCACTGTTGGGATAGTAGTCTACCACTAAACACACTCCTCTGCTTCATGACTGTGCTGTGTAGGGGATGACGTGCGTTGTCCATGATGGACATCAGTTTGCGGAGGGTCCTTTTCTCTGCTACTGACATAAGGTGATCAGGACCTTCCGCAAACTGATCCCCCTTCTTTCTCAATATGTGTGTGTGTGTGTGTGTGTGTCTTTTCTCAATATGTGTGTGTGTGTGTGTGTGTGTGTGTGTGTGTGTACTGAACTATGTTTCTGTTTACCTGCGTGTGTCCCTGATAAGTAGAATTTTTGGGTGAAATCTTGAGTAATGATTAACTGCTGTGAGCCTATAAAATTCCCTGCTGAGCTGAACAGCTTCAGTGATATCACTGAATGGAGACCAAGATGAGCTTGAGAGTCGTTATTCTGATTTGGTTAACTGTGGCTGTTGATGGTGAGACGGTTTTCTTTATTTTCCAAATAATACATGCCTGATAAATGCATTAATCATTGTTTACATGTGGGAATTGGTAATAGTTAGTGTGAATATTGGCCTACTTCCCCCCTTGAGAGGCTGTCATACAATTCTTCCGGCCCTTTCCCATCTACAACCCTCTTAAACATACAATTAAAATCCAATTAAACAAAACAACCCAACACATACTCAAAACCAGTCGACCTAGAAGCAAGTCTTTGTATATCTGTAGTATGTTTCAGTTTTGATTCTATCTTCTTCGTCCAACTATCCGTAGTGTGTTGACTTCAAGTTTTGTTTTGTTTGTGAGGATGAATGCTTTTCTTAATATTTTCAACTTTATAAACACACATATGCTGTGTATATATATATATATATATATACATCACATATACTGTGTATATCAATATATATATTTCACACACACACATACAGTACATACATATATACATACTGTACATGCATACATACTGTACATGCATACATGTTTTACTTACCAATGGCAAAAGTGTGAGCTCATGTTGTGATGTCAAGGACCATCCTCAACTTCTGATCCAGTTGGTTAAGCCGTCAGTGGAAAAGACTGTTGAACTGGACTGCTTAACAAATATCATTGTCAATAGGCCTGCAGAATTGATTATTCACTAAATGAGGATGGTAACTTTATCTTTACTTCATGCGACTTCATCTCTTTTTCCCAGCCACACCAAACTACTATTATTATAGAGTTTTA